>JADNRX010000002.1:0-600000 GCA_015501595.1 Hymenopellis radicata | reverse complement strand
GCGTTAATGGACTGAG
This sequence comes from Hymenopellis radicata, assembly GCA_015501595.1. Taxonomy (NCBI): domain Eukaryota; kingdom Fungi; phylum Basidiomycota; class Agaricomycetes; order Agaricales; family Physalacriaceae; genus Hymenopellis; species Hymenopellis radicata. The sequence goes on along the minus strand of JADNRX010000002.1, from coordinate 599,984 downwards.
AACCACGAGTGACTGAGGGACTAACCGATTTGGCTTTAGCATCAAATAGCGCGATACGTCCGGAAGACTAAATAGCAGTGAGCTCATCCCAGAGTAAGTACGGAGGTACGGACGTACATCGCCAGACGCAAGATACTTCCCATCGGGAGAGAAGGAAAGCGCAGAAACTACGCCCTTGTTACCATCCAATGTCCCGCTTTCTTTGAGCGCTTTGCCGTCCCACTCATATAACTGCACCTTTTGCTGCACAACAAGCGTTAACTGAGAACGAATGGATAAGAGCGAATCGCGAACCTCTCCTCCAACAGCGACCAGAGACCCAGTAACTGCAACGGCACTGGGCGCAAACTTGGGCGTAATGTCAAATACCTTTTGGTTCGACCTTATGACTTCAACATTGTTCATCTCTGCGACGAACACCGAAGAATCTTCAGCAACAGCAAGAGACTTTGGCTGAGAAGCAGTTGCCACCGAAGCAGCTCTAGATACGGATGTTCAGAAACGAAAAGAGTGTTGAGGATTGAAGTAACTGACGTGAACTGGTGACCGCTTATTTCTCGAACTTGGTCGTCGAAACCTGCGGAGTAGATCTTGCCGTCGCTCGGGCTCGTAGCAATGGACGTCACAAGACTTGAATGTCCGTCACCGCTAAGCACTGAAGACTCGCCGGAAGAGAGGGAATACGACAGGATACGACCATCGGCGCAGCCGGCAAGGAACGTGCCTTCTGATGACAGTGGCGCAATAGCAGTGATGGCTTTTTGAGGTGCCTACAACGGACGTGAGCGTGTGTTAGTCTTTATTAAAATGTTGACGATCCCCACGTACACTGAATATCTTGGATGGCTTATCACCAACACGAGGATCGAAGATGTTGAGGTCACCGCCCAGAGACAACGACGCGATACCAGAAGAAGCAGTCCATGTATTGCCAACTTGATGGTGGTCGACTCCAGACCCGATGGTCCAAGACGTAGTGCATTTGCGTGTCTCAACGTCCCCTTTAGAGCATATGAGCTTTCATGCCTAGAATGCACCGTCAACTTACAGAGCTTCACAGTACAATCTGCGGACGACGTCACAAGGGACTTGCTATCTGCACTCCAAGAACAGGCCATCTGGAAGCACTGAGGTCAGAAGACGCGACATAAGAGCATAGGGGACTGACGATAGAGCCTTTGTGCAAACTATCCGTGAACTCGCCGAGAGTGTCTCCGGTCTTGCCATCGTAGAGGAATATCTTCGCGTCAGAGCCAACGCTGGCGAAATGGTCTCCTGAAAGGGCGTAACGAACGTCTTGGATGAATTTGGTGTGTGTTTTGATTGTCTGTTTGTCGTGTAAGTATCAGATATGGAGGAGACTGGCGTACTGACCTTCTCGTACTTGTAAGGGGCGCCTTGGTGGAATACAATGAGGTTATCGTCGGCAGCAGTGGCGGCTCTGAATGGTCGCTGATGACGGATGGAAACCGCGTTGATGGGCTTGAAAGGGGATGAGTATGTCATGTAAGGATATCGAAGAATGCCTACCTTGGAATGACCACTAATCTCACCAGTGGATGTCCCAGTATCCATCATGAACGCGTGTCCGAATCTGCGAGCTGCAAGGTAAAACCAAGTCGGTTGCAATGCTTATACGAAAGACATACTTTTCGCGTCCATCGCCCACTGCGATGATGCGCTTGCTTTCACCGTCCCATTCGAGATCGTTACTGTACTCGTGAATGAGCAATCGAGCGCAGTCATCGCAGCATGGTCGCGTACATTCGCCCAGAGATGACCTTGTATTCTCCTTTGAGCGTCTGGTCTTCTCCGACGGTGTCCCATACCCTCACTGTATGAATATGAGAAATCCAAAGTGAGTCTGCGACATAAAGAACGCCCACCATTTCCCGTGACATCGCCGGAGGCGCAATAGTAACCAGATGGGGAGATGCGGGCGACGGAAGCGTTCTGTACGTGGCCAACGTAGGCAACAGATTGACTAGGGTTCTAGAGCAGTAGTTGAGCATATCTACAGCCATCGTAGAGGACTGTAACCAACATTGAGATCGCGAATCTGTGTGGAATCAGAGCACTGAGAGACGGTGGTTGCCACTGTCACGTACGATGACGGCCTTGCCGTTTGTATAGACAACCTTGTCCTTGCTGGAGCTGAGCTTGGTGGAGACACCCCGCGCGGTGGCCGGATTAGCGGGAAAGAGCGAGGTCTGTTTGTAGGACATCAAGGTAACTAGGATGGAGACTGCCTAAATTGGATCAGAGTATGTCACCCTCCTACTCTCATGTCAGCCGGACGGCTTGCCCGTCGTTGGCTGCGTAAAGCGACAGTCATTGTACGCTATGCCCGATACCGAGGGCCGTAGAGTCAACGCGATTCTGCATACCCTTCGGTGAGTTCCAGCTAACCCAGAACGAATCAATCTAACTCGTAATGCAGAGGAGAACAGTTTAGACATCAGCGAAATGTTCAAGCGAGGACTTTGCGAGTGAAACCGACGGTTTCCAATCTATCTAGACTGCCTTTTGATTTCTTGACTCTTGATCTTGGCGATACACCTGGTCAGGTCGTCAAGACTTGGTCGGGACCTACACCCCCCAAAAGCTGGCAATCCAAAGGCAGCGATGGTCGCTCTCCTCATGATGCATCAACGAGGGCACGCCTTCTCTCCGTCGTCCTCTCCCGTCTGCCCTCTGTCAAATCGAATGACGCTGTACCTCCACTTTCCCTGCTTTGCCTACGGATAATTGCCTCGGAAATTCCCAAAGACGAGTTCGATCAAGTGCTACCATATATATCGCCGCACCTGCGCTGCCAGCTCATGCACGATACAGCAATCCACGCGCCGTTATCGAACGCCAAGCTGTACGCGTTGGCCGAACCAGATGATCACGTTGATGGACAACTCTTTGTAATTGGACCAATTCAGACATTGCCCAATGATTTCTTTCTCAGGCGGGAGAACAGAGAGCGTGTGGCGTCCGAAACGCGGGAATGGGATTCGGAGGACTTGGAATGGGCTACCAAACCGTTTCATACCCTCGTGCTCCTTGCGACAGCTCTCCCTACATCTACTCTTCTCACACTCCCACCTACACTCACCCATTTAGGGCTTATAAATCTTTCCAAAGCCCTTCCTTTACATCGATTACCCAACGTCTGTCCTACACTGGTCGTGTTGGATTTGTCGTGCAATTCTTGGTTGCATCCTTCCGACCCCGAAGCAGCTAAGATCTTGGACAGGGTACCTTGGTCTCGATGGAAGGGCTTGGAAGTGTTGGGCATGAGGGAATGTCACCTAGATGATAGCTTGATGAAGAGGATAAATCACGGCAGATGGGATGACGTGCAAATCGTACAGTAGAGGTCGTCGCTTCTACGTGAAGATATGGCGGACGTGTATGTTCCATGTTCTGAAAATAAGTAGATTTGAATGTAGTATAACATGTACGGTATCGTGAAAATTCGTTGAGGGTGTCACTTCTTGAGGGAAGTAGTAATGCGATTATGGTATGTTGAAGCGATAACTGTCCAGTCAGGACATACGTATGCAAAGGTACAAATAAATATTATGTCGTCGAGATGTGGATGAATGGACTGAGATGCTAGGGAGAGCGAAAATGACTCGAGCGTTACGCGTCGAGATCCATGAATTGACTAAAATCAAAGGTTGGGGCATGTTCCTGGAAGAAATCAGTGCTGAACGATTTAAGAGAATATGGTCCATACTTCGTCTTTGTTGGCGTTGGCACTGGTTCCTTTGAGTGAAGGGACGGGCGTGTCCTTGCCTGGTCTCGGTGGAAGAAGCGCGCCAGCTGAAACGGGAACATGAAGGTCATGACAGAAACCCCAAAGCGTCGACGTGCGTCTAGTCACTAGCTCAACCTTCGGAATCACTGGTAGACCGCTTCGATCTGAAGCAATTCCCAGAATGAGCATCAGAGAAGATGAAAGAAAAAGAATTCTCTCACAAAGAATTGCACTGTTAATTTGCTCCGCAACTGCCGCTCTCCGCTCTTGGGAAAGGTATTTCGAGACAGAACTCTCCTCGGGAATCTTGTACGCCAAGATACCGAGCACGCTTCCCAGCTCCTTGATGTATTTTTCGCGATCGGGAGGAAAGAGGAGACTCGCAAGTGCGTAGAGCTTTTGAGCACTCTTGAGTAATGCCGTTTGTTGGTCCAGAGCTTTGGGATCGTCGTCGTCGAGGGCCTGCGATGTCCGCTTTTGTGATTTGGGCGTTTCGGATCCAGCGTCAGCCGGAGGATAGGGCAAGGGTACAGTCCGGCATGATTCGATGAAGGATTGGATGCGAAGATTCAAGGTGAGATGGGAAGGTTCAACCGACGTGGAGGCCACGTAGACGGTCACGCTGAGCGGTGCGCTTCGTGGTGTGCTGTCATCGGCATTCAAAACGGTCGGGAAATGCTTGTTGAGCAGATCGGTCGCCTCGTCTACTTTACCCGCCAACAATGCCGCGCGAACCTCTGTGCAAAGATAAGCTGTTTACTAGCGATAATTAAGATACAACGTACGTGCCCGTAGATTTGCTTTCTCAAGCACTACCTCCGACAATTGGGGTAAACTGGGCTCATCGTCGGGAGACATAACTTCATCGCCGTCCGCATCCAGATGTCGGACGGCGCTGTCTTTGGCAAAGGCGCGTGCTGTGCGTGTGTAACATTGGTGTGATAGATAATCGAGCACCAAAGCTCGCTGTCGGGTTCATCAGCGCCGAGCACACTGTAATCACCTGTCTGTACCCACGAGTTGATAGGGAGTCGGGTCAGCCACGCTGTGGGTCGGATGTCGCGGTATCAAAGACATGCTGCACGACGACAAAAGAACCTGTCGCTGTCGCCTTTGTGGTCGGAGGAATGCCGTTTGCCAGCAGGATCCGAGTTGACTCTATAGTGACGGAGTAAATGGAAGGTGTACACGTGAGGGCCTCAGTGAGAGCTTGAATTTGCAACTTGGGCTCGGAAGTATGTTCCATTATATTTTACACTGACAGAGAACTAGGCTACAATCATCCTCTAGATAACCTCCGGGCCGCATCCAAAGATTCTACAGAATTTACAAGCGCATCACTTTCAAGTAACCGCTCCTCCTCCATTGCCCGGTCGTGCACAGAGGCTCGCTTGTGTCGCTTTGGACGGTAAATGAAAGCTTGCATCACTATGGTTATATCAAATATCAAGGTACCGCCACTACCCAAAAGGTACCTGAGCATAGAAAGGTTAAATCACCGGAGAACTAACAAAAGAGAAATAAACACACGGAATGCTCTCCTTGATGAAATCAGTCGAAGCAGGAGCCGGCAAGTAAACATTCGGCGATGCTAGAATGGACGCAACGTAGAATGTGTTACCGAGGAACGCGAAAATGAAGAGATATATCGACAATCCCTAGAGAGTGCATTAGAGATCGAAACAAACGAATCGCCAAAACCGACCTGTACAGATTGTCTGACATACTTGGAGTGCAGTGTCAGTCACATAACATAGAGCAAAGGAGGGACTGACGTTCTTCCATATTTGGGGCAATCGAGATGTCAGGTATAGAGTCGTACATAGCCAGGCAAAGATACGACCCAGGACGCGTTCGTTGGTGGGCTCTGAAGTCTCCTGGAACGTTGAATCGGAGGGCCGAAACTCGAAAGTGCTGACATCTTCATCGGAGTTGAAACCGGGTGGGCTTAAAACCGTCGAGGGGAGGTTGACTAACGAGGGAATCGGCTCATTTCGAGCAAAGAGCACCTTGCCCACATTCGATGATGGATTATAGGAGGGTAGGCCATGCAAATTTCCAGCGAAGAATCCGAAGCTAAACAATGCCCAGACGCCAAAGAATATCATACTAGATCCTCGACGGTCCTTGGACCTTCGGTGATGAGCATCTGCAGCTGCGTGTTCATCAAAAATCTCAGCTTCGCGCTGTAAGCTGCGTCCACGGATAAGAGAGTCGGATGTGACCATCATGGTTGGGGATTCGGTCGTGGGTACGTGTAACGCGCCTGAGGTAGCTCGAGAAATAGAAGGTCTTCCAACGCTTCCTCCCCTACGCCCAGAGCGTTCAACACTCCAAGAGACTCGAGCATGGCGCCCTCCTTCGGAGTGGAAACTATCTGCCAGCGCGGACAGTGCGCTTTCATCTACTTCGTCATCCGACTCTCTAGAGACGCGGCTCATTGACGTTTCGGGGAAATGATCTTGGCTACCTCGTTTCCGAGTGGACCTCCGTGGTGGGCCGACGTGTTCGTCATGCAGCGCTGCTAGTGCGGCTGCTTTGGCCACGTTTCCTGCGACGACAGACAGAGTGCGATACCGCGTGGCGGACCGGTCTATGGACATACGACGGCGATGTGGGATAACAGGTGGCGGGCTCTTCCAGGAGTAATATATGTACTGTCCGACGAGTGTACAGTCCACGAACACGAAGTAGATGGCAAGATACGTCTGAAAAAACGATTTTAAAAGAGAATTCGGTGAATTTAAGCGCGTTCCGGCTTACTTGGAAGGGAAGCTGATGCGTCAGGATGCAACCTATCAAGTTGGACACATCACCTGCGATTGGTGAGAATGTAAGCGAATCTGGTGACGAGGATAGCACTCACCCATAAGCCAGTTGGCAAGAAATGGCAAAGCGAGACCTTCGCATGAATTACTTCGGATATTTTCGAGACCTGTCTATTTGAATTGTCAGTATAGCGACTGTTACTGACGACGGAGTCATGACACACGGAAACTGAGCACCCAGCCAGCAGGCAATGGACGTGTAGCCAAGAAAGTCGCTGAACGCCTGCTGCGCCGACGACGATAAGCCAATCATTCGGTATCTCGAGCACACGAGCGGACTGGACAGCCTGATCCGCCTCAATTTGGTAAAAAGTTTGGCCTGGACCAATCAAACGCAAACACCCCTACTTCATGCCGCCACGAGCAGGACAGAAACGCGCCGCGACGAGCAACGGCGATCCTGAGGCCTCGTCGTCGTCACAGGCGCCTTCAAAAAAGACACGCTTTGTCGACCCCTCGGAGGATCCCGCGAATTTTGCTGAGCAAGTCGACTCGGCTCTCGAGACATCTAATCGAAAAGGGCGCGTCAAGAACGAAGGATATGACTCGGATTCTAGCGACGATGGCGAGGGCGTTGTATTCAGCCGCAAGAAGAACGCAGATGGCGGAGATGATGATGAGGATGATATGTTTGCAATGGGAGACAAGGACGACAAGGAGCAAGATGATGGTCCGAAGAAGAAAAAGACGGAATATATGCGTCTCGGTGACATTGAAGGGCAGGAGTTCACCGGCAACGGATCAGGCGAAGAAAGCTCTGAGGATGAGCCGGAGGACGAAGACGATGCAGAGCGCCGGAGAAAGGCCGGCATGGGATTCGAGCTCTCGTCATTCAATATGCGCGAGGAGATGGAGGAGGGCAAGTTCACCGATGACGGTTCCTACGTCCGCTCAGTCGATGTGCACGCTCAACACGACCGCTGGATGGAAGGCGTAGACGAAAGGGCGATAAAGGCTGCTAGACGCCGCAAACGACAGCAGGAGAAGGAGCAGCGCGACAAGATGCTCGCGGAAGAGCAAGAGATAGCCGAGTCAGGCGGTGTGCACGCCATGGAGAAAGACCTTCTTCAGTACCTCAAGAAAGGCGAAACCCTCTTGGAGGCACTACAACGTCTTGGGACTCGGGCAAAGAAGCTCAAGCAGAAACAGTCAGTATTGCGTCTTATGGTTCCATCTAGCGCTCATCATATTCTACAGCAAAGCCGCGGGGAAATCACACGCCGGGGATGCCATGAACATCGACAAGCAGCATCACGCCCTCACCGATGTCGAACGGATGACCCACATCGCGTCCAATATCATGTCGCTCGGTGATACCGACATTTACTCCAAAACATACGAGGAGCTCGTTCGCAGTGTCCGCTCTTCCGGTATCGTTGATGCTAATTGGGAGCCACCATCGGCGGACAAAAAGTATGAATACAAATGGGACATGCCTGGAGCAGGACAGGCAGGCGACGTATTTGGTCCTTTCGGTGAAGAGGAGATGGACTCTTGGTTCAAAGCGTCCTATTTCGGAGTTACTGGTGAGAAAGTGAAGGTGCGCGAAGTCGGGGGTGAATGGAAAGACTGGAACGATGTTCTGCCCTAGCGAACAATTTACCGCCAGATTATTGTGTATGTATTGATACCCTGCCATGTATTTGTAGTAGTCTTACGCTATATGTACTTTAGTTACGAACTGACCCATGGTTTCGACGATCCATCAGGTACCACCCAAGTGTGGCGACTATGTCAATACTGTACTGACACAGACGTACAAAGGCTCTTGATAGACGATGTTTCCTTCTGATCAAAACCAAAGATGTTTAGGTGGCCGGCTCTCCGGAATCTGCAGCATGGTGTGCTGTTGAAGCGGACTGGCCATACACTTCGTGTGTAGCCTCTTGCTCTCAATTGTCGAGTCAATATCTCAAGATGTGGGTACCGCGCGCGATGTGGTCTGCTTCCAAACCTTTGGGTACTGTGTCTAGCACCTTTTCTTGCAAAGTCCATGGCAAACACAAGTCGTTATTCATATAATCGTTATTCATATAAGGCATAATGGATTTGAATAGTATCGTTAAACGTTCACTTTGCGGTATAAGCGCATCTGGGCCTTTAACCGTTTAACCTGGCCCGGCGTGAACTCAGTCATGCACGCGTCGTACGAGTAATCCATATAGTTGTCTATAAGAATCTACATCAGACACAATCGATGAGGGCTGAACAATGCTCACGGATCGGGTCAAGTCCCGGCTTGAGCACGCAGGTATCCTTGTTCTCGGGGCATCCGCTCGCTATTAACAGATCAGTATACGACTAGAGGATTAGAAGTCGCTGAAAGACATACTTGGGGTGCGCTCGGCGGGTGTATCAGCAACCTCATCACCACTACCGAAACAACCGCCCTGGAAAGTGTGGTAAAGGCCAACCTGCGTACCGATTAGTCAGTCGTAAAGGGCGCAATTTGGTGAAAAGACGGTACCCAGTGCCCAACTTCGTGTGTGGCAGTCTGTCCTTCATCGTAGTTTCTCGTCGTACCACCCGGCAGGCTGGAATAAAGGATTACGACGCCGTCATCTGAAGGGTTACCCGCGTAGCTGTAAGGGAAGGTTGAGTAGCCCAACAGCCCTGCCCCGTTTCCGGACTCGAAGCCGACGGTGTAGATGTTCAATGTTGATGCACCACCTTGGCGGAGTTGTCTCTTCATCGCAGTCTGCTGGGAGCTACAAGACGATTGAGACGAGTAGTAATGAACAACTGCAAGGAGGCTTACGAATCGGGACCAGCATTCGAGAACCAATCCGCGTTCTGGACATATTCGGTATTGACCAAGTTGAACCTAAGACCGCTGTTCGCGAAGGCGCTGTTCAAAACAGTGATTTGGTCGGTGATCTGTTGCATGCTGTCAAATAGTTAGCACATTTCCAGGAGCCATGTTAATACACCTACGGAATATACCCGCGGTTCTGGTTCTGTTGGGCGTAGATGACATGGAAGTACACATCGATGGACGCTGATTTGGAAAGGTCTGCTGAATTGCTCTCGACCTTGTTCGACCTGAAATGGTCCTCGAAGACCTCCTTCTGCTCGGGACTGATATCGGTGGCGCAACGACTATACGATATAGATAAGTGGACAAAGGCGGATATTAGTAGCAAGGTGACGACATACATTATCTCTTGCCCGACGTCGGCGGGTCTTGTCAGGGTACCAGGGGTCGATGGCGGCATAGCGAAGACATATGTGCTTGCGAGGACGGCGAGGGCAATGGCGGCGAGCATGCTGAACGACGAGGAGCGTGAAAAATGAGTGTGGGCGATATAGAGACTGTGGAGGTAGGGAAGTGAAGTTGGGTCGTTTCTACTAGCGCGCGCTTCCTTTTATACATTTTCCATTTGCCGGCGGAGAGGCTCATTACGCCGCAAAGCAGAACGCGTCCATGAAATCACATGGATCGTCCAAGAAGCTACCGTTTTCGTCAACTCGACGTCAAACTTGGAGGGAATGAATCCTACTATGTCACGCCGCCCTGTGTCTTTTACGGAGAATGATTGCATGCACCACTCAAACTCAGAGGAAAGCAGCCCGACAACAAGGCGGAAATTCGTCGAAAAACAAAGGTTGAACTTGACCTTTTCGGTTGACCACTCGCTTCGCGTCTTCTCATGACGTCGAATGAGTCCCGAGGTGTCCGTGTTGACGCATTGATGACGCGACGACGATGAAAGCTATTCAGCGAATGACATGGCACACACGTTGTACTGCGAAATCGCGCTCTAAGGACTCTTCATCCCTGAGGCCTGAGGGCCGAGGCTCCCGCTAACTAAGAAGACCCTTGGCTGCTTTAGTTTCTTCGTCTGGGATAACCAAGACGTACAGGCATGAACAAAGTCGAATCTCAACCAAGTCGCCGCAAAAGGCAGAAGAAGTGTCCATGACACCATGAGAAGGCGCGAAGGGCGTCATCCGAAAAGATCGCCGCCGATCTGTCACGCCACCCAAGTCAGTATCGAGGCGAGGATCGCAAAGATGGGCTAGACGAGCAGTTTTCCAGCGGCGAAAAGGCATCATCGCAGAGTTTCAAACACAGAGGATGGCAGCCAGAACGACACAGTATCTTCTCCTCGTGGCAACTTTATATCGGTGGGAAAACTACACAAATACTGTGGAGCATAATTGGGGCGTCGAGAGCATAGCGTTGCGCCATGTCCGACATACTTGCGCAAGAGTCCATTGAAGCCCTCGAGGAGTGAAAATATTTATGTGATCGGGAGTCGAATCTTCAATAATACTCATCCGGTGGGATCTCCGACCGCGGGGACATGAGAGCCTTGAAGCACTTTTTCATCCGTAGTAGTTTCTTTCCCTCTTTCTCCACGAGCTGAAGCGTCTCGTGAAAGCCGACAATGCTTGTATTGATGGCAGCTATGTCAGGGGGCAAGAAATTTGTCCGAAGTGAGCTGCTTCCTCCTCTGTTGTGCAGGTGCGCAGACGACTGTGTACATGTGGTGATCATCTCTGCAATTCGTGCACGATGCGAATCAAACAACTTATCTGTAACATGTATGCATGTGAGTTATAACCGCAAGTCAGAAAATACACAACATACTATGTGCTCCGAGTTGGTCGTGAAAGTAACGAGGAAAGGAATATTAACCCCGGTCCGGCCGACAAGAACACCCAGGTCCAGATTGCACCAAAAAGCACGTTGAAATTAGCAGGATTAGAACCAGTTAGCACAGCAAGGTATGTTAAAACATCAATAACTAAAACTCTTTACGCCACAGCGTCCGCATACGCCATGTAGTTCTCAACAGAAACACGAGATAACAGCAAACTATCAACACCGCCGACCAATATCTGAGGCAGGTTCAGTCTTTGACAAACCAAGGCACTCTTTGAAGAGCAAATAGCAAGAACATCGCGGTCAAATGGAAGCATAAACTACGCACAAATCAGCACCGGTCACACGAAACAAGCAAAATACATACTAAGGAATCATCTTGCAAACGCTCTCGGAAACGATCAAAGTGCTCCTTCTGATCATCTGTTGCCTCGGAGGCGAGCACAATTCTACCGGAAGGCCCTCCAGTTCGCAAAGCGTCGATCACTTTCTGTGCTTTCTGCTTGTCGTAAAAGGTCCCAGGAGGACCCTTCTTGTCGATAGTGAACGGCGAGGATGCATCTTGAGGATGAACGTCCAAAACGTGAACAGGGATCAACACGGAATGGTCCAAGTGGATGAAAAGTGGCGAGTCGGAACTACAACTATTTGAGTGAGAACCAATAGCGGCAAAGCTTACAACGCACGATTCAGTTGTTGCCGGAAGTGTGTCGGAGCCTATTCCCCTAGAAAGTCCAACCGTAAGACGGAGATAGTGAGAGCAGCTAGGAATAACCTTACAGTGGACCAAAAATTGAGCTTCGCTTCCACATAGCAGAAGCTTGCGCGATGACGGATTGAACGAGGCCTTCATTAGTAGCAGGGCTAGAGAAATGGTATGAAACTTTGAGGGAAAGGACCAACTACACAAGACAAACCTTGGTGCAGCAGCAGGAGCAGATTCCGCGGGTGTCTCATCTTCTTCATAGTCCTCAAGCTCATTCGCCGCCTGAGCGTTGAGACCGGCCAGAGCTAGAAGCTCTTCACTTGTTGGCGGTGGTCCTCGGTCCTTCGCCGGTGGGGAGTTATCATCATCTACATTCATGAACGATCCCATTTCTGCATCATCATTTACGTTCGAAGGAGCGGCAACACGCGAAGGACCCGAAGTAGCTTCGGGGTTTTGTGGCAGGCGGGGATAATGTCCTTTGAGAATCTGAGGCCCGGCTTTGGTGAACGTCAACAATGAGCTCTTTGCTTTCGGCTTCAAACCGGTTGACGGGCGACCTGGGCCGGGACGCGATTTCTTCGGAGACGGGGTGTTGTTGGCGGCGCGAGCTTTCGTAGAGGGAGCGCTACCTCGTTGGTCCGCCTCGATGCGTTTCACTAGAGGCCGAGCTTCGCGAGTACGAGGCGCAGCTACGGGATTGGATATAGGTTCTGGCGAAGAGGGACCAAAAAGGCCAGCAGGGTCGTCATCTGGATCAGGATTGTAGTGGGACAACGCGTCCTCATTCGGGTATTCAGAAGTAGTGTTGGATGTTGTCCCGGCGGCTTGCCCGTTAGTGTTTCTGGATTTCTTGGAGGTAACAACAGGTTCGTCAGATGGGCTTCTTCCCCGCTCCTCCTCAGAGTCCGGAACAATCTGTGGCGACGGTTTTCGAGGAGATGAAGACGATTGAGGAACCGGCACTGATGTGGCTGTCTTTCTCGGTTTGCTTGGGCCTGCGCTAGCACTCTTTTGAGGTACAGCAGATACTGATTTTCTCGGCCGTCCTTTGGAACGTTTCGTGGGTGGAGGCGCAGGAGTATCAGACAGGACATCTATGACCTCGACAGAGGGACTTCGTTTCCGTTTCGAGGTCGTGGAAGTAGTGTTCTTCTTTTCTTTGCGGGACGGGGGAGGTGGTGAAGATTTCTCCCGGGAGTTCTCTGTGGGCCATCAATCGCGAGGAACCTGACATATCAAAAACGGAAAACATACTTGATGATCTGAGTGGATAGAATTCTTCGCCCGCGTTGAAAGAACTGAGATCGTCTCTGTCGCGGGGAGCAGTGCTAGCTTGTTCCCAAAGCGTTCCAGAATGTCTTCTGAGCCTTCGAAGGATTTGGCCGGTTCCCAGCTGTGCGAGAGTTATCAGAAACAGGTTACAACGCGCAAGCGGCTGAGTACGCACGTGTTCTCAGAGTTTGGGTATCCCTTCCACTACAGAACCAGTCAGAAGAAGGACATACAGGTATCGGATGGCATATAAATCACCTTGACGCGATATTCCTGGGAACACGGCAATGTCAGTCCAGTTCAGGCATAGAATAAACTGCTCGCCCGTACCCAAAACAGTTGTTTACCGCTGCGCCCTTTCTTGCCAACACGGGCAGACAGTATGTTTTCTGACAATATTCAGCATATATGGCGGTTTTTCGGGGTGGCGCGTACTGACCGACTTCATAATCCTCGTCGCTCATGGCTAAGGGATGAATGTGGCTGTGTCGTAGACTTGTCAAGAGCCATCGGAACCAAACAAACGAAATTAAACGCCACTGTTTGGACTGTGACCACCATATCTGCCATGCACGGACTGCGCCGAACTGCCTTTGAAGAGGAGCCTTCGTAGCCATCCCCTATTTTCCAATGTTACCACAGAAAACCCAAGTGCTCATAGTCGGAGCTGGCCCAGCTGGTCTAGCTTGCGCGATTGCCCTCGTCAAGCAAGGCGTCCAGGACATTGTCGTCGTCGACGCCATTCTCAAGGGCGAGAATAGCTCTCGCGCCATCGCCATTCATGCAGCAACCCTCGAAGTAAGCCTCATTCAGCGTGGTGAAGCACTGCTCATGTCTTACAGGCTTTGGATACAATTGGTTGTGCGGATGCAATCATCGAAAAGGGTACCAAAGGGAAAGGATTGCTATTCAAGACCGAAAGGACGTCTTTCTTGGCCTTTGACACATCTGTTCTTGCCCCGTACACGCGCTTTGCACACGTTCTTCTTCTTCCTCAATCCATCACCGAAAGCATTCTGCATGACAAGCTCGCTGGACTCGGCATACACGTTCATCGTCCGTATCGTGTCACTGGCATGAAAGGTAGCGACACGCAATCTGGTCTGGACGTGACAATGGAGTCTGGAGAGATAATCAACGCACAGCACGTCGTTGGTGCAGATGGCCATCAGTCTGTTGTAAGTTTCCAATAACAATGATGAACATGTCGACTCAAGTCTTTCTAGATTCGTCAACTTGCAGGAATACCTTATGAGGACATTGACGACCATCCCGTTCCCGACAAAATCGTGTCCTTGGTTCTAGCTGACGTCGTGTTCTCTCCTCGGGACCCTGGCATTGCAACAGATTACATGACCAACTGTCTCTCGCCCGTCGGCATGTTCTTGACGCTTCCTTTGCCCTCGATTTCTGACACCCAACTTGTCCATCGCATCGTGTTTAACGTTCCCGCATCCTCCGGCGCGCCTCCTTCCAACCCTTCCACCGAATATATTCAAGAACAAATCAACAAGCAGGGTCCCCGACACCTCTCTTCCGATCCAGCTGTAAACAAGACTCCCATTCACATCGCCAAAACTATTTGGTCTAGCAGATACAAGACTAAATCAGCGATCGCGGACCACTTCGTAGCACACATTCCCGGAGCGCAAGGAGGAGGCGTTGTTACCCTCATCGGGGACGCTGCTCATTCACATTCACCGCTTGGTGGGCAGGGTATGAACCTCGGATTGCGTGACGCAATCTCTCTCGCTCCTGTCCTCCTTCAAGGGACCGCGCCTCTTGAAGACTGGGCGAGGACGCGTCGTCTGCGCGCGCTGACCACTATTCGCATGACTAAACAAATTGGGGCGTTGAGCAACCTACTCCTGTCCAAAAATCCGATTGTGTCGTGGCTTACGTTCTGGTTATTTAGAATCATGAACAGCATCCCGCTTGTGAGGAGGCAAATGGTGTGGAACCTTAGTGGATTGGGTAACCGCTAGGCCCGAAGTTTCAATGCCTTGTATTTCTATTGTTCGAATCGCAACTCGACGTTATGACAACGCCTACCTCTAAGCTCCGATCCTTTGCAGCAAAGCATCTCATCACTGGGCTAATTATCCAGTCCTGGACTCACATATTCTTAACGCGTTAGGACATGCCACACACTGAAAGTCTAACGGCGTTGGATCGCGTCAATGCGAGGTGAGCACCCTTGATTATTCCCTTTCCCTTCATGATGCTACCCACACGACTGTGGAGACGCTTCGTCGTCGATGAAACGTTAGACCTTCCTACCCTCTCTGGGGCCTTTGGAACCGTTAGGATTGGTGGTCGAGAACGGAGATCTGATTCCTTTTCTTTCCTAGCACCTTTGTGAATAGTTCTGACTTTATGTTTTGCTAGATATCGCCACCTCGAGACTGAGTTGACCTCGAGAGAGAGAGAGATCATATTCATGTTCCTGTATCAGCCCCGCATTAGCGTTAGAGCGGCAATAGGCCATGGTACTTACATACACCAAATTTGAAGACTCGACTACTTATCATTGACTTATCAGCACAGGATTTCGGATTGACCTATCGTCGCTCGCTCTCTTATCAGTATCCCTTGCTCTTACCGTCACTCTCACGTCGGGGTAAACCTAACAAAGAGCTGTGCTCTGTGGCGTGGCTTTTCTGCGCTCACTTCCGACCAACTTACGAACTCCACCCACGTTTTTGATACTTGATAGGAGTAGCGATCTAGGACCGGCCTCAGGGCGGTGCATATGAACCGCCGTTTCAGATATATAATTATCCGTGGATAGTATATAGCTCTTTGGAATCCCCCACCATCATCAGCGTACATGCTCATGCCCTCTGAAGAAAGCAAAGTTACGCCGCCGAACGCCTCCCCACCAATGTCTAACCCGCCTCCGCCACAGTACTCGCCGCAGATGCCGGCGCCTGTACCGATGGCGCCCATGGCACAGCCATCTGTTTATATGCAGCCGCCGCCCCAGCAAACAGCAAAATCAGCGGAGCCCAAGACGGCGGCACAGATTGGAGAGGAATATCGCGCGGCGTGTACGTGTCTGTTTCGGCGGGACCTTACCTAAAGTGACCTGATCCTCCGCTCTTTTATTATTAGTGTTCGCGCAGTGTGCACAAGGCATTCATCAACCTAAAACCAGCTATGGACTCTGCGGAATCATAACAGGCGTTATCTGTTTCCCCATTGGACTGATATGTCTATTGTGAGTGCAAAGTTCCCTCATAAATGGCACCGTCTCACTCGACTTGACAGTATGGACACCGAGCAGAAGTGTGATCGTTGTGGAGTGAAACTCGACTGAGGAGCGCTCGCGTCTCGTTTCGTTACCATCTACATTCTTGTATCCTTACCGTATGCCACTTGTAAATTAATCTCTCATCAATACCCCTTCCCAGTTATCTCAGAATTTACAAAACGTTGCAACGAGGACTAATTATACACGGTATCTATCTGATGCGAGATGTCAAGATGTAGATGCATGTACAGTGAAGAAACAGATAAATGATGGAGCAGTCCAAAAAAATACAAAACAGCAAGCGGGAGCCAGAGTCCATCAAAGTTCTACAAATCTCCCAGCTATCAACGAACTTTTAAGCTTCTGCCACTCGACGACGTTGTCGTGATCACAACGCGGTTTCGTTTGAGAGTACACCACAAAGTCGAACTGCTTCAAGACACCTTGTTTCTTGGGAACCGTCTTGATGACCTTCACCATCTCGGCGCCCATCGAGAATAGAATCAGCGGAACATTATGAAGACCGTCCGCACCCTAGACCGCCATTCAGTTACAAGGATGAAAGGCTAAAGGAGTGACTCACATCTGGCTCGCGCTTCGGCATAAAAGAAGCACCGACGACAACGACCTTCTTTCCCTCGAGCAGCTTCATCGCGATAGGATTGTCCAAGATCACCTCAGGACTATCCTCGCCCCAGTTCAAATCCACCAACTGAGAAACAGAGCGTTCCTTGTAGACCCCAGCAGGAAGAAGATACGGCCTCCAGTCAAGAAGCTTCCCCTTGTTGGAAGAAAGTATCCACTCAACGTGCACGCAAGGAATGCCGAGAGCCAGCGCGGTAAGGTACTTGGGCTTCTCGTTCGGCGTATTCGCGAGCAGGAACACGTTCCGAATATTATCGGACCCGTTCCACGTCGCTTTCCCCTTCTCGATGGTCCACTCACTGTCACTGCGAAACGCCCCATCCCATCCAATCAGGTTGTCCCAGTTGTCGCACACCTTGGCTCCAAATATGGCGAGTATGTCCATGATGTTCTGCCGTCCCTCGTCGTCCTTGCCCAACCAGGTGACAACGAAAGCGTACCCAGCGAGCAGCCCGGTCGGGTTCTCAGCAAGATCCTCGCGCGTCAAGCGACGCGCCTCCCAAAACTCCTTCACGTTCTTGGCAGCGACTCGTAGACAACTAAGAGGGATGGTCTCGGTCTTCGTTACGCCATCAAGCTGGACAACAACATTGCCAGCCTCCGAGACGTGACTATCCACAACTGTTGCTTGATCGACGCACTGGTCCGCTCTTTGAATCACCACATAGTCGCCGACCTCTAGTCTGAACGCGCGGAGGTTGTCCAACTCCACATGACTTTCGTTGCCATCGTCGTACTCGACGATTCCTCGCTTTGAGCCGATTATTTCCGTGAGTATGGCGTGGTAGAACATCTTATCACCGTGCCATTGCGCGAGGACCGGAATGTTCGTCTGGACATGGAAGGAATCAGAGCTGACCCGTGCTGTGCTCCGTGACATTGATGCGCCGAGCTCTCTCTTGACGGAGCCTGCTATGGAAGGGGTCATCTTTGCGTTATATCGTGCTCGTTTGGGCTTGGATGGACCAGGTTCGCGTATGAGTATGGTAGCTTCTCGTTCCTGCTTCGTCGGAAGAAAATCGGCCTCATCTTCGGCTTCTTCGTCTCCGCTAAGTACTTCCGTGTCTTGTCGCTTCTTGGGTCGTCTGGTACTCTTGCGAGCAGTAGCGGGAGCCTTGCCTTTTCCTTTCGCGCTACGAGTAATGCGTTTCGTAGTACTTGGGGGAGGCATGTTGTCGCTAGGAAGAGAGGACGGAACCACTTCATCGGGTGTGGCCTGGCGCTTGCGCTTGTTACCCGCCGTCGACGCCTTCGGAGCAGAGACAGGCTGAGGTTAGATCAGTTCACTGCTTTGCATCAAGCAGACGAAGTACCTTTGTCATAGGCTTGGAAGTAGTGCTATTGGGCTTGGATGCAGCCTTGGTCTTCGCGAACATCTTCGCTGGTGGAGGAATGTCATCTGAAGAGTCGTCCTCTTCCTCCTCCTGTCGACGAGCGAACGACCTCTCAAGCTGTCTTTCAAGCTTCTTCTTCTCCTTCTCCTCGAGCTCCAGTGAGTCGGGAGCAATATCCCTTGAATCATCGTCTTCTGTAGAAGTCGACTGGTCGGCAGGCTTTGTAATCTTTGGGGTGGAGGCGATGTCCGTTTCTGAACGGGAGAGGGCGGAGAAGGATTGATGAAGGAACGTGAATCAGAATCTGGAACAATGTCCATGGAGTCATCGTTTACGGTCGACGTGGTGGGGCGGGGCGGTGGGAGCATCCGCCTGGGTTTTGAATATTCTTCATCAAAGGAGGGCTGAGTTTCTTGATAATTGGAAGGGCCAGGAAAACCTTGCGAGGGCGTAGCAGCTAGAGGCCCATCCCTAGTTCCACCTTTCGAGGCCGAAGATTGAGAAGGAGGCAGCGAGGTAATGTAATCCTCGGGTTTGAAGGTGGCAAGATTCAAACCTGGGATGTTCAGCGGTCTCAGGCGCCTCTTGATGGAGTCGATGTCTGAACAAAGCACAACGGCATGATGAATGGTACCATAGTAGACGGGGTCCGTAACAGATGGGCCTGTCTCTTGCATGGGCTCTTCAACTATCTGAGTACTTTCCGTGATTTGCGTTTGCTGAAATTCCGGGGATTGAGTCCGAATTGGCGGTGCTGGCTCTTCCTGGGAAGGCCCAAAATCATAATCGTCAGGGAGCTCCAAATCCTCCTCCGCTGGGTCGTTTCGCATCATCGGGAAATCCTCGCCATCGAGGTCAAGGTCAAGGTCCTGCCGGGGCTGAGCACAAGGAAAGCCATGTCCAAGTTCCTCCTCTTCGGCCTCCGGTTCATCCTGGTGTTCAGATTCGGCTTCCGAAGGGGCGGGGGTGTCTTCGACGTACACAAGCTCAGGCTTGGCGTTGGCGTCAAACCCTTCTTCATCGGCGGACGACTGAGACGAAGGACTATAGGGACGGCCATTAGAAAGAATGCGGTTTGCTCCCGTCGTGTCAGGCAGGACGTCCAAGAAGGAGTCCTTGCGCTTTGCCATGTTGGTACCGGGACGCGACGCGGATGAATGAGCCACAGGGCGCGTCATTGTGGGTGTGGTTGAAGGAGTAGAAAGTGGCGAACTCTTAGGCTAGAGGACAAAGGTATAAATATGTGATATTCATCAGAGCTTTGACCGTCACACCTTTATGGGCGAATGATTTTCTGTCGCGTTCACGGTAGTGTCCGCTATCACCGGCTGGTCAAGCTGAGACTCTTTGTCCATGTCGACATCCGCAGTGTTGATGTTCTCCTTCTGAGAGCCGCCGTTAAAGGCGTCAAAGTCGTTGTTGTTGTATTGACTCTGTGACTGCGACTGTGTCTCGACAAGTTCAAAGAATTTAATCTTGGGTGGTGGGATAATGGAGCTACGAGACGATTCGTCGGAGCCTTCGATTAACTTGGACTTGTTCTGATCCTGGAAAATGCTGTGTGAGGAGGGCAATTCGCTGCAACATAGCAGTCAGCAGTTAGTCGAGGCAGACAAGAGAGCGCGCACTTGAGGGTGTTCATCTTCTGTTTCCGGTGCATAGGCAACTAGATCGACCTGTATTCGCGTCAATGGAGTGTAAACGGAGGGCGGACACGACTGCACATCTGTCTAAAGATCGTCGAATAGTCCGTACGTTCACAATTCGTCAAATGCTGAACAAGTAGAGCAGGACGACAGCACAGAAAGTTTCGCAAGAAGCGAGCACAGCCGCTGGTGGAGTGAGAGAAGGTTGAAGACGGGGACCTGGAGGGATTTGAAATTCTATATTGATGGGTGTTTGGACACGTGATTGATTCGCGCTTAACCCTACGACGCGACCTGATATGCCTCACTAAATCCGCTGTTGGATTAGTGGCAAGACTAGGTTTGGTACTTGGCAGTCGTTCTAACGATTTGCTCTTCCTTGTGCTAAGCCTCTCCTAGAGAAGTAGAAGGACACCTATCCGGCAAGTGCCGAGACGCGTCTGGCTTGGGTCCGTCAAACACGTGCAAACGCAACTTGCTCTTGACCAGCTCGACTGCCTGCTCTCTTTTACACTGCGCTGGACGTTGTGCTCGCTCCTTCAGCCGCCCTATGACATGTATCGCAAAGAGCGGACTCGCTCGTTTCACCGTAAACCTACTCCAACTCCTCCCAAAACAGATCGCAAACCTCGCCTAGTCAAAATGTATCGCAAGCCGCTGCAAGACAACTTTCTCGTCCAAGACCCAGAGGAATCCAGCGAATCAACACACAAAGCAGCCAAAACTTCTGCCACCAAGCCATCGCACAAAACCGCAGACGAAATCACCAATATTCCCAATCCTACCCCGATACCGGTATCTCTGTCGGATACAATCCTGGACATACCTTCTCCATGATCCCTGGCACAACGACCGTGTCCAAGGCATCATCTACATTCTCTCCTCTCCCTCCGCTCCTCACACAGCCGCCTAGCAAAACCGCTACACTTTTTCCCGCTCAAACGTCGTCTCAGCCCGAAGCATCTACACTTACTGGCCATCTCCAATGACCCACGCACTGGACAATGCGTCTCCCCAAGACTCCTCCCCAGTCATACGCAAGGTCCAAAGCTTCCTGTTGTTGCGATTGCTATCCTTGCCGTTGGCTCCGCTATGGTCCTTGTCGGAGTATTCATAGCCATCAAAGCCTGTTTACGCCCTACCGTCGTGTTCGCCCCAAACCTTCGCTTCCTATCCTCGACGACGGCTACAGAGATCGAGATTTCGACGTTAAGGAAAAGGATTCACCTCTCTTTGGCGGAAAGGAACGATTCTCTTCTCAGACTGGCGGTCTCTGGGCGTGGGCTAATCAACCCCAATCTAATCCATTTGTCGAACCTATGCAGCCCGCTGCACACACCAAGAATACCCACCCAGACGATACCATACCTCAGTATAATTTCCCCACATCACAATCTACTTGGCAGACCATCCCTAGCTATGACTCTCAATCGCATCTACTCTCGTCCAATCCGTGTCTTCGCAAAGCGTTCCAGCCCTGCCCGTGTCGCATCAACCGCCCAGGAATCAGAACGCGTTGGCGCGCGCTGTCAATCGTTTTTCGGTTGCGTCCTTATCATTATACCCTACGTCACCCATCAGTGCTCAGGACATCGAGTTGCTATCAGTAGCAAAGCGTTCACAGCGGATGGACATCCATTTTAAACAGGACATCAAAGCCGCCTTGCGGAGGAGCAAAAGCGAAGACGATAAGATGGAGCTGGCATATGATGGTGCTTCCGTGACATCTCCAAAGGTCGTGCAATCTCCAGTCGTTTCCGCGACATCAGTTGCCGGAGGACGAACACGAATCAAGTCGTCATACTATACCCAGGGTCGTATCCACGCATCTCCACTATTCCATCTTCTACGTCTTCCAAGATACGGCTGACGAGCCGTATGATGTTTTTCCCTTCCCACCCATGCCTAAATCAGATTCACGACGAGAACATGACAAGACTCAAACTTCCGCCTTGGGATTGACGTCACCGTCCATTGACAAACTCCGTATTCCTCCGTCGCCACAGCCTACGTTGTATCCAGACGATTCGCTGAGCGTGGTAGCAGCCAAACGTGCGAGCAAGCGGATGCATCAAGGAAAGCAAAGTCGACTGATGAGTCTGGACATGTTTTGCCAGCTGCGAGTTTGGACACGGGAACAGCATTGGGAAGTTTGATGTAAACATGGACTTCGGAGCCACGAATAGATCGCTGGCAACCCTGGCTGGAAAACTGGGAGAAAACATTTCAACTTACGGAGAGCCTGCTGCGACTTCGGGCTCCTCTGCGACGCTCGCGTCAGCCAATCAAGGGAAAGGCGCTGGACAGCCACCCAGAGTACCGTCACCTCCGCCACTGCCCTCTCTGACGCAGATGGGACTGGAACATTCGAACCCTGTGGGATTTGCAGATTATCGCAGCCCAACGTACAGCATTTGCGGATTGTATGAAGACGAGAGGAAGAGTCGAACAAGCTATTATCCTTAGATAGTAATACAGCAATGTAACATAATTTTGGGAGACTACAGAGCTTTCAAACAGTTTCTAGAGTGGATCTGATGATTGTCACTGGAGCGTTGAGCCAAATAGAGCAGTGCTGATGATTTGTTCCGCAGTAGGTGCCAAGCAACAGGAAAGGGGCCCCACTTCCATTTATATATTTGGCCGGCTATGCACCAAGTTGCATTTGCCCTTTCTCCCTTGCAATCGGCCTTTCGTTCTTCTCTACACTGCGCTCACTGTTCTCGACGTGCTCGACGACGCCGACGACGCTGTGCAGCCCTTTTCTACCCATCTACACCCGCGTTTTTTTATCATAATGTCCCAACACTCTAAACCGTCCATGAACATGGAGGTCGACTCCAAGCACGACGTCGACGCGGAGGATCTGGCGTTGGCGAACGATGTCACGACGGTCCCGGCCGTGCCCTCGCTGTGGGGAGTGCCGCTCAAATATATATCGTGCGTCGCCTCTCTCTCCTTTTTTTCTGCGCGCCACCTCGCTCACGCCGTCTCGCACAGTCTGGTTACGCTGGCCGTCCAGAACTCCGCGTTAACGATTATAATGCATTATTCTAGAGTGTCTACGCCGCCGTCGCGGGCGTACTCCGCGGCGACGGCGGTCCTTATGAACGAAATTCTCAAGGGCTTCATCTCGCTCGTCTTCGCGTTTTCGCGCATCGACGCCTCGCCCCCGCTCGCTATTCCCTTCTCATTTTCACCAGAGACATCACAGTCTGCAGGGAACTGCCGCGCAGCGTCGCTTTTACTGCGCGTCAAGAAGCTGTGTCGAGAAGTGTTTAGTCCCGATTGCTGGAAGCTTTCCATTCCTGCTATCCTTTATGGTACGAGACCCGTCTATGCACATCTTAGTTTTCTAACAATGTCTATAGTTATACAAAATAATCTCCAGTACGTTGCCGCATCAAATCTGGAGGCCGCGACGTTCCAGGTCAGCTACCAGATGAAAATCCTGACCACGGCGGCATTCTCGGTGCTCCTGCTGCGCAAGCGGCTGCTCTCGACCCAATGGATCGCGCTTCTCTTCCTTGCCATCGGCGTCGGCGTGGTTCAAATTCAATCGGGTTGCGCTAAAAACGGCGACACGACCACGCCCAACGCCCACACTCTTAATGCCACTAAAGGCTTTTTGGCCGTTGTCGCCGCGTGCTTTACCTCCGGCCTCGCTGGCGTTTACTTTGAGATGGTCCTCAAGAACTCTCCCGGGGATCTCTGGGTCCGGAACGTGCAGTTGTCCCTATTCAGTATCATTCCCTGCATTGCTCCGATCCTCATGACCCAGCAAGCCAATACCGAAGGAGGTATTGCAGGCTGGATGGCTGCATTCTTCCACGACTTTGGACCGTGGGCCTGGGCGACAGTTGGCGTACAGGTCCTTGGCGGATTAGTCACGGCCATGGTCATTAAATACTCGGACAACATCCTCAAAGGCTTCGCTACGAGCTTGAGCATCGTCATCTCGTTCCTTGCGTCGGTCGCGCTGTTTGACTTCCGCATCACGTTCACGTTTGTGTTGGGATCGGCCATTGTGCTGAACGCGACGTGGTTGTACAATCAGCAGCCACGGAGAATTGGGTTGGGCGGTCAACGCGATAACAAGACGTGGAACTCAATGGGATGGCCGGTTAACGAGAAGCGTCCTGGTCTCGCGTATCGGTCCCCGTCGACTGTTCCCATGCTCGGATCCGGCCTGTCATCCTCCACCACATCAAGAACATCTTCGTTCGTATCATTGTCCGCTGTGACAACCAATGCGCTTCCATTGGCACCGGATTCGGACATGTTCACCAAGGAGAAGTTATGATGATTTAATCTAATCTTATACTTACGGTAGAGCCCTCAAGCCGCCTTTTTTGGTTTCTCTGGCTTTTGGACGTTAGTTTTTTGTCATACCCGGGACCCTTCTTATCTATAACGAACTTTATACCCTACACTACTTCTTGTAATGGCGGACAGACAGTCTAGGGCGCGACGAAGCAAGAATATAAATTGAATACCAAGTTCTTTGGCGTGTGGGTCCGTTAATTGAGTTGAAGTGTATCTCCTCTAGTCTTTGCACGGAGAGGAGGACCGTGTGCAACGACTGAATGTACGCATATTATTACACTCCTAGTCGCGATTATGAAACACGGGTGGAGATGGTGCGCAGCAAGAAGACGCGAAGCTAAACGACAATGAACGTAAATGAAAGAAAGACCCGCCGAACGTGAAAATGCGCATGACAATTCATAAATCATCGCCGGGCTCCTCGTTTCCCTTTACCCTTTCCTCTCTGCGAGGAGGGCGTAGGTACGGGCGCAGAGGGCTGAAAAACGGGCGGAAGCACAGGACTACTGCCGGCCAGGTAGGACGAATACTTTGACGTGAGCTCCTCCTTGGATCGCTTCGACCGCGCCGGGGGTGTGGTAAGCCCAGACTCGCCCGACATGCCTGAAGACGTCGAATCATCCTCCTCTGCTTGCCCTGCTTGCCGCATCAATTCAGAACTCGGAATGACAGGAGTAGAGGCAGAAGAGGCTCCAGCTAGGCCTCCTGGCATGCCGGAAGAACCAGGAAGCGGACCAGGACTGACCCCTGGCGTAAATCCAGAGACAACGAAGCCCGGCGGAAGGTCACTGATGACTGGCACTTGTGGCGAAGGCTGAGGGAGAGGGGTCGGTCGTAGAGCATCCGCTGCGCTGAGTAGATGGCTGGCAGCCGCTTCCTGATGCTCCGGCGGATCAGGAGGACTATTCGAAGCAGAGCGCGACTAGGAAAAGGTTAATTCCCAGCTCACACGATCAGAAGCAAAAGAACTTACGGGTCCTTGAACAGTGACTGTGTAGTTATCATTACTTTCATCATCGTCGTCATCAGAGTCAGAGTCTTCTGGGGAAAGCGTCTTTCGCGTAGGCGAATCTGGATCGAAACCTGCGTCTCTTGAGGATATCGGCATGTTCAGAGTCGTATAAGAGGGATAATGTCGCGGTACGTGGGCTTGTGGCATCGGAACCGGCGTAGGCATCGTGTCTGGGGCGCGTCTGGAGTGACTGGTACCTGGCCTGCTGGTACTGGCACCGGCACGATTGTGAAGAATGTCGAATTGAGAAATGGAGGCGGAGCTTCCCGTTTCCGAGTCGCGTCGCGATCGGATGTGATGCGTTGAGGGTGGTGGCACTGTTAATATTGGCTCGTTGACGTCCTCTTGAATAGTAGAGAGGGGAACGGCCTGAGTGGGAGGCGCCGGTGCTGGCACAGGAACTGGGAAGTTGGCTGGTGGTTGAGTATCGAAAATGGGAACTGGAGGCGGGGGAGGCGGGTTATACACAGGTTGTGGTGAAGGTTGAGGTGGAGGCTGTGGCGGCGATGGCGCATGAACACTGGGCTCAGGCATCACGACACGCTCTGGGCTCTGCTGTCGCGGCGTCGGGGCATCTGCGTAAAGGTCGTCCTCTTCTTCGTCGTCGTCTCCAGTATCCGTAGGCTCTGTGTTTTGGACATGGATGCTCTCCGCAGCTCTAGCGCGAGTCAGACCCTCCAAGAAGCCCTGGCGTCTGCCTTCCTCCCTTGCAATAACAACCTCGCGCTCTTCGCGCAACTGCACGACCAAGGCTTTGGCGTCGCGAGCCTCATCCTCGGCGCCATTTCGTTGCTGCTCCAAAAGTTGTATCAGTGCATGAGCCTGCGTTAGGTCGCGACGAGCGCGATCCAGTCCGTCCATGTATCCTCTACTCGCACGTCAAATTTATTCAAAAAGGCGCTGTAAATCACGCACTGCAGCTGGGCCTTCCATTTGGCCGCCTCTTTCACGGCGGCAGTCTTCTGCGCATGAAGTACATGGAAGCGCTTGACGACCTCCTTCACGTCCTCTTTGGCAATGTCAGCCCGAGTTCGTTCGCGCTCTAATTGATTCCGC
Organism: Hymenopellis radicata; assembly: GCA_015501595.1. Taxonomy (NCBI): domain Eukaryota; kingdom Fungi; phylum Basidiomycota; class Agaricomycetes; order Agaricales; family Physalacriaceae; genus Hymenopellis; species Hymenopellis radicata. Next base: position 573,543 of record JADNRX010000002.1, on the reverse strand, counting down.
AAATCTAGGATTTCTCGGTCTTTCTCGTGAATGATTTCCACGGCTTGGAGCACCACGTGCCCTTTCGACGACTTGGTTGTCCGTCTGGAGCTTGTGGTGCGCGTCGACATGTCACCAACACTGGCCATCTTCTCGACTCGCGGCGGGATTGGTAGTGGCGCCTCATTGTCCAACGCCGACGTGCTAGCTGCAAACTGCGCCAGTCTAATCGGATGCATTGTGCGTGTAAAATAAACACCTACCGACATTGTTGACGTTCATCAAGAAACTAGTTGAGTGCTGTACATGAGGCGGCGGAAATGAACAAGCATCAAGATGACATAGTACGTAAACACAACTTCACCTTATCAATTTCAAACGTTGATCGTCCCTTGCAAAACGTTTTTCGATGGTAAGAACATGAATTGGATGGTAAACAGATACAAGTGGTTAAAGATCTCTACAATACACTATGTCATCCCAAGCAATCCTACAGCTGAATTAAGCAAAGAGCCTCTTGGTGTAACTGAACAGAAAATTCAGCACCAGAATCAACAAGAGAACAAGATACACTTACGAGTTCAATCCGTGCACGCCACCCTCCATCTGCGCACTGGCGGTGCGGAGCTCAAAGCGTACCTTACCCGCCTTGACATTGTCCTGAAGCTCAGAGACGCTTCTGACACCAATGTCCTGGAACGAGTGCTGCACTCCGACGTAGAGATAAGGCAAAAACGCCTTGACACTCCCCTTGTCCTGCACATCACCGCTGACACCCTGGGCGACCTTGACGGCGCTGCTCTCCGAAAAGTATCGAGAAGTCGCAGCGTTCTCCAACGTCGAGGATTTCTTGGGCGTCGGATACTTGCTAGAGCTCGACGCCGATGCCTTGTTGACCTTGTTCTTGTCTCCAGCAGCGGGCTTTCCCTGCTCCATCGCCTCCAAGCTTCCCATTCCTCTGTATGCCTTGACACGCTTTCCTTCATGGTAGAAGTATTCACCAGGCGCTTCCTCTGTACCAGCCAACAGTCCACCCATCATCACAGCACCAGCACCAAGGGCCAACGCTTTCACAATGTGACCCACATTGCCAACACCGCCATCAGCGATAACGGGAATGCCAAACTTGTTCGAGAATTCGGCAACAGCGAACACAGCAGTGGCCTGAGGACGTCCAACAGCCATGACCTCCTGGGTGATACATATCGACCCAGAACCCATACCAACGCGTAAAGCATCGGCGCCAGCCGCAATGAGGGATGCGGCCTGCTCGCGCGTAACAACGTTACCGGCAATCACCTCGAGCTTGGGATATGTAGCCTTGATGTGTTGGATCATGTCAATCTGGAAAATGGAATTTCCTTGCGACGAGTCGAGGACAACAATGTCCAGGCCAGCCTCAGCGAGAAGGGCAAGACGTTGCCTGTCCGATGGTCGTGTGCCGACTGCCGCAGCAGCATACAGCTGCTTGGTGACAGGGTCTTTCGATGCCAATGGGTAGGACTGGTTCTTGAGAAGATCAGACCGAGCGAGGAGAGATACGAGGCGACCTTGAGAGTCGACAATGGGAAGTTTTCCCTTTTTCGAGTCGCGAAGGATATCGTTCGCCTCCATCAACGTGATTCCTTGCGCTGCAGTGACGAGGTCGGTCGTCATAACCTCGGAGAGAGGCGTAGCCGTATCGCGGAACTGCACATCGCGTGAGGTAACAATACCGACGAGCTTGCCACCGAGTGCACCGGAATCTGACGAAGTCTAGTTAGAAACAGGTCGCGAAGAAGGAAAAATGAAGAATCAGATAGATTATAAAAGGTTTCCGCAAACCACGCATCGTTAGACGCGTTCAAACTCGGAAGAACGAAGGTTATAATGATTGTGTTTCATCAAGAACGGATGGGTACTGGGACAGAGGGACTCACCGGTAATCGGAATACCACAAAAGCCGAGTCTAAGCTTAATGTCGAGCACGTCTTCAACGAGGTTCGTGGGTGCCAGCACGACAGGATCGGTGATGAAGCCGTTTTCATGTCGTTTGACAGCGCGGACCATGGCCGCCTGCGACTCGGGGGACTGATTGTGGTGGATGACACCGATACCGCCCAACAACTACGCCGGCTCAATCAGCCGCTGGCGTACAGCCTACGATTGACGCTGACTCACCGCCATGGCGATGGCCATCTCGCCCTCGGTGACAGTGTCCATGGGACTACTCATGAACGGTGTCTTGAGGGTGACATTGCGCGTGACGCGGCTCTCAGTGAGCACTGCAGCGGCGGGAAAGTCAATTTTTCCTGGCAGGAGACTGCAAGAAAAACGAGTCAGTTTTTAATCTCAAGGTCCGAGAGAAGACATACAGAAAATCATTATAAGTGAGGCCCCCATGGACCTGGGAGTCCATGAGATCGGTTACGGAGAGCCCATCTGAGCGGGAGTACGTCTTGAGATGCTCAAGAGCAGAGGATGCGTCGAGAAAAGAGGTCGTCTGCGCGGGCATGTGGGCGGGAGTGCCAGACCTCAATCATCGAAAATTTGCTGCTTATATATCGGCATTTGCCGACCAGTAATTTGTCTGACCAAAACTTTTCCTACCTAGACGCTTACAGTATGTATTTGGTATGTATGTATCTTTTCTGACTTACGCTTAGAACTCACATGCGTACATGTTACAGATAAGTTGTTTGATTTGATATGGCATCGTGCTCGAATTGCAGAGATGACCACCACGTGTACCACAGTCGTCTCCGCACCTCTGCAAGCAGCTCAGCTTCGGACAAATTTCTTGCCCCGGTTCTGCGTGACATAGCTGCTATCAATACAAGCATTGACGGCCTTCACGAGACGCTTCAGCTCACGGAGAAAGAGGAGTACGGATGAAAAAGTGCTTCAAGGCTCTCATACTACTGAAGATTCGACTCCCGATCACATAGATAGTTTCACTCCTCGAGCGCTCCAATGGACTCTTGCGCAAGTATGTCGGACGCTATTCTCTCGACGCCCCAATTATGGTCCACAGTATTCGTGTAGATTTCCCACCGATATAAAGTTGCCACGAGGAGAAGATACTGCGTCGTTCTGGCCGCCATCCTCTGCTTTTGAAACTCCGTGATGATGCCTTTCGCCGCTGAAAAACTGCTCGTCTAGCCCATTTCTGCGACTCCTTGTTGCCTCGATACTGACTTGGGCGGCGTGACGGATCGGCGGCGATCTTTTCGGATGACGCCCTTCGCGCCTTCTCGTGGACACTTCTTCTGCCTTTTGAGGCGACTTGGTTGGGATTCGACTTTCTCAATCTCGACCGACGCCTCCCTGTTCATGCATGTACGTCTTGGTTATCTTGATTGTATAAGACTTAGAGCTCACTTTGTACGCAGTACAACGCGTACCATGTCATTCGCTGAATAGCTTTCATCGTCATCGCGTCATCAACGCGTCAACACGGACACCTCGGGACTCATTCGACGTCATGAGAAGCGAGTGGTCAACCGAAAAGGTCAAGTTCAACTTTTGTTTTTCGACGAATTTCCGCCTTGTTTTCGGGCTGCTTTCCTCTCAGGTTGAGTGGTGCATGCATCAGAATCATTCTCCGTGAAAGACACGATATAGTAGGATTCATTTCTTCCAAGTTTGAGGTTGAGTCGACGAAAACGGTAGTTCTTCTTCGACGATCCATGTGATTTCATGGACGCGTTCGTGCTTTGCGGCGGCGTAATGAGCCTCTCCGCCGGCAAATGGAAAATGTATAAAAGGAAGCGCGCGCTTGTAGAAACGACCCAACTTCACTTCCCTACCTCCACGACAGTCTCTATATCGCCCACACTCGTTTTTCACGTTCCTTGTCGTTCAGCATGCTCGCTGCCATTGCCCTCGCTGTCCTCGCAAGCACATCTGTCTTCGCTATGCCGCATCGACCCCTGGTACCCTGACAAGACCTGCCGACGTCGGGCAAGAGATAATGTACGTCGTCACCTTGCTACTAATACCCGCCTTTGTCCACTTATCTATATCGTATAGTCGTTGCGCCACCGATGTCAGTCCCGAGCAGAAGGAAGTCTTCGAGGACCATTTCAGGTCGAACAAGGTCGAGAGCAATTCAGCAGACCTTGCCAAATCGGCGTCCATCGATGTGTACTTCCATGTCATCTACGCCCAACAGAACCAGAACCGCGGGTATATTCCGTAGGTGTATTAACATGGCTCCTGGAAATGTGCTAACTACTTATCCCTTTGACAGCAAGAAACAGATCACCGACCAAATCACAGTTTTGAACAGCGCCTTCGCGAACAGCGGTCTTAGGTTCAATTTGGCCAATACCGAATATGTCCAGAACGCGGATTGGTTCTCGAATGCTGGTCCCGATTCGTAAGCCTCCTTCCAGTTGTTCGTTACTACTCGTCTCAATCGTCTTGTAGCTCCCAGCAGACTGCGATGAAGAGACAACTCCGCGAGGTGGTGCATCAGCATTGAACATCTACACCGTTGGCTTCGAGTCAGGAAACGGGGCAGGGCTGTTGGGCTACTCAACCTTCCCTTACAGCTACGCGGGCAACCCTTCAGATGACGGTATCGTAATCCTCTATTCCAGCCTGCCGGGTGGTACGACCAGAAACTACGATGAAGGGCAGACTGCCACACACGAAGTTGGGCACTGGGTACCGTCTTTTCACCAAATCGCGCGCTTTACGACCGACTAATCGGTACGCAGGTTGGTCTTTACCACACTTTCGAGGGCGGTTGTTCCGGTGATGGTGATGAGGTTGCTGATACACCTGCCGAGGGTGAGCCAAGTATGTCTTTCAGCGACTTCTAATCCTCTCTTCGTAGACTGATCTGTTAATAGCGAGCGGATGTCCCAAGAAGAAAGATACCTGCCCTCAGCCGGGAGTTGACCCGATCCGTGAGCATTGTTCAACCCTCACCGATTGTGTCTGATGAAGATTCTTATAGACAACTATATGGATTACTCGTACGACGCGTGCATGACTGGGTTCACGCCGGGCCAGGTTAAACGGTTAAAGGCCCAGATGCGCACATACCGCAATGTGAACGTTTAACGATACTATTCAAATATGCCTTATAATAACGACTTGTGTTTGACATGGACTTTGCAAGAAAACGTGCTAGACACACTACCCAAAGGTTTAGAAGAACGTGTCCACCAATTTTTTTTGTGACCAACTCTCATGCAAGTACGCAACAAGTACGTATCCGTAATTCCACGTCGTTGTGGTAAATGGCACGACCGCTCCGTTTGTCTCTTACTTTTTGTTCTCTGAGCCTTTCGGCGTTTTCTTAGGCCCTGGCGGTCACAAGCAGGACGTGTGTACAATTAGAACATCCGATGGTTTTGGTGCCCTTTTTTTCCTGGTTCGCTGGCGCCACAAAGATGACACTGATCTTTAACAACGCCGCCGTACTTCTCGGTCCGCGCTCTAAAGGAGTGGAATCGTAATTCTTGTGGGCGCTCATTGGTTTTCTACGCTTACACGGACGCTGAAGCTTCCCGCTGATCAAGGGTCAAGCGTCAAGCCCGAAACTGGATTATCCTCGGGCTTGCTAGGTAAGTAGTGTATCCACAGAGAATTTTAGCGTATACACCCCTCCAGCAAGCTGGTGAGTATTTCAGTTGATGTCCATGCACCATTTTTCTCATTTCAACCAGCAGTTGTATCTTCATGATCTCTAGCAAGGATGAAATTCCGGCTCCGCGTACACGTTGAAGAGGTGCTCTACGTAGCACCTAGCTGAGTAATACATTCCTTTCCTCCCTCCCTTGCTTCCTTCCCACAAGCTTACAGAACCTGCCTTCGCCTTCCCTCGACGCTTGGATAGAAATAAAGGCCTCAAGAATGCCTTTCTTTATATGCTCTTTGTCAACGTCTGCATTGAGTCTGCAGGCCCTTTTGCGACGATTCCTCTGCCATCACTTCTTCGGGGAGCCCTCCAGCGACAATCGCACAGGCTCAAGCGATCGACTTGAGCGTACAGTACACAAAACAAATATACATTCTTCAAGTAAGTTGTTAGATACGGTGGTATTCAATAAACTCATTTTCTCGCTTCCAAACCGCGTTTTATTGCTAGAGATTGCAATCCATCAACATGAAGTTGCCACACGATTGGCGTTACTCACCTTCACAGCTGTCCTTTGCATCCCCAAACAGCATCTTTGTACCGGTCATGTAGAACATAGGGTTTGGCACGTCGGCTACCCGCAGATATAAGATCCGAATGCATAAAGAAATGTAAGATACCACGTACCATAACCACTGGACATACCGCGTTTCATCACCACGACTTGTTTACTCTTCCAGGCGTGAAGAACCGGCATTCCCTAGAGACACAACAGTAAGCATATCCGAACGCGTGTGCGCCTCGCATTATGACGTACCGCGATAGCGGAACCCTTCTCCAGCGCAATGGGATTCACAGTGTCGTTCGCACCAATGACCAAGGTCACATCGGTATCTTTGAAGTCCTCGTTTATCTCATCCATCTCCAATACAACTATAAAAAGTCAGAATCCAAGACGTTCCAACATAACGAAGGAAGCTTACTGTCGTATGGAACGGATGCTTCAGCAAGCAACACATTGCATTGCCCTGGCATGCGTCCGGCTACTGGGTGGATAGCGAACTATGCAAATGTGATCAAGATAGTGAACACGAGTCAGGGTAAATACGCGTACCCGAACATTAATACCCTTCGCTCTGAGTAGAGAAACTATTTCTGAGATAGCGTACTGAGCTTTCGCAACAGCCATGCCATATCCGACAACCAAGATGACGCTGTCCGAATTCGCCAAGGAGTCAACGACATCGTCTACATTTGTCGTTGTGATAGTGCCCTCCATCTTAGTTTCTTGCACAGGCGCGGTACTTCCTAAGCCTCCGAACAACACGTTGGTTAGTGACCTATTCATCGCAACACACTACCACGATCGTTAGTGAGATACCAATCTTCAGGCTTGGGGGTCTTACCATGATATACGAAAGAATAGAGCCGCTGACGCCGATAAGAGATCCAACCGTCGTTAAGAGCGGATTGTCAAGCATAAATCCTAGCAAAGTCAGCACCATGACAGAAGAAGATCCCACTGAAATGCACCTTCTGCAACAAGAGCAAATCCTGAGTATGAATTGAGGACGCATATAACAACAGCTAAAGCCCTGTTTCAGCACTATGGACATCTTTTCGAAGAGAATACCACCCACGCATATCGGCACCCCCGATGGCCGCAGTGGTTGTAAAGCCTTGAGCAAAGCTGAGTAGTGTGCTAAGACCTAGGTATGACGCAGCAACAGTTGGGGCACCAGCTGCCATACTCACGAAACCACCCTAATCCACGGTTCTCTAAAAGTTGAGGACGAAAAGGCGTGATGGACATACCATAGTGAGCGCGTTAGCACCAAGTATCCCTCCGTTCACGAAATGCTTCATGGGAAGAGCAAGTGGTCTAGACGACATCCGTCCCGCAAGTTTCAGGAAAGCAACGATGGAGCCAGTGAACGTAATACCACCTAGCAGACACTGAGTCACCCATGCGAAGCCGACAATGAGGGTTATCTACCAATAACAAGTCCCAAGTAGGCAGTGACGAGATGAAGAAGCGATGCATGGTCAATATCAGCCATAACACTAGCGATACTGGTCATAACTGCAGCGAGACCAACGACACTATGAAGCATCGCCACCATCTGGGGCAGCTCCGTAGCTGTGATCCTTCTCCCGATGAGAGTTCCAATTAAACCTCCAATAGACGCAACACCGGCGAACTGTACCAGGACAGCAGGAGGGAATCCGACAGCAGCTAATGATGCGAGAATACCAGAGCTAACACCTAGTATACCTAAAGCATTCCCCTGTCTGGCCGTGGCCTGAGAACCGAGTCCTGAGAGTGAGCCTGCGGTGAATGTCAGAAGAGTGAACGCATTTCTTATGTTGACGCCACGTACCAATGCAAAGTACGCTACTAGCGAGATAGCCAGCCTGGACTAATCCAGCCATACCTGTACTTGCGGCCGCTAAGAATCCACCAGTGAACACCACTGCGGGAACACCATAGAGCCAAGAATATTCGGGAGGATCAGTAGGTCCTACCAAGTATGAGTAGGAAGAGCGCAGAAAGCAAGGAAATGAGACACACGTTTAAACATGTCCAACATTCGTTTCGTGATTATGAAACCACCGGAAACATTGACACTGGCAAGAAGGACAGAGAGAGCGCCTAAAGCTTGAGGTATAGTACCGGGGAAATACCCCCCACCCATAACAAACAATCCCCCGATACCAACCATTCCCGAGATGGCATTGGTCACAGACATCAAAGGCGAGTGCAAAGCGGGAGCCACGTTCCACACAACTCTGTATCCTACTAAACCAGCCAGTCCAAATGTGAAGAAGTTATCCATGAAGGCGGTGCCTGTCGCTTTCCCAATACCTACGACTCCTCCCATCCCGGCAGTGATAAGCGCGACTTCTCGTGCTGTCTTTTGGAACGGCGTAATCGCCTTGACCTCGGTAATGTCTTCCTTCGGGGTGTCTGTAGGGCGAGCTGTAACAGGAGGAGGGAGAGTTCTTGGAACTGGGGGTAGTGTTTCGCCTTCATGAACAACAAGAGATCCGCGAACAACTTCATCTTCTAAGTCTATGTTGAACTTGCGGTCACCTCCAATTGAAAGAAGGAACTTGGCAATGTTGTTAGAGTAGAGATTTGATGATTGTGTAGGAAGCCGAGACGGTAAATCAGTCCAACCTAGACGAGCAACGTCTGAATATACTGAATCGCGAATGATACAAATACGCACCAATGACGGTCACGCCGTTTTCGATTGTAATCAGGCCAGGTTTCGTAGCCTCACAATTTCCCCCGGTTTCGGAAGCCAGATCGACAATAACGGAGCCTTGCTTCATAGCAGCTACCATTTCGTGTGTTATGAGTTTGGGCGCAGGTTTCCCAGGAATTAGAGCCTGTAATGACCGACGTCAGTTGAAACGACGTGAATATGGAGTGTAAGATTCCTGACCGTTGTGACGACAATGTCAACATCTTTACATTGCTCCATAAACAAGGCCATTTCCGCGTCGATGAACTCCTTGGACATGACTTTGGCATATCCGCCGCCGCCACCACCTTCCTCCTTGACGGAAACCTCAAGGAACTCTGCACCGAGAGATTGGACCTGTTCACGAGCAGCCGAGCGTGTATCGAAACCTCTCACAATGGCACCTAGTCGTTTGGCCTTGAAAAACCGCGTTAGTTGTAGCATCACAAACAGATGAACGATATACCGTCGTTATAGCACTTAAACCAGCAACACCAGCACCGATGACCAAAACCTTAGCTGGAGGAATCTTCACAGGACCTCCGTCAAACGTAAAACACCACAGAGTAGCTTTAAACTTACTTTGCTAGATGAATGAAATGTTAATAACCTTGCTGTCACGCGCTGAAAAGACGACTCACCCAGCAGCAGTTACCTGACCAGTCATGAATCCACCAAAATGATTGGACGCCTCTAAAACAGCTTTGTAGCCCGATATATTGGCCATAGAGCTGAGAACGCGTCAGAACGTGCACCCATACAACATGCGCTACCCTGACCTCAAGACGTCAAAGACTTGGGCACGAGAAATACGGGGTATCATATCCATCTAAGGAGTTTTGAGATCAGGCCATTACGAGGAAAGTGCTATACACGCACCGCAAACATGTTTATTTTCCGAGACGCGACAGCGTCTACAGTAGCCTTGTTTTGTACGGGGTATACAAGCGAGATAGAAGTGCTTCCTTCCTTAAGTAGGTTCGTCTCTTGATCCAGCAGAGGAGGCCGAACTTTCAACATGATGTCGGTGTTTTTGAACAGCTCGTCGCGCGAAACGATCTTTGCTCCCGCGGCGGCATAATGTTCGTCCAGAAACTGCGCACTGAGGCCGGCCTGCCGCTCGATAAGGACGTTGCCAAAGCCCTTCTTCAACAAGAGAGCCACGTTTGCAGGGGTTAACGCACACGATGTTCTCCCGGATACATTTCCCGAGGGACTCCGACTGTAAGCGAGTCATACGGAATAGCGGTCGATGCGTGTCGTTTAGAAAGCAGATCTCCAGAGCCTGTCGCCAGGTTATCAGGACCATCAAGCTACCCTCGTCCTGAGAGTTATATATACTCACCGCCCTTGAGCAGCTGGAAGGAGATTGGCCGGCATCGCAAAAACGACGACTTTGGTATGAACGACATCGTCAACGGCGGGCGTCGTCGCTGTCGTGTTGAGTGTTCTGAAGCCGTAACAATCAACGTGTCGGTAACGCTTGCCGAACAGAATCCAATCAGAACTAGAGTCTTGAACAAGTCCAATTGAGTCCAAGAACGGTCCATCGTGACTCGCCTCGGACCGTACCGCGGTACACGTGCCACCCCGCACTATTTGATTTGAATTTCCCCGCATCTTGATGGCATTGATCAAAACTTGAATGACACTGGCTCAATCAAGAGGCCTCAAGCAGCGTGATAGTTCTGTCTTTGCCGCATGACAAGTCCTCCAAGCTGCATGGCTCTTTTCTGGCTCTTGCGACTCGGAAGCCAACATAATCAGCACTCTCGTATCGATAACTTCGAGAAAGACACATTGCATATGCAAGCTCTATTACTCATGATGTATGTACAGCAAGAAATACAACGACGATCTTATACATACCCATTCGACAACGAACTGGTATCATAGTTAACACGAGCAACCGCCGTCAGTTACTTCATAATTAGTAGAACCAAGCATTATGCTTTGGTTTTGCCACTGATTTCCCGCTCAAGCGCGACGACGTCCTGAGTGTGAGGGTGATCCCACAACGCCTGCGCGGCACTAGGCTCCATGCCCACCAAAGGCTTGCGAGGAAGACCACCATAACCATACATCTTCTCCAAGAGGAACTTGGTGCCAGCGATCGAAGTTTTGGCGATGGTAAAGTCGGCGCGCGCGATAATGGCTTGCAACCTCAGTGCCTCAGGGAGGATAGAAGGATCCTTCCGGGCGGCTTCAGCGAGGGTGAAAAGCTTAGCAATAGCATGCTATACGATTGGTTCTTGTTTTAGCTCATTCTGTTCATGGAAAGGCATGACCAGCTTACCGGAGCGACGTTCCCGAGACCAGTAATGGCACCGTGTGCATTAGCAAAAGCGGAAGGAACCAAAAAGTCGATAAAGCCTCCCAAAACGAGGAAGGGGGCAGTATCCTTGGCTCGCGGATACAGTTGGGAGAACTCAGGTCCAGATACAGAAGCAGCTATTCTTGTGAGCTTCCCCACATTGCCACATCTGCGTAATCAATTTAGTTCGGCCCAAACCAATTAACGCGCGAAGGCACAAACGTTAATTTGACCCCGCAGAGATTGGGACACTCCATTGCTAGCTCCGTTATCAGATCAGAGTCGAGGTCAATACCACCAGATGCGCCAGGATCTGTGAAACGTTATAGAAACAACACGCGCGGTAGAATAATAGTAACTCACAGTTGTAGATGATGACGGGAATGGGACTCTTGGCGGTAACCTCAGTCCAGAAACCCTTGAGGGCCTTCCTGTTGTTGGCGATGGCACCCGCAAAATAACCGCTCGCGATGACAATCGCGTAGTCGGCACCAGCAGCGGCAGCCTCATTGGTGAGTTCAATGGTCTCTCGCGTGCTGCCCGCACCCGTTCCGACAATCAGTGGCGTCTGAGTGAAGCCGGCAAGATCGAGAGCCTTGCGAGCGGCAGTGATGAGCCGGATACGCTCTCCGTGCGAAAGATGGTGAGCTTCACCCATAGATCCCGCGAGAAGTGGTCCGACACCAGCAGATGCTACGCGAACAACATGTGCCTCAAACGAAGGAATGTCTAAACATACTTTAAAACGCGAGTGTTGTTTTTTTTTCGGGAAAGTACTAACCAAGGTCCTCCGATTCAGGCAGGAAAAAGGTGGGGATGGGGGCGTAGATGCCTGCCGTCAATGGACGGACGACACTAGAGTGGACACCGTTAACACCGTTCGCGGCCATTGCTGAATATTCAGAGGAGAGAAGGGACGGGACCGCATCGTAGCTGGTATGGTGCTGGACTATATAAATGCCCGCGAAGGGTGGTACTCGGACCGGTGACCCCGGACCGGTCTTTCCACGGACCGCCTTCGGAGAATCTTAGTCACCGAATTACCACTGGCCGCCAGCTGCCACATTGAACTAGACATTGTCAAGAAGCTTAATTCAATTCTACAGTGACCTCGACTCGAAGTGTTATCTATTTACGCACCGCATATCCAAATCCGACGGCCCACAAGACGAGTCGAGATATATCTAGGACGACGGAAGAAAACTCGCATCATTGCACGATTTCGAGTTGCTGAATCACTTCTCTCTCCCATGGCAGCCATCCGTCTTCGTCGGCCTCTCCAGGTTCGTCCGTAGCTTCTGAGAACACTTCCCAGGGCAAACAAATGCGGTCATCCTCTTCTTCCGGCTGCAACACAAATCTTCCCTGCCGACTTCGTTGCAGCGTTACAACATGGCCCGAAGAGCCTACGGCGTGAGCCAAATCGTGCACGATTGATCGTACGTAGGTCCCACTAGATACTTTCATTTTCAACACAAATGCAGACGGACGTTCTTCTGGCGCGACTGGAAGCGGCTCTGGTTCGTCCTTGATTTCAACCTGGTCGTCGAGACTCTTCATGGCTTTCTCCAGTGCGTGCAGCTCATCGTTGGAAAGGGATTCAGTGGGGTATGAGAATGAGTGGTCGGTGCCAAGCCATTTAACAATCTCAAGATTGTGTACTGTGACATCTCGAGGGGCGATTGGTCTAGGAAGGGGAATCCCCTTGCGCGCATATTCGTACAATGGCATACCGTCCATCTTCAAAGCTGAGAATCTGTTACGAAATAAGCCGTTATGCAACAGCCAGTCGGCCATGTTCACGTACATCGGAGGAGTCTGGATAATTTGTCCAGTGAACTGGGCGAGCTTGGCTTGGACCAAAGCCTCATCCACATGTTTCCAAGGCGTTTTTCGTACTATCTTGCCTTTACTGTCGTAAGAGTCTGTTTCGCAGCCGAGAAGGCAGGTTGTCACGTATTCCTGCCGCGAGTTCAGACAAAACCGAAGTTATACAAATGATGAACACGCCTTTGTGCAATCGAGAAATGAAGCGAGTTCCTTCGTTCCTTTTCCGACGCCAATGACTGTACGGGCTTGATTTAATATAAACCAAAGATGACGAAGAATAACGCGATTTACCCAACACACCGTCCGCTAGAGGATCAAGAGTCCCGCCTTGGCCTATTTTGACATTCTTTTGAAGTCTTGGTCGCCCCTTCTTCCTGGCGACCTTGCCAATCTTCGATTCATCGACGAACAGTTTCGACTTGTTTACGAGGTTTTGAATGTCGTTCACGACTGACATGGACGTCGGACCAGACGGCTTGACCACGCCGAATAGACCAGAGACAGGTAAGGCGGGAAGTGGGACTTTGGGCATAGCGAGCGCGTACAAAACACGTCTGGGTGGAGGTAAGAAGAAAACAAAGTTGTCACATGTGACGGACGATCGAGCGTCGAACACCTTTTCCTCCAAGTACGTCGTTCTCAAGTTGAGTCTGATCAGTACTAAAAACTACAAGACAAGACTGCTCTTGTTCAAACTTCAAATGTCCGCAAATGTTATTGCAACTCTCAGCGTGCTTCCGTCGTTCAGGTTCGCTTGCATGTGGACACTGGACATTCCTCAGGTCCGGGCCTCGGCCGGTTGAAATAGCAAAACGGTAAAAAGATAACCATCGACCACGATGATGGCTTGGACGGAACGCACGACTGTCGTATTCGAGCGCGCTCTAGGACTCAACGAACTCCAGTTCTACCATCGCGGTCACGTTCTTGGTGGGGCGACAGATTCGGTTCAGGCCATTGCTTTTGAAATCGCTGACAAAAGGCATCATGTATCCGAGGAGATGATTTGCAATGCTTGGATAGCCATCAAGCACAAATTTCCTCTCCTTGGGGCCTACATCGAGGTGCTTGGGCCATTGGATGAGGATATTCACTTTGTCGTGGACACCGACCTCTTGAAGACCTGTAGTCCTGGCGAGGTTATGTCCTTACCTGTCTCTTCAGAAGCTGAAGCCGATACCTTCATCGACAAAATAATCAACGGGACACGGTTACTTCATGACCGGAGGCTCGTCCGACTGTTCATTCTCAAACGATTAGACCGCGACAATATCTATCATCTTCTTCTTCATGGGGCACATTGTATGACGGATGGTATTTCCCACCACGCCACTATGCGTGCTCTCCTCGATATTTTGTCATCACCTTCGTCTTCCCCCACATACTCGGTGCAAGATAGACTTGCATTGTCACTCCCCACCGACAATTTATTTCCAATACGACGCGCCAGTCTCGCAAGACAGCGCTGGCATAAAGCGATAGGGCATGTCATTCACGAAATGCGTCTCAAGACCACTATAGTGAGTATCTATACGTCTTGCATTGTCGATTACTTACCCACATTGATAGGGCGGACAAGCGCTCCCCGGGACATTCACGACGTTCATGAACGAAAAGCCCGCGCATTCATGTAACATTGTAACGTCCTACACAGAAAGCCAATCAATAGCCATCGTGAAATCTTGTCGAAAACACGGCTTCACATTTGGCAATGCATTCCCGATCATCGCCCAACTAGCCATGGCGCGTATCATATGCCGGCACTATGCGCAAGGTCTGATATCAGACGATGAATGGGAGTTTCGCAAGCGAGAGCCCATGTGGGCCGCAGGGCCTCTCAATATCCGGCCATACCTAGACCAGCAGTGGTACAAGGACGGAGGCATCGATAACGTCCTGCTGGCTATCGGGTTCTTCTTCTACAAGATTCCATTCATGCCGCTCAAGCTCAACGAAGATAAATCCGTTCCGGACGTGGGCTCGCTCTTGTCCATGAAGCGGTTTGTCTATCGCTGTCAGTTGATGAAGAAGCAGGCCAACGGACATCTCCATCACCCGTTGTTCTTGGAGCTTGTCGCAGCTAGGTTTCCGGGGTTGATCCAGGATGTGAAGAACCTTGGACAAAAGATGCAGACACCGTTTATGAGGGAAGATGATGTAGCACTTCAACTGCCTGACATGGGAAAGAATGGACCTGTCATTGCCATGGGGGGCTCCAGCTTTGGCCGCGTGCGTACTTTGTCCGAGCGATTGAACCATTATTGACATGTAGGAAGGTCGATGATATATTACCTCGGAATTACCCCAGCTCAGCAACAGTTTCTACCCCGACAATTCGTCTCCTGTCATCTGCAGCCCACCTTCGATGTCGTCCGGGAGAAGTATATCTTGGAGCCGCCAGTGTAGGCAATATAATGTACATGAACGTCTTTTGGGATAGTAATGTCGTAAAGGAGGACATCGTCAAGGAGTGGTTAGCAGAAGTCAAAGCGGCACATTATTCTATCTTGGCAACGACGAGCAAGAAATAGCAAAACTATAAAGTGTCTTTCTATATACACTAGGGACGATATGAAATCGAGTTAGTTCGAAACCGTGGTAGCACTTGAGCACTCAGATCGTAGCTATCCTGCCTTGCTTTAGTGCATTTTCGATTTCCACGTCAAGTCCAATGGGGGCATTACATTTGCATTCTGAAGCTTACGACGAAGTACCTTTTACCCAAGATCCGCCACATATACATGCCGGGATCCACTGCCTCTCCCATGCCCTCCAGCGCAAAGAATTTGTTACCGCACTATTAGCAGGAAGAGCTACCTCCGAACGTCCATCACACCGCAGGCACTGAACGTAGTGTGGCCGCTTCATCAGCACGCCCTTCGATACAACGTCCTTGTCCTTGTCCTGACCCTGTATCGGCATTTCGAGGCTCAAATTCTCGAACCCGTCAATGAGCTCGTTCGGCTTGATGTACAACCGCGACTTGGACATTACCCCGGAGTCGCAGAGCCTTCTGATGTTATCCTGAAGGTAGGTGTGCATGGAGATAGTCGGTTCGCATGCGGCCAAACTCTTTCGAGCATCCTCGTCTGCAAAACGCGTCAGTTTCGAACTAGAGTGGGAAGAGATGTACTCAGACCACTGATGTTTTTCGATTGCTCTATGAACTCATCTAAGATCGGTTCTAACGCATCGAGGTCGACACTTGCGCAGTTGACCAAGTCGACGACGACTTCCTTCGCGATCTGTGCGTTCTGTCCGTGGACGTTCAGAGAACCAAGTCTGTTCCGGAATGTCCGCACATTGCTTAGAGCACTTTTCAAACTCTTCAGCGCGTATGGATGTACGATGTGGAGAAGGTAGGGTGAATCTACTGAGCCTTGTTCACTTAAAGGCGCTGTGCTAGAGTTAGCTTTGCTGAGAGGTATGTCCTGTCCATACGTACATGGTTCAGGATCGGCACCAAACAGGTCTACATCGCTCCCAGTTGTTGAGGCTTGACCTATGCTCCTGAGCATAGTTTCCTTCATGACTTTTTCGATGAAGTTGATAATCCATGTAGAAACACCGGTAAACTGCCATACAGCATCTAGCAGGCCGGATAAGTCTGGCTCCGAGCATTCATGTATGCGCACTCACTGAGATCGGGACCGTCAGCATCCCTGCAGTCCTCGAAGGCGGCATTACAAGCAGCAAGAGAACACAAATCGTGGGCAGATTGCCAACGAGCATCTAGTAACTCTTTTTCACTTTGATCTTTCGTTCGCCTGCTTCTGTTCCTAGCAAGAATGAATAACGATGATATCGACCTGCTGAATTCGCATACCGGTAGACTTCAAGCGCTGTACCCAATGTTTGATAGGTTAGAATGGTATGCCGACCCTTTGGCTGCGTCTCTACGATGGTCAAAGCATGAAAGAGAACATTCGCCACTTCATCCAAAGAGGTGGATGGCAAGGAGAGGACATGTATAATATCAGCTGTTGTTCTCCGAGCCAGAAGTGCCGTAGCGAGGCCAGTTGAGAGAGGAGGGAATCCGGATTCCACGATTGGGCATTTCGGTGGGGCATGAACAGATACTTGTGCTATAAACAAATTAGAGGACAGAGTGCAGATGAGCGCCTCATTCGGAGAAACGCCGGCGGCGATAGGGACTGAGACACATTCAAAGATCAAGTCATAACATCTGTACAACACGAACCTTCTCTCCCGGCCTTCGCAGTCGATGTCAGAATCGGAGAAGGTTCGTAATTATCGTCGTCTGTCAGCTCCGGTCTGGTACCGGATGGTCAGTTGTAAGATAATCATACGACTGTGTGGTCCACTAACATGCGAAGCAACTTTGTGGAACCTATCTGCACCTCCTTCTCCTTTTGAGAACGAAGGAGGAAGCTGCCAGTAGTGGAGTACAGGCCAGTATATATGCCTCCGGGACGAGATTTAGCGGGTGACAAAAATCCTACGACTTCATCCTCGAACGAACGAGAGGATTTTTGGCTGTATTTCTACAAGAAAGGGCTTATCAGACACACCGAGAAATGTCACGAAGTACGTACCCATGCTAGTGCGCCATTCTCCTCTTCCCGAGAGAACGAATGACAGGTGATGACGGATTGAGGCTGCGCAGTATCTGGTCACTGCATGAGGGAACTGGAAAGGACTCCGACGGCGTACGTACAATCTCCAAAATCTAAGAAGCTGGAAAGGAGATATATCGATCCTTTCAGGCCTTTCTCCACAGAAGAATGAGATATGAAGGTTAGATTACTGAGCCCTGTGGTGACCGTAGGAAGAGGCTCCAGAGGTACAGTCGAGAGATCTGCAAATAAAACTTAATACTGGAAACTCATAAAGATGCAGACGCGTACTCATTGCTATCCCACCGAATCTGAGAGTAACTTGTGTCAAGCTGATGAAGGAATCCTCCCCACATGGCTCATCTGAGCGAGTGAACTCTGAATGTTGTTGCTCAAAGTCAAGCGGCATGCTCATGTCCATCGCATTAAAATGATCATTGGTTGTATTTGGCGGAGGATATGGTAGAACATGAGAGCGTGTAGCAACAAGTATTGATGATTCTGTGCAAGAAGATATTCATACAGGAGCCATAGACGAATAGAACAGTTCAAATCACCGTCATATCCAAGTCCAATGGCTGCAGAAGAGCAGATCCTGAGAACGTTGATGTTATCTGGTTCGACGTCAGGCGCGGCTTGTCCTTCATTGGCGGAATCAGGTTGGCTAAGTGATACCGAGATCATCTTGAGCGTCGGAATATAGTTGCGCAGATAGCATAGAGTCACTCGGTGGTTCTGCGTGACCAGGAGCAGCGTGGGGTTGGAAACTGGAGTCTGGGGTCCACGGGTGGGCAGACGGAGGAAGGATCCGTTGGGTCAGTTGTCCACTGGTGTACGGTCAGTAGATCATTATTACAGACGGAACGGAACGCCTACTTCGCGAGGAGGGTCAAGCCAGCTGACTGCAACTATACCTGCGCCCGGCGCGGTGCTCCAGTATTCCTTGACGACCCAGTTATCTATTTCGGCCCCGCGACGCCAAAGACAGGCAGAACCATCGGCACTTTTTCCAGGAAAATACGCGAATAGCCACTGGTCATCTGGAGAGACAGAGATTACGGTAGGTGGGTCATACGCAGTGGGTGCATTGAAGAGCGGCGTCGGCATCGGAATGTTGAACTCTTTCGACGATGAGAAGTGCCGCGCAAGGACGCGGGGAGCTTTTGCATGGGGAGAGAATATAGTTGACGAGTTTGACCATTCAACGCGTCTATGGTCAGTGTTTAGCAATTTCTTCGTATTGGCTGGAGAACGCGCAGACCTCGGGGAAAGCTGCTCGACAATCGGGTAGAAATCCCACCAGCCAGTATTCCAGCTGACTTCCTCCTTTATCTTGCCCTTGGGCGGAGATTTGGGACCTTTGCTGTCCTGCAGAATGGATGACATGGGAGTGTGAAGAGACTTTAAACCCAGCTGATGCCGTTCAACGGCCCTACGGCCAGTGCCGGCCCGTTCTTTTACACTCAACATTCACTTGGCATTCACCTCGCTCTATGATTATACAGAGCCCTATAAGCATGTTCTCTAGTGTAGCCATGTGAAATGGCCCCTCATAAGAAAACAACGTGCCGAAAGTCCAACGGCTCCGTCAAAGCTTTGCCATAAGTATTCAATCCTCTTCGCAAAATCAGGATTTCTGATCCACGGTCGGCCAAAAAATACAGCCGGCAACTGTCCACTCTCGATGGCAGTCGAAGCTTCTTCAGGAGTATAGTCCGGACTACCAATGACCAGCGACTCTTTGACAAGGACTGCATAAGTCGCAACAACACGGTGTGGCGTCCTCGTACTACAAGCTTCAATTTATCAGCCTCTCTGATGAAGCAGCTGAATGTGACCAGGGTATCTTGTAGTAGCATTCTAGAACGATTGATGAGCTGATGGAATGAGAATGGCAGGGGAATGCACGGACCCAACGTCAAGAACTCCACCGCGGGATGCAATCCGATTGCGACGCGATTCGAGCCCCAGCCTGAGAATTTGGACAATGCGGCGAAAAGAGTGAGGCCGAAATGACTGCAGAGCAGCTGGATTTGATGGCGTTGGAGGTCGGTAAATCACTTGTGTTGAGCGCATGGAGCTGATGTATATCTGGTGCATCAAACGACACCGGTTCGAATCAGAGAACGGAGGAGTGGGGAGGGAGTGTAGAAAACTGGCGTTGACGGCCGCCGTCTTGAACAACTCAATCAGCTTGAGGGGGCCATCAATCGCGGTGGGAGTACCATATTCTCGGCTGCCCAGGTAGTGAATACATTGCCTGGCAATTCAAACGAGTGCTTACTTGGCCGGATGCTACTTGTTCGGGCGCATCGGGGTGAGATGTGCCACGTCCGAGATGCTAAAGCTGGAGAGAAGGCAGAGTCAATGTGCCCGAGGGAGAAAGAGGTAGATGCATGACCTGAGCATAGATATAGCGCCTTCTCAGGGACAGCGTCTGTGATTTGCTTCCACGCATCGACCTGTTCATCGGACCAGAGGCCAGGTGCATTTGGATACTCTGATCTAAGTATGAAAATTGTGCATCAGTGTCAAGTGCTCATCAATGCGAGTGAATAGAGCGCTTACCATTGTTGAGATCTGAGAGACCAATATACCTTCGGAGACAATGAGTCCGACCCCAGCACGCTGTCTGGAGTACTCTGTCATTGTGGGGTTAGCACGTTGGTAGGAATGGCTCGGTTTCGTGTCATGGGAGACATGAGAACTATGTTCTTAAGCGTGAGATTTCCAAGCTGAAGAGGTGTGAATACCGCTTTGAGAGCCGTAGACATCCTGAATAGCTTTTTGAGACTGAAGAAACCACATAGTATCAAACCTGGCATTTATCCTACGCGAAGTACAAAGCATATTCGCCGAGGTAGATTCACCAACATAAAGACAACCATTGAATGACAGTAGATGCACAAGCAGGTGCCGGGAGAGTCGATTTTCGCTATATAATCGTCGCGCTTATTTGGACATGAACAGACAAGACGGAAAAGAGCGAGTCGCTGACATCAGTTATGTGGCTGTCATGTAGTAACATTCTCTGAGTCTGCAGCGAGGGCGCGTGAGAGCGCTCAAAGAGTAAGGCCACGGTTAGTTCTCTAAACCGGTTGCATCTGAAAGCAGCTTGAAATCGACGAGGAGGTCGGCAGGAGGTCAATCAACTATAGACCGGTCCGAGTTCCGTTTGTTGTCCTTTGGCCACCATCAAACATCGTTTACCCTTGAACAATGCCTGAGCAATGTCCTTTCTTTGAAAATCTGTGTCATATATGCTAGTCTGACGTGTATCATTAGCCCAATATGCCGCCGCTACCCATGTCCCCTTGATCAAATCACCGAGTCTACGCGTCCCGCGACCCGTAAGTCGATTATTGTCTAGAATTTGAACAAAATGCTGGAGTCCCAAATGTCAGGTCGAGCTACCCCAAGATATACACCCACTTCCCGACTCTGTGACTGCATATGTAAGTCTACAGGCCGCTTATCGCGTAGACTATATAAACGCGCCATGCAGTTTGTATATCCATTTACACTCGAACCTCACATTTTGACGGTCGAGTCGTCCCGCCGGACGACCATGATGTCTCATGCGGCACGGAGGGAGGCTCTTCTTCGTGCTCGTGATGATGAGAAGGAACGCAAACGCAGAGAAGCGCTTCGTCGGATCGCTCCTGGATTCGAACCAACTGGATCTGTTCTGGTGCCCACGAGGACTGGAT
The DNA here is from genome assembly GCA_015501595.1 of Hymenopellis radicata. Lineage (NCBI taxonomy): Eukaryota > Fungi > Basidiomycota > Agaricomycetes > Agaricales > Physalacriaceae > Hymenopellis > Hymenopellis radicata. The sequence continues at coordinate 552,310 of JADNRX010000002.1, read as the reverse complement.
CCTTCCAGCCCACCGACAGCGCGCCTGTCTCGTCGCTGTCTGCAGAGTCTACTCACCAACGCACCCGGTCTGTCATGGACGATCTCGTTGATCAACTGGCGGCAATGGACTCGAATGCAGGAACCCCGGCAAACCCGACGTTGTGAAGGACGGCTGCACTCTTAATATTTTAATTCCCCATTTACTCGGTCAGAACCAAGATGTTCCTGTATCGAGCTGCGAGATTTAACGGATTTCGCAGCTTTGTATTGATACACCGGTGCGGCGCTTTTCGCTGCATGGAGTCAGCTGTAACAGCGCTGCGTTTACTCTGCTTTCCTCTGCAAAACCTTTTAATTGAATAGCAGTGTCCAGCCTTGATTGACGCAAAGCATATGAATTTTTGAATGGGATCGAACGTGGCCACAGAACTAGACTGCCTGGAGAGTGTGTGGGGGTCTGAGTGAACTGTATTGTCGGCTACGATATATCAAACTCTGGAAAAACAGATTACAGTGTGCCTTATTCGCATTTCTCTGGCGCCAGCGATCCCGGAGCTGTAACTTGACAGAGAGGTCGGTGTTTCAGCAGCAATACCGTATTTTGCGCACAGCTGATGATGATGGGTGATGCTACTACCTATACCGAGTCGGAGTAGTGAGTTGGAGATATTTTTGTCGAGGAAAAGATGATCCTGTAGGCGAGTAATTCGCCCGACGTTGACTCGTTGATGGATACACCGTGAAACACGTGCCGACGGTTGGCACCTTAAGACCTTAGACACTGACAGCGATGCGTCATAATAGACGCCCGATTCTCTGGAGTAATGGTTCCGACTGCAACCAGCACCTCGAATTATTCGCCGTCGCCGTTGAAGTTGTCGAAAGATATGTCAGCGTTATCGCGCGATGCGTCGAACCTATCGATTGTGTCAATGCACGCCACGGCACTTGATATCTGTTATACAATCTACGGAGAGGCAACTCTGTCCCCAGAAGTCATCGACCGTTATTACGAGTCTAGTGCCAGTACGTGACTTTTATCTCGTCCAAGACTCTTGGCTGACCTATTCTCAGTGTAAGTCAAGCTTTTTTTACCTCATGAATGCCGGCATTCAACGCCTGCAGCTACGAAAACCCTGTCCTCACCGCCACATCCCGTACCGTCATATTCGACATCTTCAAGCTGGGCCGCAAACTACATGCCCTCGATATACCTAGACCTTTAGCTGCGCTGTTCACCCTCCTCCGCCTGCAGGACCCGGAGGCGATGAGCAACCCGCTGTTCCAGGCAATGCGTGTCTGGAACGAAGTCGGCCACATCAGCGAGCACGAAAGCTTTGGTAAGTGCCATCCAAACATGGTGTTCCTCCGCTGATTTGGCTCTCAGACGGGCAGCGCAAAGCCATTGTCGAACACACTCTCAACATTCTTGTCCTACCAGAAATCCACGTAGACGCTGACCCACATGCAGCCTCACTGTTCGCCGCATCGGATTCGCTCATACACTCCCGTTCGCGATCGAGCATGTCATCCCCGTCCTATCATCCCGGATCCCCTTCACTCGCTATTCCGGGAACGTCATTCACCGTTCCATCTCCCTTCCACTTCCAGCTCCACATCATGACCCGCCTTTCCTTCAACGAACAGAATCGCATAACACATCATCGTGACTTTTGGGATGTCAAAGACCTTATGGGCTTGCTTCCCGGCGTGTCATTCATGCACTGGATAGGCAGCAGGATTGCCGCGAAAGGCCTCTCATACACGTACAAGCTGCTACCGAAGGCCCCGAAGACCGAGGCAACGACCATCTTGACCGCGCCTTTGACAATGATCCCGGTCTACAAGGGCTCGTCATCAACTCGAAATATTCGCGACGGTGACGGGAGTTATGTGGCTTCTCAACCTTAACCTGACCGAGACCAAGTTGTGGGTCCAGGAGGATACCAGTATATCTCTCAATACCCGTTTCCTCCTTCCGTTCATTTTACTGCAATTACATCTGTAACATCACTCCTAATGAATCATGGCCTGAGGGTAATTATAGGATTTCAAGTTTGCTTAGCCAGCTGGTCAGGGTACTGTGGCGTTCTTAGCAGTCAGCATCTTCAGCAAACAGTTCAACCTCACTACAAAATTCTGTAGCACTAGTAATCCAAGTTCTTCTTTTGTTGCATCCCAATTGCTGCCAAGAGGAAGCAATCGAATAGACGCTAACAAAATGAAAGAGAGGATTCCCCCGACGACACAAGCCTGTACTGCAGTGGCAAGGTCATCGCGTCCCCGTGTTGCAAGCAGAGCACGAAGAACAAGGGCGGCAAAAATTAGATAACCAAATACGGGAGGCGGTGCCTCCGTAATAGTGGTTAAACTATTAAGAACAGATACTACACTTGATCTAAGCCAAAAGGCCAGAGTGGTAAGGAATCACAATGTTCGGGCGCGAGCTTTATACGATTCGGCCCGCGCACGGGCCATGTCAGCGCACGGACCAGGATGTCATGTTTGTTGCAGTTTGATGTTCCGTTTTCGACGGGCGCCAGCGTGTTTGTTTCGATTTGCCTAACGTACTATTTAGACCCTAATGCATTCCTCGAGGTCCAAGCTCTGAAGCCTGCCATCCGCAATCAGAGAACGATGTCTTTCGTGTATTTCTTGTTGTTAGTACAGGACGTGCATTACATATTAACTCCATACTTAGATTCTAAGCATGAGCCCTTGGGGTGATCTTGACCTTCATAGATCTCGGCTCATGCTGGAATCGTTCAATCGTTTTCATGACTGGATCCTCGAGCTCGACATTGAACCGCAAAAGGAAAGTTGCCAAGACCAGGAGCATCTCCATATTAACGATGCTACCGCACAAAAGTCAGTCGTTTACCGAGCAGTAGATGTAGGCAGACTGACTGTTTTCCGAGCTATGAAGAAAATAGAACATCAATTACGGGTCGTGAATCTGATATGAGGAAACCACTTACACAGGTACGCGAACCAGCACCAAAGGTCAGGTTAAACTTGCGGAGGTCCGGATTCTCCAACCACCGCTCAGGACGGAAGGCGAACGGGTCCTCGAAGTATTCCTCGGTGTGCTGCAGAGTCCACGCCGGAATAGAGACCTCTACGCCAGCAGGAATGTATCTTCCCTTCCACATCCAACCGCCATCGGGGACGATACGGGGAAGGCCGATAGCGTTAGTTCCATGGTGTCGGAGTCTACGAAGGACGCGTCAGATGTGGCGCCAACCTAACCACAATAACAACAACACACCCTTCAGTAATCGTTGCCTGCAAGTACGGCAGGTCTTTGAGCTGTTCCCAGGTAGGTATTTCGTTCTCGCCAAAGATTGAGAGCTCCTCAAGCAGCCTCTTGTATACATTCTGGTGCTTCACTAGTAAGTGTAGGATAGCGGCAGTTGACGCGGCTGCGGTGTGAGACCCAGCAATCCTAGAGAGAACTGTGAGTCGACACAGGAAACCATCATGGCATCAACATACAAGATGGTCACCGCTTCTGCGGTAAGTTCCGTAACCTGCTTTTCGTCCAAGGACCCGCTTTCTTTCATGCGAGCCTCAATTAGTTTATTCAAAAGGTCGTCGCGGTCGGCATTAGTCCTCAACCGCTTCTCGACACGCTCGCGTGCAATGAGAGTGATGCCGATCGCAGATTTCTGCCCGCGGATGAAGAACGGATCTGGAATAAACCTAGCAAAGGGGCGCAAGTACGGCATGGTCCCAAGCACAGAGGCAAGATGTTCACGGTTGTCGACAACGTGGATCGCATGCTCGCTATACGTCGACCCGTTGGGAGTCAGCACCTCAACAAGATCAGATCCCTAAGCAAGAGGATGTCAGAGGACTCGGACTATCCAGCGGAAAAGTACTGACCTGTGGGACAAATCCTATGGGTGCTCCGAAGGCCAACGAGCTGATGACGTCCCATGCCAGGAAATTGAACCATTTCATGGTGTCAATGACCGCACCGCTATGAGCAAAGGAGTCCAATTTCATCGCGCACTGTTCCACAATTTCATGGACGAACGGCGCCAGGCTCTGCAAAGACTTGATAGAAAATGCATGGGACGCAAGACGGCGTTTCCTAGCGTGGTCGTGCTTGTCGATGGTGGAGAACACGGACGGCGCTCCAGCAACGAAAGCATGATAATACTTTGACTTCAGGAACGCCTTTCCGCCATGTCCGTAGATGAAGGGAATAGCATTTGCATCATTGATAGAGATATGGTTGGGTGCAATGCGGACCATCGAACCGTGGCGCTACAGGCAGGTCGATGGTCAATATGGTAAAGTGTTGTCATGACATACGACCTACGACATGAGCTTTGTGAACGGCCATGTAACGGTCTCCGCGACGCGCATAGTAGAAAAGCCACAACGGCGTCCATCGAGCAAGGAACGGTCCAGGAATATTGGACAAGGCTCTGCGACGATAAGCGACTACAGCGGTAGCAAGCAGTGTGACGCAGGCAAGGAAGATGGGGAGCGATGTCTCGTCGAAAGGCGCTATGTTGGAAAGCATGTTGCGATTGGAATGTAGATATCGCAACTTCCCCGTTATTCCTTTTATATGGAAACTGGGTTTGCCACAGATTACAAATTTATTGGACCGCGCATGTCGCACCCTACATCGGTAGAAAATAGTCCTCTTCAGTACATCTTGACATCTAGTCGGCATTATGTTTCGCATGAACCGCCAGACCTATTGTGAGTGAAAAAATAGAGACGTAAAAAGGTTATAGGTCGTCCGAGCTTTGATGAACCGCAGACCGGCTCGGTACTAATTGAACTTGGCGGATGTATTGGTCGGCTCATGTGCGCGCCACACTGGGATATGTTGTCCGTGCAGCCAATTGATACCGCCATTTCGGGGCTTTCTCAGCACCATAAGGTACCCAATTTGGTATCCCAGTACCTGAAGTTGCGTGAGTTTTACATTCTGTAAGTGTCGTGAATTAAATTATGTACCGTACACCCCGCATTTGAAGCTCCAATCTCAGCTAGATGCTTCCTGAAATAATCGATATTCGTCAGTATACTCCTGAATTCTGAACACGGGGTGAAAGCATTCAATAACAGGTCGGACTCGTCCTGGAGAAACTAGCGGTCGACTTTTGGATACCGACACGAGCGCAGTGCTTATTAATAGCGCACGACGCAGAAATGTCGTTTCGGAGCAAGACTCTTATCAGTGGGACCACTTCAACAGGCGTCGTCGCGCCATAGTTTCGACTCAAATCACCGTGGCTGATTTAGATGACAGAACATGTCATTCATGATGCGAAGACGAAGGAAATCGTAGCAGATCCTTTATCACTTGTGATAATCGTAGGGCTGATCCTAGAGAAGTCTTGAATACCTCGTCGCCATTCAGATATCTGAAAATGAAATCATTTACCGCTCTTCATGGCCGCATACCTAACCGTTCCATTGTATTGTAGTTCCGTTCGAACTTGAGTTCTGATCGGGAGGTCCGAGGCAGCAGGCGGAAGTTACCGCTGAATCACTACGCGATAACACGCATTTCTTACTGGAAAGCGACACGGATTCACCAAACCAGCATCCTACCTACCCAGAGTTCGCCTAAAGACTTGAGGCTTCTTGTGGCGAAGTATCAATAGGCATTTTCAATTGCTGAAGCCGCGGGCTACTCTTAGCAGTTGCTTAGCAGTTAGGCAGACACCTTTCAGAGATATCGTAAGTAAAACAGTCAAATATGATTATTGAGAACACGGACGTCAGGGAGCCCTCGTAGATCACAGCGTGCAACATTCAAAAGACTTGACAGCGGCTAAAAGGGCCAAAGGATTGATTCGCGTGTTCGTCCGACTTGGGTCGCGTGTTAATACCGAGAAGAGTAGGTTTCCGTCGTCCTCAAGGGTATGTACAGTTCCTGCATGCGCAGGCGTCAGTACAACGGATCTGTCGACTCATGTAACCAAAACGCCGGCCTTCCCGGGAGAGACAGACGCGTATCTGGCCAAATCATGGCCCTCGTGATGATATACAAGCAAAGGATTCAGCGCCAGCGCTTCCCCGAATGAGCATCAGTCACTGTCTTGGTTCGACCCTGTTCGACCAAGCGATTATGTCAACGTGTCGAACTTCGGCAATTGCCGAAGTTGTGCTCACAAAAACTCTAAGTACTTGGAGGAATCGGACTCCAATCGAGGTAAACATAGCAACATTCCGATTTTCATATCTACACCGCCGTCAGGTCTAGACGTCGCCGCGATCTAAGAGGGATGATCTCACGCTGTGCGAAGAGTGACATCCAAGTGACATCCAATGATGTCGCCTGGACATAAATTCATAAGAAATATTTCGATCCATACCAGACTATGTTAGCTTGATATACCGCGTGCTGTGTCAGTCGGACATGAATTAATATCTCATTTGGATGTTCCGTGAGCAGACATCGAAAACAGGCTTGTTCCGGATACCAGGTATTACTCGAGATTGCACACATCACTACAAAAAGTGCAGGAAAAACAGATGACATTAATAGAGCTACTATCAAGAATACTATTGACTACAGATGAGAGGTAAATTCAACGGGAAACGAGTGTCTGGCGCCGTTACTCCTCGGTGAGATTATCGGGCAAGGATGACAGGGACTGGTCGCCGTACGTCTCTGGGCCACAAGCCGAATCGTGATCGCTAACGAATACGATGTGCCGCCAACAGCAGCAATGATGCCCTCAAGCTCGTAGATTCCAATGCTGGTGCCCGTCCACTTCTGATTTGCTGTATCCCACACACCAAAAGATTCTCCGAGCTGTGCATGGAGTCAATATCAGCCAAGACTCAAGAGAATAAGAAAATGATTTACCTTGCCCTTCATTTGGTTGCGGAGTGTGTGAGCAAGCCGCCGATGCGTAACTTGATCACGGGCATCGCACCTGTAGTCATCTAGAATGGAGCGGGGGACACCTCGAGCCTTCATGATTTCCTTGAGTAATGGCAGTCAGAGAGAGAGTATCAAACAAGGAAACATAATGCTGACGACCGCTTTCTTGTTCGGCCGCTTTAGATACGCCCCCAACGACGAGTTAAGCAGTACCTCGCGACAAGCACCAACGACGATAAGCTAACTCGGAATTAGTAGCATGCCACAGGACAGGAGAGTAAACGAACATTAAGCGACGACGAAATCTCAAACATTTGGTCCGCGGGGTGAATGGCAGCCAGCGACGAGCGCATCGCGAGAACATGACCACCGAGCCAAATAATGGCCTCGTGGGGTGCTCTCAACTGAGGAGAATAAGTCGTGAATCATGAGCAGCAACAGAAAACGAACCGAGGCTACAATAAGTAGCTCTTTCCATTCCTCCGCGCTGAGGCCAAGCTTATTGGCAACGCCATCGCACACGTTGTGAAATGGGTGATAGCTACAGCCTCGGCGGGGTCCGTGGGTGGAGGTGGACCTCCAAAGAGTTCGCCCTGTATACATCGAGGCGGTGATATGCCCAAGCTTTGTTGCGCTGGTTTTCCGGGGCCTCAAGCATGGCCAAGAGCTCCTTGTGCTGGTTGGACTGCTCAGGTCATTAGAAATTGGATAGTCGGAACCTTTGTGATAACGCACCACTTCAGCCTCGAGGTCAATCTCCGCGAGGCAGAATTTGAGACCCCTATACTCTGGATCCTTGAACGCGTAGTCAAGCACAGTGGCAAGTTCCCCATGAGAAAGGATATCGTCCGTTCCAATTGTGTCCTAGAACTGGTAAGCTATATGTGCAAGTCCGAATGTGGTGAAGACATGGTTGGAGATTAAGCCGGAAACGGCCTGCGAGCAGTTAAAAGGCCAAGTGGTAGACGACATGAGATTGAGGAAGGAAGCAACATCCAAATAATATCATTCCCCGTGTTCCGATGATGCCGGAACACCGGATCGACGTTTCGCTCTGGATGTCGAAGCAGCCCGATTAAGACAACGAAGCTTTATTCCTACTCTACAGTCTACAAACATCGCGATCTAATATCCTCGCTACCCCCAAGAATTTTGGTGGTGTACTACTGCTGGAATCAAATTTTACCCACACTTTACCCAACAGTAAGTATCGTACAACGAGCATCATGCTCACGGAAAGGACAATAACACTCCCTGACGTTCAGATGTTAATAAGAACTGACTCGATCGCACAAAACAGCGACTGACCTGCATAATAGCCGACAGCCTCGTATCCTCCGGACCGGGAATTGATAGCTCCAGATATTGGAGGGCCAGTCAATGCGCCTATCGCTATGATGCTTGTGAACATGCCCAGACGCCTCCCGACATCATCGTTCGTTCCCATAGACATGATTGGAAACACGAGAAGAGAGATATAAGTGCCCGAAGAGAACCTTAATAGAGAAATGAGACACATTCATATCATAGCAGTCGACAGGTACATACCCATATAGAACTGCCACCACGACGAGAGACGCCTTGTTGTGTGCAAACGGCCATGCGTACGTGAGCAGAGCGGCGCATGTAGTCATTGGAATCATGAGATTGAGAGGACCTGTAGGGTCGAGGTTGACGTGTCAACACAGATGAGCATCCTACCAAGATAAGTGGCGCACCGTAACGATCAGATAACTTTCCAAAGATGTACCTTCCGACACCGGAGGAAGCATTGGCGATGGACACCAAATAGAACGAGAAATCCGCTCCGAGTTCCCCGCTGGCGCTTACATCGATATACGTCAGGACTAGTAGATAGTAGGGAAGGTCAGTAAGCGCTAAGCAGTGTAATAGAAAACAAGCGGAATACCTGTGTATAGTCCCAGGAAGGTGACTAGACCTGATAGACAGTATAGACTGTAAGGCTTCGATTTGAAGGCTGCGAGATTCAAAAGTCCTCCAGAAACGTACACGGGCGGTATACGCCTCGCGATTGTCTTCAAACTGTCAGCCGTGCTCTACAGCAAAACAAAGCTAACCTACTAAGTTCCCTACTCCTAGAATGACGAGAAGAATAAAGCCGATTATTCGCATGGTCCATTTGAACCTGGCGGAAGAAGTTGTAAGTATGAAAGACGAGGAACTGGTGAGGCGCGGACTTGCCCGACGACAGGAATCAGGTTACGTGCAATTATTGGGAATGCAGTTCCACCTATGCTGCTCCCCACAGCGGTAACTCCCAGGACGAGACCGAGCCGCTTCTTCCACCAATGCGGTACTGACGCCATTGTGGGGCCATAGATTGTGCCACAGGAAACCTACACCGCAATTCGTTCGGCTAGATCAAGGACAAGGAGAAACCCACTCACCCCTACGACGATCCCTTGACAGAGCAGGAAATGCCAGTATTGTGTGCATTCTGCGGTAAGGAATGTAGTGAGAATGAAGACAGCGCTTGCCACAAGCAGAGGGAGCTTGTGGTATCCGAGATCGAACATGCGGCCAACCAAGAGCCCAGGCAAGAACACCAATGAGTACTAGAAGCCCGTTATACAAACAGTGTTGGCCCACACTCGAATACAGGAACGTACCTGGATCGATCCTATCCATGCGCTAAGTCTTCACGTTAGTAGCTGAAGACCAGTCATCTAGATACCCACGTACATCGTTGAAGGAGAAACTGTGGATAACGTGTTTGTTTCATAGTACGCTTGGAAGACCTGTGAACGGTCAATGGTGTTGTACAAAGCGAGATTGACAAGACTTACACCCCATGAATTGATCAAGCCCCAAGTTGCTGCATTGTTACAGACTGCCTGCATAAAGGTTCGTTGAAAGAACAGCGCCAATGTTCAAGACCTACCCCAAGAACGACTAGCCAGGCGCGAAGTCCGCCGTCAGGATACTCATTCTCTTCCTCTACCGAGGCTGTGGATGTATCCACGCCGTCTTCTTTGAAAGCCGCAGATTCTTGCTTTTCCGTCGACGGGAATACATCTGTCTTTTCGTCGCGCGTCGTGCCCAAGTCACCGTCATGCTCCACCGAAGGCGTCGTGACCGACATGATAGCGCTGTTCAAGTGCGCGCAAAGTTGAATTATAAATCACAAGATGACAAAAAAAGATGCATACCGTTCTTCGTGAGAATTGTGACTTGTGCGCCTGTTCGACAGTCCGACGTCCACGATTATTTGCATGCTGACATGGAGAAGATTGCACAAAATGGACTCTGGAGTGAGCAAACGGAGCAGGTGCACACTGAATGGCGATATCGACACGGCTTTCTTTCTCAACCGATACACTACATGCTTTCAGTGGAGGTAGCAGTTCCTGACGGGGAGTCTCTATGGGCGTTCGGATCAAAAGTATTTTGGGGAAGTCGTTTTATTTATAGACTGAGCGCGTGGGAAACGAGACTTGTGTTACGAACTCATAACTGGGATCCACATCAAGACTCCGAAGAGTATTGAGTATTGTGTTTCTTGTACCATCAGCAAGATATCGGACCAGTATCCGGTAGGCCAGAGCAAGAGTTATCCTATCTTCGGGAGTCTTTTGAAGGAGAAATGTACTCAGTAACATCTTCACAACTGATATTTTGAGACCAGCTGACTGCTAGCGGAGATCAACAACGTTATCATACAGTCTACAATTGGTGCGTACTTGGCGATATCCATTGGGCAGGGACATGTTAACCTGTGGCGTTCCAGGATTAGGCACGTAAGGAGAGCTGCAAGAGCCGTTTCAAAGCCAACAGGATTTCGAGTTTACAGTTAGCGCTGCCTTGGACTTGGAGGGAAGAATATACAGATTTCGGGGTAGAATCATTGCGAGTGGTACTAATTACGACCGAATACAGGTTCCGTCAAACATGCTGCAGCATGAACGGAAGCACTTTCTTCAAACCCTCATCTTCAAAGTAGCCATGTTCTCCGCCCTTGGTCTCCACAAACTCAACATCTCTACCATTCGCCTTGAGAACGTCGTACAAAGTCTGAGATTCAAGAATAGAAACCGACGTTTCATCGCTTCCGTGCACAAAGATAGTCGGAGGGAAAGACGAGGCTGAAGCAAGGCTTGGAATGAGAGCCAAGGCGTCTGTGGGTACCGCGTTGGCACGCTGTTCCAAAGGCAGACCGGACAGGCTCTCGCTCAGCCCGGGGACTCCAGTGATAACGTCCAACATAGTCGCCGACTGGAGTAACCAGCAATAATACATGAGACGCGGATCGCTAGCCGCGCTAAACTCGACTGACACAAGGGGAGCGGTGGTCAAGTCACGTTGAAGATTCAACAAGGGAAGATATGGGCTGGGATCTGTGATGAAAGGCGCGCCCGAGATGAAGGCTTCCTACACGGAGGAATCGGTGAGATTTGTCAAAACAAATAAATGCAATGTACGAACTTTCTTCGCAATAATATAGTTATCGATAAGCAGGTTACCGCCCATGGCGTACAAAGGGACGAAGGCCTTCGGCTTCGGGAATGCATGAATTGCCTGTGAGAAGAAAGCATAAGCAAGACTGGTAAGTACGAGCAGGACACTTCCTGCACACACCGTCAAATAAGCGAGATACCCGCCCGCAGAGCTTCCAGAAACAACAATCGACTTTGTGTCTACGACGTAAGACTTGATCTCCGCCGCGAGACGAGTGTCAATCCAGGAAACCAGGTCTTTGACATCGGCGAGCATGTCATGGCCGGTATGAGGACTCAAGAGCGTATAGTCAGGAGAGACGAATACAAAGCCCGCATCGATCGCACGATCTGAACGTTTTCATCTTTGAGAGTGAAGGACTTGGAATATGAGTACAACTGACCTGTGAGCCAAGTCGGGTGGGTGGGACACGTCTCGACATCACGCGTGCCAAAGACGAGACCGCCACCGTGCCAGTGAATGAGCACGGGCAACGCCTTCGCGTATCCCGATTTCAAGCCAAATTTCGATGCATCAGGAAGATGCACGTCGACCTTGAAATCGACGTTATTGGCTGTCTTGTAAGTAAACGTGAGAGGGATAGCGGTCATGGTGGATGAGCTGTGAGCGATCTTGGTCGCGTATATGTGGAGAAGTCCCACTGCGATGCTCACACTTCACACGCCAGTATGATGGATCTGTCCATCCATAAGCATCCCAAGAAGCATCAAGACGCGCGACGCGCGACATTTCGTACTTGCCGATATGGGGGAAGGACAAGACAGCTCCGTTTGTCCTCCCGTCCTATGCTATTAAAAATAGCCTTTCTGATGATGAGCGTTGAACTCTGTCCATCTATGATCTCTTAATCTAAGAGTAACGTTGCTTCGAACCAGTTCGCACCACTAGAACAACCGTGATACCCTATCAATCAACGTTGCAAGATTGAGCTCGAAAGCCAGTCCATTGCAACTTTAGGACGGGTTTATAGCTTGGGAATCAATGTTCACACGTCCAGAAAACATGAGTACTGCACGCAGCAAAGTCGCTCTCCAAGTTGCCGTCGTCACCGGTGCTGGTCAAGGCATTGGCAAAGCCATCGCTATTCGTCTTGCGAATGATGGTTTCGATATCGTCATAAACGACCTGCCCAGCAAGTCAAGCGAGGTCGAGGGTGTGGCCGATCTTGTGAAAGCCGTCCCAGGTCGCAGAGCCCTTGCCATCCTGGGAGACGCTAGTGACGAAGCGGACGTGTCTTCTCTAATCGAGAGAACGGTAGTTGAGCTGGGTGGGATCCATGTCGTTGGTGTCCATTTGCTTGGCTTGTGGATTCAGGTTAATGACATTTCTGAACAGTTCGTCGCCAACGCAGGCATATACCAGGCAAAGTCGATTCTTGACACGTCGCTCGCCGACTGGGAGCGCATGATGGCCATCAATGCTCGCAGCGTGTTTCTGGCATATAAGCTGGCAGCGACTGTGATGATTAAACAAGGCACTGGAGGTCGAATAATAGGCAAGTTGCACCGAGTGCCTCCCTTCGTCGTGAATCTAAATCGTTGTTGTTGACAGGAGCTTCCTCTCTTGACGGCAAGCAAGGTCAATATTCTGATAAAGTTACGGGAGAAACACTGACATTCTCCCCAGGTAGTGGAAACGCTCCCGCGTACAGTGCTAGCAAGTTTGCGATTCGCGGGCTTACACAGGCTGTTGGTTCCGAGCTTGCACGTTACAACATTACCGTCAACGCATATGCCCCAGGATTCATCCAGACACCGATGAGTAAGTAAGCTGCTCATGGCGTTCAAATCACTGCTCAACGATGTGTAGGAGCAGCTGCTGTGAAGGAAATCACGGACGCAGGTAAGAAGATCTCGGCTTCCGTATCACTGCTTGACGCGACTTGCAGGGAGAGTACCGCAAGCACCGAAGTCCCTAGGCACGCCAGAAGATATAGCTCAGTTGGTGTCCTTTTGGGCGTCGCCACAGTCAGCGTTTATAACAGGACAGACATGGATTGTAGATGGAGGAACAATGTTTGACTGACCAACACGATGGCTCCTGTGGTTAGGGTTTCAGTAGTATCTTCCTAACCACGATGGCCTCGAAACAAATCGCCAAAGACCTGAATGGAAATAACACAGAAGTCGTGATCCAAACGTTTGCGGACCGTATACTGGTCCTAGTCACACAGTTGGGAAAAGTGGGCAACCTGGTAAATCCAATTGAATGTCCAAACCAGTCAGTTTTTTTGAAGTTACAAGATTCAAGCCTCCTTGCCGGCTACGACACCGCTGTTGCCCGTGCCCGCACCAGATCCAGAAAATCCGAATGCGCTGCTGCTGCCGCCACCGCCGCCAGCGATACAGCTGGTGCCACTGCTTGGGAACGCGCCATCAGAGCACATCCAGACGCTTCACAATCTCTTTGTATCACAGATTGCGACGCTCGTATGGGAGTCGGAGTCAGAATCGATGATGCAGCCGGCGCGCAGGAGTGTTGTTGTGGGCATTGCTCTGCGAAAGCAGAACAGCTCGGGAATTGGAGGGCTGGACGACTCGGAGCGCGCCACATTTTCAGCGGTCATGGGAATGGTAGAAGAGTTGTTGAAGCAGTAGAAAAGAGAAAATTGGTAAACAGTTGACTGAAAGACGTCAGAAAGCAAAGTTGAAATGAGCAGTGGCCGTACTGTTCGTCGTATCAAGCGTCATTCTCCCCTTCCTTAAGCTTTCGTTTCTGTGCCCATTTCCACCGCAAAAGCGGGAGCAGCCTTTCCTCCTCTCGCAGGCCTGTCCGCGGATGATGCTCATGCAATCGAAACGCCAATAAGCCAGTGAAGATACCCAACAGCGGGTCGAGTCCGCTGTCCCAAAGTCAGCATGCCCATTATTCGTCCCGAGCGGTACGCACCGTGAGAGTAGGTATGCCATGGCGAGCAGAGACAAGATCAAAGCCGAGTTTGGCCCTGTGTATTACGACTTGTACTTGACCACGATGAGCTCAATCGAAATGGACGACCTGTCCTCTAAGAAATCTACCGACAACAAAGCTGATGATTTCCACGACCCCACTGACGGCGCGCTCGCCCTCTGGACATGGGTCTCGGCGTCAATGTGTGTGCTCATTCTTACCGGACCCAACTCTTACTGTTCTTAGCCTAGCAATGGCGTCTCTGATACTTCTCTTTGCTCCCCGTGTCCTGCTATTCTTCTCCGAGACGTCGTCTGAAGACCGCCGCGCGCTGACCCCTTTGGAGTCGTTCCTGACCACACACTGCGGCGTCTGGTTGTTCGCCATCGCAATAGCTCTGATAGTCAATGTCGGTCCTCGTTCTTATTTCTCCAGCAGTATCATTTGGAATTCTCTTTCTACTAGATTCCGTCTCAACACACTCTGGATCGCGAACGAACGTCAATGACGCATCCTCTACTATTGCCTCTTGCCATTGCCTCCGGCATATCATCCTTCCTGGGATATAATACACGAGACGTTGGCTCAGTCTCTACGCTGTTGTCTGTCGGTACCGGCGTCATAGCATTGTGGGGCGTTTGGGTCGTAAGTCACTCGTTCGCCTCGGTCTGCTCAGCTTCATTTGTACCCAGATTGTATTCGGAGAGTCATCGTCAATTTCCAAAACCACAGGTGCCGACAAGCACACATCATCATTCATATTTGGGAACAAGGCGTCTGCATCGAAGCAGAAAGAAGTCATGGAAGAAGACCTTGAAGTTTGCCTGATTCAACGGACTACGACAGACCTGGTTTTGTACATCTGGAGTTGCTACATTTGTATCAATATATTTTAGTACAAGTCTATATTATTCCACGAGAGACCAGCAAGTTTAAGGAAAGTGTGAGTAGATTAGGACTAAATAAAAGCAAGAGAGCAAGGAATGTCAGTGGATAACTATAAAACAACAGATATAACCGAAATGAAGCAGAGAAAACGATTAGTATAAGGTATGCCACTTCACCTATGAAGTGTCTGAAGGCTGCAGGTAACTGGCAAGTGCCCAACCAACCTCAGCGTTCTTCCCTTTCGAGCGGGACGGCGCCTTCCTCCGCACTAAGAGCAAAGCATCGGGTTCGTCGGACGCCCCATCGTCGACGTACAGCATGAGACCACGACTAAGATGATCCCTGGGGTGTCCAGCCTCTTTGATGACATCAAAGATCTCCCCATTCTTCAACGCCAGGAACGGATACGAGTCGTAGATGTAGGTGGCAGTCTTCGACTTCTTGCCAGACGTCACGCGGGGATCGGGAGGAGGCTCGAAAGCATAAACAGATCGCACTGAATACAGTGCATCCTGTGCCTTCTCCTGCATAGCAGAGTCCGATAACTTTCTTCGGAAACTCAGCTTGTGGTGAATATCGGTTGGAGATCCACTGGAAGTGGACGGACGCCGGGTTTTACTCTTGGACTTCTTGGGGCTAAGCGCGCTTAGCGGGCTGCCTACCGCGGTCACGTAGTCATACCCAAAGTCATACTCGTACTCCGTACCGAGCTTTTGGCCCTTGGATGTGATATTTGGCGTAGACAGTTTGGCCGTGGCCGGTGGTGGTAAAGATTGTGCTCTGGCAGGCTCCAAGGATGACAAGAGGCTGCTGACTGCCGTTGTGGTATTGGATAGGGACGAAGAGGATGCGGAAGTGCGGGAAGAAATCGACTTGACCGCGGGTGGTGATGTTCGGATGGCCGGCGGCGTGGGTGGGCTCATCGACGCGTGTTGTACTAGCCGCAAACGCGACGTAATAGTATCAACTTCCTCCCATCTCTGCCACCAAACCTGGACGGTGTTTCCGGTCTCAAGATCGTCCCCTTCAACGCGGAGCAATGTCCATAGCTCGGACCATATATGGCTTGTCCGCTGCCAGAAATCCGTCTGTATTCGCGCTAGGCGTAAAAGAGACCCGGCCAAGACACGCTCGGTCATGGTCAGATAGACGGGAAGCTCTTCAGAGAGCTTACTGCGCAGAGCCAGGTATTCGGCGGAGGCTTTGATGAGCTCAGGCGGAGGCCGATTCTTAGGCGAATAGGGCATGTGTATGAGGTGTGTGTGCAAGGGTAAGAGTGTGGTCTGTAGAGTTTCAAGGAGATGTAAAGGATTGTTGAGAGTGTCCAGAAGTTGAGAGAGTGGGGTCAGAAGCGAGTCTGATAGATGTTGGAATAAAGTGGTTGTATGTGGTAGCAATTGGTCGGTAATGGCGGAGAGAAACGCGTCGAACGCATCGGATTGGACATCAGGCGAGAGGCCGATGACATTGGCGAATGAGAGCGCAAACACGTGAAGCTGGCTGGTGCACGCTGTTACTGAGTGAGACCACTGCAGAACATTTTGTGCGAGCTGGTTGGTAAATGACTGTGTCTGCAGGAGCTGATTGTGCAAGTGGAATACCCGCAGTGACTCGTCCGAGTCGGGGGGAGGGACAGGCTTCAGGTTTTTGATACGCACGAGAAGGTCCTTGTTCGTGCGCTTCAGGACGTCCTTCACTATCTCCGCTCGGCGCCGTTCTTCATTTACGCGGTGAGCAAGGCTCTGAACAGCGTCTCTAGCGAGTCGAAGATTCTCCTTGTCTGAATGGACGTTGGGGGTCTCGTCATATATAGTACCAAGTAAGAGGGGGTATTTGAGGAGGCGCTGTACTGGCTTGATGAGCATTGAATTTAGATCCCAGGCATGCGAAAGGGATGAGGCAATGGTGCGCGTCTGGGTATGATATGCGCTGAGCGCGGTGCTGATGGGGAGAGAATGGAAGTGATTGGCCGCCGTCTCATGTTTCGAGATGTAGACCTTGTACGGGCGCTCCATGTCTGGAATTGACTCTAGAAAAAGCGCGCCGACTGTATCCGAGTCTATGGCGGCCTGTAGCGCCTCACAGAACTTGTCCGCAAATTGAGAGACCTGTACGATGTTGCTGAATATTATCTTGCAATCTTCAGCGGTCATCGGGGCTTCCACGGTAGAGGTGAGTAACGTGGAAGCGAGCTGAATTGGCTGGCCTGTACGCGCGTTAGGACCATGCAGACTGTCTGGAGGACAGCGTACCTAGTGCCAGTGGTATGTGCACCTGCCTGACTAGCGCCAAATCCGATGCATATGCTTTCTCGGATGCGAGGAGTTCCTGTATCGCATGATTTCGCTTGGAAGGGGGAGGCGTCGACGATACCTCAGGCGTTGTCGAGCGCTGCTGCTTTGGCGGTGGCGGTGGTCTTAGAGGAGACCTGGCTGGTAGAGGAGGTTCCATCGGCAGACGTAGTCGTCGTTGAACCAATCCTAAGTACCTCGGCTGTAAGCGTGACCATCTAAGTCTGTCCACACGGCGGTCTCGGCCCGTCGTCAGATCCGCATCCGGAGACCAAGAATAACCTCAATAAGTACTTAGCGCCGACAATCCAGTGAAAATCTCGTCCTGCCGTTTGTCGTGCAACCGGGGTGCAATTAAGATGCAGAGCGACTCGCGGGATGCAACAGAGACCAGAGTTTACCTTGTACAAACCCCAGCAGTCCAAATGGGATTCAGAAGTCGCTCTTGTTATACATTTTGTACAAATGTGCCTGGCTTAATTAACGCTATCGCCCTCCGCCGCCACCCATCCCCATCATCTTCATCATGTCAGCCATCCCTCCCATTCCTCCCATTCCACCGAGACTATTGGCCAGTCCGCCGAGACCACCCAAGCCTCCAAGACCGTTTCCCATAGACGCCATCATCCCTAAAGACACACCGTGAGTAAACGCGTGAAAGCGTGGGCTGATGTCCTACTTTGCATCTCCTCCATGTCCATCTGGTCGCCTCCCTGCCCCTGCATCATCGCCTTCATCATCTCCTGCATACCGCCACCACTCCTCATCTGGCGTTGCATCTGCTGGAGCATACCCGGAGGCATTGACCGCTAGAACGACGGAAAAACATTGTCAGATTTGGTAGCAATTACGTGAATGAAAGCCGCTGACCTGCATAGCCTGAATTTGAGCAGGTGTGGGCATCCCACCTGCTCCACGCCCTTTGCCTCCTGCAGCCGCCTGCATTTTTTGTATTGCAGATAACCTTAGCACCAATTGAGCACACGTATCCGTTTGTGGTATAGCAACGTACCATCCGTTCTTTCCTCCAGCCTGTTTTGCCATGTTCGCCATCATTCGATACTGACATAACAGTTCCTCAACTTCACGAACACTTGTGCCGCTCCCCTTGGCAACTCTAGTCACTCTCCACGTTAAGCCGACAGGCTTTCCGTCCTTGCCTAGCTCCATGAACGGTGTTCCATCAGAATCAAGTTCCATAGCGGTCATGCTGTCCGTGATGTAGATCATGCGCTTCATCCGTTGACTGCCCTCCTCATCTGAGCCTTGTAATAGATCCTGAGGAAGTCCGGGAATCATCGATGCGATTTTACTTATCGGCCCCCTACAAGTACTTGAGTCAAGGTTTCATTGGAAGAGGACTTGACGAACATATTCATGACGTTCGAAATTTGCTCTCGCCAGTCCCGTATGCTCAGCTTTCCTTCCTCTAACTTCTTTGCCATCTCTTTTTGCTTGTCAGGATTCTGAGTAGCAAGATCTTGCATATGCTCCATCAGTCCTTGAACGTCGCCCAGACCCAAAAGTTTCGATATAAACGGCTGGGGGGAGAAGCGGTCTAGGTCATGCAAATGTTCACCAACACCGAGGAATATTATAGGCGTCTGCGTTGCAGCGACACTATAGAAATGATCAACAAATGCTCAAAATGCGCATTAATCCAACCTACGCAGAGATAGCCCCTCCTCCTTTGGCATGTCCATCCATCTTTGTTACGATAATTGCTCCAAAGTTTGCGCTTTCTTTGAAGGCTCGACTTTGAGCTTCAGCGGCCTGACCTATAATAACGAATGGTACCGCATTCATAACAAGGAAAGTACTTCATACCAATGCTAGCGTCGAGAATGAGAACCGTCATATTGGGGTTGACCGCTTCGCCGATTTGCACCATTTCTTCGAACAATTCAGATTCTTGTTTATGCCGACCAGAAGTATCCACGATGATGACATCGAAGCGCTCCTTCTTGAACTTGGCAACACCCTGACCAGCTATAGCGACTGGATCTGTTTCCGTGTAAGACCCAAAGTACGCGACTTTCGCCTTCGTGGCAGATTGTCGGGTTTGATCAAAAGCTCCAGCACGGAATGTGTCGGCACAGACAATAGCGGATTTAAATCCTCGCTTCTGATAATGGACCGCGAGTTTAGTACATGTTGTGGTTTTGCCATTGCCCTAATCCGAGTTTGTGAGATGAAAGTGACGCTCACCGGTAATGCTTACCTGGAGACCGACAGCCATTATAACGTTGGTCTGGCCCTTCTTTGGCTTGTACGGCTCGACACCGGGATCTACCAGATGTACCAACTCATCAAAGACAGCCTAGCGGGTTTGAGATTGTGAAATGGAGTACATAGATGGGGCAAGGAACCTCACCTTCTGGATAAGATTTTTCCTGTTCGCGTCCTTGGATTTGTCTGCGCTTTCTAGAGCGGCCTTTACTTTAGCCTTGACCTTTTGACGGAGCGACGCGACCAGTTTGACATTGACATCCGACTCGAGCAGAGCGGCAGTGATTTCCTTGAGGGTGGCATCGAGGACCTGAAGAATATTGGTAATGAATACGATGTAGAGGACTGTCTGTGACCGACTTTCTCGTCGACGACGGGGGCCCTGTTCAGCGATGAAAGCGCAGCGTTGAGCTTCCGGCCCAAGTCTGCTAAAACCATCGTGGTCAGGGGCAGATGAGTGAACGACCAAAAGCGGACTCGGATTTCGATGAGCGTCCACCATCATCATGGCTCTCTCGGACACCGACGACGACGCTCTCGAAGATAACGAATTTGATGACGAGGTCGATGCGGATGCCGACGCGGACGGCGACGCCGATGGCGATATTGACGAGGAATTAATGGAGGCAATAAACGATGTGGATGAGGCTACCGAAGAGGGCGACGAAGTCTGTGTTGTTATTTATCTGCTCTAGGACTCTTGTTCACTGTGTGCAAGGATACTACCAGCGGCGGCGGTGGCAGCGACGACTCTGACAACGACGACGAGGATGGATCCGAGGCAGCGCAGAACCAGATGGCAGTGGACCAGCCGCTGCCATCTGCCCCACCAGTGCCTGCAGACTCTGTGTCCAAACAGTCACAAGCGTATGGTAAGTATGCAAAGTTTATTGCCTAATTCAGCATCGGCCTGAACCTGCGCCACAAAGCTGCCGCGCCCTCCCCACCACGCGTTCGAAAACGGTCTTTGTCTCCGGCTACCAAACGCAAACGGGCCCTGGTCTTCCCACTCGGACCTTCGGCACCTACATACCGTTCATGTGTCGTAGAAGCCGTCTGTGCCCTTCCTCATCCTGTCCCAATCCACGCTTTAGCCTCTTCCTATTGCATGTCCCATCTTCTAACCGGTGCCGACGACGGCTACATCAGAAACTATGATATTTTCCCTGCTGTAAACGGCAAGAATTTCCTGACGGCCCCTCAGAGACACCATGCTGGGGTCGTAGAAGGAATTCTGAAATCCGGTCAACTTCGCTTCTGGTGGGAAAACCCGACACCTCCGAATCCTTCAGGATCGTCTGTTGACGAGGAGTCGTCCCTATCATCGGTGACTAGTCTCGCAATACACTCTGACGCGTTGTGGGCCCTTGCCGGAAGCGAAGTACGTGTATTTTTCCGTGCTGCCATTGACACGCACTAAACTAGAGACCTAGAATGGGGCCATTAATCTGTTTACGGTACGACACGATCCTGGAACTTTATGTTACACCATGCAAGGCCATCGTCGCCCTGTGTCTGCTCTAGCCCTAGATCATGATGAGAAGTCCTTCTTCAGCGCGGGATGGGATGGAGATGCCATCGTCAGTCAATTCAATCAATTTAATTTTTTTTCGCTCTAAGCGTGACCGAGAACTAATCCCTTTGTAGCATTGGGATCTAAACACCGGTCAGCGGACAAGAACATTTACTGCTCATGGAGCTCAGCTTACTGCGATCGCTGTACGGCCAATGAACGTCGTTCATCCTACTACAAGTTCCAGTAATCTTGTGAAATCAGACCCACTACAAAGCTCCGTCGGCGTCAACGAAAATCCGGCGACAGATAAGGCGCCGCCTCAGTCATCTGCTCCTGACGGGGAGGGAGGGTCAGACGATGGTTCTTTTGACGACCTTTTCGACGAGCCAGAGGGACCACCTAGCAATACAGCCAAGGCATCCTCTTCTTTCGTCACTGGACCTCCAGTAGCTACTGCTCCTCAAATACAGCAGCAGCAACGCCCCAACATTGGAGGCATTGCGCCACCCAAGAATGCGCCACCAGTGCTCACGTCCGATTACTACTCAATATTTTCTCCGGATACCCTGATGACTGCCGCTATTGACGGTCAAATAGTTCTCTGGGATAAACGTGTCAATACACCGGGAGCTGGAGTTGGAAGGCTCTGGATGAATGAAAAGACTCCTCCCTGGTGTCTATCAGTGAGTTCTGAATGCAAGGGTCTCTATTCCACGATTCTGACGGATTGCAGGCTTGCTGGTCCCCAGATGGAGGGCGCATCTATGCCGGAAGACGCAATGGGACCATTGACGTCTGGGATGTTCGCCAGCTGGGTCGTTCGGCTCCCAGCAACACCCCTAGACTTCTGAAAACATTGAGAAATCCAGCTAGCTCCGGGGTGGTGTCATGTGTCGTTGCGTTTCCTGATAACAAGCATATCGCTTGGCAAGTCTCGCTTCTGTCGAAAGATTGAAGAGATCTCTGACCGCTGTGACAGTGCTTCTATTGATAACTTGCGGCTTTGGAATGTCGATGCCGTAGATTCCGACTCAAGCAAGCCGAAGAGCGGGGTGCAATTTAAGATTATTCCTGGACACCATGGTGGATATATTTCCAACCTCCGTACGTAGGCCATAGTTTCATCAGTTCGGTTTATTGATCTGATTTCAACAGTTGTGGATCCTGGATGTCGTTTCTTGGTGAGCGCCAGTAGCAATCGCGGGTGGCATGGAGAGTCCACTCGGACCGTCTTTGTACACGACATAAAACATGTTCCATAGCAGTGCAAATGGCAATTGCGCCACGTTCTGTAGCTGGCGAGGTGTCGTTACCTTGTGTTCTTGCTCGGCTCGGTGGCAGTAGACGCAACTTTTACACAGGGAAGCGGAAAGCAGTATTGAGATTTCCCGATGATGAACTTCTTTGCACTAGCTACATGAGGCGAGTCCTGCACAAAGCTTGTCACGTCCAGAGAATCGAGACCGTGGCGCCGACGCGATCTCGCATGGCTTTCCTCCGAATAGTGTAAATTTACCATTGCCGGAGCTCGAAATCAACTTATTCGACCATCATAAAATGATGCCATGATGTGGTGAGCTCACTGTTAACAGGCCCCTGGCTATAGGGTTCGAACTCCGATCCCAAAGTTGGCCTTTTTGGTTCTCCAAAATTTCCGGATTTTGGCCTGATTTGGCTTTTTAAATCGGAGTTCGAGGCTGAAGGTCATTTTTGGTTCTGCTAGAATCGGAGTGTCGGGGTGCTCGCGTTGTGAGCCTGGTCTTACCTTGCCAAGATATCATGCGGTCTGGCTCTGGTCAGCTCTGGTTTGACAGATCTGTCCAGGATTTGGTTTTTTGGCACCGTACATCATCCAGAGGAGCTCATTTTGGCTCGAAACGGCATCGGACATACAGTGCCAGAAGCCCGAAATTTGGCTTTTTAGATCGGAGTTCGTTCTCAAAATCACCCAAATTTGGTTTTTCTGGATCGATGTTCGAACCCTATTGCCAGGGGTCCTCTGTTAACCTATTATAGGCGGGAAAAGTGTGACATGACCAATAGACTTAACATGCAATAGGTACCTTCGCTTTTCCGAATCGGCACTCAAAAGGGCTTGCTCTGTCGCGACACCTACTATGTAAACTCTGTCCTTGGTGCATGTATGTCGTCGACGCGCCCCGACAGCGATGACGACGTTTCCTATGTCGGCGACGACGACTCTGCTTTCTTTCGCCAAGTCCATGGGCGACAGTTGAACACTTTGAACACGACATATATGCTCCCGTGTGTGTCCAATCCTCTTGGCTAACGTATGTTAACGCCTCTTTCTTTGCTTTCGCAGTGCCGATGAGGATGAAGTGAAGGTCAGTGTTGTCCGCAAAACTGGAACGCCGATGTGAACGCGACACGTCGTTTATAGCGTTCGGAACTACATCATAGGATGCTCAAGTTCGTACTCGACGGGCGCAATTATGTTGGGCCGTGAAAGAGGCGCTGCAGTTTGGGCAACAGCGGCGAAGTGAGGCCTTCCTTCTCATAATCACAAGACTCAAAGCTTACAGTAACCGCGCTTTCAAAGTCTTGGATCTGGGCACTGGAGGGGGCTTATGGTATGTAGACGCGAACATGCTTATACTGGACAAGTTCTGACGCCGTGTGAAGGGCTGTCGAGATGGCAGACGAGTTTCCGCGTGCCGAAGTGATTGGAGTTGACTTGGCACCGATACAGCCTCGGTAAGTTCACCTTGTATCGCCGTTTCGTGCCGTTCACTGATATATACCGTCGTGCATCTAGAGACGTCCCTCCCAATTGCACGTAAGAACGCCGGTCACGTCCCTACCTTCTCGTGCCCTTACCCCAACAAAAACAGCTTTGAACTCTACAATCTCGAGCAAGACCGCGTCAACATTCCATATTCCGATGAATACTTTGACCTCGTTCACGCGCGGTCCATGTTCACTGGGGTAGGTAAATCTTTCAGGCTCGTCCGCGAATCATGAACGCTTGCTTCTAAAAGATCCGGGACTACTCCCAGCTCATACGTGAAATTTCACGCGTTCTGCGACCGGGGGGCCTCGTGATACTCATCGAATCGGAACTGACACCGCTCTATACGCCAGCCGATGGAGTGGCGCCACACATAGACGTATCGACGTGGTATGCGCTTTGGCAAGTCTACACGACGTGCTTGCAGAGACACGGCGTTGATCCCACGGTACCGGCGCGCCTACACGACATTGTTGTTTCTACTGGACGGTTCGAAAATGTCGTTAAACGGAACGGAAATATACCTGTCGGATTTTGGCCAGAAGGTGAGTCGCGTTGCGTCTGCGCGAACGGCACTAAATGAGCCTGAAAGAGAGCGTGTCTCTTACTGTCGGACAACTCCAGTGGATGGATTATGAGCTCTTCCTTCCAGCGTTGCGCCCTCTGTTTCTTACCTGCGAACTTCCGGACCGCGTCGATAAACTCATCACTGAGGCGCAGCAAGTTCTTTACAATCCGGAAGCGCGTTTAATGACTCGCATTAATATTGTACATGCATCGAAACGCTTTCAATAGAGCCATAATACGAGCCTCGAGTCCTGCATTCTGAAACGATACACTTGTCGTATTTGAATTAGATATATGGACACCGATGTGTGGTAAGTAATACATAGAGAACGTTCTAGTCAAACTCCGACTCGTCCTGTTTGAAGGCGGCAGAGTAGGCCAATATTGTACCATATACAAGCCTGCGGGTTACGTGAGCGGATAG
This sequence comes from Hymenopellis radicata, assembly GCA_015501595.1. NCBI lineage: Eukaryota > Fungi > Basidiomycota > Agaricomycetes > Agaricales > Physalacriaceae > Hymenopellis > Hymenopellis radicata. The sequence goes on along the minus strand of JADNRX010000002.1, from coordinate 527,438 downwards.
TCCAAAAGCTGTTGAAGGAAAACGCACCCTCCACCGATGATTGACATGGCACAAGCGCCTGTTGTGATAACATTCGAGTGGGCCAGCACTACGGGCAGCGCGAAGCCAGTCACGACGACGACTGAAGTGATGAAGCGGCCGAGATCAACCGGCCCACCGCCCTCGTAGCTCCCGGCAAAGTCGTCGGCGCCACAATGTGAGAATAGGGCATTGGGAAGAGGTGCAAGCACGAATGTCAATGCTATACACGACGATGAGCACTGAGCACGTCGTCGATGCGAGGACACACTGACCGACGAGCAATGGGAGCCAATTATGCCATAGAGCGCAGGAAAGGATAATGAGCAGGAATCCGACAGCGAGCACGAAGGAAAGTAAAATGACGGCTGGAGGACGTTAGCGACGGCGACAAGCAGTGGCAAGTCAAACTCACTCTTGAGACCCGCGGCCATCGTGGTTCTGTGCAACTGGAAGGTGGCTGTGCTGCCCCTAAGGTACCTTTTCTTCCCTCCGCCATGAGAATCGAAAAGTGCTATTTCTGCAGTACCAGCGTCTATCCAGGACACGGCTCGGCGTTCGTCCGCAACGATGCCAAAGTCTTCCGATTCTGCACATCAAAGTCAGCCTTTCACAAGTCTTTTACCTATCGCACTGCTAATTCCCATCCAGATGCCACAAAAACTTCAAGTATGCATCCCAATTCCGCTCATTATGTCGAATATAACGATCCACGCAGAATGAAGCGTAATCCACGCAAGGTTAGGTGGACGAAAGCATTCAGGAAAGCGGCCGGCAAGGAGATGACCATTGTGCGTTTCATCAGCCTCTTCATGGTTTGCATCCTCATTCCTTCCAGGACTCTACAATCGACTTTGAAAAGCGAAGAAACATCCCAGTCCGCTACGACCGCGAATTGATGCAAAAGACAATCGAGGGTATGAAGCGCATCAGCGAGATAAAACAGCGGAGAGAACGCGCATTCTGGAAGAACAGGTACGCTGCTTTTTTCATCTTCTCAACAGGTATTGACACGTCATCAACAGAATGGCTCTAAGTCGAGAAAAGCAGAGAACACATCGCAAAAAGACGATGGAAGCCGCAAAGTCTTCATCGCTGGTACAACCAATGGAGACGTCCGAACCCACAAAAATACGCGAAAAAATCAAAGTACCGTCAAAGAGTCGGAGTGCACTCATCGGCGGGGAGGGTCGCTCAATGACAATGGATGTAGATTGACGACTCCCGGTTCCGATTACTCATGTTCTGCCTATTCCGCATGTACACTACTAATACACAGATGCTATGACTTGCTTACAGAACGACGATGGTTGATTAGAAAAATGATAGTGAAGATGTGAGATCATGAAAATGCATGTGTCTAATGTGAGCGACCCCGCGCAATCAATCAACGTTGCTTGTACTTGGCCTGATTGTCTTGTCGTACATTGGGGTCGAGAGTGTTGTGCAGACCAAGAAGAGTCTTGCTAACAGCCTCGCTGGCACCGATCATCGGCTTCAAGACAGCTATGGGGACGGCGCGAATAACAGCGCGGACCGGGCCCTGCCAAAATGTTCAGCACAACGTCTACCGTCAAAAGAAAATAACAGACCTCGTTCCCAGAGCGCTCGTAAACCTCCATAGGTACGGCCAGAATAGTCTGAGCGGCAGAGTTGAAGTTCTTATGGAGGCTCCTGTACGCCGACTGCATGCCTTCCCTGATATCGGCGGGCTGCTCGGCGTACTTGCTGAACGTGTCAGAATCCAGCTCCAAGCCTTCCTCAAGCAACTCGTCGTTCAGAATGGGGAATTGGAGCGTCTCTGCTGTCACAGGAGTCTCGAATTGTCCACCGATAACCCCTTCTGCCTGCTCTAGAATGACCTGAGTCCCCGTGGCCAGCCGCGCTCCAAGCTTGATGGCCTCAATCGCCGTGGACTTGACAAACGATGTGGCACCCTTCTGTACCCCGCGCACAATTCGACCGTCCTTCTTGTACTGCGATATAGGCAAAAGAACAAGATCCGCGATGCCTGAGCCGACGTTGACAACAGAACGAATGGGCGCGACACCAGAGATGACTTCAACCAGCTGTGTGGCCTTGACATCCGGAGTCCAAAGGTCGTTCAAAAGATCGAACAATCTGGGCCAGCCGGAGATCTGCGTAACGGTAAGCACACTCGCCATTTGAAGCAACACTTCCTGCACTTACACCAGCTAATGTGATATGCCGGAGCGTCATCTCCGCCCCGTCAAAGTGGAAGAAGTTCATCAGTTCAATGGTCTTGCCCTCTTTCAGCGCGCGATAGTCCACCCGCCGAGGTTTGTAATCTAGTTTGAGATCCACAGGAAAAATCTCTGCAAACTCTGTAATATTGTCAGAACTTGTTCTTGAAATACAGAAGGCTCCAGCTCACGGAAATAGATGTCATCGTCGGGGTCTTTCGGTGCTGAAGGCGGAGCATGAGGGTCCTGGAAGCTGAAGAAACGTTTCAAGAAATCGAGCGCATCCTGATCCACATGTAGTCGAAGAGGAAGGAGCTTGGCCTAGAAGAGGTTATACTCAGCACATCATACCCAGGTTAGAAAGCACATACCCTAAATCTGGCTTCTACGGATGGATGTCCCTGTACGGGGTGCAGGTTCTTCAACTCGATCCGCGCCATGTCAGAATCCGTCTCCCTGATGTTTCCCCGAGAATCAGACCGCAAGCTCGTCAAAAATTTGCTCCAGGTCGACGACTTCATGTGATCCAAAATTTCCACGTCCTTCACGGTCGCGAAAATCTTCGACACCAATGGGGCATCCTCCACGTATTGATGCACATTGAGCTTCATTCCTGCGAGGCGAAACTCGATATTCGGGCTCTTAGCCCGAGTCAGCCGCTTTCCTTGCACGCGTGGAGCTTTCGTGGAAGGTTTAGTAGCTCCCTGAGGCTTCAACGACTGCCACGAGCTTTGACTGATCGTCTCGAAGTCGTCCTTGAGCTCCTCGTCGATCGCAGCAATGAGAGCCCCGGGCTCCATCTCATCCACATCTTGACTGAGTCCGATGTAAACAGAGTTGTAGAGCAGCGCTGTAGTCTCTTCCTCGAGAATTGGATCCTGCGCCTGGCCGTTGGCTACAAGTTGTCTGATTTTCGCTAGGCGCTTGCGCATCTCCTTGACGCTCTCCTCGATCGTCTTCCGCGTCTTGACCCAGTCATACCCATCATACAGAAACGCATTAATGTCGGCATGGTTCAGTTGGACCAGGAATGTAGTGTCATGAACTCTAAAAGTAGATTGTTAAATATGTCACGAAGATCAACAAACACTCACTCTGCGCTCCCATCTTGTGGCTCTGGCGGAAGATTGTCAAAATAGTTTTCAACCGCTTCAATGGTTTTGCGCAACATCTTGATAGTCTCGCCCCCGACTGTAGAAGTGACTCCAATACCTCCTTCGTCCACGATAACCGAGTGACTGCCTTCAACATCGAAATCATCTAGATCATCATCGCGTAACTCTCGAAGACCAGCGGCTGCGCCGAAAGACTCATCCAAGTAGTCCAAATTAGTAGGTAGATCATCGTAAATCATGTCGGGAGCTGGACCAATCTCCGGTGGACGTTTGAACGCACTATCATCGAGGGAAGCTAAACCATACGAGGAACGTTCTAATATGACTGCTGGCGCCCGTTTAGGCTTAGGTATTCTTAACGATACGTGAGAAACCATTCTGTTTGAGAAGTTCAATATACGCACTGAGTAGTGACAGGAGGCTGGAAGGCCGATGTCATATCAGAGATGAACGCTCCCAGAGCAGAACCCGTGTCAGCACATAGATGCAGTCGTAATATTATGCGTTCTATCGCTACCTGAAATATCTCATGAACAACCTATTGACTTGGAAAGGAAGGTCGTTTCTTACACGGGTGTCCGAAGGTTTGGCGCTGAATTTCAGGTTAAAATCGGAGACCTCCGCTAATAATGCAAATCCCTGTTTCTGTTGGAAGTCATTCAACCAGTAGAAAAGCGTATCGAAAAGTGATTATACCTTCCACAAATTTACACCATGCCTTGATGAGCTGTAGGAGTCGGCGGAAATAATGTCGGCTTTGTTGTCGATGAGCAGAAGCGCAAGAGCGGGAACGACAGAGCGGAAAGAGAGGTCCGGCGAGTTCCCAATCAAAGTTGTCCCGAATTCGAGATCCCCGATGTGAAGAACAAGACAGCCAGGATAATTCGGAGTGAAAGCTGCTATGGAACCATCGGTGACTTTCAGCGATATCCGTGTACATTCACTTGGAACAACGGACTCAAATGCCTAGAGGAAAAATAGATCAGGAACAATTTGACAAGCCTTACGCATGAAGTAACGCACACCAGGAGGTGCCTTGAAGAAATCCGCGATCGCCTGAACCCAAGTGATATCGGAGTAGAAATTGAAGGTAAATCCCCAGAGCGCCACCTTGATGCGAGATTCTTTGGCGCCAGTCTCCGGTATAGTCAAAGATTTGAACGTGAGATGGATTATGTTCTGAGGAGTCGTCGTCTGGAGTACACGTAAGAGTTTGCACACCACCGGAAACCCTGTAACGCACCAGGCTGCGTGGAGCTGTCAGTTGAAGGAATGTGTTGAAGCCACCCGAGGATAAACCGTGCTTTACTGTGAGATCCATCACAGCGACAGAGATAAGCGTCTCGTCCTATGGAAGGTTGAATGTAGGACGTAAACTATTGCATGAATAGTGTTACCTTCCCATCTGGCTTCAGTTCCACAACAGCATCGGAAGCAATTATATCCATTGGCTTATTCAATGCCACCCGTTTGGAATTGATGGTTAATGTTACCGCTTCTGAGCCCAGTGGAACCTCGGGAATATTGAATCGCACGAACACTTGGGGAAAAATCAGCCACTGTGGAGAGACGAAACACATGAATGCCACCTTCAGAAATAGACACCTTCACAATAGAGTCCTCTTCTGCAGCCGGTGGTGGACCAACTGTAATGTCGCTCCCAGATCTGGACTTTGCAAAGAATCGGCTGCCAATGATGCTGGCTTCTCGACTGTCCGGTCCTTCGCCGGGGGCTCGATCAGACCCAAAAGTCACTTCGATAAGCTGACTGGCGTCGTCAATGTCATACTGCAACGCATCCAAAGTCGGCTTGGTGAGATTCACGTAGAGAGATGGCACAGTAACCGCAATGGATGTTTTTCCCGACGGGCCGTTTATAATGGAAATCAAGGGATTAAGAGACGATCCCGATCCCATCAAACCTTCCTCTCCGGTAAGCGGTCCAAGCGACAAGACAGCTTTGGCCTTGGTGTCTGTCGGACAAGCAGTTGAGACCACTAAACGACGGAGTTCCACGCTAGCAAAAACGTCGCCGTTGATGCTGTCACCCTCGAAGCGTGTATTTGTCGTCTGAGACGGTGGATCGTTGGATACACTGATATCGTGGATGTCAAGAATCAGCGGACCAGATCGAGGTGCGTTTCCAACGAGCGGTGGACATCGAACTTGCAAACGGACCATCGGTATCTTTAGAGTCAACTTCGAGCGTACTCGTTTCGATTTGGACCTCTGTGCGGCCGGAATGAGTTCATATGCAAACCTGGAATTGAAACACAAACCTTCTTGCCTTTCGCCTTCAGTGGACTGTTGATTGGAGATTCCCGTAGCCCATAATCCAGATCCAAATCCAAATCCTGTAATATTGATTGCTCTAACCTGCGTCTTTCCAACTCCGCCGACTGGCGTTTACGCGACAAACCAGAAGGAGGAATGACCGAGGTGGTACGTCGTGCAAGGGCTCCTCTTCATCCTCGTCACTCTCGACGACGCAATTGTCTTCGGTAGCCTGCTTGTCGTCAAGTTTTGGCCGCGTCAGCTCTTCGACAAACCCGAGAACATGGACGTTCACACATTGTCGCAAATTCGCCATGATATGAAGGGGAGCGATCGACACCTCGACATCAGTGTGACTGATCACTTTGTTCCTCTTGTCGAGAAAGGATTTCTGCAGGAATGAGACCGATACAGCAGGTGCACTTGCTTTATTATCGCCTGCGCTAGACTTGTGCTTGGTGCGCCACTGAGATACCCTCATGCCATTGAGATGATGTGTAGGGTTCGTCCAATCCGTGATGTCGAAAACTGGCATCTCGGGACATTCCCCCGTTCTCGTGATGATATCTGGGTGCGAGTGAGCAGTCGCATATCCCTCGGAGAGCTTGGGTCTGTAACCAAAATGGGCGAAGCATAGAACTCTTTTCCTTCCGGAGTGCTCTCTTGAAAGACGAAGACGGATAGTTCATTTACTGACGCGGATAATGAGGTTCTGGCATCGGGTGAGGGCCTCGAACTCGTCGAAGCGACGCTGAACGAACTACTCGAGGGTCCAAGTACCATAGACCCCGATGCAGTTATCCGTTCTACGAGCAGCCGAAGGTAACCCATGGACAATCGTGGGGGTACCAAAGGTTTATCGAAGAATCCGACGAGCTGGCTGTTTGAAAATTGGGTTTCCGAGTCTGATAAAGCAGGTAGCAATAGAACCACAATTCCTTTCAACTTCAAAGAAAGGTCAATAGTCATGCTCAACGTGGACGGGGAACCCGATGACGAAGTAGAAGTCGGAGATGAATGAGACGACAAAGTGTCCGCAATGTCGACTAAACAGCGAACATGCCATGCACGAAGTCCACATGCGATTACCCCGGCATCTATAGAGAGTTTCAGAGTTTCGTTGTATGCAACGTTGCGTTCAGCTTGTCGACGTGGAGGCGAGGGCGGAGGTGTGATGAGTCGTAGAACAATGGGCTCCTTCCCGAAAGACAAGATGACATTCTCTTCGGAGTAGAGATCCCCACTAGTAGTGTCCTCCGGTTCGAAGGGGTCAGGTAGGGGAATGTCTCCGTGTGGCCCTGGTGTCATAGACAACGCGCTGTGGTACATGCTACTTGCAACGGAGCTCGCAGGGGAGGGGGTCTAGGCGGTAGAAAAGCTAAGGACTGAGACATTGCCATGTGGGTGTCTTCGTCCAGAGATGATGATGAGGAACTAGGCGAAGGGGAGCGTCGCGGAGTTTGGAGAGTCGACACGGAGGCAGACGTGGCCGGCTGCGTAGAGGTGGCCGACGACGAGAGGTCTGAGGATGTTGATATATTTGCAGCGGTGACGGTTAATCCTGAGAGGGTAATAGAACGCGACTTGGACGCGCTTGTACCCGGGGAACTCTCATCGCTGCGGTAACGTAACTCTGCAAGTCTGAACGTAATACGCGCGCGACCAGGTATGACCAGGGAAATCCTCGTATCCTCCGCATCAAATTCGAATCTTGCAAGGAGACCCTCTATCATCGCTGCAAACACTTTCACGCCAGCCGGGTCCATATCTGACGGATTATCCTCATCCTCTGGCGCGCCCCCAAGACCGCCGGGAAGGTTGAAATCGCCATCTCGCATCGACGCGGCGAGTTCAGCCTGAAAGGATTCCGCTAGACTAGCTTCCTGATCCATGGACAACTCGTCATGAACGAAACTCTCGGCGAGGGATGCGACTGATTCAGCGAGATGCGCACCATGGTCAGACGTGCGCTGAGCTTTCGGGAGGAGATGGAATGTCAGGTGAAGGGATTTCACCGAGAATCCGACCGTAGACGTGAGAGGGTTGGGCCATGGTATTCGAGCCGTTACTAGTCCAACCACGCCCTGGTGAAGAGCCACAGGGAGTCCAGGTAAATGTTTGTTGACGGCCTACATTGCGGCAGTCAGTGTCTTTGAGCATCCCGAACGTGAACAGAGCACGCACCGAGCTGTCCAATTCAAGATCGGTAACATGAACATGACCAGATCCAATCTGCGAATCTATCTGTGATGCATCGAATTGACCTGGTTTCAGGAGATGTCCAAGGTATTTCTTGAGCAGAAACGACAAAAGCCGACTCTGGATGCTTGAGGGTAGGGAAATATTGAGGGAGGGGAGGGGCGGTAAGACCGGGAGCCAGGAGGTAAACCACGACATGGTGGTACTGGTCAACAAGCGAATCGCCAGCCGACGTTACAGAAGGCAAGCTGTTGACTGCATGGGAAGTATAATTGACTGCACTGCCAGCTGGTGCGTGTGCAAGCTGCGATGCGTAATGCAAGCCGCCAGTGACGCTGCTGAGGGAAGGAAGCAAGTTGCCTCTTTGAGCCCGCTTGCGGATGACGGCGAAAGGCTTAAACTGTAGTCTACTACCTCTTCATTAACTCACTCTACATTCTCTCCAATACATTGTTACTCGTATTATCCTCTATGATACCCCAGTGAGAAAGTCCGCCAAATACCGAGCAAAGTGGTCATGCATAGCACTTGTCGGATGAAGATGATCTATCCACACCGCTCCACCTCTCTTCCTTGCATCTCCAACGGGTAAGTTATGCCTCTTTAAATCGTCGAGGATCGTAGTGAATGTGTCGTAGGACGAGAATAACATTACTGTTGCATCAGGATGTGAGGTGTTAAAGGCGTAGATACGGTTGATCAGACAAGCGTTCCAGTCGAGGAAGCTCTTGCTAGCTTCTTCAGCGCGCTCTTTTCGAACTATAACGGATAATGTACCGGGTTAGAATATAAGTATACTAGCAGGCTTACCAGCAGGTGTGCGCTGCACTGGAGGGACGTCGATAAATAAAAAGTTGCGCGCCCCCGTCTCATACAGCTCCTCTTGTGCTGTGAACAGTTTATTTATGCTTGCGTCGTGATCTTTAGAGAATCTGAATGGCATCGTCAGATGAGAACAAATGATACTGCTTGGATGGATCGAGTACATACGCGCAATCATTGATACCAATCCAAGTAACTTGATGGCTTTATGAAACACAGAACACCTCATAGGAAGAATCTCACGAACCAAAGAGTGAATCTTCAGGTAACCAGGGCGCCCAATCAGGCTTGACACCAGCACCTTTGAGGAAAGTTGACAACTGAGTATTCACGATGTGATTGACAGTATTGCCCCCGAGAGCGTAGTCAAAGACAAGGAGAGGTGAATTCAGATACTCGGGATCTTGCTCCATTTCAGAGGTGTTAGGTTTGTATCGTGGTCCTGGACGGTACTTTGTGATAAAGTGGCCAACCCAGTTCGGCATGTCATGCTCGTTCCAAAGCCCCCCTGCCTCACCTGGAAAGGTTACACCAAAGGGCCGGAGGGGCGTTGGTATGATTTGACGGTTAGTGTAATGGGCCGCCAAGACCGAGCTATATGAGTCTCCGCTAGCCAAACCGTTACGGTTATTATTATCAATGAAGTTACAGAAATACGCACAATACGAAGAGGTTCTTGATCTTGGTTATTCCAGGCCAGGACGACGTTAATTGGAGGACAGTACTAGGCATCCTGTCATACGTCGTTTGGTGGTATACTCTTAGCCTTAAGTATACAACACGACTCGGACGAAGACGACGAGTGACCGAGTTTCCCACGATGAGTAGCCGAGGTAATGAAAACAAGGACTGCATACATGAAATCGAATCGAACTGAAATATAACAAGCTTTATTCGAAACTCTGCAGAAAATCGGCCAAATAGCGAGCGACATGAGAATGAACAGCACTTGTCGGATGAAGATGGTCCACCCATATCGCCCCTCCTCTCTTCCGAAGATCTGAGACAGGCAAGTTGTGTTCCTCTGGGCTGTCAAGGATTTTTGTGAATGCGTCATGCGCTGAGAAAATCATCGTCGTTGCATCCGGATGGGCTTCACTGAAAGCTGAAAGAGCTTGCACCAGAGAGGCGTTCCAATCTACATATGTCTGACTAGCTCTTTCGGCGATTATTTCATCAACTTCACCATGTCAGATGTAGCTGAATCTTGAGAGATGACATGGCGTATTTACCTGCTGGCGAGCGTTGAATTGGGGGCACATTGATTAGCACAAAGTTGCGCGCTCCAGCTTCATACAACTTCTCGTGGGCGCCAAACAAATTACTCATGCTTTCGTCGCAACTGTTGCCTTGTCTGGTGGTGAAGAAATATTTAGACGAATGCAACACTTACGCGCAATCATTAATTCCAACCCAAGTAACTGCACGAGTGATTTAGATGACGGTTGTCTTCGAGGTAAGGTCTAACTGACTGAACAACGAATCTTCAGAGATCCAGGGCGCCCAAGAAGGCTTCGCGCCAGCACCTTTCAAAAAGGAGGGTAGTTGATATTTTATGATTTCGACTGCTCGGCTTCCACCGAAGGAATAGTTATAAACGAGTAGAGGATGCTCCAGATATGCAGGATCCTGTTCCTCCGCTGGTACATTGGGTTTGTATCGTGGTCCTGGACGATACTGCGCAATCAAGTGGCCCACCCAATTCGGTGTGCCAGGCTTTGTATACAGAGCATCATCTTCGCCAGGAAAAGGTACTCCCAAGGGCTCTACGGGAGTAGGAATGATCTGGCGATTGGGAAGCTCATCCGAGGTAGCACAGTAGGAAGCACCGCTGTTCGAGAGGAATAAGACGGTTGATCACAGAGTAGGGCGGAAGAGACGGACAAGATAAAGAGATGTTTTATATTAGCGAAACCCGGCCAAGAAGGAGAGCGTTGGAGAAGAAGACTCAGAGACATTGAGCGTATGTAAAGAAAGCGATCTCAGTGGTAAATTTCCTCTCCGGAAAAGGAAAGGTGAGATGCCGACAGCCGAAACCGGACCGAATGCTAGACACGCCCAACCATTGCCCAACCGTAGATCAAAAGTACGCAGCATACTCATACTAAGATACTTGGATCCGGCAATGATCTCAAGGGTATAACGAGAAGATGAATAACACACAATAATGTACATTTTTGTTTGAGACCTAATAGATACATACCAGACCCACACCGGAGCACAAACGTACATACGAAAGCAACAGAAAACAAAGGACATGTCAAGAACCCAAGATGTGCAAGATAGGGAAAAGTTTTGTGTTGCTGCTTCTCCGCAAGAAGCCATGATCCGGCCAATCTACTCCATCGCTGACGAATGGCAGCAAGGACGACTTGCCTAGACGACTTCTTTCGAGCCAGTCGTCTCGTGAATCATTTCTTGGAAGGTGAGGCTATCTTTGCTGGAGCCAGACTGACAAACGCGTGGTCAACGATAAGTGCATCCAAAGGACAGAAGAGCCTACATCGTTGTCCTTCTCGTTACTGGCCATCCTGCCATCGTCCGTGGCGAACTCCTTTGTGGTATCGATCTTGATAGAGATATTGGTCGGGTGCTTCGTGAAAACAGAGCATGAGCGACGGATTGACAGTGAGTCCAAGAAGACGAGACTTACCCGACCTCCACCGGAGAATGCCGAGCCCAACCCAATACAACCGATGCTTGTCTTCGTACCGAGTGTACCAGCTTTCGATTGCGTAGAAATATCCTTGAGGGAGAAGCCCATGCCTTGGTTATCCGAAGTCGTGTTAACACCTTCGCCGCTCGCGCGGATCCGTTTGCGAGCGTTGAGGGTGGCCAGCAGGGAGTTCGAGTAGACTGTCTGGCAATTAGAACACATAGGACTAAGAGAAGAGACCACATACGTCGGCCAATGCAGAAGAAGAATGTGATGTAGATGAAGGTATGTCCCCAGGCCAAGATCTACACGCGCAGAGGTGTCAGATTCACAAGGAGATGGCGAGAACCCGACGTACTGAGACCAAGGAAGCGATGGCGCAGAGCGTGGTGATGAGGCCGGTGTTGATGGAGTATATGATCTAGCGGAGTGAATGAGTCAGGCTCCATACCGGAAGGAGGTGCACAACGACACGTACCAGCATCTTGATCATCCTGCGGGAGTTGGCAAAGCGCGGCCTTGACTGGGCTAGAAGGCAGACGAGAGCCGTTGTTATCGTGATATCTCCACCCGCCGCGAGGGCGTTGACAGTAATGGAAAGCGCCTTAGATCATGAGCAATTCGTTTCGGAAATCGAAACGAGGAATACGAACCTTGAGCGCGCCGAGCTCCTCGAAGGTGTGCACATGGATAAGAGCGTAGACGGCGAATACTTGGCAGGTCCGTTAGTCGACGTGTCGGAATGGAGTAATACAGCATACCGACGACGCAGCCTAAGGAACAGGTGAGCAAGCTAGTCGAGTCTTTGGGAACGGGAGGAGACTTACCGAATTCGCCTATCACAAAAGACGACTAGAAACGGAGAAAATTTAGGTCCCATTGCATGAAAAAGACAAACACTTACGACTAGACCAGTAAGCCAGATGTTACGCGAACTTACTACCAGCGGAAAGTACGTGTTGGAATGAGCGGATGTGAGGACGAAGCGAGCAACGTACGATGCCAGACGCGCATGGCAAGGAAACTGAAGATACGATTAGTCAAAGAAAACACTACTGAAGCGGAAACATTTACCCTTGAACGAGAAGAGCAGTGAAGCCGTTGAAGAGAACCTCGAGCTGGAGGCAATTAACGACGGCGCATTCCAAAGGAGCGAAGACGAACCAGGAGACTCCTGCAAGCGAGTTTTATGAGCGAAGAAAGCAAGGTAACGAGACGAAAAAAACACGTACCAAACTGTGTCGTTGAGGATAGCCGGGTTGAAGTAATTGGAGATGACATAGGTATAGACTAAATGAAACTATCAGCCTCCAACGCGATAGATAACGACGAGGTCAGCGTACCGGTGTGTGAAATGAGCGCTTGATGGATGGTGTCGAAGACCATGACCGCCGTAACGATGCCTTTGAGACCCCAGCCGTCGGTTTGGTGGAGAAAGTAGTACAGCGCCTGAACGCAGGTGACTGCTCGTGGTCAGCGTAAGGTCGGCGGGAGCAAAGACATCGATGTACCTCCATGGAGACTGCGAAGAAAGGACCGCTTATCAACGAGCAGAAAAAAAGAGAGAGAGATGGTCGTACATTCCAGCGATGACAACGCCAATATAGGCGGCGCCAAACCTATCGGGCCCAAGTCAGAAAAAAAAAGCCCCGTTATTCGGGTACGCCACCACTAACGTCGAATCGAGAGACACCATGTTCGACAGTGGAGGTGAAACGAGACGGCGAATGTAAATAAGGATCAGAGAGGTGAGAGACAAAAGACCGTCGTGTCAAAGGATTGGGGAGTGAAAAATGAAGCCTTCGCCCGGGTGTCTCCTGGCATTTAACGACCCACGCAAGAAGCAAGAACTCAAGCTCAGAAGGAACGGACTACTCCAAATACGGCACCGCACATCTCACCGCGATGCGATCCGCCTGTAATTCAGTCCGCCGTTCTAGCCGAGTTCCCGCAAAGCGGTTCCGTCTCCTTACCGATATCCTGGAGTCATGTTTGCGGTCTCCCTTCAGAGGCGACAGAGAATGGAAAAAAACACGAGCTAAATAAGTTCGAATGAATGGGCGCCGGAAATAGGAAACAATATACTTACCCGCAACGATGCATAAAATCGCTCAACATCTCATCGCGTAATAGCGCTCTGGAAGGTTCTGTCGTTCCTGGTCCTAAAGGTGCACAGACCATTCCTTCGAGGACCTGTTCCGAATGCTATTCCATATGGTCGCGAGAGAGCGCGTGCATACGCAGACCCATCTGGCCCCCCGCCGCTACAGTGGGAGATCGTCGCTGGCGCCACATCCCTGCTAGGCACATGACCATTTCCTAGCAACGAAATGCTCCCGTGTGAAAGATTAAATTTTTCGTACTTCACCATTTCACAGAATGTGTATACAAATGTCCTAATCAGAAGCTGGAAGTTTGAAGCTGTTAGTATGTGTATGTGTGAGAACAGAGACGGAAACCGACCTCGAAAGACAATGAACATTCCAAGGCGACGATAAACAGATCGACGGAAACTTTGGCTTAGGCGGATCCTTCTCATTTCCTTGTCCGCCTCGCGCCTCGCGTCTTCTGGACAAGATAAAGAGATGTTTTATATTAGCGAAACCTGGCCAAGAAGAAGAGCGTTGGAGAAGAGACATTGTTGGCGTAAAGAAAGCGATCTCAGTGGTAAATAATTATTGCCGGCGGGCGGCATCGGCATCTGATCGGCATATCGACCCGGCTACTCCGAAAAAAATCTGTCGCGACCTTGGGGACACGCTTCGGACACCGACCACATTGAAACCATCTCTCTTCCTTATTCATCTTTCTCTTGTTGCTAGCGAATGTCGAGTGCCTTAGATCGCCAGGTCCGCCCTATCTACGGTCAGTCTTCGGGCTACAGCGGACACGACGGAAGCTGATACCCCACAGATGCCCTCGACACCGGCTCGAACAAGTCTGCCCTGGTAGCGTGCAACAAAATCCTCAAAAAGCAGCCGAAGAATGTGCTCGTCAAGGTCGGTGACGTGTGCGGCGTTCCGGAGACAAGTCCGAGCTAAATTGTCAATAGGCATTGAAAGCCTTGGCTTTGGTGCGATCTCAAAAAGTCGAGGAGTCCCTGGTCTTGTGCGATGAGATCCTGGCGTCGAAGCCGACCGACGACGGCGTGCTGTCCGCCATGATGCACGTCCTTCGCGGACTAGGTCGACGTAAGCTCGGTTATTATGTATACCTTCTTCCACGCCTCATGTCCGTGTTACAGACAAGGACACCGTGCAGATGTTTGAAGAGGCGTTCAAGAAAGAGCCGTCGAATGAAGACCTAGGCAATCAGACATTCCTGGCCAACGTCCGAGCCGGCCATTGGAAGACTGCACAACAGGTGAGAGCCTCAGTCGCGCTGTTCCTCTTTCTAACAACTCTCGCAAAGGTCGCCACGAAACTCTATAAGCAGTTCCGAAAAGAACAATATCTCTATTGGAGTGTAATGGCTGCTGTGCTTCAGGTAGCGTCCTTTTCTTTCTTCAAAATATTGAGCTAATTATTTCCTAGGCTAATGACAGTGCTACACCAGCCAACATGCGGACCATGCTTTATCAACTCGCCCTCCGCCTAATAACGTCATCTCCGAATCCTTCCTTTAATCAAGCAGACCGCTTCCATCTCCACCTCTCCATTCTTCGCGAACTCGGCTCTTACGATGATGCGTTAAAACTTCTGGACAGTGAAATTGGCAAGTACATTTGTGCGGCTAGTATCGTCTGCAATGAAGTCCGACGTGACATATGGCGCGCCAAAGGTCTCCTTCAAGAGGAAGGAAAGCGAGCGGAGACACTGATCGTGGAGCACAAGTAGGCGGATCGCTTTCGCGACACTTACAATTGTTGATATTTTCGAAGCGATCGTAATTGGTTAGAGTTGCTCGCCGTTCTTGACGCGACTTTCGCATCTGCCTCCGACTTGGCTGGTGATGAGACGCGAAAATCTGATCTCGTCGCCGAGTGCTTGAGGGTACAGGAGCTGTTGGACAGCATAGCAGCGAAAGATGGCAAATCCGATCGTTCTGGACCTCTTGCCCTGTTGGAGTTAGAAAAGCGCGCGCGCCAGTATGGTGTATCAACGGGTGCGTAATGTAAATCCTTATTTTGGCAGCATGCTCAGCGTCAGGTACAGATGATGGACGAATCGTGGAACTATTGAAGGATTACTTTGGACGAATAGGTGACAAGGCCTGCTGTTATGAGGACCTTCTCCCCTACGTGCTATTAGATGGAGAACTTGCTTCACAATGGGCAAGTTTCCTAGAAGCTGTCGCGTCTTCCTACGTGAGTCCGGTTTCGATTAGACCTCCCCCAAACTAACATCACCTATCAAGTCTCCACAATCCGATCTGCAACGCCTCATCAACTGTCACAAGCTTCTTCGATACAGCCTCCAGCCATCTGAAGTGACCGTCGAGGCAGAGTTATCTCACGCTGACATTTATACGAAACATTATCTGGAGGGCGTGCAGCTTGGAAAGAATCTAGCAGTAACGGATCTACAACCCGCAGACGACTTGGCAATATTGGCCGGTCACGCATTCGTCAACCTTTGGACGATGACCAATGAGGAGAAATATCTCTACAACGCCGTTTCTTTACTAGAATATGCTGTTGCTAGGAGTAAACCCTCCTTCCGAATACGGCTAATGCTTATACGAATATACCGACTACTCGGTGAGACTTTCCACAACTGTCGAGTCGCGTTTCTCACTCGAAAACAGGTGCTCCCGCTCAGGCGATAGAACACTATCGGGCCATGCAAATAAAGCAGATACAAAACGATACCCTGTCCCACTTCCTTCTTTCTCGATCATCTCCCTTTTCACTAGCCGCCACTGGTGACCTGACCTTCATGACTGAGCACATAGAGTCATCCCAGATCTACCTCAGCAACACCCAAGACGTGTGTATTAAATTTGCAGCCTTTCGTCTTGTTCAATATTGTCTTAGACTCCCGAATACGTCGTTCGGGCATTCAACGGAGAGAAATACTCCCAGGTCTGGTCTATGTCACCGTGTCCTGAGATGTGTAACTGAGAAAACTACAGATACCTGAGTTCGTCATTTTCGAGAACCGGGTGGAATGTTCCCTACAGCGAAACATCGCCAAGCTTGAGCACACGCGCATGCGACTCGGCTTTGACTTAGTCTCTCCGGAAATTGTTGACATGGAGCTCATCGACTTGAAGTTCATCTTCGATCGTGGTACGTCCATTCATAAACGGTGTTATTGCCTTCTTAGGTCTTCTTCAAGATCACTTCGACAACCGCGACTTTGATGTATTACCCAACTATCAGCCTTGCTCCGGTCCATCTCTCAACGAGCAGACCATGTTATTCGGCAAGTCGGAAGGTGTACGTCTTTACTATGGATCCAGTAGCTGTCAATCTTGCTCATTGCTCTCTAGCAAGGCTGGCTTTGGTCCTTCCTGAAGGTTTATATCCGGGCCTTTCAGCACGCGAGTGATCTGGATGATACTGTGGAAGAGAAACTGCTGATTGGCGATCGACCAAAGGCAACAGAGGCCAACTCCAAACCTTTGAAAGAAAGACTCTGTACACGAAGCGACGAGGAGCTTTCTGAGGTGATCGTTAACCTCTTTTGGACGGAGCATCGACTAATACATTACGGGTTCAGTTGACAGAAGACGAGCTAACGTTCGTTCGATATGCAGATGCATTAGCGGAGTGGTTAGAACCTCACCATGACTATGTCCGCCCTCCCCCTTCGGTCGTTCTTGCAGAGGCCGCCAAGCAGACGGAGTTGAAAACTGGACATCCTCTCAAGGGTATCGAGATTCCAACGACAAATGGAGGCTCGCATAAGAAGGATGAGGAGGCGCCTCCCGTTGCAGATCCACCTGCCCTTGTTACCTCCTTCTTCGAGAGTATGTCCACACTTCATACCCCCAAGTCGTACTGATGAACAATCCATCAAGATATGACGGCTCGATTCGCACAGGTCAAGTCTGGGCAGTCACCAGCGGCGGCTTTATATGTCGCTGCACTTATGCAGGAGGTTCGTTCACTTACTAGTTGCATGTGTTTTGATATTCATGTAGCACTTAGGCTTTTGTCCTTCTCATGCTGGAGACATTCAGGTTCAAGAGCAACTCGGTCGTCAAGATACACAAGCTTGGCAATGTACGCTATCGTTCAACGTACTTTCATTTTCCTCGTGTTCACGTCAGGTCTAGTTGGTTGCGCATTTCAAGCCAATCAAAGCTCAAGCACTTGCTTCAATAAAAGACGTGGCTGAACAGCTAGTTAAGATGAGCGAATCGGAAGGTACTGCTGACCGAAGGAAGGAGATTGTTGAGTCCTGCGCCCAAGGCAGCATGAAGGAGGTATGCCCTCATAGCTATGTGTTCTAACGCAAAACTGATTACCATGTCCAGCTCGACCACGACTTCATCCTCAACGTGGCAAAGAAGCTGTCAGATTCGAGAAAAGTCATGCTCGAAGGCTTTGGCAAAGGAATACTTCGTGTTGTGGCTATGTACCCCAACTGATGTCTTTCTTACGCCCGCTACGAGTACGTCTTTCAGATAAATACTGTATCAAGTTAGTCGCAATGCGGATTCCCAACTCAATCAATTTCTACTTGTACAGTACATAAAGACTACTCTTATGAATAACACCTTTCTCCAGGGTAATTCTATTTCTGACTTTCTAGCTCACTTCTTGTCCGAGATGACGAGAAAGGTCTGGTAAGGATACTCAAAGATTCCCTTACCCTCGTCAATCCATTTGAGATCATCTCCGCGCGCAACAGTCTCTTTCACCTCTGCAAGCACCTTGGATCGTACATTATCAGGAAGAACCTGAATGTAGCTCTTGCTGTTCACCCTGTCAGCCGTTAAGCCTACGGTTCCCTCCAGGACATAGGACCACGTCTTCTCCACAGGAGGCTTGAAGAACTTTTGATACGATGCAGTATCGAAAGTCTGTCGCCAGAGACCAAGTCGGAATTGTGGCGATCCCCCTTCGTGCTGTTCATAAGCGTGCCGGAGTTGGGCAACCCAGCGAGCAGCATCCCTGAGATCGCGATAAGCACGCGCTGAGATGATGAATGGCGCAACGCGTCCTTACCGATCCTCCAAGTTCCAGATGAAGGCGACTGTGCCGCCTGGTTTCAAGATTCTCGCGAACTCTGCGGAGGCGGCGTCGTAGTCGGGCACCAGTGGAATGCCTTGAATATGATTCACACAAACTAGAAAAGCAATCGAGGCGGGAAGACGGACCTGTGCAACCGTGATCAAGTCGGCCCATCCGTCTGGGATGCCGGATTCGGTGAAGCTACCGTCGGACACGGTAACACGCTTATCGTCGACAGTCTTGCTGAAATCTCGCGCATCCCGGCGCTGGGCTCTACAGCTCTGAGTTCTTTGATGGCGTCAGACCAGTCCGGATGCTTAAGGAATGCTCTCGTGAATATGCCAGTGCCCGCTCCGATCCTGGGGTAGTGTTGAGAAACGATATCGATATATCGACGCGTAGAACGACATACTCGACGACATTGAGAGACGATTTGGCGGCTACAGCTTCTTTAATCGCAGCAAGAGCATTTGCTTGATAGGATGGGCGTGCCCTGAGTAATTTAGCTAGTGGAAGTGCGGGGAAGGCACCGACTCACCGATCGTAAAGCTCGTTCGTTCCGGCTCCGAAAGCCTACTTGAGCGGTTTTGTGAATAGTAGACATGGCGCGGGTACGAAGGAAAGAGAGATAAGAAGAGTACGACTCATTTGATGAGCTCTTTAAATAGGCGCCAGTGCCTCCAATTTTGACGCAATTAGTGGGAGCGATGGTACGACTCAGGCGTATCGCAAGTCTAAGCATGGTACGACCTGATGTGCCTGCTTAGAGCCTGTTCGTAGTGATATTTTCGTTATTTCGTGATTCCTGATTCCGTCTGTAAGTTCCGTGATATGTAGCAGGGATTCGGCCGCAAGTCGTCAAGTCGTTAATGCATTGCATGTCAGAGTGTCGCCGGAGCTTAGTGCGTTCACGTTAACCGGAACCTGCTTTAATTCCGTCCATCACCGCGCATCCAGCATCTTGTTTTTAATTCGGTTGGTACTCTCTTTGTCAAGCCAGCCGCTACGGTCATCGGGAAATGGGAGCCTCAACGCTGACCATCAAACTCGTTGCCTCAGGAAAGCCGGTGACGCTCACCAGCTCGGCTACTTCGCTTTCTGTCAAGAGCGACAATAATAGTCAGTCGACCACTGAGCTCCGACCGGAACAGCGACTCACAGGATAGCCAGAGCCCAAGAATATCCCGATACGCCAGGTTGTACAGGCTCATTATCAACAAGACAGCCAAGTCCTGCAGGTTTCGTATGTGTCGAGGAAGAAAGCAAAGGGGCCTTCTTCGCTTGTCCGACTCGAAGGCAAAGTTCAGGGGGAACCCACGACAGCTTCGGAATGGGCAGATTCAGTAACGAAGGCAGCGTACGAAGGTTCGTGGCTGTTTGTATCCGCCTTGCCTCCACCAACATTACGGCCCAGACCTCGGAGTTAGGCGCCATCGACGCATCAAGATTCTCGTCAATCCTTTTGGAGGCGTGGTACGTGTAATAAACGTATCTCCATTTTACCCGCAATAACACGACTCTCCAGCGTAAAGGCGTTGCCATCTTCACAACGACTGTTGAGCCCATCCTACGCGCCGCTGGTTGTACCCTGGATATTCAATGTTCGTATGATTCCCATGCTCGCGTCGGTCACTTAAAATGACGCTTTAACAGATACCGACCGTGGCGGACACGCGTATGACATCGCGAAAGAGTTACCGCTCAACTACGATGCTATCGTTAGCGTGTCGGGAGACGGCCTCATCCACGAAATCATGAACGGTTTTGCACATCATGAACACCCTATGAAAGCCTTCGCGATTCCAATTGCCCAATACCTACGGGATCCGGCAACGGCTTAGCACTAAACCTCCTTGGATTGGCGGTACATATAGCTGTCCTCGAATTTCTAAACGTACTGACAAGAACAAGGATGGAGCTGACATCGCCCTTGCTGCTCTGAATGTTGTGAAAGGTGCGTTTATTGCTTGACCGCAGGATATATTTGTGAGCGCGTCCAACCAGGATTTCCCATGAAAGTCGACGTGTTCTCCTTTGTGCAGAATGACACGCGTACTATCTCGTTCATGAGTCAAGCAATGGGCCTTATGGCTGGTGCGTTACTGTCTTCACTTTGTGTATTAGATGACCATTTATGGTTAGACGTTGACATTGGAACCGACAACCTGAGGTGGATGGGGGATACTCGATTTGTTTACGGACTGCTCAGAGGCTGTAAGTCTCTTAAGATTATGCTTCACTAAGGATCTGACCTGCGTCTTGCAGTAATCCCTTTCAAGCCGTGCGCAGTCGAGTTCTCCTACAAAGCAGCTGCGAAAGACAAGGATACTATGGCTCAAGAGTCCCTCGAGCGACACAAGAATGACAGACTCGGCGCCACTGCGCTAGCTTCCGCAGAGATTACCGATGCCAGCGACGCTTTCCCCAGTCTTCGGCTCGATCACGACTTCGACGAGTGGACGACTTTCAAAGAGCCTCTTCTTTATGTGTACGCGGGCAAGGGACCTTTTGTCTCTCGGTCAGTCGTTTATCTCTCCCAATATTCGCCCCAATTCATGGCCTTTAGTGATCTTATGGCGTTCCCTGCTTCCTTACCGGATGATGGACTAATTGACATTGTTGCGCAAGTCACTGTAGGTCTAAATTCCTCTCCTATACTGTGACTAACGATATGTTTTCAGTCCACTCGGGGAGATATCCTTGGTGATATGGCTCATGGCCCACAAGGCGTTCATTTTTGGAAAAAAAGTGTACGTGCATTTCTCTCGGGGAGCGGCGAAATCTAACTTGTCTTCCAGTGTTCCTACATCAAAGCTCACGCATACAGAGTCAAACCGTTGGCGCCAAAAGGATCACTAGCTATCGACGGGGAACCATTTCCGTTTGAGCCTTTCTACGTAGAGGTGCACCCGAAGCTCGCGACTCTTCTGAGTCCCCACGGATATTACGCTGCCGAGTTTCCTCAGAAACCGAAAGCCTAACATGGACCATTCATCGTTATGTACGATCTACAATAATAAAATACCGCCGACAAGATTTGAATACCCATTCGTTGTTCTAATCAATAAGTTGGTTACACTATTATACATCCCGCTCCAAGTACCTAATCCTGCTTGCAGAGGTCATCTACGACTTCGCCCGCGCGTACTCCCAAGATACTGAGGAGCGTATCGCTCAACCCATGGGTGGCTTCCTCGACACCCTGAAGATATATCCGCGACTTCAACGCCTGTCCCTCGCTCGGAAGAAGACGGTATCCGCGCGTGATGAAGATTTTGTGGGGATGGTCCAGCTGCGTCGCGGAGAGCGACGGCGAGGTCGGTGGCGTGCTGATATTACTGCTCGAATGACTCGACGGCGTCGTGGATTCATCAAACGACGACGACGACACAGTATCCCTGGTGCTCTCGTTCTCCGGCGCGAGGCGGCAGGTCTCCGGGTGGCATGCGGGTGAGAGGCCAAAGGCCTTGCCGACGGAGGACTCTTTGAGGAGATCGACCCAGAGGGTGCGCTGGTATCCCGTGGCGCAGATGACGGCGTCGTACTTCTCGGTGGAGATGGCGCGGCTGATGATGTTTTGGACGGTGAAGGTGAAGTCGGCGGCTTCGGGGGTGCTGCCTGGGGCGTCGACGGCGACGACGTGGGAGTAGGCGTGGATGTTGATGAGGGGTGTTGAAAAGTCGGAGGGGACGCCGGTACGTTTGGCGATGTCCTTGTCCACTTTCTGGCCATAGATGACCTCGTACAGCTAAGCGAGAGAAATAAGTCATGATGTATTGCCGTCAAACGGGATACATACCGCTTCGAGTGTAATGGGATTTACAACGCTGTAATTCGTGCTCTTGTACTCCCTGAGACGCATTTGCCTGGTATTGGGAGAGGTCAGAGAGTACCAGTCGTTGGTAGCTTTGAAGACACTCAGCATAGAGTCTCAAGATTTTGTATTATTCTCACCTGAGGGATCAAAGATCTCGTTCGCGAAGCCGGTATCATCACTAGGTCGCAGCGCGCCCTTGCGGATGACCATGTTAATCGAATGTGGCGCTCCCTTAGCGGGGATAGCAGCCAGTCGTTCCCGGAGGTTGAGGGTGACCTCAGCGGCCGATTGGCCCGAGCCGATGACGGCAATGCGAAGGTTGTCCTTGCCCTTCGCAGTAATAGTCGACATGATAGAGTCGATGGAAGTCAAGAATGACGCGCTGTGTATGATTAATGGGTGGTCGATAACTGTAGACATCGGGTGGGGGACGCGTCCAGTACCGCCCGGGGAGATGATGAGATTCCCTGTGGCGGCATTTTCAGTAACCGAAAGAGATGAACGGTGGATGGCACATACGTGCACGACGCGAGGTTATTTCGCCGGAAGCAAGGTTTTTACTGCGCACAATCACGATGCCGTCCGCATCGGTGTCAATGGCAACGACTTCGGTACCAAAGGAGACTGGGATTCCGTGGTCTTGCACGTATTGCGCAGCCCAGGAAAGGTAGTCGGCATACTCCTTGCGGGTAGGAATGGTGCTCCCGCGGTTGATAAAGTTGATGAGACGGTCCTGGCTGTGCAGGTAGGACAGGAAGGTAATGGGGGACTGAGGAGAGCGCAGAGTTGCGAGGTCCTTCATGAAACTGATTTGCATTTTGGCGTCCGGCAGAAGCATGCTATGGAGATAATGCCTCTGTAACTCCAGGAAGAAGACTAGGCGAAATGGACTTACCCTGGATGCCACGAAAATTTAGCATGCTTCTCAATGAAGAGAACCTGTTTGAGAGGACACGAATCGTGCTTCTGAGAGGGTTGTGAAGTGATCAGAGGCGACAGAACGGAGAAGATAAGAGATACTACGCACCAGACGTGTCTCCACGATAGCTCCAGCAATAGCAATATTGGCAGGACCGAAACCCAGTCCAATCAAGTCGAAGATACTGTCCGAGGAAGACATTTTAGTGGTGGGAGAAAGAGATAAGACGGATAAGGTTGCGTCCGCAGGCTTTTATAAGGAAGAATTCGGGGTATAACTACCCAAGAAAGTAAATGTTGCACGAGTTCAGGGAGCCGGTATTTTGGCGATCCAGACGCAAACAGTGCCAAGATCCAGAAAAAAGATCCAGACACGCGCTCATTTTCTCGAAGACGCGGAGTTGGGTACCCAACTGGTCGAAGCGTGCGCTCTAACATTGGGCAAAAACAAATTTGAAGCAGGATGTAGTTCTGATCTGAAGGAATCATATCAGATACCAAGATAAAACAGGATCAAATCTGATACCGGGTTATCTGATAACGCAGGACAGCATCCGAGAGCACCCGCGATGGCGCAACTTTTAACGCCATGACCGTCCCACAGTTTGGGTCCAAGGGGACATTCAATTTAGATGGTCGGACACATGGGTCCGAAGTCTATAGGGCCCGTCCGTGCCCGTTTCTGTCGTTGTCGAGGCCATGAAGCCTGAACTGAGGCCATAGGTCCAGATGGCAGACAGACGCTTGGACTCGGAGAATGTAGAATGCATTGTATCGCGCCATCTTACACCTTGACAGTATCCCTGAAAAGATGAACGCCAAGGTCAGAATGAATGTGGTATTATTGTAGGAAGCCATACCGTCATGTACATGGGCGAATGCTCAGCACTCAGTTGTCAGATAAATCACGCCACGAAACAAATACTAATAAGCATGGCGTGCCGAGCCTCTGGAGAGTTAAAATTTGATAACAAGACACCCCAGGTTCTATTTCGAGCCGTGACCACGACGCGCTGCCTGCAAACTTTGCACCTCAAGACCCTTGACCCAGATCACCTCGATCCCAGCATCTATAAGCTTGCGCGCGCCTTGGCAAGTTACAAAATCATCGGGCTCGCCAACACCGATGTAGCAGCGCTTGATTTTTGCCGCGATCAGGGCATCTGCGCAGGGCGCCAGACCCGATGTGCGAACAGAACAAGGCTCGAGTGTGGTGTAGACGTCTAGGTGTGTCATGACATAGTCAATGGAGGGCGTGGAGGATGAGGAAAGTATGGAGGCGAGCTGAGTCTCTGTGAGACTGCGCAACTTTGCCAGAGCATTGGCTTCAGCATGGGTGTTTCCGGGCAGTTCGCGCGAGAAACCGGTGGCAAGGACGGTGTCGGAGAGCACAAGGACACATCCGACGCAGAATGCGGTCGGTGAGGGTTCACATTTTTCAGCTTCAGCTAGGGCGAGCTGCATAAACTTGAGTTGTTGGTCGTCCATGATCAAGTTGTGCACGTGAGCTGACTAAGCTGGGCTGGTGGAATGCAGCGGACTCTTACAACAACTTTGCCTTGTACCACGATCATGTCGTCGCCTGGCGCAATTGGTGCGGCTGTTGAAGAGGATGTAGAGATGCACGATCCCGACGGCGGTGACGAGGAAGGCGAAGGTGACGCCATCCATCCGCATGGGCCCGCAGACGACAGCTCGGAAGAGGAAGAGGACGATCCCGAGGAGGAACGCAGGATAAAGGCCGGTTTCATTGTTGAAGAGGGGGAAGAGGAGGAGGAGGAGGAGGAGGAAGAGGAGCGGCGACCGAGAAAAAAGAGACGGAAGCACAAGAGACAAAGTAAGTTTATTTAATTTGTTTTGTTCAATAAAATGACAAAGTCTGGGGCAGGCGAGGACAGCGAGGAACTGGACGAAGATGACCTTGACTTGATCACGGAAAGTACAGGCCGAAAGCCGCACCAACGTCTCCAGCGTCTGAGACGGTACTCCAACTCTCCCCCCGCAGCTTCCTCCTCAAAGCGGGCAGTCATTGATTCATCAGAAGATGACCTCGACAATGAAGCGGCTAATGCCGAAGACATTCAAAACATCTGGGACGACGAAGACCGTCGCGACGGGGACGGAGACCCAGAGGACGAGGACCTCGACGACTTTATAGACTGGGAAGATGAAGAAGAGGGCGCCGTCGGACAGGACGACGTCACCAGGGAGGAGAGGCGAAAGCAGAAGCAACGTCGCGACGAGGAGCGACGCAAGATTCGTTCTCTTCATCCAAACGCGCTCGGCATAGACGCAAAGTGCACACATTTGCTACTCTTATTTTCTTATGCTTACTTTCCCATCACAGTGCTTGGCAAGAAATGCACGATGTCTTTGGAAATGGTCACGACTACGACGTTCATTTGCTGGCCGACGAAGCTCCGCCCGAGGAGGACGAGTTCATGATCCAGAAAGACGACATGCGATTACACCATGTTCGTCATATATTTTTGTCATCCAGCTCATACTCACAGCAACTTAGGTCTTTGAACCATCTGTAATCAAAGCTAAAATGCTCACAGACGATGACGATATCATCCGACTCGCCGATGTTCCCGAGCGCATGCAGCTTGCTACCGCCTCTTTCTCTCCAAATTGGACCCTAATATCAACCTCAGACTTGACCGAGGCCGACCTTAACGGTGCCGCTCTTTGGGTCACTCAGCGCATCTCAGACAAGAAGAACAAGTCCTACTTCAGTCCAGACGGCGACTTGCAGCATCTCAAAGGCCACCTCGTCTTGGCTGTAACTGTTGTCCTTAGGCACATGTTCTTGGAGCATCTCGAAGTGCCCCATATATGGACCCATAAACGGGATCAGGTCATTTACTACGATTTCCAAAATCGCTCAAAACAAGAGTTGCTCAACCTTCCCGAACTCTGGAAAATATATTCCCTTGGCCAGAAATATCGCGCTCTCGTCGATCGCAGAAATGCCCTACAAGCCGTCTACACCCGTCTCCAGATCACTGACAAGTACTTCGAGGAGGAGATATTACCCCAGACGGACGGTGTCGATGTAGTTGCTGATGCCTCAGAATGGTTGTCCATGATGCACAAAGACAACAAAGCAGATACTGGTTTCCATTTCCATGACGATGAAGAAATGGACGCCCCCAAGAAGCACAAGACGCCGAGTAGGATATCCGCTTACGAGGTCACCAAGAAGACTATCGTCGCCCGTCTCGCTCAAGTATGACCACTCATTTAATCTTGGATTTAAATCTTAACGCTTTATAGGGCTTTGGTATCAAGCCTCAAGAAGTCGTTACCAATTTTATGGCCACGTCGCATGTTCATTTCATTGACAATCTCGAGTTAACGCCCATGCCGTATGCTGAACAGTTCGTTGATTCCGATCCAGCAAAGGCTCTTCCTGCCGAAGAATTACTACGACAAGCCCGAATGATCTTCGCGACCGAACTGGGCAAGGACCCTATACTCCGGAATTACGTTCGTCAGCATTTCAAGCTAGACGCTGTTATCACAGTTCTGCCCACGGAGAAGGGCAAGATCAAAATCGACGAGAATAGTTTTCAATATGTATGTGCTTCTTCTGCTGTTAGCTAGTTCAATTTTGACGCATCTGATAGAACTTCAAATATCTCATGAACAAACCTGTCACTGAGATGTTGACCTCGTCACAGTTTCTTCGCATATTGGATGCTGAAAATCATCATCTTGTGACGGTGTCTGTGCTGCTTCCTCCCGACTCCCAATCTGTGCTTGAGCGGAAGCTGAGTGATGCATTTACGTCGGACAGTTTCGACGAGTCTGCGAAAGCATGGAATGAGGAACGGTCCCTCATTGTGCAGGAGGTCTTAGTTCAGCATCTCTTGCCAATGGGGTCCAAATGGGTACGGGAGTATCTGCGGGATGAGGTTGAGGACTTTGTTGCTAACTCGTGTGCTTCCACTCTTAGGAGGGTTAGTAACTGAAATCGTTTTCTCATTCATTTAACTCATTCTGTCACAGCGTGTCGACGTGGCTCCCTATAGGGCTCCAGAAATGGCATTTGGCGAGACGGCGTCCGTGATGGCAATGTCGTGGGGTCAGGGAGACCCACAACGCGATGACATCAATATCGTGTACTTGGACGAAGATGGCCGTTTACGCGAGCACACCAAAATCGACAACTTATACGACCAGGCCATGAGAGATGAGTTCTTCGACCTTATTAAACGCCGGCGACCAGATGTCATTGTGGTTGGTGGGTTTACAATAGCAACAGCAAAGTTGTCCGCCCGTCTAAAGGAGCTGCTTCTTGCCGGGCCCAATCCCGACCCCAATAACCCTGGCGCTCCTCCTGATCCCGACTACCAGATTCCCGTCATTTACGTGCGCGACGAGATCGCTCGAATCTTCCAGCACAGCCCCAGAGCCGCCGAAGAATTCACTACAATACCTGAAGTGGCCAAGTACTGTATCGGCATGGCGCGATTCGTTCAGAATCCATTGATTGAGTATGCTGCCTTGGGTGCGGACATATCTGCTATTTCCTTTGACAAAGACGATCAACATCTGGTACGTACTTATTGCTAAATTCCTGGATTTCAACTTACCGTCACGTTAGGTACCCAAAGAGAAACTCCTGATTGCCTTTGAGCGCGTCTTGGTGGATATAACGAACAAAGTCGGCGTCGATATCAACCGTGCGACTACCGATAATCACTATAAGCATCTCCTGCCTTTCGTGTGTGGTCTTGGCCTTCGTAAAGCGGAAGCTCTCATTCAAAAGATCCAGTCTCTGGTCAGTACAGCGGTCCCCAGTTAACTTGACTATTGACTCTTCACAGGGTGGAAACTTGGCAGATCGTAATCAATTCTTGAAAAACGATTTACTGACTCACGATGTCTTCTTGAATGCCGCGGGTTTCCTGCGAATATATCAGGAGTCCACCAGCCGTCAAAGTCGCCGCGATGACGAGAACGTTCAGGACCCACTGGATAGTACTCGTATACATCCGGCAGACTATGAGCTTGCTCGGAAGATGGCCACCGACGCTCTGGAAATGGACGAGGAAGATGTTCAGGACGGACACCCATCGCAAGTTGTAACAGAGCTCATGAAGGATCCCATGAAAGAGAAACGCCTTGCCGAACTCAACCTCGACGACTTTGCGATCAGTCTCTACGAGGTGAATCACGAGCAGAAGCGACATACATTGAATGTGCTTCGCGCAGAGTTGCTTAACCCCTTCTCGGAGCAAAGGAATATTTGGACGCCTCTTTCCGCTTGGGACGTGTTGACTATGCTCAGCACGGAGAGCGAAGATACGCTGAAAGTCGGTCTCATTGTCTCTGTGACAGTCAACCGTGCGAAGGAGGGCGTGGCCAATGTTCGGTTGGGCACTGGCGTAGAGGGTGTAGTCACACAGGCGTTCATGTCGGACGATGGCTCGCAGCTCAAAGTGGCCAGTACCGTGAACGGCGTCATTCTCGATGTTAAGCTCGATCTCGAAGCGGACCAATTCCTAGTAGAACTGTCGACGCGACGCGCGGACATGCTCGAAGGCGATTCGAACTTCCGGCGTATTCGGCCTGATCCCCACTGGGATGCGACGCAGAACGAGAAGGATCTCGATATTCTGGCGAGGAAGAAGCGGGCAGAGAAGGCGGGCGGCCGCCGGATCATCAAGCACCCCAATTTCCACAACTTCAATACTGCGCAGGCGGAGGCGTACCTCGAAAAGCAGCAGCGCGGGGATGTTGTCATTCGGCCTTCGTCGAAGGGTAACAACCATTTGGCTGTGACTTGGAAGGTGGACCACAAGTTGTATCAGCATATAGGTATGTGGTGTTTCGCCTTTTCTTGGTCTTCTGTTGATCATCTACATGTAGATGTCACTGATTCGAATCCTGATCCCTCTGGTCAAGCCCTCGGTGGGCAGCTAGTTGTTGACGCTCAGCATATCTATTCAGATCTGGATGAGCTGATCGTTAATCATGTGCAAGCGATGGTCCGTCGCGTCGAAGAGTTGATGAATCATGAACGGTTCAAGGCAAAGTCGGAAGACGAACTTCGTAAGTGATACCTTGCTTGTTGGATCCCCTTCCAGCTCATGTTGGTCTTGTAGACCAGTTCTTGAAGCAACAGCTTGCGGCTAATCCTGCGAAGAGTATGTATGGATTTACGCTCAATCGCAAACGACCCGGCCATTTTACTCTGTGTTTCCTTGCCAACAAACAGGCTGCTGTGCAATCATGGGTGAATATTCATTTTTTGTTCGACATACGGTCCGCTCATATTCTGTAGCCTGTTCGTGTGACGCCTGAAGCTTATTTCTTGTTCGATGCGGCGGCTGCGGGAGTACCTGAACTTTGTGACGCCTTCAAAGTTCGGTATGTGGCATACTTTTTCCTACGTTCTCTATGTAGACTAACCTTCCACTCAGTCATCTGCATCAACAAAGCATCGGTAACCAGGGCGGACGGACACCATTCGGTGCCGGGATGCGAACACCCGCTCGTCCTACTGGTGGTATGACTCCGGGCCGCCCGGGGTATGCTTCTGTTCGGCAAGCTGCTACACCGAACCCATATGGGGGAGCTACGCCCGCGTCGCGGTTTGGCAATGCCCCTCCGCAAACTGCATACGGGTATCAGACGCCGTCGCATCCGGCGCCTGGGCATCTACCGGCTGGTATGAATCCGCAGAGAGCAGCGATGATACAAGATGCGAATGGGCCGGGGTGGGGTCGATAGCGTTTCATTTCTTTTGGATCATACATATTTGTATCTTCATAGTTGCGTGTGTTCAATCATAGCTGTATAACAGACTACCTTACATTTCCCGGCCCACGGTGCCCGTACTCACTGTCTACGGGGCATACATGGCTATGAATCTTCTACCACGGAAAGTGCGTATCCAAACTAGTCTCGAACAGCCGCTCGACGCCTGTTTTTTGAGGGGAATGAGGACACCAGCGCAACGATCTGATCGGCTTGGTGAAGCGACTGGCATCGAGTCTATATCCGCGTTTCTGATTTAGTGTTCAGAGAACATGAGTTGGATTGTATTGGATCACGCGTCTTGAGATGAGAACTGTCAAGAGTATCAAGGTCTTTCCGCGCTAGCGATCATCGAACTCGGAGCTGTTCCCATCTTCGATGTAGGTCGAGGAGTCAAATAGGATACAGTCATGATCCTCTGCATCTCCCACAGACCCCCAGCATTCGTGCGGAATGATTCAGTGGTGAGTGCCAACTCACTGAATAACACAATCTTTGCAACTAACTCGTTCCATTACAATAGGACCTTGAATAATACTCGTCTGAGTCGTCGTTTCTCTATTACCACTGCAAGAAGCTCAACACAAGTTGGCACAGTGACTCAGGAAGGCTCCAAGAGCGAGAAAACGAAGCGGCGGAGGACTCTTCCCAGCCTGTTATCGTCTTCCTCTCAAGGAAGTATAATTCGCATTTCCCCCGATGCAGGCCTCGTGATTGGTGGTCTCCCCGCCCAAGTTTGGCACGTCATTGTCTCCCAATACCTCAGAGATGGAGACATAAAGAGTATGACTCTCGTATGCCGTTCATTATGCGGCATATCGCAGCCGTATCTATTCCGGAAGCTGGTGTTCCATCCGTATTCCAAAACACCAGCCGGCTCCCTCGGGAACAAGGGCCTCGCCATGGTCCACTGGCCTTACAAGCGGACGTTCTCCAAGAGAATAGAGTTCCTTTTACTTCCGCATATAGCGACGGTCGTGACGCACTTTTCCATCTCCCCGCCAGACTCAAAGGCTGCCGCGGAGTGCATCTGGCAGCAGAGCCACTTGGCCATGGACAGCGTCCTGGACGCCATCTTCACCACGCTGCCCAACTTTCCCAATTTGACGACGCTGGTGTGCAGCCACATCAGGATCACGACACAGCGCATGATCGGGCTTCGCGTTCTGCGTCTGCGCTCGATCTCGCTGGAAGCGTGTTCGTTTGACGAGGGGAGCGGCCGTATGCCGGGGATGGATGTGATGCCTCTCGATACCGTGCGCTTGGCCGGTGTCGTTCCCGACGCGGCTTTCCTCTCTTTGTTCGTTAATCCTCCCCATTTGCGCCGGCTGTACGCCACTCCGTGCGACACGATCCTGACGGCGCTGTTGAGGAAGGAAAAGGCCTTCCTCCATTTGACAGACCTGGACATCTCTTTGGCATGTATTCCCTCCCAAGACTTCATCCCCGTTTTGAGTAAATGCCCCCACTTGAAGCGGCTCTGCATCCATCAGCCGCAGGCCACTAGAGAGCGAGTTCGGAAACACAAGCTCGAATCGTTCCCCAACACTGTAGTCCCCGAACTAAATTTCTACCGTGGCCCCCACGCCTACCTCTCAAAGATACTGGACAGTCGCAAAGTGAAGACCGTCGACGTGTCGTTTTCTTGCAGCCCAGAGAGCATAATCAAAGTCGCTGAGAAAGTGGCGGATCGTTACCGGGATCAGGTTGAATCGCTTACGCTTCCCCCATCCACAGTGCCTCGGACATTCTTAGGAGAAATCCTCGTTCTCTTCCCCAACACCTATTTTCTAAATATAAAACAGGTATCTTGCACGCCTTGTGAATGGCGCGAGCGCTTCCTCGCCAGCGAGATTACGCCCAAACCCATCTTGCGCGCGCTCTACTTTGAGGTCGACACTGGCGAGCCGTATCTCAACTGGGAGCATCCAGATCGGCAGACGCGCGAAGCGCTATTGACGTTCGTCGGTTTCCTTCCGTTATTGTTGAAACTCTTCCCGCGATTGCGGACAGTGCAAATGATGTATAGCGGCCTCTTGGGTGGAGCGCTGAGCTGGCGCAAGAGTACATCAGGAGACGTGTTGGACTGCAGCGATATTCGTGTTGACGTTGTCATTGATCCGCCGGGAGGGAAAGGTCGGAAGTTGAGGCCTGAGGAGGTTGAGGCGGTTATGAACGAACTGTCGAAATCCCAATGAGTACTCCTAGCATGTATCACCTCTTGTATAATCACAAAGCGCACCACGTTGACTATGATTCCGTTGCTTTTATGCATATCAGTCGGTTACATTGAAATGTTCATCGTCGATGGTTGACAGCGTCCCTTAAAATGAACATGAGGTGAGCACCTGTTGAGCAATGAGTTGTACTGTCACGTAAACAATTGTAAAAAGACGATTTAAGCTCCACGAAAAGAACAAGAATGAAGAGAACGACTCACACGGTCTGAAACTCCCTCTCACAGTTTTCCAGACTGGTCCCAGACCTGCGCAATGCGCATCGACAGGAGAAACGATTCTGCGTCAACGGGTGGGTGTTATCCTGGATTCGACAGGTGCTGTTGGATGGTTTCGGAGCAACTCATGAAGTTTGGGAGCTCATGTGTGAGCCTTTGGACCAGGCGACCAGTGGGACGGTAGCCGATAGATCCCAATGTCTCGTCTTGTCTTGTGTGCATGCGCCATTCTTTCACCGACCCATTTGCTAGAGCATGAAAAAAGCACCATAACCGAGTCGCCCTGAGTCGACAGACGAGCCAATCCTTTAACCCAGCTGTACTACAGCAAAAGTCGTGAGTACGAAGGTGGCAAATGGGCAGAGCGTTGTGTTGAAGCATCAAAGGATCGGTGGGTGCATTTGGGTCTGAGTTGCCAAATACATGGAAAGTGCTACATGATAAAGTTGTAATAAGAGGCCATTTTACATAGAGTAGCTTGCACGTCAGGGCTGAAAGCTGTCTTTGCGAAAGCCACTGTCAACGCACTTTGGTCCCACGAAAGACGAAACACGACACCATGGAGGTTTTGCGAGCACTGCCCTCTAACTTCCCCAGCAGTAGCCAGATACTGGGATACCCACGGAACGTCCGACATGATGAGTCTCTCCCATAGTGCCATCACATATGGTGGTGTAATGATGGTCTGTTTGTTCCGATCGGTGTATTGGCCAAGGACTGCGAGGCTCAAGAATGCAGCATCTGCCCGTAGATTTAGATGACATTCATTGTGAGGAGGATTCAGAGACATACCCGAAGTTACGAAAGGGATACGACACAAAATCCGTCGAAACTTCAAAATCTCAGCCTTCTCCTCCGCGCTTGCTTCAGGCCTCGCAAGCCTCTCCCAGAGGTCAGCCATGAATAATGTTTTGAGACACTTGTCAGTCTCGTCGATGACAGCGCATATGAGCGCCGACTCTTCCGGCGTTACAATGGATTTATCCCCTTGCACGCGGAGTGAGTGTACGTCGTCAATGGAGCAAGAAAAACATGCAACGCAAGTAGAGCGAGCGACTGAGTAACGAACGAAGTCGCTGTAAAGTGGACGGCCCAGACATCGCAGTAGACATAGGCAAGTAAAGGGCAAACACGCATAAATAAGATATTCCTTTGCTCCATGCTTCGGGCATGCCATCGTAGCTCATTTCTTGTCAGTGTCTTCCAGCGACGAGCAATTCACTCGAAAAATGGCAGCATAAATGCTTTCGTCGCCATTGCGGACAACGCGCCCACTCCCAACAACATCACAGTCGGGGTTAAGAGTAATATATGCACCTCAGAGCTGACAACGACATGTTCATCGGGAATATTGAAGGGTGCGTCCACGTCCTACAAGATACTGCAGAGTTAAAGCGTGGTTCAGATTTCGTGTCGCCCTTCAACGCGACAGTTGTCGATCTATTGCAAGCATCCGGCGTGCAGGTCATCGGAAAGACAAACTGCGATGAATTTGGAATGGGCTCCCTCAATGTCAACTCGATCCACGGCCCAGTCGTGAATCCCTTCCAACACCCGTCCTCGGACACGCCATGGGAGACTAGAGAACGACGATCAGCCGGTGGCAGTTCGGGAGGGAGCGCGGCGGCTGTCGCGGCTGGTCTGTGCGACGTGTGAGTGAGTGTCCTTGGCCTGGGTTTCCGCCTGCTCATCCTCCACAGTGCATTGGGCACGGATACAGGCGGTTCCGTCCGTCTCCCAGCTGCGTACTGTGGCGTCGTTGGCTTAAAACCATCATATGGCTTGCTCAGTCGATGGGGCATCGTTCCTTACGCGGACAGTCTGGATTGTGTTGGCATCCTCGCCAAGGACGTTGCTTTGACCCAAAAGG
The DNA here is from genome assembly GCA_015501595.1 of Hymenopellis radicata. NCBI lineage: Eukaryota > Fungi > Basidiomycota > Agaricomycetes > Agaricales > Physalacriaceae > Hymenopellis > Hymenopellis radicata. Next base: position 493,196 of record JADNRX010000002.1, on the reverse strand, counting down.
TTTTCGGTTCGTTGACCCAAATGTTATCTTAACTACTTCTTATGCTATCTAGACATCCTCAATGTTCATGATCCGCAAGACCCTACTTCCGTGCCATCCTCCGCGAGAAACGAAGGCCCCACTGAGCTGCGTAATCTTCGTGTCGGAGTTCCCCAGGTACGCTCTCCAGTACCTACGATAACGCGTTACTGATTCCTACTAGGAATACTTCCCGGCCGAACTGTCTTTTTCAGTCATTGACGCGACCAAGAGAACACTAAAAGACCTAAAGGCACAGGGCGTTACCATAGTGCCCATTTCTTTGAGGTCTACTTCTTATGCACTCAGCGCGTACTATGTCATTGCGAGTGCTGAGGCTAGCAGTAACATGGCGCGTTACGACGGTATCCAGTACGGTACTCGTGTTCCACCACCTACTGGATCCGACCTCTCAAAGGTTTCCGACGTGTACTCCTATACTAGGACAGAAGCTTTTGGCAGCGAAGTCAAGAAGCGCATCTTACTGGGCACCTATTCTCTGTCCGCAGACGCATTTGACAACTACTTCCTTCAGGCCCAGCGCGTTCGTCAGTTGGTCAAAGAGGACTTTGACCGGGCCTTCCATCATGTCGATGTATTGATACATCCGTCTGCTATTCGGACCGCCCCGCTTCTGGAGTCTGTCAATTATGGCCTGGATTCGTACGTGCAGGATGTACTAACCGTACCTGCGTCTTTGGCCGGTTTACCAGCTGTATCTATCCCTGTGCGACATGCTGAGGACGGCTGGCCTGTTGGAGTTAGTGTGGTTGGACAGTGGGGTGCTGATGAGCTCGTGATGAAGGTCGGCCAGCTTATCGAGTCTATTCAATGACCAAGTGCTTATCGCGTACGCACGAACGCCCTTCTTGCCGTTGTAACCGTGTCTTTGATTCTTTGAGGTTCAGTTGCGATGGCCCGGTGTACAAGAAGTACGCCTTCGAGCTATATCTGCAGTCTCGCCAATAATTTCATTGGCAGTTATCTTGACATGCCGCCATGCATTTAGTGACCCCTCCGGAGCCCCCTTCTCCATCAAGCTTCTCACGTCCACACATTCAACTGATCGCGCCGCAAATCGCATATGGTGTTTGAGTCTTAAATTGGTGCAGCCTCTCAATGCCCACCCGGTCCTCCTGTGCAGTACCACCATGACCGATATCGAGAAGCAGGGAAAGGTCGACGATAGCGTCGAGGTTCAGTCCTTTGATCGGAATGTCGTTGGCGCCAATGCCAACAATTTCCACTTCGACGAGCGCGATTTGGACCGCGTTCAACGTCGCTTGAAGCAGCGCCATGTTCAAATGTGCGTCCGTAGTTCTTTGATAAGTGTTTCGCTCTGACCTTTTTGGAACGCCAGGATAGCGGTATGTCTCTCTGCCAAAAGCTCCTTATCGACAGAGCTTGACGCACTCACAGATTGCTGGCACGCTCGGAACTGGGCTGTTCTTAGGCTCTGGCAGTGCTCTGCGCGGCGCGGGGCCTCTCGGCGCGCTGATTGCATATGCATTGGTGGGAACCGTGGCATACTCGTACGTCTACACTTACTCTTTATCTCACACGCTTATAACGATGCTCTGTCCCAGTTCACTCTGTGCTGTTGGCGAAATGACGACATGGGCACCGATTTCGGGCACGTTTCCTCACTTTGGTAAGGCGCAGGGCTCCTTTCGTGGCAAGGAAGAGTTATGGGACTTACGGATTCTGCGTAGCGGCGAGATGGGTAGATCCAGCGTTGGGTTTTGCTGTGGGCTGGGTATGCGTCTTATCGGTTTTGATAGGTGGTGATTTCTGCTGATAGGATGATTGACAGAACTACTTTTATGGAAACGCGTGAGCAGACAAGCATGGTATAATGAATTTATCCGTATCTCAACGCTATCCTTTTCAGGATCACGGTCCCAGTCGAAGTTAGCGCTGCGACTATCCTGCTGACGTTTTGGGATCCCAATGTGGGTGGCTCCGTGTTTCGTTGTACAGTCCGTCGACTGAGTCTTGCAGACCGGTCACACCGGGATATACATTGCTGTCATAGTTGTCCTTATGTGCCTTATCAACATCTTTGGCGTGAGGTGAGTCGTTCATCAACCGGTCTCCGAAGCTTCTTCTGACACACTTTCGGTCAGGTATTTTGGAGAATGTGAGCTCTTGTGCTCATGTTGTCATTGAATTCGATGTTCATACGCTCGTATAGCGGAATTCATTTTCTCGTTGATCAAATGTGCGTCGTTCAAAGACAGAACTCAGTTGGAACGTTTCTCACGACAGCGCAGTATCTACTATCATTGGTCTGATTTTAGCTGGCCTTGTCATTGATCTCGGCGGAGGCCCTAACCACGACCGTATTGGATTCCGTGTAAGCTCTCTCACATATAGAGTCTCCCTTGCAATTAACTCGCACACTTAGTTCTGGAAGAATCCCGGAGCGATCAACCGTGCCGGATTGGTTTCTAATATTCATACAGATCGCTTTCTCGCACTGCTTTCTGTCATCGTGCAAGCAGCGTTCTCGTTTCAGGGGATGGAGCTGGTTGCCATGTACGTGCCATGTTCGCCTCATTATTGTCGATGCTCACACTTACCGTTTAGCGCCGCTTCGGAGACTGAAAGCCCCCGTCGCAACATCCGGAAAGCTGTGAAACGAGTTTTCTTCCGTATCGTTCTGTTCTACGTGAGCCGTGGTCTTTGCCCTTGAGTGCGATGCTCAGCGTGCATCACAGATATTGGGAATCTTGATGATTGGCCTGCTCGTCGCCTATGATGATGAAGCGTTGTTGAACTGTACGTGTACCGCTATTCGTCGATAAAAAAACACTCAATGATCAATCTTCGTCTAGCAACTGGTAACGCCGCTCAATCTCCGTTCGTCATCGCTATCAACCGCGCTGGGATCAAAGGTGCTCCAGATCATATGACCGTTATCGGGGACTGAATTTATCGCAAGTCTTGCCCCACATCATTAACGGCGCCGTCTTTACAAGCGCATTTTCCGCTGGAAACAGCTTCCTGTTCTGTGGATCGCGTATACTTTATGGTCTTGCTTTGCGCGGACAGGCTCCCAGAATTTTGACTTATTGCACGAAGAAGGGCTTGCCGCTTGTCGCGGTGCTTGTCACGGTTAGTCGACGTTATAGACCTTCTGTGGGGGCTGACCGGTCTTTGTTAGTCGTGCTTCACTTTGCTGTCCTTCATGTCTATCAACAGTGGAGCGGAGACGGTGTTCAAGTACGTAGCAGTGTTTTGGAAAGTGACTGTAATACGCAATGTTCTTCTAGTTGGTTCGTCAATCTCACGACTACAGGCGGCTTCATCGGCTGGTTCTGTATCAACCTGACCTACATCTTTTTCCGTTGGTGTTGATTTCCCTTGCCTGGACTTTTATTAATCCCTTTCTCTCCCAGGTCGCGGCATGATAGCTCAAGGCTTTGACTTGAAGAGCAACGTCTACCACAACAGGTTGCAGCCGTGGCTATCATACTGGGGCGTCTTCTGGACTGTTTTCTTCACCCTCGTCAACGGATACGCAGTCTTTTTTGATTTCAACGCGTCTGATTTCCTTGTTGCGTGTAAGCCGGTACCAGTTTTCTCTTCAACACCTGAGCTCACGGTGTACAAGACATAAACTTACCGATATTTGCCGCTTTTTATTTCGGGTACAAAATCGTGAAGCGGACGTCGATATGGAAGCCAGAGGAAATGGATATGATTACTGTGGGTCTTCACGTCGTTATTGAGGCTGCAATCTGATGTTAGCGCCTCCTTAGGGTATTCCGACGATAGAGGAGACGGAGATGCCGGAGATGCCTCCGAAAACTTTTGCCGAGAAAGTGGCTGCGTTCTTATTCTAAGTGTAACGGTCTCTGTTCAATACTCATGTGGGTGTGCGCTGTCTACGATGATCTATCGAAGAGGAAATGCCGCTTATAAACGGTCATCGCCGTTTGAATTGTATTTCTGTCTCTGGGCGGTCACCCGCATTGGGCAATCAGGTTCGTAGCCAGACACTGTGCGCCACCACGATCACGTGATATGATCATGCTTCAGAGCTCGTTATACAGCACGAGGCACTTGCTCTGAACCATTGTGTAGCTTCCTCAGTGCGCTCTACTTTAAGGTCGACACTGCCGAGCCGTATCTCAACTGGGAGCATCCAGATTGGCAGACGCTCGAAGCGCTATCGGTTTCCTTCCGTTATTGTTGAAACTCTTCCCGCAATTGCGGACAGTGCAAATGATGTATAGAGGCCTCTTGGGCGCCAGAGCGCTGAGCTGGTGCAAGAGTACATCAGGAGACGTGCTGGACTGCAGCGATCTTCGTGTTGACGTCCTGATGGTCATGAACGGACTGTCGAAATCCGATAAATACTAGTCATTTCTGATTATACAAGAGGTGCTACATGCTAGGAGTACATTCCGTTGTTTTCATGCATATCAGTCGGTTACATTGAAATGTTCATCGTCGATGGTGGCATAAATATAGCCTTTATCCAAGAGAGAAGTTAAAGCATCCCTTGAAATGAACATGAGGAGAGCATCTGTTAAGGACTGATTTGTACTGACTCTATTTCAGAGCGCCCGTATTGCTCCCTGCGGAAAGCGCGAACAAGATCGTCCTTTGACAAACCAGAGATATCATTGGAAGGTTGACTCCCGCTAAGACGAGGGTAGATGCGCCCGCCGTATCCTGTTTCCTCTTTGATGTGACGAATGAGGTCGCGCTGCAAAGTGGACAGCCCAGACAGAGGATCGGCTTTCCGCGGTGTCTTGGTCTTCTTTGGCGTCTTCTTATTCTTCTGGGGCGTATTCTGCGCAGAACCAGACCCCGAGGAAGTTGGCTGAGACAGCAGAAGGGAAGGCCTGGTATCGACGTCGTGGGTGAGGCCGCCTGCTTCTTGCTCCCCGTCTGAATCCAAGGTGAGGTCTATCATAATGGGGGTAGGAGGTCGACGAGGTGTGGCAGTGTGGTTGCTCCGAGACGAGAATGAGACGGGGAATCGGGAAATGGTGGAGCGGTGCGTCGTCTGGGAGGGGATTCCTCTATCATCTCGTGCATGGGCCCGGGGCTGAGAGAAGTACCAGCAAAGTTTGTGGTTACTTCCTCCATGGAGTGGTCTTCGTCGATATCCATTGGAACGGTCTGCGATTGCGAGACCATCGCCTGGCTGCCCCCGACAGTCGGCTGCGACAACCGTTGGCTTCATACAAAGTGAAGAAGATGGGCTCACAGGATATTCATTACTCTGCAAGATCGAGTACTCCATCATGCAGTCGAGGAAATGCCGATCCATCTCATGCACGTCGTCTACAAGACGGATGAATACGACCTCTAGAGACACAGATTTCGTGTCCTGTCGCCCGGAATGGGATAGAATACCTTGAGCTCTCCGACGACATGAACAAAGGACGCTTTTTGAGTATTTCCGTGTCACTTTGGGAGCGTGGTAAGCGGCGTGAGGATTCGACGTCTGTGGAAAGACATACTCGGGTTCAATGTCGAGAATAGTATCATTGTAAACGGTATCGTTTTCGGCGTCCTTCCCAAAGACGCGCGCCTTCATCTCCGCTGTGCCGTCCATAAGAAGATACATCCGATAGGTGGGCTTATCCTCAATCTCAAATAGATTGGCAACTATCTGGACCTGGGCGTGATCTGATCAGGACGCGACAGGCACGTAGATCTGTCTTTGCTACCCACCCGCTCAGCGCGGTGTCCTTGAAGGAACACCTTTGCTCTGTCATGTTCCTGGGTCGCCAACTTTGCTTGGGCAATAGTTACAGATCGCAAGGCTCCTTCAAATCGAAACTTGGGTCTCTGTTCAAGTTGAGCTTGAGCTTCAAGACTTACAGCGAATCAGTAGTGATATAGCGTACTCTAATATGGGAAGTATCGCCTGCCGAGGCCATTGAAGGTGTCGCGTGCAAAGGATGGTGATGGTTAGAAGGCAAGAAGTGGGTAAGTCATAACTGACAGCTTGACACTTTGCTCAAGTCCACATTTGTATGTAAGTAGCGAGCGGTTATATAGCAAGCGGGCGAATAAGTAACAAGCAGATACGATACAAATACAATTTTGATAGCAATACATCAGTCCGACACTTTGAAATGTGAGTCGTCAATTGTGCTGAAAATGTGCCCGTCGTCCATCAAAGCGTCCAATGCAACGCTGTCACAGAATAACTTGAGCATTTTAAGAAACCGTTTGGGATATTTACTAACCTAATGGTTTTCGCATCACCGCCAATTGCGCGAGCAATGGTACCAACATTGATCCCCTCGCTCGTGGCAGGTTGCGCTAGCATTTGCTCAATGATTTGACGCTGCATCGGCGGCAACTTGGCCCATTTGCCAGAGTTGGCGTTCACGGATGCGGACGGCGATTTATACGCATCGGCACTACTGCCGCCAACTTTCACTTGCTCTTGTCCAGTAGGCGGGGGCGCGTGTTCCATGAACATGGAAATGGTGATAGTTTCCAATTGGTGAAAGTACACCTCCATGAAATCAGTGATGGGGCGTATGTTATGGGCGTTTATGTATCGCTTGCTGTTGAAGGACTTGAGCTGGCCGATGACGCGGATATAGGTTTTCTCTCTGGAGAAAATATGAGTTCTTGCACCAAGAAGAAACGCTAGACGCACTCAATACCGCCCCATCGCTCTTGATCTTCCTCGTTGTTCGACTCGTTCCAATGACGCGCCTCGAATGGTCCTGCACCGTCCTGGATGATATATGACGTGTTCGTGGCTTGTCTCCTTATCTCAACGACTTGTGCGACAACCGTTACCTGCGTACAAGAGGTGAGCCGAGAAAAAGAGGGCAGCGCGACGCGTACTTGTCCTACTGGTGTCTCATCCAGCATCCAGTCCGCGTCCGTATGCGCCTGCGTCGCTTTTCGAAGCTGCGCTATTGACATCGGTCTAAGTGACAGCTGCGCCTCCGTTTTCTTCAAAGGGTCAACCCAAAAATTCACGCGGAAAAAAAAAGGCGCCCAACCTGGCGACCACCACTCGGACTGCCGCTGTTGCTGAATGGCGACCGCCACTCGTGAAACCGCCTCCGCCGCCGTTTCCGTAGTAATCATCTAGGAAAACGAAGAAAATGAGCAAAGAAAACGAACGGCGACGCGCTCTCTTACTTTGGCTCATGGTGGTGCAAAGTAGCGTGTTATTTGGACGTGTTTGTGTCATGCGTTCCCTCCTTCGGCCACTGCGTGGCCTGCACTCGTCCGCGCCGCTGTTGCATCTGGTTGGGCCTCCAAACCCCATATCCCACATCCGGCCTATCATCTACGACGATGTGCCCCCGCCCCCACCGCCGTCACGCCTGCAGCACCCGTATTCCTTGGCAGAATTCGACCCAGCCCCTCCAGCCGGCAGCACCGTTCATGACATCGAAATGAGGCTGCAGAGAAACGAAATCGATAAACTGGATGAGAGTTTTTGGCACGACGTCTGTTACTTTACTCGCTTGCGCTGCAGTGATGCCTGACTGTCTTGAACAGAGCAATATCCGTTTCGAGAGCGGCAAGGAAGCTGTCCTCGCCAGTCTACCTCCCACTGCCTCCGCACTAGATAAGGAGGATGCGTTATCCGAGTTTTACAGGCAGTGGGTCATGCAGGAAACAGACCGGACAAATGCTTACACGCTTGAATGGCGCGCGCGCAACTTAGCATGCATTACCGAGGCTGCGCGTGCTATGCTCTCAAAGTTTGGCAAAAAGGTTACATTTGGGTAATACAAGAAGCAAATACATAGCGAGAGAGAGCACCACTAAGTCTGAAGATCGAGAATATCCTCCTCCGCCAACACCCGAACCTTGTCGTATACATCATCCAATTCCAACTCTCCGAGCCTGTCCTGCTCCAACACATAGTCGTTGAACAGGCTCTCCACGTCCTCATATGGCATTCCCGGCCATCGTGAACTAATCTCATCCATAGTCGGTGGGAGCAAAGCCACTTGTGGGTTGGCTTCATATTCCTCCAACTGAAACCCTTCTCGAATCATGGCAGCGAATGTAACATATAACGCTGTATTTCGGAATCGGTCGTTCAGTTCGCTATCAGGAACATGGTCCGTTTTTTGTAAAGTTGGCCAGCTAAAGAGTATGTCAGACATGGGCGGGAAAGTAGATCCAAGAACGTACTCATCATGAAGATACACGCGGCGCCAGACAGATCGGAAAGCAGACGCTCTGCGTGCGTCCGGTATTTGCTGCAAACGTACTATCGGTAGACTGATGATCGGCGCTTAAGCAGGACTTACATGAGCTTGAACAAGCAACTTGAGCGCTATGGCGAACGCCTCAGGTGTTTCGTCATTGTCCTTGAGGGACAACACATCCACCGCGTCCTCAAGAGACAACACTTTCCCTTGGAGTAGCGTGCGCATGAAGTCTTTGAAAACCTGTACCCAAGTCAGCAATAAATTCGAGTGTAACAGCCGAACCTTACCAATGTGAGCGCCGTTCTATCTGCGAGTCCGGCAGCTTTTGCTTTCACGATTGCATCTGTCTGACTTTCCAGAGATTGTCGTCCACGGAGGCTCGCGAGAACACTAGTAAAGTCCTCTCTCAATTCCGTATGCACACTGACAAAATCGAGATCGTCATGGAAGTCTATATAACCCATATGAGATTACCATGATAGACGAAATATGGACACCCACTTTCTAGGACCTTATCCGGTTCAGGACTCGGAGCGCTCTGCAGATGCGCGAGATGTGTCAGTTTGCCCACACTTAACATGAACTGTACAGCTCAAAGTCAATAAACAGAGGTCAGACAATGATCATAGATGCTCGTACTCGCTTAGAAGCCAGATTAGTTGCTTCCTTGGATTCAGTCAAGAGGGCCAACGCAGCAGCTTCATATCGATGTAATCCCAAATCATGGATCCATGATATAGCAGGGTTGGGAATCGCGGCGAAGAACTTGTCCATGTAACCAACATGCATGTCGTCCTGAGTGAAGAGAACCCGCAATTCACCTGAGAGAAACGTGAGGTAAAAAAAACTAGTCGGTTCATGAATGGCTTACCATGCTGGATATACCATCGGTACAGCTCCGTAGCAAACTCTTCCTTGAAACGGTCAAGGTAGTTTTGTATCCGGAGAAGATGGGGGTTATTTGCCGGCGGGTACACAACTTCCTTGTTGCATAACGCAGCCAGACTTGCAAAATCGTGATACTGCTCCGCTAAGGAGAACGCCGAACCAGAGTGACCATTTCGTCCTGCACATATACACTGGTCAGTAAACGTCTTCACAGCCCAAAACACAGGCATACGGAGGGTTTCCAAAACGTTCGGCCGTAGTGAAAGAGTTTTCCGTTGCAAGTCGAGCAGCTCAGCTTGAGCGCCCGCTTCCTGGTTTTTGGCGGCACTGTTCATCGCGGTTAACATCTATTGTTGAAAGAACTGAAATGAAGTAACCTTTCTATCCACTCCAGTCGCTCATGCATACACGCAAACAACACATATGCCAGCTCCGGCAACTGAGTCCTCAGCTCTTGATCACGAGGACTGGGCATTGGTGTCTCAATCTGCTTCGTCGTCTGGTCAAATAGACCTCGAACGACTTCAATGATGTTAACATCGCTTGTCCACGGGTTGATCATGGGCAGAGCAAGTCCATACACGCCCTTGTTGTAATCCCGGTATTCGAACGCCGATTTGAGGATACACTTACCTCGAGGTGTCAGTGGAGGAAAACATTTGGCGCGTAGTACAACTTACGAGGACGACACGATTCGCTTCTGGAAGCAACTCGGCCAAGTCGTGACCAGCAGTGTTAACCGCTCTCATCAGGATTTCGGGTATCCTGACGGCAATCATACCTACGTCGGCGACTCGAAGTTTGAAGAAGGCTCTCATAACGTCTTCATGATGCCCTTCCTGAATGTCGCCCATGTAGGAATGTACTGTCTCGTGGAGGACGCTGAAAGTGTGACCTGCACTGTTCAACGGGGTAGGTGAAAGAGTACGACTTGACATGGAATAAGTAATACCTAAGAAGATCGTTGTGCTGAAGCCACAGCTGATGTGCGGCATACAGCCTCTCAGCATCTATAGCTAGCTTCTGTCGACTACTCTGAGATATCTAGGCGGCAAAATTTACTTCTATTTGTGTGTGGATGAGGTTTGATTCATCACTAACCTTTCCCAACACCGTGTTGTCGTTTATGAACTGAATCAAGAAGCTCAATCTGTCCTTACGTGTTGTCATCTGACTGTGCAAATCGTTGTTGCGGAGGACGAGAAGAGGATCTGACTCTAATATCGACTTGCTGAGCTGCTCCGCACCTTGCATCAGACTCTCTTCGTCGACTTCAGGGGGAAGCTAAAGTTAAGAGGGTTCTAATAAAAATCGCTCAGGAGAGGATTGATAGAAGATAAATTTAGGGCATACCAGTGGTATTGAGCCATAGAGGACGGCCTGTGTCATGATAGACTTGATCAGATTGATCTTTCCTGTCCTACACGACTATGAGCAAACGAGAAACACATCTTCAGTGGAAATGTGACAGACTCTAGATTGACATCCCTGATGTTGTTCGAGTCAATATGCGCCTTTAACATGACGCCAGAGGTGAGAACGAGAATAGTGCTTTCTGCGTTGAAGATTCCGACGCCGAGAGTGCGGTCAAAATTTGACTTGAGTTCCAAGCGGTCCTGATATTCAGAACCTATAGGTCACACGTGAGTGGTATGTTCCTTTGAACAAGTCCACAAACTCACGCGTAGAAACCAACGCGATCGCATCTCCAAATTGAATGCTGATAATGTCCCCGCCGAGTATGAGTTGGACTCGAGGATGCATTGGTGCGCCGGAAGAGGACGTCTAAGCTGCGACGTCAGTCTCTCATTCTTCAAGGCAAGAATGAGGCTTACGCTTTGATAAGGAACACTATGGCATGCTTCGGCATTGAAAGTTCCTAGATGGCGAAGGTGAATGAGTGCGTAAAAGCGCCTCGTTGCATTGATGGACATGGCGTTAGGATCTTCAGAGCCCGCGTAAGACACTAAAAGGACAAGAAATCCGGCACTGGAACACTCAGTAATTTCATCATCAAGTCTTGGGAGTTGAACGTACTTGCTAATAGCAATATCCAAAAATTCCAGATCTAAACGGGCGTCGTCTTGCTCGCGCACATTCAATTTGGCCCTTAGAACTCGTGCAATAAGCGCCGACAGCTCCTCGTCAACCAGGAGGTCCTCCCAGCCCTCAGGCTTCAGTTCCCACTTCTGAATCCTAGTATCTACCAAAGCCCATACATCTTTCCCGCCGTCAACTGTTGACCTCCCGACGGCTACAGCGTTGACGTTCCCTGGTTCAGACACTGTGGAAGACGATCCATGAGCAAATATTGATGTATATATTCGCGTCAAGGACAGCGCAGATGAAGGGCGAGCAAACGCATGTGTTGTGAGCTGTAGCTTTCCACCAAGAGGCACGAGCATTAAACGGTAGAGCGTCCCTGAAGAGGTGGATGCTATGAATGTTTGGGCCTTTCGAAAATATGAGATTTTAAGAAGGATGAGGCGAACAGGAACCTTACATCGACGCGTAACAAATTGGTGACATAGTCATCGGAAGATAGCGTGAGGGAGGAAGAGGAAAAATGGTCTCCGCCGGCAAGTCCGATGCTGATACTGTCCCAAAGTCGTATTTGACCGGACGGTGACATTAGGATGAGGCCGGGCTCGCGGGATGTGCTGTATGGGATGAGGCCGTGTAATGGCGCTGCCATCTGGTCGTAATCTCGGGGACAAGAGAAGATGTAGCATGTCGGAATTCCTTTTACAGCCTAAATCATAAATGAGCAACGACACGCTCAACGCAACACGCAACACACTTGTGAATGCTGCCAAACGAAACACGTCTCCGCCGACGCCACCAATGCGAAACCCGTCGATGTGTCTATGCCGCCCGTATATGCACCCCATAAAAGTCTATTCATGTAAGCATATATACGCCTTACATCGCGAAGAACACACACCAGCATTTTTGAGAACCTGCATAACCTCCACAGGTAAATCCGAATAAAAGGATACCGCCAATTGGTCTGACTTGGCAAAGTAGGTTGAGGTCGGTGGCACTGGCGTTGCTCCTCGATCCGACCCTTCTTCGTCGATGTCCATGGCAGAGTAAACCGAGGCGCGCATGCTTCCGTCGAAAGAGCGCTCAGACGCGTTCATTGGGGTTCCCAGGCGACTCCCTCCGGGACCTAGATTGCGCGTTGGCGACGTCGGTATTTGGCGGAGGCGCATGGAACGCCGCGGCGCAGGAGAGGCAGAGAACGTCGCCATCGTCGTCGTGAGCTCAAGTTGTTTGCTGTTGTGTAAAATCAAAAGCGTGTTTTCGTTGTAATCTAATCTTATCGCAGCTATCAACTTTTTACAGTTTTTCATCAGCTCAGTCACCAGTTGAGTCAGCTCTTCAGTCGGAAACGAAGGCGGCTTTATAATTGCCTTCACGGAGGACACTCGTATAAAAGCCTCTCCCTTGATTATACCTTTCTCAAACACCGCAATCTGTAATGGCTTCTACACATCACCACGACGAGGAGGATACCAACGAGGAGCAGTACATCACCGCCGACGATGTGCTAGCTGAAGTTCCCGACGACGGGGACGAACCAATGGACGACGACGACGACAACGACGAGGACGCAGACATGGTCGGCGATCTCCCTGCACAGGCCTCCGGCTCAGGTGAAGACAACTCTGTCCAAGCCTTTCCAAATCACCAAGCCTCCGTCTTTGCTGTCGCTGTCCATCCCACCGAAGGCCTTGCCGCATCCGGAGGGGAGGACGATTTTGGATACATCTGGGATATCACAGACGGGGAGGTTATCGTCAAATTGACGGGCCACACAGACAGCGTCACCAGTACGGCCTGGAGTAATGACGGCCAACTCATCGCGACGGGTGGCATGGATGGCAAGATTAGAATATGGCGACGAGTCGGAACGGAAAACTATCGGACTTGGGAGTTCTTGACCGAGTTACAAGGACCCGATGAAGTTATGGTATGTCGTTCATCTGGTTGTCGATCTACTTGTCCTAAACCTTTTGCAGTTCTTGCGTTGGCATCCCAAGGGCAATGTCCTTCTTGCCGGATCAAATGACTCAACACTTTGGCTATGGCAATGTGAGAGTCTACTCATCTACTGCTTGACCATGTACTAAGTAATCGATAGTACCTTCGGGTGCGACCATGCAAGTGTTCGCAGGTCATACCGGTGCTGTTCAGTGTGGCGAATTCACACCAGACGGTATGCTGATTTCTCTTCTACCATTCACGTTTCCCATGTTTTGTCAGGTAAAAGGATCGTTTCTGCTTGTGCAGATGGCACATTAATATACTGGGATCCGCGATCTCCAAGCCCCATATTCAAACTTGTCGGCACTGATGCACGCTTCAACTTGGACGGGATCACTTCGCTTGCGGTTAACGGCTCATCCACACTAGCTGTTGTTGGGGGCGCAGCTGGTGGTGTTCGCGTCGTTAGCCTTAGTAAAGGAGAAGTCGTTACTGCCTTGGGAGGTCATACGGAAGGAGAAAGTATCGAAGCTGTGCAATTCCTCGAGTTCACCGGCACCAGTTCTGGTCCAGGTATCGTCGCGACAGGCGCGACAGATGGCAAGATATGTATATGGGATTTAGCAACAATGCGCCTGCGGACTACACTTGAACATGAAGTTTGTTATCTTCCTTTACCTGCAAACTTGCGGCATTAACCAACTTGACAGGACGCGATAACCACACTCCGAGCCATTCCGCCACCAAAAGGGCATCTACTAGTATCCGCCTCTGCGGACAAGACTTTAAGGACATGGGATGCGCGAGCGGGCACTCTACTTCGCGAGCACAAAGGTCACCAAGGTCCGGTACTCGGTGCATCGCTCGGACTGGGAGGTTCTGTGATTGTTAGCGCGGGCGATGATGGTGTATGTTTGGTGTACACAACTGAAGAAGTAGAGGAGTAGAAAAATTATACCGCCGCGGATGGCGTTTCGATCGCGTTCAGAGGAGTGATGATTTCCGATTGCCCAGAGCCTATTTACCAGTAACAGTAGTCTTAAACGCAGCATACGCCTGTGAAACCGCGGCTGAGACCTGATTGGGGTATGGCAAGCCCAAACTCTCAGCCGCGTCGTCCCAGAAGCCTCCTTGGCCTAAGACTGGTTGGGGTGTAGATGAAGATGAAGTGGATTCCTCCAAGGGTGCTTCAGTGTCAATAGCAGTCGTTGCGGGACCGCCACCGTGATGTGTTTCTGCACCGGCAACGACGAGAATCTTGGGTATGGGAATCTCTTCCTGTGCGGCAGAGGGAGAGGCCCAAAAGTCGGGTACAAAAGGCTGAAACAAAGATGAGCTCGGAGCTAGGACCAAAGGAGCATTAGCTCACGATCTGGATGGTAGGCTGGACATCTGGCATGGAGTCGTCCGGAATTTTTACGTTCATAAATCCTTCTGGCACGGGTGCGTGAAACTCGTGGGTCGGGGGAATACCGGGAGCATCTCCCACGACGTGACCGGACGCGCTGGCATGGGCGATAGCGGACGATGAGATGCCTTTTTCGTGCTCCTGAAGGCGACGAACGAGGGTGTTTTTACTGCCCGACCTGTCTGACGCGTTTAATGAAAAAATATGTATTCAGTTGACCGACTGACTGAGATAGGCCTCGAGCGCGGGCTTCCTTTTTGAGGTCGTTGACAGTATGCTGGTCCCATGTCCTGGAGAGGACAGCTGGAGAAACAAATGACCGACGGTGAGCTTGACGAATAACTGCCTTGCTGGCGGAGAACATGCTGGCAAGGAAGGTTGCGGAAAGGGTGCACGTGATGGTCAAGCTCTTTGACTGGAACGACCAAGTACCCTGCCAGCTTGGACTATTCAGCAGTTGTAACGATATTGAACTTGGTTTCAGATTGAGGCGATTGGAACTGATTGTTTATCAGTGGTGGACATCTTTGCCTCGTGTTTCCCCCGTGGCGTCAACTCGGAACAAGGCTGCTTTCGCAGAATATGACTCTGGCTTTCAACTAGACATCCACCATGCTTCTATCTCCCGCGTGAGGCGCTTATTCATCCAGTACCGTCTCCCTCTCACTCCCACCATGCTATCTCTCCACAACAGATCAACAAGTGCAAGTCTGAATGGCGGCAGCGGCGGCGTCGGCTTCTGGGGCAAAATCAGAGGCGGCAAGAACAAGGAGGCAGAAGTCCGCGAGAAACAGGCTCTCGCTAGGCAGCGGCTCTTGACCCTTGCCTTTGACGATATGGAGACCGTCCGGATGGTGCGTTCACTCATATCTCCCCCGATCACTATCTAACCGCGCCGCTGCAGCTGCCCAACACTTTCGCAGTACGTCGTTTCTCATGTGGCGTCTATCTCTAACATCTTGTCTAGGAACTCGAAGCCGTCGCTCGCGATTGGACCAAACCACCTCCAGATGCAATGTTTTCCCTCCGCGTTCCCGTGGAGTTCGCGTCACTCAATGCCGCCGTCAGTCCTCACCTTTACTGATCCCTCTCATGGACCACTAATACCCTTCCATAGCGCTTTGTTGCGGGCCCGTACATCTATGTAAGGACGATTGCTCCATGTCATTCAAAGTCTGACCGCCCAACAGCTTACTGGAGAGGACTCGTTCCAAATAGCAATCATGGGCGTCCATGGCCTGCGCGTCGAAATAGTCAGCGACGCTCCGCCCCCACCAGATGAACCTCCGTATGTCTCGCTTCCCATCATGCTTTCGTACGCTCATTATCATTACTCTATATAGCCCGCCACCGTGATTCCCTTCATCGATTCAGCTTGTGCTCGCGCTAACGCCTTTCTCAGACCCCCACCCGTTTTGGAGATGCCGGCAACCTTCAATCTTGAACTAGTTCCGGGCCAACACGTTGCCCTTGACACCACCGTCTCCTCCGATGAACTCGACATGGCACGAATGGAGGACGGAACAACTGTTGACGGCATGTTCTGGGGAAAGCTCGACATCGTGCACCAAGGTGATACCCACAAGATGGAGTTCACGGGCACACGACTGCAGTCCGAACAGTATAACCCCGAGAGTATGTTCGATTCCCGCGTCGTAGCCAAGCTTGCTGTCGCCACGAAACCCACGACCGCTCGGTGCCAATTAAGTTTACTCACCCCCGACGTTCAATATTGCGACGTCGTCCTAACCTTTTCTCCGCTATGGAAACTCGGAATAACCTGGCCTCCTGCCGAGAAACTGGCCGACAACAAAGTCAAGTACTTCTTACGCGCCCATCCCGGAGGTGCTATGGAACATTTCGAAAGTGAGATGGTGTCGACCGCGTTATACTACGAAGCCATGTGCGTAACACCATATCCATGACTGCCAGCGTTTTTGAATACATCAATCCAGACCTGATCCGACAATGTTGGAACCTAGCGATTATATTGCGCCTCGTAATGGTTTCGCAATGTCCTTCCGCGATTTTATCCCTCACTTGATGAATGTCCTGGATCAACTTGGCATGTCCATGTATGCACGGACTAACTTTATCAAGTAAGTGTAGCATTTCTTCTCAACGCCGCATGTTCATTTCTTTCTCAGCAATAACATGGCTGCGTTTTCCCAGCACAAGAACATTGCATACCGATTCCTTGCACCGGCTAAGATCGCTGCTGCAATCGACATTGCTGTGACGTCGGATCCTTGCATCTTCCTCCGTCTGTTCCTCATCTTCCGAGGTCTCAACGATGATGATGTTGGCATCTTCGCTGGTGCAGGAGAGAAAGAGGCGAACACCGTGAACTGGAGAGAAATTGTGGGCTGGTCGGAAGAGTCGAAGGATCCGACGATGTTCCGAGTCTTGGAGACCTCGATCTTGGAGGTGACATGAACAGTTAGTGTGTATCTTGTTACGGTCTATTTCTTTGGTGTCTTCTCTTACGCTGTTCGTGCTTTCACTACTGCTACGTCGTCGTCTGCTACATATACGTGCATCTTGTTATTAATAGGTCCTCAGATACCTCTATTGTTGTAGCTTTTTGTTTCCTTTCATTGTCTCTAGGTCCTATGCGGATCCGATGCTCTGTATATGCGTAGTAAATATTGTTGAACTTGCAAAACCGAAAGAAAGTGAGTGTGTGTTGAAACTGAGTTTTCCCGAGTTGTTGCGAGCGCCAGACTGAGAGAGCATCGGATCCATTGATTCAATGAGCCGTTCTTGTTAAGTACAGATTAGTCTGAGAGCATGATAGCGGGTTCAGTCCGTGTTGATCGTCCCAGGAAACGCCGTGAAGAGCAGTGAAAGCAAAAGGGTGAAGATGCGGAGGAAACGGTGATTAAGAAGGTATACAGACCTCCACATCGTCCTCCGTGGTCAGGAGGACGAGTGTCGTGGCTGAAGCCAACTCCAGGAAATATTGTGATCCGAAAGTGGTACATCGTCCGTTGGGTACAGGAAAATTAGGTCATGGGGGTGGAAGCCTGGTCTGTAGTGACCTGACGGTCGTTTGACTGTACAGTCGCGGAGGGAGCGAAAGGGGAAAAGAGCGATCGGAAAATATGCCCGCGACGACAGTCCCTTTTTGGGAATGCTACCTTAAGCTTGAACCAACGAGTCTACTGAATCAACGTTAACATGAACAAATTCACAGCGCTCTCTATTCAGTGGACTCGCTTGTGTCTCCTCCCGATTGGCCAGAAGTTGGTATGGACGTGTCCTACGCGTACCTCTATAACCCGACTACTCGGCCATGTCTAGGAAGGGTGCCTCCTTATGCTACGTGGGCCCTCCAATTTGATACGATGCTATCGATCACAAATGTACCTTCCCAGGTGTCTATGGACGGGTATCATGTCGCCTAACATTGCTTAGCCCTAGACAGACTCTAGTCGCGGCCTCGCAGCTTTTCCTCTACATCCCCACATACATTCGAGACGGTCCCACCTAGTCCCACGTGCGTTTTGTCCTTCTTTCTTCCTCCAATGGTAATTCGACATGGCAGCGTAGCTGTCCGCATGGAAGCTTACTGCCTAGGGTCGCTTCACCTGAAGATCGTGGTACTGGTCTTATTGTTACCTTTCAGGGCTAGACCCAGAGCCACAATTCACCTTTTCACCTTCTTCAACGACATGACTACCTACGAGCCCGAGTTTGTGGAGGTATGTATGAATTTCCGAGCCCCTGCATTTCGCACTACAAATGAAGGATGCCCCGCACCTCCGACCAACCTCGTACTACGCTTTTTGGACAGCCACTTGGATGATAGGCTCATTTTGAAACATGTCGTCCGAGTACCCGACCTTGCCTCGAAGCTCTCTGTGGTGGCTGATGAAAACGTGGCAAAGCTGGATCTCAGAGGTATCGACAAGGCGATCGTGGGACTAGGTTACAGCACATACCGCGATACCACTTCGATTGTCAAAGCATCTGCCGTCGCATACACACAGACAGAAGGGATCAGCTCTCCCTGTCTCCAGCTCGGTTCCAGTCTCTTCATGCATCCACGAAATCCCTTGCACCCGAGCATATTCGACTGGATTCCACTACCCGCGTTGAAACCAGATTGGGACGAGAAGGAACCCCACGAGTTCGTCGTGCAGGACTATGCCCTTGGTATCAGCGCTAACATTCCGGACTATCCTAGAGCTCTACCAGCAGAGGTTCTACAGGAACTCGAGTCTATGCGTAGGTGCTATCCGTTCTTCAGCCTGGGAATGTTCTTTTCTCCTGCCGCCCACGATGTCTTGCAGGACATGGGGTCATTGGGAGACGCCGAGTCCTTTCCCTGGCAAATGACCTCGAGGTGTTCAGGAAAGGCACCAACCGCAGCTGCTAAACCTACGCACGATGCTCGGGATTCCCTTTGGGAACTCCCGCTTGGCGCACGACCACGCCGTGTCATCGATCCAAAGCTTGGAACGGCCTCCGATTCGCCTGTGTATTCGAAAGCGGGAACCATATCCTCGGTACCCCGTATTTCGGCTGGACACAACGTTGCTCATTATTTTCAGCGGGTAAGTGCTTTTCTACACTCTACGCATGAGATGTTCATGAAGTGTAGGCGTGGGTTAACGCCGTTATGATTGACGCAACGACCATCATTTTCGATTGTGGGCGGAGTCTGCGCATCGGAATTCGCAGTCGAAGGTACCAAACACTCTATATTTCAGACTTGATAGAGTCTTCAGCATTGGAAGGCCCGCCATATGGAAAGATTATGGCCGGCCTTTACCTCGGTAGTGTATACGATCTGGTCAAGCGCTGTGAATACAGACAAAGACATGCTGCACTCAAAGCGTCGTTGAAGAGACCACTTGGAGCAACCGATTCCGCACAATCTAAACGCCGCCGACTGAGCCCGTCAAACCAACCGCCCACCTTTAGTCGTCATGAAATGACAGAAAAGGAAGAGGAGAAGAGAAGAGCTCAAACGCAGAAGCAAAGTGTTCAAAAGGAGAAGGTAAGAAAATCTGTGTCTAGTGGCAGTTTTTAACTTTTTTCTTCAGAACACACGCAAGTGCTTTTCCCGTCCCGTCTTGGCTTTACATTTCGCTTTTGGAATCTATAATTCGCCCACGCCATTGATTCTCCTCTCCCCAGAGACTTCGAAAAGCGATGCCTACGTACAGAAGGAATACTTGAGCGTAATTCTCGACGTACGAATTGCGAAAGGCGCTACTGGCACGGTGTTTGGCGGACGCCTGGGTCCGAACGCCTGTCTTCCAAGAGGAAGGACCGACTTTTCATTTGTTGTCAAAGTGGCAACCACTTCTGCAAAACTATTCAGGCTTCGACGCGAGTACGGTATTTACACGCACCTGCACTCAGCAAAGGTCAAAGGAATTCCGCCTGTCTTTGGGTACTTTGAGGACGTAGACCAAGAGGCAGGTGCCCTGGTTTTAGCGAACGTTGGTCTGCCTCTCAGGACCCATAAAATTGAGTTACCGTCTGATAAGAGGTGAGGACCAGCCAATCAGCCCTGGTATCTACTGAATATTTGCCAGCGACCAGCTCCGAGAAGTGGTGGATGGTATTCACGACGCCGGTGTACTTCATGGTGATATTAGATCCTGGAACATGCTGCTCGACTCTGATGAGCGTGTATGGATCATTGACTTTGATCATGCCAGTCTCGAGGGCTCCGAGAGGGACTATGTTGCTGAATCGGAACGACTGGAGAGATTCATAAAGGGGAAGTACATTGATAGAGATCCCGTGTTGGTTCCACATCGCCCCGGTCTCCAGTCAGAATCATCAGAAGACTGTTCAGATTCACAGTCTGGGGATGAGAGTTATCTTTGAGTGGTCGTCCTTCGGGCCGTTACCACCAAAGTTGCAGAGTGGGGTCTGAGCGCGCTCTCAGCTCAATGGCGCTCGATGTTGTCTTCGAATGTCCTGTGACATAGTCGGCGGAGTCGGTATCCTCGAGCCACCGTCAGGCTTCCCGGTTCCCACTCTGACTCGGAAGGATATGTCTTGCTTTATTGCGCCACGTTGGTTTACAGACCTTGGGGGAATAGCTGAGTCAAATACGCGACTTGGATCTTGTTGAGGCTTCCATAGTTCACTTGGGCCGAGGGGCGATGATTTGCGCAGAAGATATGAGGAGTCAATTGAATTCACGGATGGGAATCGGTGTCGTTACTTCCTAGTAATAGCTTCACCTGTACGAGAGCGATTGGATATTTATCAGTACTGTTCTTGAACCGTTGCACGTAGTAATAGTAGTATTACACCCCGAGTCAGTACTAGCAGGACCCGTGTTTATACAGCCAAGAGCTCGTTACAAAAATGCGGACAAATTTATCGATCTGACCGAGCTAGGTCAGTACAAAATGCGGACAAATTCAAAAGTTTTGGGCAAAGGTCAGATGGAAATGCAGACAAAATTGCTGCCCAGGGTACAAATTCGGCCGAATTGGGGTGGCGCGCCGACGGCGCGCCCGAAATTTTTGGTCCCGCAGTGGCGGGAGCGCTAAAAAAGGCAATTGGCGGGCCAAAATTCCAAGGTTAGCTGGAAAATGCGGACAGAAAGTGCTGAGAGCCGCCAAGAGAAAATGCGGACATTTTGTCCCAAAATGGTAGATTTTTGTAACGACCTTCTCGCAGTATAAACACGGGTCCTGTACTAGCAGTGCCAATTACGAACGCGGTACCGATCAATCACCTGACGTGACTTATCGCGTCAGAAATTCGTCACATACCAATTAGCTGCTTCTTTAGAAACGCCCACATCATCTATAATGGCTAAGCTCTCTCAATAGTACGTTTCTTCAGCCTTGGTTTTAAACTCTTCGTTCATGTCAGTGTTGCAGTGAAATTGACCGCGAGGCCAACATCGCGCGGAACCGTGCCTTGTTGGAGCAACTGGAACTCAAACAGGCAGTCGAGGGCTTAGGCTTTTCGAAGCCCAAAGAGCCAAAGAAATCGAAAGCGCAGCCCGTGCAGCCATCGAAAAAGGCCAAAAAGGAACCCGTGGATGTACCTGTCACTCGACGCCAATCCGCGCGCCTCAGACATATACCTGAGCCGGACGAAAGCCCGGGGAGAAAGCGCAAACGAGAGGTATGTGTCTCGCGCCTTTTTCCGGCTGTCTCTCCTACTCAGTGTCACTTAGGCGGAAGTCGAAGAGCAACGCGCGAAAGAAGCTGAGGCGCGCATTGAAGCAGAGGAACGCGAACGTATTGCAAAAAAACCGCGTCGCGATGACCTCAGTCTCGCCATACTTCGTGCAGATGAAGACCCGAAGGACACTTTGGAACTGGAGCAGAGACTGAAGGACGCCCAAGAACAGCCAGATCGTTCTGGAGAGAGCGACTCGACATCGCCTGATAATACCACTGAAACAAGAGCTGTAGCCACTTTGAAGGAACAACTCAAGGATCTTCGGGTGGTCTCAAGAGCAAAAGTCACTCTAAACCGCGTGTATTGCTCCGCATACCACCCTGACGTTCAGAAGGATCTTATATTTTTTGGAGGTACAACATGTGTGCCCTACGTTTCTCTCGTCAAGTTCAACGCCTTATAGATAAACACGGCCAACTTGGAATTTGGGATGCTCGAGCGCCACGAGAGGAGGTCGAAGATGAAGATGGAGATGTCTCTGACACGTCCACGAAGGAAGACGGCAAATATTGGCGGTTACAAGTACATTGGCCGGCAACATCAAAGTCTGCAAGTCACCTTCGCTCCCGATACATTCCTGTGTACTCATACCACCGCTCAGTCTATATCCTGCATCAAGTTCAACCCCGCGAATTATCACACGGTATGCTTTTACCTCAGCGCGAAAACCTTTTGAATTATATCTTCCCTCATAGGTGTACACAAGCGCGTACGACTGCTCCGTTCGGAATCTTTGCTTCACTACTGGTGTCTCTCGGGAGATTTACTCCTCCGAGGACATCCTCCTTTCAAGCTTTGATTTGACCCCCACGGGACAAGAGATGTGGATATCAGATGCAGCTGGTGGTCTCACCCATCTCGATATGCGGCAGAGCAAAGCCTCTTCCCGGTGGTACGGTTTATCTGACGCCAAGATTGGGAGCGTTAGTATCAATCCTGCTCGTCCCAACTTCCTGGTTACAGCAAGCAACAGTCGTGCATTGAGGTACAGACAATCATTACATGTATCGGTGATTTAAATGCTGATTCCTTTCTAGGATTTGGGATGTGCGGAATCTCCAGAAGATGGTGTTGGATGTCACCGACAAGCCGGCCTCTTCCTCAGCCTCCCTGATGGAGAAGTGGGCATGGCACAAGAAGTTGGATCCACCTCAGACGGACGCCGAAGCATCGCCAATAGAATTTGGTAGGAGACCGTGGAGAAATTCCTTGATACGAAGCAAGGGCATGGTGTCCTCCGGGCGAATGGCGACACGACAAGTCCGTAAGCTCTGCCTATTGGGACCCTCGAGGGAAGAGCATTGTTAGCACGAGCTATGATGATGCAATCAGATGTACGTGTTCTATCTACTCTGATCGCCTTTTTTAATGACACCTTGAACAGTATGGGACATCGATGCTTCGTCCTTCAGCAGTGCTGATCCATTTCATTCGTCTCGGCCGTTCAGTCGTATTGCACATAACTGTCAGACGGTGAGGCTTTATATATGTTGACGGAAGCCTTTCTTACGTCTGCCAGGGCAAATGGTTGACAATATTGCGCGCTCAATGGTCTCCAAACGCTGATGTTTACCCACATTTTACGGTATGCCAAGGTTCTGTATGAAGCATATCAATATTGACTTGCGAGTGCATAGATCGGTCACATGTCGCACCATCTTGATATACGCTCTGGGAAGGTGAGAGCACATTTCCGAACAATGTCCTCTAATATTCATGTTCTTTGCAGGGAGAGTTGCTCAAAAGACTTAGTGATACTGACAAGTACGACTTGGTTTCTTTTCATTAAACGTAGTCACTCATCTCTCGTAGGATCTCTGCCGTGCAAGCAGTAACTTGTTCTCATCCTAGCATCGTACAACGCGCTGCCAGTGGTAATGCCAGTGGCCGTTGTGTACTTTGGGCGCCTGCGAATGATTCCTAGGATTCAACTTCCGAGATGTAAAGTATCTGTCATGTTGGATTTCTCTAGATATATCCTATGTTAGTCCCTTATTTGCCAAACGACATACAAGTATTACTATCATTCACTCAAACATACAAATCGCGCGACTCTCTACATCTGCTACTCCCCATCCAAGAACATGCTGTCATCCAAGTCGTCCCACATAGCTTCATCGTCGTCTGGTGGCTGCGCGTCTTTTCCTTTGGGGCCAGGCGGCGCAGAGGTGATGGGATCGTCTGGTATATTATCCCAATCTTCCTCAGTCATATCATTGCCTTGAGCCCATTCCTCTTCGAAGGGGTTATCATCGCCCTGATCTGCTCCTTGCCGTGACGGCTCTTCCATTTCCGCATCGTCATCCAGAGTGGATACACCAGAAGAAGAGGGTGGCCGTGTAGGCGCCGCAGGTGATGAAGACGCGTAAAGCGCGACATCCGAGTCGTTTCTAGCAGCTGCATCTTCACTCGGTACGGGTCTGTCTACTACATCTTCTGACGGCGGTGGCTGCTGGTCTTCAGTTCCTTCTGGAGGTCGTTTGCTAATGCCGAGTCTCTCGTCGCGCCAACTCGATAGATGGGACTAGATGATGATGAGCACAAGACATAGCAATGGCAGAGATAGAACGCACGTGCATCAGGCGCGAACGAGAGAGCTTCTCGACGCGGTCTACAGTGTCGCGGAACTGGGACTTTGGATACATGCGTTGTGTCCAGAACTGGTATCGAGAGAGTAGTCTGTTCAAGTCTTGTTCCTACTTGAAGCGTAAAAACTCGATAAGTTAAAAAGAGAAGCAAGGGTACCTCGTGCCCTTTTCCTTTCGGCTTGAATCCCTTCGTGTCTTGTATGAGCATCGGGAATCCAGTGGGCCCAATGAGTGTCATCTCGTTAAGAATTACGGGCTTGCGCCGCTCCTTGGTCTTGCCGCCCTCTGTCCCCTTCGTCTTTTTACTAGTAAAGTCCGGTCGAGCCGGCGAGCTACTGGGCAGCACCTCGTGCGGCGTCAACGACACGTAGACGTCTTTTGCATGCGCTTGTTCCGCGAGCCGCCTTTCTCTGGCGAATTTGTCGGCGGCTGATTCGACCGTGCCACCGTTCAGGTCGTCGCGCCAAAGCTCCTCATCGTCACCAAAGACGTCGTTTACGGTCTGTCTGTCCTTTTCGTGGTCGATGGCGGGCGGCGACGCGGCGGCCTCGTTCTCGATGGCGTCGTCGTCGAAGAGGTCCATTAAGACGCGTTGTTTGGACGTGTTGTGTCCACGGGCCCTTGAAAGATGCCACAACCTGACTTGAAGGAAGGGATCACTTATTGGGAAACCCAGCCAGCCACATATGATGGCGTCCTGGGCGGATTTGGCACCGGAGTTGGCTTTCTTTCCTCCCATTGAATATTCTCTTTCTGATTTATTTTCAGTCTCTTCCCCGCGTAGATGCCCTGGGATCCCGGCTATTCCTTCTCAGTCTCCTACCCGAACTATCCAAAGTCGACTCTGCACTGAAACCTCTTAAATCCGAGCCTTCTACGCGCCGGGTACGCGCTTTAGATGTCGGGGCAGGCGTCGGTCGCGTCACAGCAGATGCCCTCCTCCACCTAATCGACGATGTACTTCTGCTCGAACCTGTAACTGCTTTTATCCAAGAAGCACTGGCTCGGGCGAGGAGTCCTGATCCAGCTCTGAAGAACTGGAGGGGCTTATCTGACAACCTGACTAGCGTCACCTTTGTCCAGGGAGCATTGCAGAATTTCGATCCTGCTCACCCACTAAGCGATCCGTCCGTGAAACTGCTTGACCGCATTGGATACTCGCCAGAGTCACCCACGGCTGACCTGGAGAGTGGGTTCGATGTGGTGTGGTGCCAATGGTGCTTGGGTCATTTGAACGATGAACAATTGGCGGCGTTTCTTCAGCGGTCTTACGCTGCATTGCGGACTCTAGGCCGCAGTTTAATAGTCGTCAAAGAGAATGTCTGCACCAACACCATTGATGGGCAGCCGAAGCTCGTCTTTGACGAAGAAGACTCAAGTTTTACGAGGCAAGCCTGAGAAGATGTGTCCTGTGGGCCGAGTTTGACCCTTCTCTAGATCTGATCTGGCATGGAAGCGCGTGTTTAGACAGGCTGGTCTAAAGCTAGTGAAAGAGAAAACTCAAGAAGGTCTTCCAGAAGGGCTGTATGAAGTGAAGATGTAAGTTGGTCAAATGTGCTTGGTAGTTGATATTGATGCCCAGTTAGGTATGCCTTACGATGAGTCCCCGTCCTGTCAGTTTCATACGCAGACTGAGAATAGGAGGATTCAGAGTTTGTCATAACTCTGGACATCATTGGTGCGAAATAATGCCATTAGTTGACCGTCTAGATGTCATCACAACGAGGGAAGGCGACAAAGAAGAATAACCATTTAACGAATCGGAGTAGCGTTGATTATTCTCACTGAGTCCTCAGCACCTATCTGATCCATCGTCCGACTCATCACCGCTTGACTCTTCCGAGCCCTCGTGCGCAGGCTCTTTGCGCTGGGGAACCAACACGCGATCATCATCGACTATTAAATCTCTCCAGCTTCTCAGTTTCGGCGTCATAGTCCATGTCGAAACTACTTGAACTGTCAAAGTCGATGATAGTTACTTTCCCGTTGGAGTCGAGCAGCATGTTCCAAGACCTAATATCACCACGAAGAACACCAGCAGCGTTCACAACATCCCGAAGCTTGTCACTATAGAATGTTAGTTCCGGCAGTGTTCATATCTCTCTTCTGGTATCAATTCTACCTTCCTTTCCACGTTGCTGGCGCATCGTTTATCCTTGTAGCTCGTCAACAAAAATGAAATGTGAAAACAGGTATGTTACAAGAAATAACGAACGAGATAACAATGCTCGAAAGGAAAGTTCGTTAGTACGATTACAACAGAGTTTATGCTTCGTCTCCAGAAAATCAATCATATGAGTCTACTCTTGGGCCATCCCCGCAGACATTCCGTCAGCCATCATCGCCTCACTTAAACTGTGTCGGCGCTTCGCCTCCTGGCTCTTTCCTCTTACTTTCAATCCGGGAAACGTCGACAAAACCAACGAGTCAAGCTGCGGCCAGATCTCGTCCGACGTCGTGCCCGTCACGGTCTTGAGAAGGAGTTTGTGTGGAGGCCGGGTATGGAAGGAAAGTTGGTGTGGATGCTGGTGCGGATGCCGATGTGGAGGCGCCTTGATGGGCTTAGACGATGCCGTAGCGTAGTATGACAGAAGGGGCGAGGTTGAGGAATAGAATTGCTTCAACCGACGCTCAAATATTTCCTACGCGAGGCGTTAGCTATTAACAAAACAGAGAAACCAACAAATGCTCACAGGATTGTCATCAGGACGCTTCGTTAATGGCTCTCCAGTCTCATCATCCAAGCCATCGACTTTGGGCCGGTTATAAGACATATTGTAAACACGCCCTGAGGGCAGATGTACGAAGCGATCAGAGATTCGGCTGAGGATGACTTCATCCGGGACGTCGATATTAACTATCAAACTGAGCGGAATGCCTTGTTTCCTGCAAAAAATTGACGTGTTTAGTGCGTGTGAAGGGATAGATAACGAGGAACAAACTTCAGATGGGAGTCCAAAAGTTCACCCTGTACGAGTGTACGCGGGAAACCGTCCAGAATCCAATGCTGAAGACAGGTCAATTATGAGTTCATTAACCGGTTAATTAACAACACACCCTGTTGTGCAGAAGGTCGAGTTTGGTAGTGATGACCTTGAGCATTATCTCATCGGAGACTAGACCGCCTTGAGCGACGATGCTCTCCGCTATACGGCCTACTTCAGTGCTGCATATAACCCGTTAAATGAGAGTTGTTAAACGGGTATGCTAACACGGCCATACCCCTCCATGATATGCTGCCTGAGCAGGTCGCCGGCGGACAACGACAGGATGTCGTATTTTTTGACCAACCGCGCCGACAGCGTTCCCTTGCCCGCGCCCGGCTTCCCAAACATGATCATGCGCAGATGGCGGGCATCCCGACTGAGTACCTTGCTGTGTTCGCGAGTCTCCTGGGCAGCGGCCCGCAGGGTGTCGAGGAAGAACGGGAGCGCCCTGTGAACTGGCGTCGACGTCGTGAACGCCCTCGTTGTCGTTGTCGTCGGGCACACACGACCGGCGCGGAGGGCTAGCATCGAGCAAGAAGGAAAGTGGGGGCCGTTGACAAGCGGGACCGTATATAAAGTAAGCCTAAAGTTTGGGGACCAACCACGGGACTCGAAACTCGTGTCCAGATCGGTCGATCCACTCTCAGACACGGAGTCCCGACCTCGCAATCGCGTCCACAGCAACGTCTGTTTATATTCGTACACTTTGTTAGCAAAATGTAATAGACTTTCAGTGGGCAGCAAAGCTGTCGGACGAGCGCCCCATCTCTGCCCATCCAATCAATTCTCGCATCTGTCTCACGCCCACAACACCCTTGACCGTGTCATTTTCCAATGCAGTACAAATAGCCTCCCCAACATGATCAACGTGAATAGGCGGTATCGTAAGCGCATTCGGCACGCTTTCCAAGCCTAGGCGGCGGAGAATACTTGATGGGGTGGGCATAGCCTTTGGCACCTTGGCGTGCATCTGTGCCGAGAATTCAAGCAACGCCGCAAGAGGTGTGCTCAGTGGACGGAAGTGGGCATGATAGACAAGACCTGTGCCGTTGATTGTCAGTAGTACAGCATGAGTTATAAGCAACGTACTTGGTCTAATATAGACACCGCGGAATGCTGTTGCATGCTGCGCTACTAAACCCTCTATGCCCGCTTCAGCTTCCCGCTTACTCTCAATATATCGCGCCGGCACGACAGGACGGAATATGTCTTCCGCAGAGATGTACACAAACGGTTTTACGGCCACCGAAGACGGGCTGTTGACAAATGCCTCACAGACGCGTAAAGCTGCCAAGTCATGATGATAAGAGTAACGCTAGGAATGCAAGTCACTTACCTGAATCTCTATTCAGCCGGTCATAGCCAGTCGCACTGACAGTTTTCTTCAATGGATTCGCGTTCCCTCCAAGCAGCGACTGCGCCAGCCCGAGAATGTTCCCGTCCTTAATAGCCTGTTTGTACGCGCCATCGTCCAGGAGCGTCCCGAGCGTATGCACCACGCCGTCAGCAGACTGGAGCGCCGGACGAAACGTCTCCGGTTCAAGCGCGT
Organism: Hymenopellis radicata; assembly: GCA_015501595.1. Classification (NCBI taxonomy): domain Eukaryota; kingdom Fungi; phylum Basidiomycota; class Agaricomycetes; order Agaricales; family Physalacriaceae; genus Hymenopellis; species Hymenopellis radicata. The sequence continues at coordinate 464,433 of JADNRX010000002.1, read as the reverse complement.
CACCCTTCAACCACGTTACCTAGCAAGAGAGCTGTTGAATGGGCATCGACAAGCAATGGAGGAAGAATGAACTTGAGTGGTCCAACCCGGACTATGTCCCTTGGGCGTTGTATATGGTCGTCCTGAAGAGCTTTTCACGCATGTAAATGAGCGTAGAACCGGGAAGAATCAAGGATAGGGTTTAACCTGACAGACGTGACCTGCATGCCTTTCGCGAGTGCGGCGCGACACACTGCGGAACCTGGGCATCTCCTGTCAAAAGGAATGGCGGGGAAATTTCTGGATGTACTTGCCTATGAATCCATTACCTCCAACCACAAGGATGTTCTTGGCTATACCAGCCATTTATATTGGACGTTTTGATAACACGACTCACGACGACGAACAGAAAGCCCCGAAGGGTGTGTGATCAAATGATCGCCGGCGGCGCTATAACCGTAAATCGGCCTCGACCTCATTCAATATTCAACAGCTGGGTTAAGTATCAACATTGGGTATTGGAGAAACACTTTGCAAGTTACCGTTGATCCATGAATGATCCAAGACGTATTCAAGGGCCATTCCAAACCTTGGAATTTAATAAATGAGCAAGTTCGCACATGATGAAAATCCGTCGATGCAATCATTGATTTCGTGCCAGCGCCATGCGCAGTACAAGCGTTACAGCAATACAAAAAGGTACATAACAGGCACCTGTCCTGCCATCAAGGCTACCAAAGCCTTGAGCTGGTGCCTTTCCTTGGGAAAACGACTGCGTGCCAAGCGATGATAACAATATTGCGAATTACGGTCCGATGAGAAATAGGTAAAACACGCTGATAGCCCAAACAAGAGAAAAAGACTTCATGGGAGAAAGGATATTTCGGGGAAGAGTGTAATCGTGAATGTGTAAAATGAACATCGTGAAGATGCAGTCCGCCAGGAGAATAAGAGGACGCACAACGCTAGGTTGGCTCCTCATATTACTCAAAGAAAGTATACGGGTAGAAACCTTGAAAGAAATGAGACCCATAACTAGCCCCGAAACAAGCGGTTAGCATGAAGCCATCCATCTAGTTCAGGTAGTAGGTGACTATACATTCATAAGTAACAAGAAATACACAGATGCGGAAGACTTACTAGGGAAGACACCATCACTCTCCTGGGCAAGAGCCAGGAAGGCACCTTTAGAAAGGTCGATACTGTACGTTCCCACGCAGGTGGGGCACAGGTCAGCGACGGTAGCGGTGACGCTCTGCAACATAATGAAGTTCAGGATTAATTATTGAATGCCTAAGACCTACGCTGCCGGTGTTATCGTTGACGAGGGTGACAGTCTTGCCGCAGTTGCTTGAAAGGTAGTCACCACTGCCCCAGAGGGAGTACGCTGTTTAAATAGGATTGTACGCTCAGGTCACGTCCTGCGTGGAAAAAATGCAACTTACGGATGGCAACAACATAGTCATCGTCGCTGTGGACAGTACCGCAGGCACCGGCAACACCATTCTGGTAGAAAAAGGTAGCCCTAATAATCAAGTTAACGGAATGCAAAAGGTTCACCAAAAATTACACGAACGTTCCACTGTAACCAGAGCCAGAGGTAGATCCACCTGAACTAGAACCGGAGTCACTGCTAGATGTGGTCTCTGCAGGTGCCTCAGAGGAGGTAGTAGCTTCAGGAGTATACTCCGGAACGTATTCAGAGGTGGATTCTGGAACGTATTCAGAGGTGGATTCTGGAGTATACGTCTCGGAAGGAGCTTCATAAGTGGAGGTCGTCTCGGGAACATAGGTGGTCTCCGGTGCATAAGAGGTGGTGGGGTCGGGGGTGTACGCGGGTTCTGAATCAGTCGCCTCAGAGAACGCGGCCGTCGATGAGGTGCTAGGAACGCAGTACGATGCACGGTTGTCATTCAAATTCTCGCTGGCCTGTGAAGATGAAAATGATTAGAAAAAGACTACCGAGATTACATGACTTACAAGCATGGGGTGGCAGCAATTATCGAAGAAAGTGGAGTTGTGCTGGTCCCGGCAGCCCAGGGTGACGTACCGCTCGTGGTAGGAGCAGTAGTCCTCAAGGAAACCCTGAGCATAGGTGGCTGGGGCCGTACAACTCGAAGCGTCATCAGCGCGACGGGCGGGAACAACAAGGCCATTTGCGGAGATGGCAAGGAGGGCAACGGAAACGAGAGCAGCGAACATGTCTGTGAGTAAGGAATGAGGGGGTGAGTGAGTGGTAGGCGACTGAAGAGTCGGTGGGCTGGAGGGTGTTAGTAAGTACTTTTGCGCTCGACGAGAGAAAGGCGGCGCTCACGTTTTCTGTTAGAGAAAGAGTGGAAAAGCGGAAAATCGCAGGTGATGGATGTCAAAGTTGGGTTTTTTATATACGGTTGCTAGGCTTACTTACGTTATCGGAGAACGATCACCGATGTGGTGGGGATCGACATGTCATTTCAATTTGGGTGACCGACATCCCGTTCTTGGCAGGCGCAGCGCCCAAAATCAGCTGCAGCAGGAGTCATAGTTGCAGAAATGCGTCAAGTAGAGAGGACGAGCCAGAGGTCAGAGTCTTGTCGCTGTATACCGGGACTCGGTATATACGTGATAATTGAGGTACACATGTATCTGTTACATCTGGATGTCCGAAAGGGCATCTCAGACCGTTCACTGCCTTGGCTCACATGATGATGGGCGCCTCCCCCTCAAAACCAAATGTGGCGTGGCCGGAGGAACTTCCGTGGCAACCGTAAATATATGGTGTAGTTGTCAGTGTACAAAGAAAGCTGTACCAAGTGAACGAATGATGCACGATCGGAACATCCCGTCTTTGGTTCGCAGGGCAATGCCAAATATCATACGTTCCTGTCACGTGCCGTCGCACACTTTGCCAACGACCACAATCATGAGTGAGCTCCCATTTCCTACCTGGAATCGCATTAAACAAGTTTGAACAGGTTACAACACCAACGAAAACCCTTTTGCTTCTACCCATTCGCTGGACACGAATCCCTTTGACGACCCGCAGTCCAACGCAGAGGCCCGCCGACTCGAAGAGCTCCGACAGCGTGAGGCCGACCTCGAGCGCCGCGAGCGAGAGCTTTCACAAAAGGCGGATAACATCAGAAAGCACGGCAAAAATAACTGGCCGCCTTGTCGGTCTTCTCCTCTCCAAATTGCGTCCTCCATGCTTATCCGGTTCTTGTAGTTTTCCCCCTCATCTTCCATTCCATACCGGAAGAAATTCCAGACGCTTCACAGCCGCTTATTACGCGCCTTTACCAGCTATGGCTCGTCCTTTTGGGGACCCTCATTCTCAACATGATTGCATGCATCTTCATTCTCATCGCCGGCTCGTCTGACGGAGGTCGGGATGTCGGAGCCAGTATAGGGTCAGCCCAGCTTTGTGTGCATGTAATTGCCGCTCATTTCCATTCTAGATATCTGTTCACTATTTCTGCATTATCGTTTCTGTTGTGGTATAGGTGCGTTTGTGCAAGTACGCTCTCCGTGTTATGTCTCACGTTGGGTCAGACCCATATACAATGGATATATGAAGGTGTGCATCCTCTACTTCCTTTCTATGCTGAGAGTCTAATATGGTTCGTAGGAGCAAGCCTTGTACTATTGTCAGTAGCATCAACGCTGTCTTGGTAACACACACTTACGCCGATGGTGTAGATCTGTACTTTTTCTTCGGTGGATTCCATCTTTTGTTCAGCATCTACATGTAAGTCTACCTGTCTTCGTTCTGTCCGCGTTTTCATATCGTGCTATAGGATTATTGGAGTTCCTAGGTATAACGCCCTGCTCCCCTTGGCACATTGAATGATCTCCTGATCGCTCACTTTAGCACTGGTTCCGCGGGGTTCATTCAAATGATTCAGATGTTCGTTGGTCATCATTGGGCCGCCGCCGTCCTCAGTCTTGTTGCTACGATAGGGTGGATTGTGCAAGGAGCTGGTAACGCGTTCTACTATCGTCAGGTATTTCCTCTTGGCTTTCTTGTGGAGGTTTGTCAATACGTCCTTGTCAGATATACTCCCATCACACTGCGGCTGGCCACACGATGGAGAAGGTGTGTTCTTTGATGTTAACGCTAATATGCGCTCACAAATTCTCAGGCGAAGACAGAACTTGCTTCGCATGGTGCGAAGGCATACTTTACACGAGGTTGATACGAACGCTTATTACGGATCTGTTGTTCTCTCTACTTAAATTTATTGCTGGCCGTTTCGGACAATAACAAGACTCTTTGTACTACAACAATGATCATTAAGAGCAACAGAAGAACAATAAACTTTGTCGCCGGTCGGTAAGGCTGAGTTTGAATTTCGTGATGTCAACTTTCTATAAACGGATCACTGGGTTTTCTCCATCCACCATCATCTAAAGGTAAGCTTGCCACTGTGCTCATCGTCGCAGACCACGCTGACCGCCATTCGCAGCCAAAAAGCCGATAAAAAATATAAAAAACCTTTTTTATCTACAAGCGGTTGTCTTGTTACTCCTCCTGTGTATGCACCTCTTTTCACGTTCCATCTCACGCCACGCTAACTGGTTTTCGCAGTCGCAGAAAAGTTCATTAAAGCAGTAACGACCTCACCCAATTTCTCTTGAAAAAAAACCAATTTTCCATCCAAATCGAAAAGAATCTAAAGACATGTCTTCCGCTGCTGTTGATGTTCCCCAATCCGTTGAGGCTGGCCAGCCTGTCATTTCCATGCCGGCGCCTGTTCCCGCCGCCCCCGCCTTTGCGCCTCAGAGCACAGGCGCTGCGCCAGTGCTTCGCTTTACGTCGGAGAGCTTGATCCTACCGTCACGGAGGCAATGCTGTTCGAGATCTTCAACATGATTGGTCCTGTGGCGAGGTGCAATCTCTCCGGTTTAAGTCCTCCGTGTCCTAACGCCTCGTTTTCTGCAGCATCCGAGTCTGCCGCGACGCCGTCACCCGTCGCTCTCTCGGCTACGCTTACGTTAATTACCTCAACGCCAGTGATGGTGTGTAGCGCCATCCTCCGCGTTTCCGTCCAGTGCTCATGCTCTCCCTAGGCGAACGCGCTCTTGAGCAGCTCAATTACTCGCTGATTAAAAACCGTGCATGGTATGTCTTGTCGCCTGTGTTATCGGTGGGCGAGCGAGGCTGACTCAATTGTCTTATCAGCCGGATCATGTGGTCTCAGCGCGATCCTGCCCTCCGCAAGACTGGCCAAGGCAATATTTTTATCAAGAACCTCGACGAGGCCATCGACAACAAGGCATGTTTTCGTTGCATAGGGTCGGATCTAGATCCTGACCTCTTTTTAGGCGCTTCATGACACATTTGCGGCGTTCGGCAACGTTCTCTCTTGCAAAGTCGCTACCGATGAACAAGGACGCTCGAAGGGCTACGGTTTCGTCCACTACGAGACCGCCGAGGCCGCCAACAACGCCATTGACTCTGTCAATGGCATGTTGCTCAATGACAAGAAGGTCTATGTTGGCCATCATATCTCTCGCAAGGTACACATTTATGCTATATTTTCGGACGCATATATTCACATTCTTGCGCGCGTAGGAGCGTCAATCCAAACTTGACGAGATGAAGGCTCAATTCACCAACCTCTACGTCAAGAACATTGCTTTCGAGGTTACCCAGCAAGAGTTCGAGGACCTATTCCACAACTTCGGTCAAGTTACCTCTGCCGTCATCCAGACCGACGACGAAGGCAAGAGCAAGGGCTTTGGTTTCGTCAACTACGAGCAGCACGAGGACGCCCAGAAAGCTGTCGACAGTCTTCATGACTCTGAACTCAAGGGACAGAAACTCTTCGTCTCTCGTGCCCAGAAGAAGGCCGAGCGTGAGGAGGAGCTGCGCAAGTCTTACGAGCAGGCCAAGATGGAGAAACTCAGCAAATACCAGGGTGTCAACTTGTACATCAAGAACTTGGAGGACGATGTGGATGACGACAAATTGCGCGCGGAATTCGAACCCTTTGGCACGGTTACGAGCTGCAAGGTCATGCGGGACGACAAAGGGACTTCAAAAGGCTTTGGCTTTGTATGTTATTCGTCTCCCGATGAGGCCACGAAAGCTGTCGCGGAGATGAACAACAAGATGATTGGTTCGAAACCCCTTTACGTCTCGCTGGCCCAGCGCCGCGAAGTCCGCCGACAGCAACTCGAGAGTCAGATTGCCCAGCGCAATCAGATCAGGATGCAACAGGCTGCGAGTGCGGGTATGCCTGGCGGTTACATGGGTGGCCCAATGTACTACCCTCCTGGCCCTGGGTACCCTCCTCAAGGTCGTGGCATGATGGGCTACGGTCAACCTGGCATGATGCCACCTCGCCCCGCTACGCGCCGCCCAACAACGGCCAGGTTGCTGGAATGCCCATTCCTGCTCCTTACGGACAGCCTCCTCAGCAGGGTTACGGCGGCATGCCCGGTTTCCCCGGTGGCGGACGTGGCGCTCCTCGTCCTCCCAATGCTCGGGGACCTGGAGGCTCGCCCCTATGCCCAACGCGGCTCTCCCTCGTGGCGCTGCTCCTCCTCCCGTCAACGGAGGTGCCCGTGCTCCCGGCCCGCAAGGAGTTGCCCGTCCTCCGGCTGGCGCTCCTGCTCCCGCTGGCCGTGCACCACCCCCCGCGCAAGCTGGCTACAAGCTTAACCCGCAGACTCGTAACGCTGGTGCTCCCTCCGCTGACGGTGCTGTTCCGACGCTCACTGCGACGAGCCTTGCGAATGCCTCGCCCATGGAGCAGAAGCAAATGCTTGGCGAAGTTATCTACATGAAGATTGCCGGGTACGTTACAGTGATGTATGTCTTACATTCAACTAATGCTTACCGTTCTTGCAGCTCTCAACCCGACTTGGCTGGCAAGATCACGGGCATGTTGCTTGAGATGGACAACAACGAACTTCTCCACCTCCTCGAGAACAACGATGCCATGAACAGCAAAGTCAACGAGGCTCTTTCTGTTCTCCATGACTACACGTCAAGGAGGAGTAGATTTGAGTACTTGTGTGTAGTTTTGGACCATTCGTGGCTCCGTCCCCTCCTTTCCCATACTCTGACTGACTTCTCAGCTGTTGTTCTGCATTATGATGTTCATCTCACGTTCTGTCGTTCACTTGCCCTGCTTGTGTTTTCTTTGTGGGGTGTTGGTGTGTAGGTTGCTTTGTCTTTATGTAACTCAATGGAATAGAGGTGAACAGCGCTGCTTAAGAAAAGGTTCAGAGTGAACAGAGATGTGAGAAAGAATATATTCCATAAATCAGCAAACAACTCCTCTAGCCCCGAATACAACGGCCGTCAGTTGGTTGCTACCTTCCGAGAGGTTGTCTCCGAGTCCAATAGAGAGAACGGTCGCCGAAAGAGTAAAGCGGCCAAATGATAGAAAGCATATTGGGATAGAGATATCTTGTGTCTCTCCGCTCCGTAACCTCCCAACAGGTATACCAGTGAGAATGCCTTCGTAGAGAACATGCTCCGAAGGTTCGATCTCCACGTTCAGGCGTAATGTTAATGGAGATGCTACGAACACGTCAATAATGTTTGACTGTGAGGTCAAAGAGAAACTTACGTGTCTGATTGATGACCTGTATCCGAAGATACGAGAATTCATGTGGCGGAGGATAAAATCGCCCATGCTCGTGTTTCAGTTCTTCGTCTGTATCTGACAGCAAGGACATGACAAGTTTGGCTGAACTCGTCCGAATAGCGTTAAGCATCCGCATTGTCATCCTTTGCTGTCGCAAGGACAGATCGCCAGATCGAGTCCCGCCAGCCTGAGAATTTGTTCAGCCACGGTTACGTCGCGAACGAGGAGGTTACGTACCTCTTTCCAATGACAATGAAGGCATTTGAACAGCTCTTCTCGATACCAGAACAGCTCCCGCTGAGTTTGATCTTGCTCGTCAGATAGTTTCGTCGTCGCCACAACAAACTGCCTGTCCGACAAGGTTGGTATCGGCTGAGCAAGGTGCTTGTCCGAAAGAATAAACTTCTTGAGAGCCATAACGATCCTGAGCGACTTTTTTTAGCTTTACATTTAAGCGGATGCGTATGACACCAACCGAGAGGTAGACCCCGGCGCGAGGGTACTGGACGTCGAAGCTGGCGGTTCACCTAGTTGAATGCTCAGCAACAGCGTGGCACAAATTAACACAGGCAGAATAACCTTCTTGAGTCCTCTCGATAGTCACGTCGAAAGGTGCCCCGTAAGAGTTGCGAACCTCAACAGAAAACAGACACCAATCCGCGTGATCGTGTATTGATGGCGATCCTGCGCCGTTAGAAGGGTACGGGTGTACATCCATTGACTGGCATTCAAGCATACGATACACTGTCACCATGAGAGGATACGACAGCTGCCTCGTATGGAAGACATCCGGGGGTACTTGCAATCCTCGATCGACACATGCATACGTCGCATATATCGTCCCATTCGTGCTAGAAAGGAAAATGTCGGTCACTGCTTTACACGCCAGCTGATTTTCTTTGAACGTACCAGCCTACTTTGCCTTGACACTGCACATTGAGAGTCAACCGTTCACCCGGCGCTATTGGATGCACCTCGTTCTGGTTCCACGAAAAGAGAGGTCGATGTATAAGGTCATACTCCGTTTCATATGTGTCGAAGGTGGATATGGAACCCTCCAGCAGAGTCTGCTGTGCGGGTTGGATCGTCGAGTCGTCGAATACCAGCCTTACAAAGTCAATCGTCATTGACGATACATTCTCGACCGTTATCCGGATCACAGAGCTACAAACACGTCAGAAAAGTTCAAGTCACTATTAGGGGATAAATTGAAACGTACCGCTCGCCGTCATAAAGCATCAACGCACCGTGGGTGACAGAGGTTCTTCGAATCCTCAGAAGCGGTTGTTCTGGAACAACCTTGCACTCTAGAAACTGCGTCGGAGCCTTCAATAATGCTTTGCTCACAGCTTCGGTACTGAGGCGCTTTTGAGATTTCTCCCAGGGAAGAGCCGTCAAGCCTGGATACTTGGATCGACCCATTTCGCATTGCAGCGCTCCCCGTCGACGGGAATGACGCTCTTCCTCCTCAGGCGAGGAAAGCGGAAGCAGGAATTCACGAGTACCCCCCGAAGCTTCAACCAAACAGCCTCGGATGATCAAAATACCAGCGCTCGTCACCTTCCCCGATATAACTACGCGGTGATAAGACCGAGCAGGGATGGAGAACTTCATCGGTGAAGCCTCGAAGGCGGGACCAGTCGTACTGTTTGATGGTCGTTATGAGGTTAATTCAGATAACCGTCAGGCTTACCTCAATGTAAATGAATCTATCTCGAAATCAAAGACGTAGGGATTCTTGAGAACAACCACCACTTCCAAAGTCTCGTTCTGTACCACCATGATCTGACTCTAAGGGAGGAAATAAGTTCAGGTGCGACAGAATAGTGGAAGATAGGAACCTTTCCTCCTATCACTCTTCGCGGGTTATATAAAAAAGGGTCTGTTCCCCCGGTGAGGATTGGGTTGAGGTCGGTTGATTTCGGGCGAAGGGCAGATGTCGGCTTTTCGTTAGGAAGACGAATTAGAGGTAAACTAAGGAGTAGTTGGAACTTGTCAAACTAATACGATAAGAATGACTCACGGAGTCACGACGATGCTAACGAGCGGATTACTGGACCAAAACTCGATAGTCTTCTGCTCTCCTCGACGCCTCGCGGTCAATAGTGCTCTTGCTGCTGTCGTGTACAAGTGATACTGATCGCCAGGCGCCAAAACGTCCTGTAAAGTCTTCAGAGAAGATAGCGCAAACTGAGCAACGCAAAGGAAATCTGCCATATACATAAGAGGTGGTTTCTAGGAAATGATATGAATGAAGGCCCACCTGGGAGTGCTTCTGCCACAGCAATCGCCTCTCGTACGACGCCTACTTGAAGTTCTGGCCATCCAAAAGGTTCCCGTAGATCATCGTCAAGACCGAGGTCATCTGTTTGCGGAGCAGTCTGACCCACATCCAGAATCTTTACTGCTTCAAGATCAATCCCTAGTGTTTTGCATACATAGTTGAGAAGATTGAGAACACTGTTGTTTCCGTCTGTGCTCTCGTTCATCCGCATGCCGACTTGAGCTTGGTTGACGGAGTTGTTCATTACGTCGTGAAGGCCACTCGGGGTCGCTGATCCATCTCCAGACACTCTCGTCCGTCCATCTTCCTCACGACCGCATACGATGAGGTCAAGGATACACCCCAGGATCTCTCTGAGAATGTAGGCCTCTTTCCTCCGATAGCCGAGGCAGGCATATGTGCTGGCCATTGCCTCTAGGATGGAAACACGTTCTCGAGGACCCAAATGTAAGAGCCATGGTCCATGAAGTTGAGTAAGCACGTTCGAGATGGATTGGCGCGAGACTCCCGAAAAAGAGCTCAATCGTTCTAAAACGGACCAGTTGTTATGATCTTCGCGTGTGATGGTAGGAGGAAGATAGGGTGTTGTTCCAGGTTGCAGCATGGAGGTAAAGGCCAACGGGCCCCATCCCTTAGCGGACCAGATGGAAAAAAGGAGGGAAGAATGTCGTAGAACGCAACAGCAATAAAGATATGATAAAAGTGAGAAATGATGGTCCGCATCTGAAGGAGGGGCCTTAAAATATAGGGTTGCTGCCTGAGATAGTTTGTCAGAGACATCGACCCAAGGATCACGAGTCGCAGCATTGCTGGTGGAAGTTTGCTAGGCGGAAGGTCAAAGGGATATAAAGTATGATGTAGATGGACGAACCAAGCCGTGCCCTGTAGCCCATGCTTCGAGAACAGAAAGAGTAGCAATGCCTTCCAGAGCCGACGCGTGCCAAACAGGGTCATGAGATGTTTTGAACATCTGGAGCCCTTCTGCATACCTACGCAGAAAGAATTTAGTCGATTGATAGGAAAAACGCGCAATTCGTACCATATGGCGGCGTCTTCAAGCCGTCCAGCAATCATATAGAAGTCACCAAGAACCTTGAACAATCTTCCATGTGACGATGCGACACCAATACTGCTGAAGCGTTTCTTTGGTGGCGGAGGACCTAAGGTAGATTGTCGATGGCCAGTCGAGGACGGACGTTTCATGGGAGGCGCGGAGCTTAACGCGACACCAGATTTAGACATGTCTGGGACGCTGTTGTGAGAGGGAAAGGACGGCAGTGAACTTCCGTTCATGTTGCTGTCTAATGGCGTGGGTAGCTCTGACAAGGGAGGGAGATTCGGGAACAATGAAGCATTCAGATATTCGTTCCCTAGAGGGCTTTCCAGTGTTTGCACCTAGTGTATGCATTAAGACGAGTTTTATCGTGGTTGATGAGGCTTACAAGGACTCCAAACTCGCCCAGGACGTTTGAACACAAGTCTGCGATAAGTGTACCGAGATATAGTTTCTTGTTCCCCATCATGCTTGGGATTACGACCAAGCCTTGCACTATTTCGTTCAAATTTAAGCTGTTATTGCCATCTCCGTCCTCAAACACGAAACAATTCCTCGCCAAGGGGTACAGCGCGCCAGCGGGGAACAGGTCTAGGAGCGCGCCGTTGAATTGCGCGAGAATTGAAGTCAATGTATCGGGGGGAGAACAGAGAGCAAGCCCGATGACTGCCAGCGGGAACTGCGACGGGCGAATCAAAGCCAGTGATTCATGTAACGTCGGTGGCGGACGGGTGGGGAAACTAAGATGCAGGTGGCCGGTCGACAGTGGATTGGGCATGAACCGTGCTTGGGTAGAATATGGTTAGCAAATAATTTTAAAACGGCGCGGAAGCATACCTCGCTCGTTCTTGCTGTCAACCGGAATATCTCCCAGCCGCAGCGACTCAAAGCTGCGAATTTCTGCGACATATTTCTCAAAGACGGAGAGGGAAATGGAGCCAACGGGGACGAGCAGGATTTGAAGATGGGCTAGGGATGCGAAGCCATGGGTGTCCATGCGGCGGGATGCCTGCGGTCGGCGAGCACGACAGCGATCCGCTCGATGATGAGAGAGGTATGTCGCCCGTCGACGTCGCGCGCGGTGGTGAGGAACAGAAGCAAAGGGTCGATCACTGCTCTACTGACAGACACCTTGAACACGTACCACCAACCAAGATGGCAAGTCTCCTTGAATCCTCACTGCCATTCGCTCAATCCTCAACAGGGAACCAGCGACAAAATGCTCGGCGGGGCCATGCTGCTGGCAGCAGCCTTCGTGTTCACTTATTATACAGCCTGGGCCATCCTTCTCGTACGCAAACAGCCAGTCGACATACTATTACTCTGACATCGCCCCCTCGCCAGCCTTTTTGCGAACCTTCAAGCCCGATACACGACTACTTTCCAGCCCGCGAATGGGCCGTCCGTCTCCCCGCTTTCATCCTCGTCGTCGGACTTTCTGTAATAGGATCATTCATCGGTTCTACCATCATCAAGGAAAAGAAGAAAAACGCTCAGAAAGCACGGCTACGAACAGCTTAATGTATGTTTGTCAGTCCTATAGTATCCTCTGTCCATTTACAATTACAGTCTATATGCTATATTACACAAATGTCGATGGTCCTCTTGCATTCCGTCGTTCCGGCATCCTCCCAACCTCTTGACGCGACTTCAAGACTCTCAGCTTCTCTGCGGTTATCAACTCTTTCGTGGCCTGGTTTATCAGGCTTTCGTGCGTGACTTCCGGTGCTGGTTCCGAGAGTACGCGAAGTGCTCGCAAGATCTGGACAAGCCTCAGTCTTAGCCATCAATAACAAAACTGAAAGTACCTTGTTCGTTGTGTTCGATTTTGTGTTCGGTTCTCCTCGTCCCAACGTCATGAGTCTGTTAAGCAGAGCAATGTGCGATATCGATTGAATTGCAATGGGGCTATGCAGCGTCCGCACAAAGATGAAGAGTTCTGCAACTGTCGACCACGTCGTTGTAGCAAGCATCTGCGGAGGTATCATCAGTCGGAGAACAGCTCATACGAGAAAAAAAACTCACAATCGACAGACCAGCTTGCACTTCCCTCTCGAACAAATCGACCAGGCTCTCGAATGGAGGCCACAGTTCATTCCAGACAGCATACGAAGTGACAGAACCCTCGTCCTCTTTTGAGGCGCGTTTCTGTGCCACGATGAGCCACAACTTGATTGCAATATAGGCATGGTCGATATCGGCAATAGCCGACTCCGGAATACTCGTCCCAGACTGGAGATATCCTCTTAACGCGTTTTGGTGCGCTATAGAAAACGCATGAAGCTGCCTGTACATCAAGTTGATCCAGACTTCTGTCGGATCCATTAAAGCCGCTAGCAAAAGGACGTTCCACGCTCGAACAGTCATGCTTTGTCGCAATGATGACGACCTCTGCCTTCATAAGTTATCCGACAACAACAATCGCGGTATAGCAACTCACATCTAATGTCTGTTCCACTATCCTGCTCATGATGCTCGGGTCGTGGCTAGCCGCCTGAAGGATGAAGTTGGCGATCATGAGCGACGCCGAAAAATCACTGTCAGAGTTCGTATCCGTCCAGACGGAATTTTGAATGTAGGTAAATCCATTATCTGCGAGATTTGGATACTCCTTTTGATACAATGTTGCTGGCGTTGCGTGCCCAGCGATTTCAGTGTTCATTAGCGCCTAGCCTCAGTTTAGCAAAGAGACGTGGACAGGACTATTGAGCTCACTTCGAACATGGCCTTTATAGTGGACGGAAGTACACGAGCTTTCATGCGAAGTCCGTCCCCCAGCAATTCAAAGATGACTGCAAGGATAGCGTTGGCAGGCGCATTAGCGTCGGAGGATTGCGTTCTCCGATACAAGGTTGACGTTACTTGTATGAGTCTGGAAAGGCTCGCCGTATCTACCTCCAGCCTATTCAGGATAATACGCAAGACGGCGTCAGTGTAGGTTAACATATCCTGTCATGAACTTGAGTAATGGAAAAGAGATCAGACTAAATAACTTACTCTGCTCAATGCCTTGTTGTGTTGGATAAGGATGGTAGCAATCGACAGCAAAGGCGAGGGATTCACAGCATGCGGCGAAAACTCTGCACTTTTGCGAGCCAGCTGGGTTAGCTGTTGACCAACGACTGAAGGAACATTCAGCAAGATAAAGCAGAAAGCGGAAGCCCTTACACATCATCATCTCCGCCGAATAGCCTTGATGGTAGACGACCTCAACGTACGTTAAGAGATTGTTGAGCATGGTTTGAAAATCAGCCTGGTTTGTGTCCACAGCTCTCGGTAGAGTATCACGAAGAAGTCGCTCCCGCAGTGGCTCAATGCCGGGTTGCGGCGAAGTCTTCGCATTGTTGTCAATCACCTGTCGTAACACAACGAAAACCTCGCGGTCTATAGGCCGCTATAGTGCAATCAGACAAAGGAGATCCAGGAGAGGATGAGTACGTACGCGCAAAAGGACTATCAGAGTGGCATTATTAGAATACCTGCACATAGCAAATGAGCATGCCAATCTCGGAAGCTAAGAAGAACGCACTGAGAAAGAGTCGATTCAATGAAGCTCTTGCTCTGCGCTACTAAAGCGTCTTGCGTGCTGTGACTCTGAGAGATTATCAGCTTGGCCACCTGCTCAATTGCAAGGCTACAACAACTCATCAGTGGACGAAACACCGACGAACGAAACGGCTCACTTGACAAATGAACGAAGGCCGTGACCGGTCCATGTTTTGATGAACGTTTGAACGACGGTCAATGCAAGTTGCCGGCACTCGTAATTTATGTCCAGCGCCAGAAGATCCAATGCCTTCGAGGTAGCCGTTTTCAGATATGGTGCAAGATGTTTCAGATGCATCTTCTTTTCAACGTCCTGCTTGTAGATCATGATGCCTAATCCTTCGAGCATACTCTTTAGCGTCAACACCGGTAACGAGGTGATATCCTCAATGCTCGTGAAGAGGCGCAGAGCTACCTCTACCATCGGTCCTCCAATTAACAGTGGAGTGCCCTCTTCACGAACAAACGTGTAAGGAGACGGGTCGATAGTGTACGGGGCGTCAAGCAGTCGAGTAAGCTCATGGATACACGGAAAAGCTAGCTCTGGAACTTCCTTCGTGTCGTCAAATGTGATGTCGAATGTCAGCCCATTTAGGGTGGTAGGTCTAATATTCACGTTAGAGAAGCCCAAGGTTCGGATAAGGTGATGCTTCAAGTGAAGAAGGTTGTTGTAGCCGATCGGGACCCCGTCAGCGATCATGTTCAAGCTCAAGATGAGAAGGGAAACCTAACGAAATATTAGTTGCGTAAGGAGTACTGTCGAACGCAGTGCTCACACGAAGTAGAGAGGCGTCTGACGTCCCGATTGGTTTGCCACTAGCCGCGACGTCGTCCGATGAAAGTCCATACATTGACTGCAAGGAGATTTCAGCATACCGCCAAGAGAAAACGTCACACCTACCAAGTACGCCGAAGCTGGCCCGTCTTGATCGTTCGTTTCGTCGTACTGGTCTTCACGGAGTGTCTCAATAACGGCATCCCATGATAGCACTGCTTGTCCATGAGCAGAAATTCGGCACGAATAAAGTACGACGCACCTTGCCAGGATGGAAAATGCGGACGTAGTTGTATCAGGAATGAAACGAGATTGGCGCGCTCATGTACAGGCGACTTCGACAGAACTTCGGTCCAACATGACGAGAGTACCTTGAAGTGAACTGGAAGCATGGTGGCGGCTAAAGTCTCCGCAGTTAAGCGAATTTCTTCCTATTATGGTATTTAAAAGCACTATTAGACGTCAAGAGGAAAGCCTACCTGCTCATCCCACAACGCCACGAAGAAATACTTGAAGATTTCACTGACGCTGGATTGCCACAATCTATCTTCTACAGCGAAGTATGGGCTCGTTGCATCCAAAATTATTCGAAATAGACGAGCAACGCTTTCCAGTCTACCTCCAAATGTCAGGTAAGGTGCAGGCTACATAGACGGAGAAAATACCGTAATTGCCAGACCCCTCCAGGACGGAACTGACGTTTGAGAATGGCACGAAAGGGTTGGTCGTCAACAACGATCGTCCGTAACAAGAATGATGCTCTGAGCTGGGAAACTTCATCTCTTTGTATGCCATATACTTCCCAAGCGCTGGAAAAGTCAACGAAGGTCCCGAAGTGAAGTGAACAAGCCTACCATTTTGAGAGCATGACACCGTTCCTCAGAATGAAATTGTCGATTTCATGAGCCTCAAGATACGGCGATTCCGTGATGAACATGTGCACGAACTGTGCGACGATGCAGGAAATATCGACGATGTTAGCGTCTAGATATGAACTCAATATCTCCATAAGTGTGGTCGGGATAATGATTGGGTCTGCAACGATAGAATTCCTAGTTGTCAACTTTCTCCTACGATTGACGTATCAGTTTCATACTGAATGAAGCTGAGCAGCGTACCGAGAAAGTAGGTCTTGGATATCATCCTTCGTGATCAGATGTAGATCCTGGATCTTAGCTCTGTCGCAACCGTAGAGGATTAAGCACGTTCCCAAGGTCAATCGAATAAAGTCTAGGCTGAGATATTAATCAATAAAAGATCTGTCGTTGATGAAACTAACATACACCTCTGAGGAGCACGAACCACCCTTGACGTCTTCGAGGATCTCAGGAAGATGTCGTTTGTGTAGAGTAGCAAACATGTCTTGCAAGTCATTCCGAGCAGTAGGCCTGATCCATGTAGTCGACATAATGGCTTTGACAAAGAGCAGAGACCCCGCCATGTTGCTGGAAAACTTGCTCATGGCGTTGTTGAAGTGTGTATAAGTCTGGATAGATACTTCTACACCGGACCGAGCGAAAACATACAGCCAATGCAAGCCGCGTAACAGGCCATCCTTATTCTGCGTGGCAGCGTTGATGACTGGACGCCAAAGATCGATACTTCCAACATCGATTCCTGATGAGCCGTCGATAGTGCTAGCGCGATAAGAAGCATCCAGGGCATCACGAGGAAACAGACGGACAAGAGACGGGACGGGCTGTGTGGATAGTCAGTTGAGTATCAACTACATGCGCGTGCAACTTACTCCGTTGAAATTCGGTAATGACGCCACAGCTTCCAACCACCGTGCAAAGAGATCGTCTAGTACCGCGAATACGACGCCATGTTGGGCAAGTCGTGTAAGAAGCCGCAAGAGCTTATCTAAGTAACTCCCGTCACTAGGTTCTCCGATTGAGGAAGCTCTGGGAGCTGGATCCATGACGTCTCCGGACGAGGCAGGCGCTTGAGACAAGTCGAGACAGAGCTCAAACAACAGATTCGTGTACGCGTTGAAGTCTTCATTGTGAAGAGCCTGGAGCCAAGGGACTATATAGTGGGACAGCAATGACCGACGCGCGGCGACATAATCACCTCCATTATGAACGGAGGTTGTCGGCAATGCGCGCGTTTTCTTCTGTGGCCAAGAGCTTTCGCGACCTTGTTGTACACCGGGTAAAATCTGTTGTTTGGCAACGTAATCACGAAGTATGGTGGCTAGGTTATCGTCCTACCACAGGGTAAGTTTCGAAAACGTAGAGAAGCGATGAACAGAGAACCGTACCTCAGCAAATATCCAATTAATCAGAGAGCGCACAAGTCTTGCAAGTGCATAATCCGATGCCATGTTATTCGGCGGCAACTTCCGGATGAGCAGAAGCAATCCAGTTTCGTTAACCGACAGGTCAAGGTCAGTCAAGCAGGATTCGATGGCCGCAAATAGTATTTCCACGTCAGTCGAGAGGTCCAACCCCAACGGTAACGGGAAGACACAAGGGATTCTCTTCGTCGACTTGTCCAAGAAAAGCTCTGTTGATCTATCCGCACGCTCAAAGAATCCAAGATGGTGCAGGTACTTCAGCAAGAATGTTGCCACAGAGTCTGAGCGAATATTGAATTCGTATCCCAACGCATTACGCAGATGGGATAATGAAACTATCTCGAATGGATGACCCATTTCATCCGAGGTATCCGCAAACCCGCTGTCTGTTTGACGAACCATCAGTAGATCTGACCCGTTGGGACCACCAAGTTGGGTATGATATGGTGCCTTCATTGCCGATGCAAAATAGACAAGATTCGTCCAGTCGAACAGCATCTCATGCTTCGATCGTGATATACGAGCACCCAGTAAATACTCGTTCAAGGCTTCAGAGATCGAGATAGATTCCAATTTGAGAATTCCTTCGCATAATCCCAGTACCTGGTGAAGCTCGAACTCAGGTACGGTCATACTCGACGAGCTTCTTCCCTTTTGCATGAGGACAAGGGATCCTAAAGCAACGCCGTTGGTTAACAGCTGCAGTTGTATCCAGAGCATGGACTTGATGACGGAAATCTCTTCGTAGCTTTTCCGTAAAAGGTCCTCCCTCGTAAGCTGCAGGATGTCGCCATAGAACTCGGTGGCACTGTGGCGTAATGTCTTCCACTCTATGGACATATGGCTGGAGTCGTATTCGAACGATCGGCAGGAGTGAACCTGATCTGTTGCGCACCCACTATGCACAAACTGCAAGCAAGACATGCATCTCAGACCCTGAGAATGACAGCCCCACAACGGCCCGCGACAGACCGTGCACAAACAGAGAGAGAAGATATTGACAGCGCGGAAAGTGTGGCCGCCAACATAGAGAGTCAATGGTCCATTGTCTCGTCGACTCGCCAACACATCCGAGAATCTGTACAGCGCGACCTTTTGGACGTTGGCGTCATGAGTCATCGAATATTTAGCTAGATGGCAGCCTGCGGGCACATCATAGCAATCGAAATGTACAGAGCAGAAACAAAACGGACAGCGAAGACCGAATCCGTCCAGGGTCTTATCGCAAGATCGACATTCGTGGACTGGAATGTGGCGCGTCGAAATAAAGCACCACGGAACAAACTGATGGTCGTGGGGATGATCCTGTAGTACATCCTTCATGGCAGGAGAATTGGAGAGATATGCAGAATAGGTGAGCGCGCGACTGATAGTTACATGTCCGACCGCTTTAGGCCACACAGCCACAAGCAGACTGGCAGCCAAATATCTGGCTTTGGGTGTGTGGTAGGCGATGACCTCGAGGATATCGAGGTACGCGTCAACCTTGGCTGTCACTACAAGGTCGAGAAGGCGATGTAGCCTATGTAGGACATCGAGACCCGACTTGGATGTCATTCCAAAATCGATGTTGTCGAAAATGGCAGCGAAGAGAGGGGGGATCAATGAAGCGAGGAAGTACACCGAGGGCCCTTGTAGCGGAGCGTTGGTTGACAGAATTCCAATCACCGAATCAACCCAAGGGGTCCATTCAGACTTGGAGAGAGCAGCTTCGTCGTCCTCAACCCCGTCAACTCGAATAGACACCATGGGTTCTTCGAAGTTGTTGTATTGTTGATTATCCATGGCTGAAAAAGATCGTTATTGACAAAGTTCTCAAGCGTCAAGATATGATTTACCTGCCGACACATCAGCAAAATGATTCTCTACGCCTTGCATCTGGCGCAAGCTTTCGAGAATACCGCGCAGAATACATTCCTCGTAGAAGGCTAAAAGGCGCGCGTGCATTTCTACGGGGAACGTGAAGAACGCAGGAAGGAGCGCGAAAGCAATCTGGGCCACAATCTTGGGATTGTTTCGATGAACATGGAGGAGAAACTGGGCAACTTTCAGAGTAAGAGACTGCAATGCATTCGGGGGTCGGGTGGGTCTCGGAGAAGTGATTTTGAAGCGACAATCTTCCGATACAACGGATGAGAGGACGACGATGCAGCGAGACAGGAGTTCGGTTGACTTGACGCGTTCTCCGAAGGCTGGTGAAGGCGACCTTGAACGCTTGCCGGACGGATACAGAGAGCGACGGAACGGAGATGAACTTTTCCCGCTACGCCGTTCTGGTCGTTCAACCTCTTCAGTTCTGAGCAAAGTTAGGAAACTGCATGCCCATAGTATGTCAGGGAACGTACCCATCGTCAAATATCTGCCATCCTTGGCTAACAGAAATCATGAGCACGTCTTTGAGCTGTGACATCAGCTCAAAGGTCGCATTCGTCGAGAAGTCGCCGTCGACCTCCACTTCTTCCTCATCATCTACAACGATTCGGTTTGCCGGTTTACCATTCCCAATCTTCACGACCTCCTTCACAGACTTGACTGTTCCTGCGAGCGTCGCAAAAGTACTGGTGCCTCCGGTGTCGGTAGTGGTCCCAACCACATCGTAGACTGTCGGGGGCATGACACGACTCGACAACTGGCCAAGGACATGGGCGAGGAGCTTCCGCGACTCATTGCTTCGGTTGCTGCTCTTTTGCGAGAAAACGGGATGTATTGGGGTAAGCGGCGGGTCGCTACCGGATGACGAGATGCGCAGAGAAGGAAGTGACGGTGCGCTCGGGCTGGTTGGTGAGGGTCCTGGATTTGGGTTGAACGGATCGAGAAATCCCTTCTCCTGGGCGACATTGGTGTCAATGAATATTCCAGGAGCTTTCCCAATGCGACCGTTGCTGTTCATGCCAGTGAATGAGACGCATACAACAGTGTTCAGTCGAGGTTCATGGTGGTAAGTAGAGAGTCCGATCAGCTTCAAAAGTCTATATTTCCAATACATTAAAAATGAATTTATTCTTAGATTATTCTACGTCGTCATCATCTTCCGCGGCTCTGGTTGGAGGAGCCAGTCTGCCATTACTATTAGTATTCCGACCAAGTGCAATGGGCCTCCTTGGTTGAGCTAGCAAGGTTTTGAGAATGGTTTAAACTTATGAACTTAAATAATAATAAAATTTACCCAAATCATTAAGTCCGAGCGTATACAACGCCGACATAGTTCTTGCGCGTGGTGTCTGCATCGCAACGGGGCCCGTGGGTTGCCGCGTCTGAGGCATGGAAACCCTCAAGCCCAAGTTCGCATACGGACTTTGCTTTGAGGCAAAGTTCGTTGACTGCGCGTGCTTTAGTTTTCGTGTCGTGATAACGTTACCGAATGTAGATGGACTCGAAGGACGTGGAGGAGGAGACACAGGAGAGAGCAGCTCAGGATCATGCAGTGCCCGCTTGATAGCGGTAATGTCATGTTCGATATCCTCCAACTTGTGCTCCAAGCTCTTCTGCATCTTCTTCACTGCCAAATCTTCGCCATTGATGAAGGCTTCCACCTGTCCCTCCAATTCCGCCGTAACCTCTCCAATAGATAGCAGCGTTTCGAAACCCTGCGACTGTAAAGCTTCATCCGCTATACGGATCTCAAGTTCCACTCGAGCATCCTCAGTGTAATCATTGAGGCGTTCTGTAGCCGTCTGAAGAATGGGACTACCTTCATGCAAGCTCTGCTTGAGGTCCTGAAGAGCAAGATGACAGTCCCGGAAAGCGCGTTGGATGTTGTCGTATCTGCGGCTGACTTTACTTAACTCAGCAAGCAGGCGATGAGGCGATGGCAGCGAGGGTGGCACTTCGGGGAGGTTTCTTTCGACTGAAGAACCCTCCTCCATCGACGGAGTCGGTAGGGAGTCACTGGAGGGAGTGAGTTCAATTGTCGGAGTGTCATCCTCAATAGGAAAGACCATCTTTGTGGGAGGATTGTCGATGACCGTTTCCAGTGGCATTTCCTTCGTCGGGAAAACCACCGAGTCAGATACAGCAAGAGTAGAGGAGGAAGACGATTCCGACATAGTAGAGTCTTCTTGCTCAATAGATGGAGATGGTATTGGAGTTTCCGGGAGCATTTTTTGCTGTGGGACCGCAAGCAATTTCTCCAGATGAAGCCTACGGTCCGTCTGCGACCTTAGATCGTCCAACAAAGCCTGGAGAGTGCTTTCAACGACAGCTATCCGCTCTTCCGAGCCACGTAGTGTCATTGTTTCGAGATTCCTCGCATCCTGTATCATCTGTGCCAAGTCTCCGCTCTCCTCCGCGCGACGTATCCACCGCTGAACCCATTCATCAAATATTTCTTCTCTAGAAATCATTCGGATGCGGAGAGCGGTTTCTCGACGACGACCGAACGCCTCCCTCATGAGATCTCCGCCAAGTTCATCTAAAGCATGACGCATCTTCTCAGCCGAGGAACGCGAATGCTGGAGTTGGGAGGAAAGATGGGCAATTTGCGAGCCTAGAGTATCCACAGTGGCAGAATGGCGACTCTTCAAAGTAAGCAGCGACTCTTGGAGGGCATTGGTAGACGATTGGGAGAACTTCCTGTGACGGGCGTCAATGGGCTGCGGTAGTGAGGATACATAACATACATGTATCGAGAGACCATTTTGGCAGCAGAATTATCTTCCAGCCTTAATTTCTCGATCTCTGTCTTTATTTGAGCCAGTTCATTCCTGTCGAGTTCGGAATTATGTGCTTCGGTCTCGCACTGCGCACGACCAACTTCAAGCTCGTACTGCAGTCGACGGACTTCTGCCTGAAGTCGTCCTGTTTCCTCTGCGAACTCCGAAAAGAGCTTCTCCAAGCTCTGTTTGCCTTCGGCAAGAATAGCGGCAGGTGAAGAGGAGCTGGATGTGGATGTTCTTCCCTCTAGGGAACGGACGAGGTTGGCGTATTCAGTCACAACCCGGTCGGATTGCTTTGTCTGCTCCTTAGCCTCCCAGAGTTGTTGCTCCAAAGTTCTCTCTCGTATTAGCCCTTCCTCTTCGCGACCACGGACGCGTGCAGCAAGAGCGTATGCCCCATCCACCGTCAGCTTCGACTTGACCAACTCAGCATTTGTATGGGCAAGCTCGGTGGTCCGTTCCAGCAGTGATTCCTCCGTAAGATCAAGCTTGTCCGACAGTCTCCTAAGAGATAGGGTGAGCTCTTGGACCTGGGTACCCTGTGAGCTCTGTGCGTCCACGGGTGTATTGCGGCGCAAGACGTCGATCTCGGAGGTAAGCAAGGCATTCTCCCTTTCAAGGTGGATGATTTTATCGTGGGCATGCGAGGTATCAAGGGAGTATCGCTGTAACTTTACAGAGGCGCTGTGAGCTTCTTCCTACAATTGAGATTAGATTAGTTGCGGTCGGAATGGATAACTTGCCTGAAATCTGGCAACTGCAGCCCTCAGACTGGCCAATTCCAAATTTATAGGGTGCTCATCGTGCAGCATAACGGAGCGCCGATGGCCCTTTGGTGGTCGTCGGTTATGTTGTCATGTAACGTGTCTGCGTGCTTTGCACGATCACGCTTGATTTAGCACTGCCAAAACGGCAATTGCTCCCACCCTCTCTTCGACTCTAACCACCATGTCCAAAAGACAAAAGAAACCACAGAAACATCTCAAACAGACGACCCTGCTCGAATCGCTTTCTTCGCCGTCGCGTCCGTCGCCATCGAAACCTCCCAAAAAGAAAAAAGACCCCGAGGCACCGGCTGCTTCGCGAAAGCGTAGAAAGCGTTCGCCACAACCCATCGCAGATGAATCTGACTCGGACGTTGGCGCTATCAAATTTGTTGACCAAACGGTCGACTCCGACGCGGAGAACAAAGCATCACAGCCCTCTCCAAAGAAGCGCAGGAAAATTGCCGTTCTTGGGAGTGATGAGGAGGAGTCCGACGCTGGACCTGTTTTCAAAAGGCTGAAGAAGAAAGAGGAGGAACCTGCAGCCGCGTCCTCGTCCAAAGGAAAGGCGCGTGCGAAACCTCAGGACCTAGACTCTGACGAGGAGGATGTGGCTCCGCGGAAGACAAAGTCTCGACTACACAAAGGCTCTCGGAAGAAACCTGCCGTGCAGGACGACTCAGACTCGGATGAGCTTGAGCAAGAACGTGAGCATTCTAAATATGCCTTGCCTTCCTCTAAATCATCTCTAGATGTTATTGAGGCGCGTTTCCGTTCGCGGGATAAGAAGACAGCTTTTCAGCGAAACTTGGAAAAACTAAAGAGTGAGTGAGCGAGTCCCTAGCAGAGAATACGCTAAATCCTCTCAGGAAAGAAGTTGGGAAAACCAGTAGAATCCAGCGAGGACGAGGACGGAGATTACTACTATGTTAGCGTATCTGAGGATGATCGACCGTTCAAAGGTGCCAGAAAGGACGGTAGCGAGGACGATGAAGAGGAAAAAGACAGCCTGTTCGATGAGGGATCCGACAAGTCATCAGACTTCATCATTGAAGACGACGGCGACGGTGCCGCGCTTTTGCCAGTCGAGTTCCGGGCTCAACAAGATCTTGCTCATCATTTCAAGACGATATTTCAATTCTTTGTCCATGTTGCTGTGCAAACTCCCCATGAACGAAGCGCCTTCATGGAGAAGCAAATGAGTCAGTATCTTTAATGCTCAATCCTCTTGCTGGTTGTTGATGATAGCATCTAGAGGATGAATACTTTTCTGTTCCCTTACAAGTCGCGCGTCGAAAGATCATCGGTTTACGCGATTCGCTCGTCGCATCTTCTGTCTGGCGTCCGGAATTCAAGAAATCATTAGAAGCGCTGCCCAGATTTAACCTCTATGCTTTGGATTTTTCTGTCCCTGCTTGCGATGCATGCCATCTTGGAGGACGCGTCTCGACGTTACGAGGACAACTTGGAGGCGCGCCTTACAATATCCTAGGTTTTGATGTACGTTCTCGTGTTGCAGTGTGCCATTCCTACTTATGAGCAATCAGGAAATTGTCTCTGATCCAGATTCTGACGAATCGGACGACTCTGACAGCGAGAAGAACAAGAAGAACAAGAAAAAGTTAAAGAAAAAGAAAGCGAAGAAGGTCAAGAACGAGTCCGCGCCCAAGTACATCGACTCTGTACATCTAGGGCGATTCTGCGCCAAACGAACGCGTGTTTATCACGATCTGTCGCACTGGGAGGTTAGCCATTCTCCTTGATTGTTCCTTGGGCGGCCCTGACAGTCGTACCCAGTATCACCTCTTCAAAAGGATCGAAGGCGAAGTAGACGAGCTTCACTCTGCAGACAAAGAGGACGGTTATGTGCGCGTTGCTTGGTCCGGGGTAGAAAGCCACCTGAAGATTTAGGCGATGCGGATGGAATATGTGAATGGTTAGATGAACGCCAGTTTATCGAACAGGAATGGCAGGCTTTGAGGAAGATGATGGAGTCTGCGACGCAGCTTGAGGTATCAGCTCGCAAAGGCGAAGACGTGGATTGATTAATGTAGTCAGTAATGTTTTCTTGCGTAGATCGAATTTGTTGTTATAGTCATATGTTGGCGCTCAGCTTGAATCACTTTGAATCACATTGAGGTTCCTTCTGCTCGACATGTTTCGTCACGCCGAACACGGTCAATCGACATGGTACTGTCGGACCTTGTACGCGCTGCTTGCGGTTGTCGGGTCAGTCCCAAAAGTCGGACATTTTGGGCCCAAAAACGTGTGCGAAAAATTCGTACAGAACTGATCAACGATTCCGGGACAGAAAGTGCCCAAAACAGGCGATTTTATCCCCCTTTGCTCTTACCATGTCGTATTATCCGAATGCAACACAGCCCACGTCGGCCACCTATCCTTATGGTGGCTATCAGGCTCAGTATTCATACCAACCTGGTACTACCAGCTATCCGTGGCAATACCACCATTATTACCAACTTCCGCGACCTGGCCAGCCTGCAACCCCAGCGCGGCCTGCCACTACTACACCACGACATCCAGTCCTGCTCCGCAACGTGCATCGAATTTTCAGACCTACAATCCGCCTACAGCGACAACGAGCTATGCTCGAGATACAGCGTCGGCGGCCTCTACAGGAGGGACTGGACGCGGAGGAAAGAGGCAGTCCAACATGAAGGGGTTGTTTACAAAAGAGCGTACGTTCTACATTATCCACGTTCAGAATGCGATCTCACCACGTCTCAGTCAAAAACATTATGTATGGTTTTGGCGATGACCGGAATCCCGCGAACGACACCGTGAGCGTCATGGAGGAAATACTCATTGAGTACATCACAGACGTTGTACGTTGCGTTAAACTGGTTTTATGTGCACCATTCACATCATATGCAGTGTCTTGCTGCCAGTGGGCCATCGAAGCGGGCTCGCCTGTCCGTAGAAGACTTGCGCAAGGTTCTTTCACGACCAGCAGACGCCAAGAAGCTTGCCCGTATGGAGGAGCTTATATTCATGCAGGAAGATATCAAACGAGCGCGTGCTCAATTTGAGGAATCAGATAATCCAAAGGGATTTTGAACGGGTCGTACCCACAGCCGCCACGCTCCCTGCTGTTGACAATGCCGAGCTCGCTGTTCCACATCTGCCGATATCGTACGAGTCGATATCTGGGTCTGTTACGGTTCTTCTTTTGTGATGACAAGTGTGAATAGGCATACCTTTAAAGGACAGTACGTACAGCATTCGGGAATCTTTTACTCTTCCATCGCATCCTCGTCCTTGCTTTCGGAAGTTTCCTCTTGTTGTGTACGCGCTTTTACGCCTGTAGACGATGTAGGTCACACAAAGAAGAGAGATTGAATTACAAGACTTACCACCGCTTTCTGCAAGAGGCTTGACGTGTTCCTTCAACCATTCTTCTGATTCCCAAACTAATATGAACAGTGAGATCCTGGTATACATACATGGAAGCAGCACCCTACCAGCCCTGTTACCGCCCAACTGCATGGGGGTCTTCATGGGGCGAGCTAGATTGACCTTGAGAACATGACCACTGAGTTCGTTCATGTCCATGTTGTCGATGGCGTCTTGTGCATCAGCAGAAGAACCGTATGTTACAAATGCAAAGCCTCTGTGCTTTCCGTCTATTCAGCCATTAGTAGACGGGCATCAAGACAGTATTGCGCTTACCAGGAGGTTGGTGTGGATTCGTATTGGCAGGTGGCAACTGCACTTCTATGATATCTCCTGCTCAACATGATGAGAAACCGCGAATAGTATCCGTTTTAGTAGATGTACATGCCAAATGTCGAGAACGTCTCATAGATTTTGCTCTCGTCCACCTCCTCGGCGACGCCACCCACGAAAACCGTCTTCTTGGCCTTGGTCCCCTCTTCCATTAAAGGTGCTGCAGATTAGGATGACGGAAAAAGGCAAGGAGTTCACGCGACCAACGGGCACACAGATGCACGTGGTAGATGGATTGCCGTAAAAGGAGTAGTACAGTGTTCCCGCATTCTGGCACCATTCGACAGATGCAGTGTGCGTCTGTGCGCGCTGCTTGTCGCCTAGGAAATTGTGCATCGTGTGCACTCCACTGCCTCACATGCAAGGACGTGTTTCCTGGCTGGCTGCCTCCGGCCCATGGCCCAAGTATCTGGTTCGCGCGATATCCCGCTGGCGCTGCTTGGGCGCCCTGAGAACCTTTTACCCCAACTCAGTAACAGCTACACTATCGGGCTCGATCTTTCAAACATTCGGTGAAATCAACCCTTTCAACTCTATGGACTTACTCCCAATAATGGCATCTGTTTCCTCAGTGTTCCGGTCCCTTCATTTACGTCGTCTCTTATAAGTCCTTCGTGGCGAACCTGAACCCTACCCAATACCACCAATGTCTCGTGCGTGGCGCTCAGACCATGGTCAGCCTGTGTCACCATCCTCGCCGACTTCATCGCAGGAAGAGGATGATTCCGAATGGAATACGCGTCGGAGACCTTACTGGCCAGCGTATAGATCAGTGTTCCTACGTCGCGGCTTCCGACTCGACACTGTGCGGGACGTCAAACAGTACTATCGCGACCTTGGTATTGATGTCCCGCAGTCAATACGGATGCGTTTAGCACATGCAGATGATGAACTCTGCCCTGACGTCGGCTTGGTGGGTACGTTTCCCTGCCGTCGCGTATCTCGTCTTCACGATACTCTCCAGCCCGACAATCTATTTCGGGGAACCGTCGTACGCGATGGCTCCAAATTTGTCGTCAAGGCCGTCCACAGTCGTAGCCGCGAACTAGACATCATACATTATCTTTCGACACCCCCAGTCAGGGATCACCCAATGAATCACTGCATCCGTGAGTGTGCTTTGTGCAACGTCTTGGCCTCTGCAGATTTACGTCAACTCAGCCGTATTGGATCTGATACACATACCACAGGACCAGATCGCGTTTATAGTGATGGAAGAGTGGTCACCAGAGTTGATTCCTCTCCGTCTAGATGTGTTCTTGAGAGGAATGCGACAATGCATTGAGGTATCTTGCGTGTTTTTTCGTTGAATATCTCACTCAAATATAGCATCTGGCACAGCACATTCTATTCATGCACCAACACCGCATTGCGCACCTGGATATTTCTCTGAGAAATGTACTCACAGATTATAATGGAAACTACGCGTACATCGACTTTGAAGGTAGTCGGCGATTCGACGATTCCTCGGAACACTGTATGGCGGGGTATCGCGGCACAGAAGTGCCTCCGGAATGTGGTACGGGGCATTGCACGGATCCGTACAAGATCGATGTTTGGGCCTTGGCCATTCTAATCCTGCGGGTATGCAAGGTGGGTGCTCCTTCCACATGCTTCGCGGTTCGTTCTCTCTAATTGGTGATATTAGTTGACAGGACAATGCGTACCGGGGCTTCTGGAGATCATCAAACCCATGCTGAATGACAATCCAGATGACCGACCCACTCTTCGAGAGGTACTCAAAACCTTTGACACCACCATACCGTTGATCGGATACCCCAGCACTAGATGACAGTACCATGTACCTGTATAATTGGACTATAACTTACTGCTAAAATACACCTAGAACGATACAAATACGCCGACGTTACGCGTCTGACGTCGACGGAACCGACGAAGCTTCCAGCTTTTGGCGTTTTCGAGTGAGATAACGCTCACGCGCACTCTGGACATCGGCTTCTGTGTTTCGTTTCGCAACGACACGAGCAAGTGCCTCGTCATCAGCCTGCTTCTTCTCCCGTGCCACTCGCTCTTTCTCCGATTCCAATTGTTGTTGTATCTCCCGCGCACGTCGTTCGTTGATTTCCCGCGGCTTGCGGCAGTACCCACGCCCGGTGAGTCTGTACCACTTCGGACTCGTCTTTTTGAGCTTGTGAATTCTTGGTTCGCCCAAGTTTCCGCGTATTAGTCCCAGACAAGTTCAAGCCAGCAGCTAAAAGCTCGCGTTTGTCGACAATCTGGTTGTCGTCATTGAGCTCGACTTCCTTGCCTTCCGTCCGAGCTATCCGCGCCAGTTCCAGGTCAGAGACCGGTGTAAAGTCGGCAGGTTTTGTGATAGTGAGATTCGGTGCTGGGCCCTGAGGACCAATGACAGTTTTCTGAGTTGCAGCAACTGTAGCCTCGTGACGCTGTTCTGATTCCTCCAGTAGCTGGCGGTAGTAGTGGGACATGCCCGAGGATGGTCCGGCTGACTTCTGTAAAGCTGATACCAAAGTAAGAAACAAGATTATTAGGGAAAGCATGGACTGCACCGTCTCGTCGCTTCTCCTCCTCTTCCGCTCGTCGTACCTCAGCCATTTGATCTTTGTATGCCTGTGTGACGAACGAATCCTTGTCCTTGAATTCGTCTCCTTCCATCTCCCGTTCGTGTTGCATCATCTTCTCCTCGGCGCGGAGGTGGTCAAGTTTCCGTGTCTGCGCAGAGGTAAGCAGACCATGTATGTATTTAGGCTAGTAGTACAGTCAGTAAAAGCAAAGACGAATCATACAGTCGACACACCTTGCGCTGTGCCGCGTCCAGTTCCTTGGCCTCCTTCTGTTTCTGTTTTGCCATCTGCATCGCATCCCAGACCTCGTCGTACTCGTACACAGTTTCATCGACCTTCTTTTCCTCCTCCATAATCTTCCTCAGCTTTCTCGATGTGCCCACATTCTGAGCCAGAAGCTGTTTGTTGGCAGCCGCATCAGCCTTGGCAGACGATGTGACGGCGGCGTCGACGGGCTCATCGTCGTCGAGCGAGGCAAATGCGGCAGGGCGCTTGAGTGAGGGCGCTGGTTCCGCTGGCTGTTTTGGTTTACCGAGGGAGAATGAGAGCTTCATAACAAGCGTGTTCGGCCCGATGATTCAAACTGCGTCGGACTCTGAAACGCGTCTTGACCAGCGCGTTCACTGATGGCACAGGCCGGCTTCGACAGACGCCGCATAAATGGCCCAGAAGAAAGCTTTCCGCCTGTTTTCGACGACGACGATGACCGTCGGCCCAGCAGCAAGCCCAGGCAGGGTAGAAAACCCAGTGAAATCCGTCCAATCTGTACGATTTTCATGTTCTTTCTATGGGAAAAATCTTAGTACGCTCTAGTCCTACAACCAGGTCTTATAACGCAAGCTAATGGATCGGCATATATTGAAACCGAAAAGACAAAGATTGCCTGTGCAGTGTAGGTTAGATGCTCTTTCGGTGAACTACACTAATTCATATCTAGGTATGGCCCTCGACAATCAAAAAACATGGCATATAGTGAGAATGGTCACTTGAATGTAGAAGTAAAATATGCACCATATGCATGTCGGCAAAGAAAGGCGCCCATTCGTGCAAGCGGATTTCCCCCAGTTCGCCACATTGAACTGACACTGTTCCCAGGATGCTGAAGATCGCTCTATTGGAGTCGCTATACATCAAGCCCTTCTATCTTCCGTTCGACTAGAGCTTCTTCCTAAATCAACTATTGACATTTTTATTGTCATCATTGAATCGGATGGCCTCGAAGGATGTGTCGCAGCTGGTTCCGTGGCCGCTAGCACGGCCCTTGCGGACGCGGGCATCGAACTATTCGGTCTTGTCGTTTCTTGCGCTGCTGTAAGTGCGACGCCAAATCAGTCACATAGACTCTGATATGAACCTCATCAGGCTTTGGTGGACGATGAAATATGGCTGGACCCGACACTTGACGAGGCACAATACGCCAAGGGATCCTTGGTGTTGGCGACAATGCCAGCACTAGAGACCGTCACTAGCGTATGGCAGAATGGTCAAATGCAAACTGTCGACGTTATAAAGGCATGTGTATTCAAATATTCCTTCTCATGTACTGATCGCTTTCTAGTGCATGGAACTGTGCGAAGAGCGATGTACCGAAATGCATTCAGTTGTCGCTCAAGTGTTACTAGATTCACAGAGGTAGATTCGGGAGCAGAAGTGGAGCACGTATTACTGTATCATAATGTAACTGTTCTTACACACTAGCAGATATAAGTTAACCATCCAGGATGGCGGGTATATAAAATGTGAGCACTCCTCCGGCGTCAGCAACATCGCCGATATACACATACAAAATCATGCAGTGATTTTGGCAGATACCTAGAAGTCGTTAGTGTGTTCTGGACGCGTAGGATGAACCTATGCGCTTACAAGCAATAGTAGTCGTTGAGACTACATGACTGTTCAAAAATTTGATGAAGCTTCGTATAGAGACGAGGACAGTGAAAAGTTCTTCGGGATCTGGTGGCGGATCGTCGTTTTGTGATGCGGCATCCTTGGCTGTACGGTGAATGAGGAAACGACAACGGCATTGAAAACACGCTACACCCACCCATTGTAGGATTCGTGCAGTCTCGCCATTCAGTTTCGACTTTGACGCTCTCAGTGTGAATAGAGATTTGTAGACAGCCGCTATTATTCGCGCGGACCGCCAGGATATCGGACATCGGCCGCAAGCGGTCTACAATCGTTCTCAATTTCTGTAGCGGAGGCAACAGTATATGCGTCTAATAGGAACGTCAGTTTGAGGATAGCCTGCCGTCAATGGGACGCACGTCTGGTTCGGGACACATTGGTTCGCTCAGCTTGTCCACATCGCTGGGCTTCATAACTTCGATCTTGACATCATGCGTAACCTTGACGCGTCGGCCGACTCGCGTCGTGCCGGTGATCTCGAAGCTCATAACGGCCTGATCGTTTTTCTTGGCTAGTTTCATGACGACTTCCTCCGTGGCATACGAAGAGGACGCGCCGGTCGAGGATGACGCGGATCGCAATGCAGCAAGAAGCGCTTCAGAGGAGAGCGCCATGGTGATTTCGTTCCCCGCGTTTGACTGGATGCGATATCCACTGAACAGAGAGTCCACTTTGACCTGTCTGAACTGTCGTTAGAACGGACTTTGTTTAGTTCAGGGTTGAACGCACGACCACACCTGAATGCCACCTTCATTCGTGTCACTGTTGCAAATCAGATGCATATTGGTTTCCGTAAACTTTATGATGCATTTCTTCTGCAATTTTTCAATGGACTGGATTATCCCTGGCACAAGTGATTCGCGTCAATTGCTCGGAAACGTCGTGTGAAGCGTACGGACGAAAGAAGGTGGGAACATTGTCTATCGACGCTCTAAATCGCATCTAGGTAGGATGAGACAAGTTAAAAGACCATGTAGACGGTATACGCACTTCCAATACACTTTCATTATCCACGTAGCGTCAGACAGATGAGGGGAAAGAGAAAAGCACAGATCGTGACCGAGTTGCTCACGTGCTGTGACAACGACCAACTCAACGGAGCTCACCGATTAAGTTTCCGTTTCATCTCAGACCGTCATCGAACATCGAAGGCATGGAATTGGTGCCCATGTTTAATTATTTCTTCGTGTACCCCAAGGTAGGTGGTATATGATGAAAAAGTAGACGCATACTTACATCCATTTGTTGTTGCACAGGGCATGCTAAGAAAACATTTCGAAATCACCGCATATCATGACCCCTTCGAATCTACCAGAACGCATCCTCCAAAACGGAAGCATCCCAAACATCAGCCTTGGTCCACTCGTCTGCAGGTAACTGCTCAAACTGGGTGAAGTTCTCCCTCGTGATATAATCTTTTTCCCATTCCTGGTTAGCATAATAAGAAAACACTTCCCAGTTCCTGACATCCCCTATCAATAACAAGAAACCAGGCAAAGTAGAAAACGTACTGTACGGCCCAAGGGGAGACGAGTCTACCACCGTGTTCAAGAGACTCGTTGTTGAGCCACGCCACATATTGGCGAACGATAGCTACCAGTGACAGTCAAAACTGGGGTCCAGTGTACTTCTGCAAAGACTGACCTTCCGAGGGACCAGTTCCAAAGAGTCCGCGGAAATGTGTATATCTTGTACCGTTGTATTGCCTCCAAAGCTCAGCTTCATTAGGGATTCGGGCGGTTCCTTCCCAAACTTTAGCTAGCGCGTACGATTGGTATTGACCAACAGTCCACGGGCGTACTTGTGGCCGGAAATAAGCGGTACATCGTAAAACCAAGGATATTATTACACACCATTGGTGAACGCAAGCGTTGGGTCAGGGATGTAATGTCCAGTCCAGTGAACATTCCGCAAAGCATTTCCATTGAACACATCGGTTGGAGGGCCGATGGGGCTTGGAATTTGTTGCCAAGAGTGCTGCACGACAACTTGTCAGTCGAAGACCAGTCGTGACTTTGGCCAAGACCTACTCATTAAGAATCGCTGACAGGAACGAGTTTGACCTCTTGTATCCTGTCGCAAGGATAACCTGGACATCAGTCAGCACTCGTAAGTTTGTCCGAGAGAAAAATGAGACCGGGTACCTCGTCAATATCTTCCAAGACACTCCCATTTACGAGAGAGATCTTTCCCACTTTTATGCCGTTATCAAACGAAGGCAGTGCGCTGAATGAAGCTATCTCGGGAATGAATTCAGTCTCTGGAGGGAATCGGCGGAATGAACGGCGCTGGAAGGGTGGAGGTTGTCCCAATCGTATTTCTATCCCGAGAGTCAGCGACCTTGCCGTGGATAACAAACCAAACTGCAAACCTTCGAGCTAGCGTAGACCTTTTTAGCATAAGGTATGATGTCACGAGCTATTTCCGAGCCAGAGGTGCCAACGCCAACGACCAATATTTTCTGGACGGCAGACATTCATTAGTGTTATTCTTCAAAATTATGCACATACCTTTCCAGTGTATCGCTGCGGAGTACGGTACACTCTCGAATGATAGACGCTAAACCTCGACGGATCATTGACAGCTCTCACTTTGCTCCACTCAATCAGACCATCAATGTCGGGTACATGAGGTTGATCATAGGGACCCGAGGCAACAACAACAGCGTCAAATTCCTCCGTCCACCAAGTAGCTCTAATCCGTTGTGATTCTTCAAGCTTTTTGAGATGCCTGAGGGTGAGCGTCCACGCTGAACCGTCAGATTTCTTTGCCAACTTTTCGACACGTGTTGAGTACGCGGTTACTGCTGGGTTGTCGTTAACGTTGAGCTTGTGAACGGAGGCGTAGGCGCGAACGTGCGCTTGAATTGTATGCGCAGGGATGACCCAAGGCTAGGAAAGATATTAACTAAGGTATCAAACGCTAGAACAACGTGATGAACATACGTGATCAGGCAAATAGGGCACATCGGGAAGTCCAGTTATGACTGCGGGTGAGTTTGTGGCAAGCGAATCCCAAATCGGACGAGGGAGCCAATGCTCTCTCCACCTCTCATCCAAACTCAGGCCACCGTCGCCTTCTTGATAGTACTGGGTAGCGGGGAGATGGTCGGGAACCCATTTTTGCTTTCCCAGGGGTTCGTCTCTGCGTGCAATATGAGAATGTTGCAGGAAGATGTGATGCCCAACTTACGGGTAGGACTCTCGAACAGGAACCTCTTCAGAATAGAACCAGTTCCCACCCGGGCCAGGGGCGCGATCGAAGAGACGGACTGTAAAGTTGTGTTCCACCAAGGCAGCGGCTGCTTGGAGTCCCGCGGGACCTTGGATCGTGATCAAGTCAGCAAACGTGCGAGATGTCGACCACGACCTGCTCCTGACCTGCTCCGATAACCGCGACACGCTTGATTGTATGGTTGAATTGTGTCCATTCCGAAGCGGCGTGACCTTGATGGTAGGAGTCGAGCCCTTGAAAGGCGACCTGCTGCGCGAAAGCGCTAGATAGAAAAAGTAAAGTGTAATGTAGTTTGGAGGAGACCATGGCTACACGAAAGAGATTAGGAAGCGGCGCAGATGATAAGTAGCTATTCTGGGTGGGAACAAGATCGCGCCATCATGGAGTCGAATTTCGCGACTCGACTCTTTTGTCACCGTTAGTAACTATTAGATGGACAAGTTCGCAATCTATCAGACTTCGCACTGAAGAGCACGGAATCAAGGCTTACCAAGAAGAAAGTAATACAGGCCGAGACCGCAAGAACAAGGCGTTCCGATGCATGGAAAATCATCAAGTCGGAGGAGAACGTATCTCGGGCTCAAGGGCGTTTCCGAACGATCCTCTTGAAGTTGGCCTCAGGTAGTTCGAAGCTGGAGTGAGACGATTCATCTCGCGCGTCCACACTATCGCCCCACGCCGGCTAACAAGACACCGCGTCAGTCATCGGTGAACATTCCGCACGCGCTGCAGACATGCTACGTCCTGGCCCAAGGCGGGAGCCTGACGTAGTACATCAGGATACGTTTGGTATTTCATGTCCAAGTAGAATGAAGCCTCTAGTCGACTGCTGCATCAGGGCCTAATTGGGGCGCCCCACATTGTAATGAAATCGGTGCTGGAGTAGACTACCTCCTTGGAAGTGAGGAAGTGGAGGATATCCAACGCGCTGTGGACAAGACGCGTTAGCGATGAACATTGACTCAACCCGATGGGATACTCACGACCTTCTGCATCTGCATTCTCGGCGGCGGCGAGACACATTCCTCATCCGCCTTGCAAGACGTGTCGCACGCAGAATCCTGTGGGCTTCGTCGGAGTTGTGAGCGGCTCATGTTTGCTGTGACGGAGTCTCCGTTGATGTTGACCGGGCGACGCGTCGATCTCGGTTGTAGTGACCGAACTCAACTAGTAGTAGTTGCAGGCAGCCGTGCCAGGCGCGGCGGAAAGTGTATTCGTTCAAATGAACAAGGTCGTTTGCTTCACTGATAGCTTTAATGCTTTCAGTCGTTCCATTAATTTATAGGCCGCTCGTGCCGGATTCTCTAGTCGATCTCTGCGTTAGAGTGGATCAAGGGCTCGGGTACAACGTCCTTGCGGGAGGTGAGGATGATGCTTGTTGGCGGCCTGGAGAAGGGGCGCTACATGGCGAGTGTAGCCGCCATTTATAATTAGCCGAAATGTAGCTTGTTCGCCATTCGCGATGGGGTTTCGACAAAGCCGATTCGCGTAAGTGTGGGGGAAGGATCAGAAAATTCAGGAATTGTGCTTACTAGTAGAGCATATTAGCTGCGTTTCGAGCTCGGGAGCAAAAATTTGATAGCGATTTCCAATTATCGAGACTGCTCATACAAAACTACATCAATACAAGTGCAATGGTCGAAACAGCTGTTGCGCCGAGGACAGCATATCCAGTGCTGTACATGCCCTTGACTGTCAAAACTGAGGTATGGTGAATATATAGATATGGACGCATTGAAGGAGGAGGCCTACATTTACCAACGTCCCAGCCCAAGTGTCGGATTCCATTGAACGAGTGATACGCGAAAGGGAAAGCCAAGAGGGTCTTTGCGCCGTATTTCACAGATTCGGGAAGTGCCGCAACGAAGTCGATGACGTGCGTACTGTCGAAGGTTCCCGGTGCGACAAGGTAAGCGATGGAGAAAGCATAGAGGACTGAAGATATTCTCCTTAGTGAACTGAACTGGAAGTAAACTGACGATACGTACGACCACTGAGGGCTGCACCAGTTCCACGATGCGCGAGGGAGAGGACAGATGAGATCTGGGGCTGGTAGATGGTCATATGCGGGCTGGTAGGGCGTTGCAGGCGCTGCTTGTTGAGAATCTCGACAGCGGAAGCAGGAGGAAGGGATTGAGTTTGGACGGCCCTATGTGCCAGTAAGTATATACAAGTGCATCTTCGAGTGTCGCATTCCGCACCGTCTTGTCACCACACGGGCTCGTACTACAAGGCATAATTGAGCGATTTTCCTTATTTTCTCGCGTTTACTCACCAATCCTGGAAGTTAGAGCACTTTGCCTGAGCGCAGAGCCCAGTCCGATACGAGAGGACCATCATGGTTGCAATTCTGAGAGAGAGCCGGAATCACCTGCTTCCGCGATGCACTTGAGACAATAATAAGTAATTATTTTTAATATTTTTTCAAATTCCCAAGTCCAAACGGTCGCCCAGCTCTGCTCTTTCCATGACCTCTTCTTATGTTACCCTCAAATCTCCACTGAATGAACACTTCAACGACTCACCACCTCTTTCTCCACGCGTCGTCCGCGACTCCGAAGACTCTCTAAGGGATCTCGAGCTTGCCGAGGTCCAAGAGCTGTGAATGGACGGTGCGACGCACTCTCAGTGATCAACACGCGGAATCTGACCATTCATAGACCAAGGTCTTACTCGGTCGGAGGATTCGATTTTCAGCACGATTTATTACCATTGAGCGCCAGTGTAACGGATCCTGAAATAGTCAACAATGACAACGGAGAAAAGAGCATTGGCCTATTCAACGGTCAAGACTTTGCTGTGCGTTGGTTACACCACCTTATATTCTATTCTACAGGAATTGCTCTGGTCGTTGGACTCCAGGTGTGTTCTGCCAACCTTGTGGTCAACACGTTCTACTGACACCGTGTTTACCTAGATCGGATCCGGTATATTGTACGTTCATTCCCTGCACAATACCTGCTTTGCTCTATTTCTTTGTCAAAAGCTCTTCTCCTGGCGTCGTCGTCGCAAATACGAACAGTGTTGGCGCAAGTTTAAGTGTCTGGTTAGTATCAGGCCTGCTAGGGTGGACTGGTGCAAGCAGCTTCGCAGAACTAGGCTCCGCTATACCCCAGAATGGAGGCGCTCAGGCGTATCTCTCGTATGCATATGGTCCCCTCGCCTCGTATCTATTCGCCTGGACGGCCATCATTGCTCTAAAGCCCGGTCAGTGACGTGATTCCGCACCCCGCATATTCAACTCACAGTTCGACCAGGTGGAAATGCTGTTATCAGTCTAATCTTCGCCGAATATGTCAATCGTATATTTCAACACTCCACGCAGAAAGATGTATCGCCGGACGATATATCAGACTGGAGCATCAAGCTCACCGCGATAGCTGCAGTGGCCACAGTGTCGGCCATGTGCATATGGACCCGTCAACTCGGTGCACGCGCTGCCGTGGTGTTCACCTCAGTAAAAGTAAGGGATCCCCGCTCTTGAGAGAAAAGCTTTTTTGACTGTTATGTTCCTAGGTAGCTGCTCTAGTATGTCCTTCGAGCGCTTCGCACGGGGCTCGTACTGAATATCCCCTATAGATTTTAATTACAGTATTAGGTATAATACAACTCGCGCGCGGGAAGGTATCGACATCCTTTACGGCGCCACTATTCAAAGACTCGAGTACAAGCCCTTCGGCATATTCGCTTGCGTTGTATTCTGGCCTATGGGCCTTTGACGGATGGGACCAAGCTAATTATGTTGGCGGTGAGATGCACAATCCGGAGAAGAACATACCGCGTACCATCCATTCTAGTATGGCCATTGTTACGGTTAGTCCATACAGAGCTATCCACATTCGATTTACGTCGTCTGATAGGTTCTATTCTTGCTCGCGAATGTGTCTTACTTTGTTGTCTTGGACAAGGTGGGTCTGATGTTTTCATTGTTCGCCTTGGCACCGAGGATCTAACTCCAAGGGAAGAGCGTTGTTGGCCTGAGTAACACAGTCGCGCTGGACTTTGGTCGGGCATTATTCGGTCCCATTGGTGGCACAATTTTTGCGTGCATGGTTGCATTTTCGTGTTTTGGGGCATTGAACGGCACGTATAGTCCTATCATCCTTTCCCACAGACCCTAATTGCTTTAAAGGTTCCTTTTTCACAACATCGCGTTTGATATACGCTGCTGGGAGAGAACGGTACCTTCCCTCGCTGTTCGGCCGATTGCATTCTACGAGGAAGACACCCTTAAATGCCACAATATTACAGGCCGCAATAACGTCCGCCTTCATTCTTATGGGTGGTGGCTTTCGATCCTTGATCAACTTTTCCGTGGTCGCATCTTGGGGTTTCTATTTTCTCACCGTAAGTCACCAAATGGAATACATGGTGCGGCGTTGTAACGCTCGGTTAGGTCCTGGGCTTGGTCATTCTGCGTGTTAAAGAGCCGACCCTCGAAAGGTAGGAATTAAAATGCCACAGCATGAGTGTCAAACGTTGACTTGTGATTAGACCATATAAGACATGGATAATAACGCCACTGACTTTCTGCGCCGTACGAATTGCGTTTTTCAGAGAGTTGCAGATCTTGACATTGGTTTCTGAAGGTCGCGCTGTTCCTGATTTGCATGCCTGTTATTGCGGCCCCTCTGCAGGCCATCGCCGTCCTAGGTACGATGTCGGACCCGCTTCAATTTGACCTTATTGAACCCGCTCTCTCAGGTTTCGTTCTTGCAGGGGTTCCCGTGTACTTTATCACACACCGGACTGACCGGGACCTGCCTCGGATTTTCTGTAAGTTTGCTGTACCTGTGGCCGGTGCTGATGTGTCCTGATGCTCATGTAGCTTGGATTGGGCCGTGCTGGGCGAAACTTCGGGGAAGACCGAGCGCGGGGGATGGGTGGCAAGCAGTGGCTACTGACGGAGACGACCAGATGGAGATGGTGGACAGCAGAGTCCACAATAGATAGCTATGATGGTTCTTGGGTCAGTGGATGAACGGGAATGTTTCGGAGAGTACCGGGTGGAAGAGAGATAGAGAGTGTGGGTAATGTTCGCACATTTCTCGTCACCGACGGATCCACATGTACACGGTATCCGGAGTAGTTAATGGGGACGCAGCAGAGCATCTGATGTCAGATGTGCTGTGCGAGGAGTGTTAGTAACATTATTACTGAGGATGTATCCAAATCCGTCGATGTCCGATCGATGACGCGATCAGATTGTTATAAATGTGTGCTTGAAACGAGTGCGACAGTCAGACCACCCTCACTCCCTCGTCCCGTCCTCTGTCTTATATTATATTCGTATGTTGACTGCGCCTTTGTTGACCAGTGTATCTAATAAACGCGCGGATTGCAGACACTTTATCATGGAAAGTCTAGCACTGGCTCCTCGACTTGTGTTAGTAATGCTACCTACAGGCTGAACAAACCTATCAGTTCGATGTGAAGGTAGTGTTCGCCCAGGCTGGGTCGATGTCGATGACTGATGGAGAGTAGATGACATGCACGGGATGCTCTGGCGCCGTCACGCGCGTCCTCGAGAAGGCCAAATCCGATGGTGAGCGGGATGCTCAGCTCTTCCAGGCAGGTTGCCGACAAATGATCTGGATCAGGTGTACAGGAATATAACGTCGACCTGGCCACGCAGCTGGTTACTGTCAAGGGCACGATTCCCTACGACGACGTGCTCGCTCGCATCAAAAAGACGGGCAAAGAGGTGCGTGTATTGTCCGATAGAGGCCTCAACCTTCAATCTTCCATCAAGGTGCGGTCGGGACAGGTTGTCGCCGCTTGATGTGCGCTGAGAAGATTTTGAATACTATCGGACTATTTCCTTACTTTCCTGGGATTCATGGAGTTTCTCTCTCTCTTTGCTGCCTGCTCTTTGTATACCTTTGTCGTCGTTTATTGAATGCTGAATTGAGTTGTGAAACATGGCCATGTTTCGCCTGAGGTGTGAACTCGCGTCTTTGCTTCCGTCCCAACCGTCCATCATGTCGCTCCGTTGCAGAAGGGATGATGCTTGTTGCGACAATGCTTATGGCAATTATCTTCATTACTTCACCACAGGCGGCACAGGCTGGCTCTGTCAGCAACCTGCGGAGCACGGGGAATCGGGATTAACTTTAGCAGACTTTACTTCCACTACCACCTCTGCAATCCGTAGCGGCCCTCTAGTCTCCCCTAGGCAGACCCAAAACGCTTGAGAACAAGCGTATATAGAGCGGCCCTCGCAAACCTGGCATACCCTTTCGAGCCACCGCCAACGCGCCCTATGTGCAGACTAGTCTAGACCACCTTGGGTTGCTTGCTGTTATCTCCACGCGTTTCTATCCTCCCATCATGTCCACGGTTAATCAGGCGGTCAATCCCAATCCAACGACGCCCGTGTATACCAGTGACCTCCAATGGATCACCGCCTACCTTACCATCCACATGATGAGCGACAATTCCCGCCGATACATTTACATATTCTGGTTGTGTATCGGTGCCGTCTTTCTCGCATTCTCCTTCCTACATCTCACTGGAATGAGTGGTGGCACGTTGGGGGCGTATTGGATGAAGTGGTCCATCCGTAGACGAACATGGCGCGGTAAACACTTTGTACAGTCCAGGCAGAAGGGCGGCCGGCTCTATCCCATCTCTCTACCTCCCAACGGCCAGCTACTAGCTCTATTCCTTCTTCCCCTCACAACCCTCCTGCTCGCCTTCCTTGGGCCCGATTACATATCACCCGCCAATGCGCTATTCGACGTCACCAATCCGGGGTTGAGTGCCCGCGCGTATGATATCACCATGTTCACCAGATGGCAGCCCCAGTACACCATCTACAAGGCTTGGTGGACGCTCGGCGGCCGAGCGGACTGATCGCATTCGCAATGTTCCCCTTATGCGTCCTGTTCGCGCTCAAAGCCCCTCCGTTTGCCATCTTCGCGCTGCCGTTCACGACCCAAATACATTTCGACAAGTTGTCATGGCTCCACCGCTGGACCGGTAGACTCATCTATCTCATCACGCTTTTACACGTCGCATTTTGGAGCATACAACTGCTCAACGACCGTCGGCCACGGGACGGCAAGATTGCATATACATATGCTTGGCAATACGAGAAATTCATCTATGGTTGGGTGGTACGTGTTTGCGCATTAATGGATGTCTGATACTCATGGCGACCGGTCAGGCATTCCTATGTATGACTTTGCTCGTCATCCTTTCTCTCCCGCCGGTCCGCAGAGACCATTATGAAGCTTTTTATGGTCTCCACGTCCTCCTGGTTCCATTAACGCTCGTCGTGTCCTCTCTACACCATCCGCCTGTGTGGATGTGGTGTTGGATAGCTTTAGCACTGTGGGCTGGAGAACGCGTCTGGCGCGGAACTTGGTGGTTGTATATCAATGGTATCTTTGGTAGAGACACTACATCCGCACCTGCATATGTCAAACCGCCAACGCATAGGACCGTAGCCCCCGAAAACATGTCTTTGCGGCCCTCCCAATATGAGGAACCTGGTGGATATCCTCCTCCCTCGCCCTTCGTGTCAAATGCCTTTTCCCAGACCTCCAAACTCATGGAACCTGCCACCGCTCTCAAGTACTCCCCACCGTCCGGATATGCACACGCGGAGTTGCTCTCAGGAGCCACAATACGGCTAACCTACATATCGCCAAGATACTTTTCCTGGGCACCGGGACAGCATTTCTTGATAAATATACCTTCCGTGTCGAAGGTACTCAGCCACCCCTTCACGACTGCTTCCATATGTGATGAAGAGGCACCTTCGGATTCCGGAAGGGCGATCGTATTCCTCGTGCGCTCAAGGAGGGGATGGACTAGAGATCTATGGGACTTTGTGTTACAGTTGGTTAGCCGGGGAGAGAATCACGTTCCGGGCGAAAAGCCACCTAATGGCACTGTGATGCCCAATCATGGTGTTCTGCTGAGGATGTTTGTGGATGGGCCATTTGGTAGCGCTGTTCGTGCCAAATGGGAATCGCACTCTACCGTTATCATCTTTGTGGCTGGGTCGGGTGTAAGTTTTGGGCTTTCAGTCTTGGAGTATGTTTGTTTGTGCTTGGCTGGCAGAGACGGAAGGCACCTTGGCGGCCGAGCTGGAGGTTGGGGGAAGAGGGGCTTTGCTACTAGGAGAGTGCGCGTTGTGTGGTTGATTCGTGAATTCGGTTAGTCATCGTCACTTTTCGCTTCACGCGGGTCTTTATTCATCGTTCCAGCGCATATACAATGGTGTGCTTCTATTATGCGCCGATGCATGGAGATGATACCATCTCCCGGACTTCATGTTGACATTTTTGTCACCAACGCACAACCAGTCATCCGGGAACCTCCCACGTATACGCGGCATTCTAACGCTGTCTCCACTGGCCAAGATATTTTAGACCTTCCACCTCCAGCGCCTATATTCTCTTTCAACAGACCTAGACCCTCGTCTCCAGTTTCGTCGGAAAGCGAAACTGAAGAGGATTTGGGTTACTATTCTGGGCCATTTGGTGACGAGATGGACATTACTGGGGCTAGTCGTGAAGACTACGCCCTAGATTTGACCAACTTTGACGGTGATAACGACTTTACGCTTCCTGGAGAGGCACTACTTAACATGCGTGTTCAACGGGTTGGAAGGGACCGACGAGCTCATTCCCGCCGTTTTTCCAAAGTCAAAGAGGATGACTTTGGTCGCACGAGTCGAATGTCTTCGCTCTCAGCAGAGGGTTTACTTTCGAGCAAATGGAAACCGGCCCGCTCAAAAACTATGTCGATAGGATCAACGATCGATGAGGGTGATGTTGGCGTTGCGTACCTACAGGACTCTTGGCACGAAGACCCGACGCGCTCGCCACCGTCGACCTCACATCACTCCTTACCGCACACGGGCTCTCCCCCTCGGGTGCAATCACGACCCGCCACTCCCGTCCTCCATATACCGCCCACCCCTTCGTTGACGCGCCCCAGTTCGCCGCCGTCACTGGGGCTTCACGATACCAAAATACCACCTGCTGGGCAGTCGGCGACGTCCTTTGGAGGCGACACCCTAATGCTGGAGGACGGAAATACGATGAAGACGCTCCATTTACAAGGGGACGAGATGCGTGACATTTCCTTTGTCGCTGAACGCGCTCGACCTGGCCGACCGAAGCTAGACAGGATATTGAAGGATGAGGTGGACCGATCCAATGGGTCCGTGATCGTTGCGTGTTGTGGGCCTACATCGTTCAGCGCTATGGTTCGGAGGGCGATAGCTTTCCAGATCGATCCGAAGCGTATACGTAGAGGCGATAGGCGGGGCCATATAGAGTTGATTTCGGAGGAGTTTGAGTACTGAGAGGGGACGGATACTCGAGTAGGACTGGACACAGCTACTATTATGCTTTTACGACGGACTTCGTGCTGTATACTCGCATAGACGCAATACCATTAATTTCATGACTCTAGTATCTTGCAGAGGGTCGGGTTTACGGCAATACTAGGCAAAGTGACGCCTCTGAGCAAGTCTAATCCTCCGATCGTGTAGCTAGACATGTGGATTCCCGATTAGGAAGTCGCGCGTAGTAGTAGTAGTAGTAGTATTACACCCAAGAGGTCCCTGTTCGCTGATCTCCATCATCGCGCGCTCTTTTTCTTCCCAACCCTCCAACTCCCTCTACGTGGTGGGCTGTCTGGATCCGTGGTCAGGTCCAGGTCAGCCTTCCAGCCGAGTCCTGGCTGCTCGTGACGTCTCGGTTTCCCCTCCACACGCTGGTGTGGCGTCCCCCGCCGAACCCGTTTCGTCTGCTGTTCC
Source organism: Hymenopellis radicata (assembly GCA_015501595.1). NCBI lineage: Eukaryota > Fungi > Basidiomycota > Agaricomycetes > Agaricales > Physalacriaceae > Hymenopellis > Hymenopellis radicata. The sequence continues at coordinate 420,284 of JADNRX010000002.1, read as the reverse complement.
CCCCTCAGCCCAAACCACCCGGTATCAATGATACCGGTGCTTTGTCTCCTCATCACGCACGTCGTCACTTAGCTTGGAGCCGTTTAACGTGATCGCCGTGCCTCGTGCGACACACACCTAAAAACTGAAGAGCAAGAAATTATTTGTTGTAATTACCGGTTACAACTACCTAGCATGTAATGCATATACACTAGATTAACAGAAAGAAAGATAGCAAGTATGTGCTGTCGTATTTGAAGGGACAATCTAATCACGATTAGGCCCATTGCCGGGCTGACCAGGAGCTTGTTCTTTGTTCATGCCGAATAACTGAATGGAATTTAAAAATCAACATTGCGGAAAGTTGAAGAGGGCTCACGAATCTGATGTCTCGCACGGAGAGCTTGTGCAACTTGTTTCCTGTGCCTTCGCCAAGTGCTGCCTCAGCAAGACCGACTTTGACATCCTGTAGACGAAGCATACTGATTGTGGCGCGGGTTAGTCAGGGCATAAAGTGGGATCGCGGACGACTTACCGCTCCTCGATCGTGTTTTCTACAACAAGGCGCTTCACGAAAACTTCTTTGTCTTGGCCAATGCGATGAGCCCTTGACGGACATGAGCGGTGTTAATGACGAAAAATGGAGCGACACACCTGTCATATGCCTGAGATTCTGCTGCATAGTTCCAAGAAAGATCCATGCTGCTTTGTAGTCAGCTTCATGATTATCACCATCTCGTGTTACTCACTTGATAATCCGGTTAGCCACTACGAGATTCAAACCTACACCACCGCACTTTGTGCTAAAGGGGCGTTAGTCAATGAATTGGGCAGTATGTTGGACATACCTAATGAGAATGACTTTGGGTCCTGTCGAAGACTTGAAAGACTTCAAGCATGCGTCACGAGCACCTCGGTCCATCTTTCCGTCGAAGCGCAAGCACCTGATGCCATGTCGAGCGAATAGCGTCTCGATTAAGTCAAGCATGGATGTCCCTGCAACGAACAGTTAGTGAGATAAAAATCCAGTGCTCTACGTCTCACTGACATTGAGAATAGCAAATGGTTTTGTCACCAGACGCCTCCCATTCCTTGAGGAAGTCCATCAGTTTGAGCATCTTCGCGCTTGGTTCCATGTCATCGTCGCCTCTCCGCCAAGTCGCGAGCAGTGCTTCTGAGGGAGCCTTGGCCTTCTGCGGTTCTTCGTCCTCGTCGTCACTATCACGGGATTTGCGCTTACCGCGTGGGGACGGTTTGGGTTTTCGCCCGAGGAATTTCGAATCCGTCGATCGTGATGAGGAGGCGGTGATATCATCCATGGTAAGGTCCAAGACATCGTTGTCCCCCGATTCGTCTTAGCCTTCTTGGTTGGCCGTACCATGATGTCGGCCACATCCGGAAAGTCATCATCAGAGTCGGACTCGTCCGCATCCAGATTGAAAGGTTTATGGTCTTCTTCATCATCGGACGACTCGTATTTCTTTTTGGCCTTCTGCGACTTTCGATTCTCCATATGAGTTCGCGAAAGTTCCTCCTCCGTAGGCTCAAACGCAGATGATTTGAAAACCTTCTTATCCGAGACGTCTTGCATCTCCTTACAAGTGGGACCTAAGGCAGATTGATTAAAGCCGCCGTGGCATTTAGACAAGAGACTCACAAGGTCTGTAACCTTTAGCGGCAGCGTCCTCGAACTTCTTCTCAACAGCAAGGTTTTCTTTCTCTGTACCTTCACCGCTGAACAAAAATATCAGAATGCGTGTGATGTGGAACACGGAGAACTCACAAAATACCATCATGCGCTGCAGGTGCATTTCTCATATCAAGCAAACAGTCGAAGCACATTTCGTGACCACAACCTAGAATTCTGCCGGCATTAGGTTGCATTGCTGAAAATGAGGTCAGGCGTGTAGTACACCGGATTCAGAAGTGCTTACGTTCAGTGCAAGCAGGGCATGTGGAGCCTTCATCGTTAGATAATTCAAGAGACTCGGCGGCTCGAGCTCGGACCATGAACCTGGGAAGAAAGTTAGGTTGGATAAGCCACTTTCGAGATGTGTCTATACCGTCTTTTCATCTGAAGCAAACAGAGGTCAGAAAGGATTGGCACGAGTCAAGTGAAAGGGGTACCGAATCAACCCAAGGGCGCCCTTTCGCTGTTATAGCTCGAGAACGCTCTTTCTCATAGTCCTCGGAATTATCACCATCGCCATCCGTATTGGCCTATAGCACGCGGTTAAAGAGAGTGGGGCAAATGGATAGAACGAACGAACTAGGATAAGGTACGGGTGACAGCAGACCTGTCGCAGCCGCAAGATCATGACCTAGTCTAATGTTGAGCAACCTAATGAATAAGGCATCAACAATGCAGCACTAACAAGGACGGCAGCATGACTGGATGATATATGAGAAATACAGAACTTTCATAGGGTAAGTAGATACGCACTTCTTCATCATGGTTCCTTCCCGGATGTATCTATTCAGTCGGATTTTGCTACTAGTTTCGAAAGACGTATATAACTAGAACAGTCTTAGCATCGAATATCAGAAGAAATGAGCATAACACACCTCTCTCTCGTCGGGGCTGAACTTGAGCGTCGTGATTTCAATCTCCTTCTTGGGCAGTTTCAGGATAGGCTGTCCTTCAAGCTCAGAGTCCTTGGTGCGTCGCAGTAAGATCGGCTGCAAGATAGTACGAGCGCGTTCACCCGCCAAAGGAGCATCGTCGCTCTGCACCTTGGCCTAAAGCAGATGTTACAGAACGTTGTGAGGGGTAGTTAGATGCAACATACGACGTATGAGTTGAAGTCGTTCCAGTCATTCCAAGGTCGGAACTTCCCGAAACGCAATAACCGTAGATGTCCGCGCTGAGAGGTAAAACATGAATACCTGGCAAAAAAGCATGATGGCAAACGTACAGTGAGTTGGTAACAGGCGTCCCGGTCAGCATCCACCGGTAAATCGACCTGACATGAGCTAAACTAATACTTGCTTTCGTTCCCCTAAGTCGACTGTTAACGAAAAGTTACGCGAGGTAATGCGGTCAAGCATACCGATTCCTGATGTACTGGGCCTCGTCGGCAATGACGCGATAAAATTTCATACGTGCAAGAGTGCCACTGAAGACAATGAATATTTATGGTTTAAGAGACCAAAAGAAGGACCATACCCGTGTTCTTGAAGGTAGCCAGCTTCTTCACTCGTCTCAAGATCTTTTGGCATCACGAAATCACCGTTCAGAGTCTGATACGTGGTGATGATAACCTGATTTTGAGTCAGAACGACATTGCCAGAATTGTTCGCAGCACCTACGTCGTATTCTTTTACTTGAGAAATTTTCTACAGAAATTTTCACAAGGCGAACAACGTAAAAGGCATAGTTGAACGAACCTTGAGTTTATCTTTGCCGTGATGGATGTGGACTGAGAGGACTCCGTTAGTCTTGGTCTCGATCTCATCTTTCCACTGATGGAAGTGTTAGCTGATAGGGATTTGGATCCTTCGGAAAGAGTATACCTGTTGGAGGAGAGCAGCGGGTACAACGATAAGCGTTGTTCGAGGGCCTTGTTCATCAAGTTTCGGCATGTTCATGACCATAGTTGCAATCATCTGAACGGTCTTTCCCAGACCCATGTCGTCGCTGCCGAAATCATGAGCACTAGCGGAAAGAGAGTTGAAAATATTTACGCCAATATGCCACCCTTGTCCCCGCTCTCCTCCTTCTTCAGCATCCTGAAAGAAAATGTGAGAAAATGGCCTTAATACGAAGAAGAACGTACCATGCGACCCCGATGATCTGATGGGGTAGAAGGCGCACTTCCAGACCGGGTATCGTGTCCTTTTCGCTGCGTGGCATGAGCAAAATATCCATGGAAATAGCGCGTCTTACTTTTTCAGTCCAAGGTCTTTCATAGCTGATTGAACAGATAGGCCATGACTGATGTTGCTGATAGCGTTGGTAACGAATTCTTGTATTCTGCACAGTTTCGTGAACACGACGACATGACGCGAACCATGGATCATACTTTTGGGCTTGATCAGCTCCTCCAATGTCAATGGCTCTAACGGGTGTTTCTTGGTCGTAGTTCACTCTGAATCCGCCAGCTGTTGCCCTCCCGCGCGTTTCGAGTGGCTCAAAGCGCTCGTAAGAAAGTCGGCGTCAGTATCTACGCGTCGCGACTGAGCAGGCAGTATATGAAAGGAAATTAAAGCGCACCAGAGCGTGAAGGGGTGATCTGGCTATATTGCTTCATTCTAGCTTCTAAAACTGCCTGTCTAGCTGGATCCGTCGCCTGGCTGCTGTTCGCCGTGCCAGTGTGTAGTGGGAAACGCGTCGGCGTCAAGGGTTCCATGGCGAGCATACTACTGTCCAGCGCCGCCAAGAGGCGGGAGCGAGAGCCCGACGCGTCGCTAGCCATTTTGCTCGTCGTCGTTGTAATGGTTACGGTGAAAGTGGTCTGGTCCAATCTGGTCCCATACCTCAAAACTAGTCACGCTCTTTGCACAGCCACCTTCCCAATCTTTTCGCTGCCATCATTATCGCCCGGGCTTTTTGTCAAAAACGCCGTCCCCGCTTGTATATATATGGGAGATTGAAAATGTCTACCGAAGGACCTAAACCCGTTCCCGAGGGACTCAAGTTATACACCGAAAACACGTCTCATATCCTTCTGTCCGCAAAGGAAGCCTTTCTGAATCCTGTTCAAGAGTTCAACCGGGATCTCAGTGTGGCATCGATTATAACATTTAGCGAGCTTTTGAACGCTGAAAAAGAAGCGAAATGGAAACGGTCACTCGAGAAGAAGGCACAAGGAAAGGCAGCGAAGAAACGCAAAGGTGTGTTCTTCCCTCAAGATTCCAACAAGATCATAACGGATTCCACAGTAGACGACGAATCTGCACAGGATGTCCCCGCTCCAGAAGCAGAGGCTACAACGTCTTCTCACCCAGCAAAGGAGGTTCGTTACGGTTATTCTTTTTGGAGTAGAATCTAATGGCATTATAGCCAACCTATTCGCCACACAAGATCAGTATCCTCGAGGCGCTGTCTGCAACTGGCCTGCGCTCTATCCGTTACGCAAAAGAGATTCCCCTTGTCAAGTTCGCGTTCGTCCACCGTTTTCAGTTCCGTGTTCACCTTTCCATAGATATGTCATTGCCAACGACTTGTCTCCCGAAGCTACGGACGCTATGAGACGGAACGTGATATATAATGATTTTGAGCTGCCCGAGTCTGGCGACGGAAAAATTAGGATCAATGAAGGAGATGCATGGTAACCTGTTTCCTCCCACTTGAGGATATTGTTACATTCGTCTTCCAGCACGTTAATGTACAATCATCGTGAAGATCGAAAACGAGTGGACGTAGTCGATCTCGATCCTTATGGAACTGCAGCTCCTTTCATTGATGCCGCAGTTCAATCTATATCTGACGGTGGTAAGATTGATTGTATGACATGTACACTTAACATCTAACTTGACATTTTCACAGGTCTGCTATGTATCACTTGTACGGATCTCTCAGTCCTTGCGACTAACAATTTTCCGGAGAAATGGTCTTTCTCCATTTTCATCGACTGAAGTGTTATTAACTCTGCTGACTGACAGCTTCTCGAATTATGGCGGTGTACCTCTCAAAGCGGAGTATTGTCACGAAGCAGTAAGCCGTTTCGCGTCAGTCCTTATTAGTAGTCCTAACTGTTACGCTAGGCGTTACGACTCGTGCTGCATGCGGTGTCCTCGTCGGCCGGACGCTATGGTCGATTCATTCAACCGTTGTTGTCTCTTTCCATAGATTTCTATGTCAGGCTATTCATCAAAGTGAAAACATCGCCCATCGAGGTGAAGAGAGCTCTCACGTACGCCTCAACCGCTTTATTCTCATGTGCACATTAATTGCGCCACATGTAGGAAAACCTCTCTCTATCATATCTGCACGCTTTGTCAGTCGTTCTACGAGCAGCCTATAGGAAAAGTAGTGGAAAAGAGGAACGAGTCGTCAGGAAGCGTCAACTATCACTTCAAGACTACGCAAAATGCTGGGATCTCAGAACACTGTCAAGAGTGCCAGTCATACCTTCATGTAAATATTTTCTGGCTCCTTGTAAACTACCACTCAAGATTAGTAGATTGCTGGCCCGATGTGGTCGGCGCCCATCCACGACCGTGATTTCGTCTCTAACGTACTCAGTCACGTCGAAAGCAACGAGTCTAAGTACGGAACATTTGCGCGAATGAAGGGCATGTTGACTGTGGCAAAAGAGGTTTGTTCCCCTTCGTTCGCATTCAACCATATATTGAGTTTTACAGGAATTGGAGACACCATTCTACTTTACTCCGAGAAGGGTAGCTGGTAACTTTCACTCGGAGACTCCTTCGTTGGACGATGTCTGGTGAGGTTTCCTTGATTGGCCTGCTACCGCTACTGTGTGTTGACTGCCTCTAAGCTCGGCATTACTCAATGCGGGTTACAAAGTGTCGCGTTCACATGCTCTAGCTGGATCTGTAAAGACTGATGCCAGTCGAACCGTTGTGCATGATGTCTTCCGTTCCTACGTGAAACTACATCCGGTCAAAATGGAGAATGTTGGAGAGCGATCTCCGACGCGAATTTTACTCGCTACTGAGCCGAAGTACAGCTTTTCTCATATGTTGCTCTGGTTTCGCTAATGCATCCAACAGGCAGGAAGCGAATTTCACCAAACATCCCGGCACTGTAACAGCCGGTTCAAAGGTCAAGCTTGTTCGTTATCAGGACAATCCCAGTCACTGGGGACCGGGCTCAAGAGCGACTGGTAGTAAGAAAAGAAAAGCAGAGAACTGAAGCGCCCTGCAGTCCGGGTCTAGTATATTGCGTATGTATCATACAATGAAGTTTCCGGGTACCACGAATACAATGGATAGATAGGATGATATATCATTATGGAACATTAAGACAGCCAGTAAAAAAACCAAAAGCTAAGCCTTTTTCGATGTCGAAATCCAAGTGTGCTGAAGGAGCTCCGCCGCAGAAGGTCGAGCCCCTTGATCCAAGTTGAACGTGCGTGTTAGGAAGTCCTGGGCCTCAGCAGAGATGTCAGACGGTATGGTCGGCTTCGCCGATGAGCCAATCTTGGAAGATGATCAGCACCTTGTAACGCGACATAAGAGCAGACATACCTTGAAGATAGCTTGCATCTGCGTGAGCTGAGCCCAAGGGTGTTCGCCAGTGAGCATTTCCACAACAAGACAACCGACACTCCATATGTCAGCCTTCTGGGTATGGCCGCTCTGCTTCACGACTTCGGGCGCCATCCAGAACACGGACCCCTGGAGAGAAGGCCGATGTGCACGACTGCCCGTTAAGAGATCTAACAAAACAATAAGAAGGTGTCGTCGAAATAGAACAAATGGCTACTTACGGACGTTGACCTTCTTAGAAATACCGAAATCCGATATTTTCACGCCTCCTTTATTGTCCACCAAGATGTTCGCGCCCTTGATATCGCGATGAATAATATCCCGTTCATGAAGATACGTCAATCCTTGCAGGATCTGCCTGACAAAGTTCTTGACCAGGGTTTCCTCGAAGGCCCCATAGTTGCGCAGCAACGCGGTAACCGAACCACCTGGAACGTACTCCAAGAAGATGTTGAGGCAATCATCTTCCAATGACGAGTCTACCAAACACACATCAGCAGAGGAGAAGATCACGAGTTCAAGACTTACATAAGTATTGCACGATATTATCATGTTGAAGGTCTTGCAAGAGCTCTATTTCACGCTCTAAAGCACTCAGCATGCTTTGCTTCCGCTCTTCATTGGGAGCGGATCCTGTGGGAAGCTCGACTTGTTTCACAGCCATGAGCAACCCACTCGAGGCATCCATGCCGAGGTAAACCTTTCCGAACGAACCAGCACCAATGAGAGCACCTTTGATCCATTTGTTAGCTATGATTTGGGATGTTAGCGGCTGTCATTTTGTATCAAGCGGAATGGCCTACCTTTACGCTCAACAGGACCGTCATTTTCCTCCGCTTCTTCGGCATCGTCATTCAGAGTATTTTCCTCGTCGTCAGAAACGATATCTTCTTCCTCTTCCTCTTCGTCGCTAAATTCGTCTTCTTCTGCATCGTTAATAGGCACCTTCTCTCCGTGCCCATCTTCGCCCTCAGCGCTGTCCACCTCAGTCCAATCGTCCGTATCATCTTGATGTCTGTCATTCATTGTGTTGCGCCGACGGTTTTCAACTTCAGCAGTGATCTCATCAACAGTCATTAGACTGGCCGTATCAGATCGGTCGCGTTTGCTACGAAGTTCAGTCATGTAACTCATGCGGCGCGAGGCGCGAGAAGTAGTCGATAAGGCGCGCGAAACACGTCGGCCAGCACCAGTGATACTTTCCAGAGATTCCGAGAACGATTCGGTCGGGAATGGAATGGGCGGTAGAAGTTGTGGATGAGTGTCCGGGCTGGCCACGTATGACTCGTCATGCAGATCAATAGACCGACCATCTTCAGTAGACAAAGAAACACGAGGAACGTCTTCGATTGACTGCGCGTCTGGAGCAGGAGTCTTCTCAGGTAGGGGAGGGGGAGGACCGGTGGCAGTTGAAGATATGGAAGCCCTAGATATAGAGGTTCTAGTTCCGGAGCCAACGGTGCTACTGCTGAATCTGGATGGTAACGATGGATTGTAAGACGCGGCGCTGTCGCGCCTGGTGGAGGACAGTGTGTTCGTCCTCATCATACTGTGGCGCGCCGTCCTTTCGAGAACTTTCTTCTCCGTGAATGGGAAATATTCCGTAAGATGTGTTGTGATGAGTTCACTCGGTGGCCGCTGACCGAAGAAATTCCGCAACTTGGATGGGCGTTTGCCATTGGATGCAGCAGGGCTGGACCTACCAGAGCCACTACCCGAACCAGTCGCGGACGCAGTAGGTGACGGAGGTTCCAACGCCTTTTCGGGATCGCGTACTCCAAGACCGCTGAGAATACTGATGGAGGACGCGCGTTTGGTTGCCTTGGACATCTGATCTGCAAGGGATCGGCCGCCTGGAGACCCGCTTGCCTTGTCCTCGCGACGGGCTTTCGCGATTCTCCGCAATGCAAGAGGTTTGTCACGCGCCGGGTGATCTAATGAAGCATGACAGTACGACAGCAGTGCAGCTTCGTCCAAAGGACCTGTTTGAAGGATGAGGCGAGATTCGTCAGCTAGCATCGAGTACACATACCCGTACCGTCATCCAAGTAAGCTCCCCAGCCATCTACACTAAGACCGCCATCTTCGGTGTGCACATAGTCCGCTTCGGAGTCGGGATTGCGCACACTACCCTTGCCAAATTTCTTCAGCACTTTCTCGAGAATCTCAACACCGCCTGCACAATTATCAACGTCGATCGTATACGTCAGACCTTCATCGGGAAGCGCAATCTTAACGAGTTTGCGACGTAAATCGTCGAGAGAAGGCGCATTGGAATGAGATGGTGTTCCTGGATTGAATGGTCCACGACCAACGGAATACGTTACAGGTGGTGACGATGGATTGGCTCCGGTGAAACCCTCCGCAATCGGAGAAAGATCTATTTTATGAGTGGCAGGGGTGACCACAGATTGGCCAGTCGCGTAGGGATGCGCACCTGGACGTGGTGGCTTCGTGTTTGGACTGGACGTGACCGGAGAAGCTAAACCTGCAGATCCCGATCTTCCATGACCAGGCGTAGTTGAGCGAGGAACACGTGGCAATGGAGAAGTTGCGCGAGAATTGGATTGGGGTGTTTTACCACCACCAGGGTTTCCGGGACGCGGATCTGCTGGTAGATGGTAGCCAGTCCAGTTGGATGCCGATGAGGGTGTGAGGAGCGCTTGATTTGGCGCTGGTGGCAAGGCCTGAGTAACATAGGCCGGGACATTGTCGGATTGTGTTGGGGTCCTTCTTCCAGATCCTGCGAAGTTGCGCACTGGAGGACGACCGGGAGGTGGTAGGGGAGGTTGGCCACGGGGCGGAGGAGGAAGAGGAGGGAGATTGGAACGCGGAATAGACGAAGTGGTGGAATGGCTGCTGCCGCCGTTTCCCGTAGAATTCGACGATAAGCCTTGTACAGGCTGAGGAAGCGGTCGAACAGCCTGTAGACTGGAACCATTCGCCTTTGCCGAATCTGGCGGCTGTTGTTCGCGTACTAGACGCGGCAAATCGCCTCGATTGGGAGTATTGTTAAGAGTAAGAGGAGCAGGCCGGCCACTGCGTTTGACGGTATTCGGTCCTTGCGCCTTATCGGCTGCTGGAGAAGCGTCCTCCAGATGATTCGTAAGGCGAGATACGGCGACGGCTTTCGACGACGCCTTGTGTCGCAGCTGTTTTACGGCGTTCAAGATTCGGAATCTATCGCCCACGCTAGTGACTCCCATCTCGGTCAGAGTGGGATGATCCAGTTCGAGAAGAATATCGCCGCGAATATCGTTGGCCTTGAAAGTGGCTGCATGACTGCCGCACTTGCATTCAGTCAACCAGCGAGCTACATGGGAATCCGTCCATTTACGGATGTACTCTCCCCAAGTCACGCCAGATGGAGGCTCCAGGGCACTGGTCGGAGGTGAAGATGCGGTCGGGGTTGTTGGAAAAGGCGAGACTTGGCCACGAATCGTTGTGGTGAAGGACCGTGGAACGGCTTGCTGGGCCTGGAAGGAATGGGTAGGCGAAGCTGGTGAGGAAGGTTTGGAGGCGGAGTCGGAGCCTTCGTGTACATGAAACAGATTATTTGAAGCCACGGTTGACATGATTTGGTGCAAGAGCGGTGGAATGATGTATCTGGGACTGATTCGCGGGAAGGGGTGATTATGGAAGGAAATAGTGATACAACAGCGAAAACCGAAATTTATGAGAGAACTGAAAGCATAAAGAGAGCTTGGAGACGCGGTCAGACAAAGGGAACAAGGCCATGTCAAAAAAACATACCAGAAGAAAGCAAAAAGCGCAGGGAATCGGGGCAAAGATGGTGGTCAGAAGGAGAGAGAGGTAGCTGACGGAAAACGCTGGAGCCACGCGCGAGTACCAACAATAGTACGGTGTTACAATAGCTTCACTATTGTTTTGAAGCGCTGCTGAGTGGTGGGCAGGGTATTAGCACAGCCACCGTATCTTGACGACAGATTGCATCACGTGATCAGGGTAGATGATACGCCTTGAATTCGCAAAGTTTAAGTGGTATTCAATGTCCATCGAAAGCAGCAATGGGCTTCGTGGACAACGCTAGGAGGCAGATGAATACCTAATATTGAATAAAAAAACCTCCTTTCCAAAGTGTGGCCCCTTGCGGAAGTGCCCAGGGTGGGTGCCTAAATTTAAAATATTGCGGCCTGCAAGTGCCGACTCTTCCATCAGTCACTACGTCTTGCCGTCTGTCACTTCCCTTTCCCCCGTCACCATCTCGCCTTTGACGGCGCGCATATAAGCAGCTGCCTGGCAGTGGTACAATCTTTTAACTCTCGCTCTCACCCCCCTTTCGTTACCTTGTCGGTCTCTTTCTTGCACCATGCGGTTCCTTACCGCCTTGACGGCTCTCTCGTCGCTCGTCAGCCTCGCCTCGGCCTCGCCCTATAGAGAGGACCTTGTCGACTACAATCTCAACACCAACAAGGATGCCACAGACCCCGTAGAATATTCAACAACGCGCTCCAATACCACATACCACCCCTCGCCGGACAACTGGCGAGCCCTGCCCGTCTATACCATCCTCTTAGACAAGTTCGCCGATGGCGATCCTTCCAACAACGACTTTTTCGGCTCCAAGTATGAGTACGACTGGCGGGAGACCCAGTTGCGTTTCGGTGGTGACCTCAAGGGTCTCGTCTCCAAACTTGACTATCTCTATGGCATGGGTATCCGGGTCATCTACATCGCTGGAACGCCCTTCCTCAACATGATGTGGCAGGCTGACAGTGCGTATCATTTGCTATCAGTCGTCCCTCCTACTTACATCACCATATATCTATTTCAGGTTACTCCCCTCTCGATCTCACTCTCCTCGACCCGCATTGGGGTACTGTCAGCGACTGGGTTGACGCCATTGCCTCCATACATGCCCACAACATGTACCTCATGGTTGACTTTACCATTGGCACAATGTCCGATCTCATTGGTTTCGACGGGTACGTCGCTCGTGTTTTGAGTGCAGGCGGACCTAATCTCCGTTTCCCCACAGCCACTTGAACACAAGTACGCCTTTCAGTTTGAACGAATACAGCACCGTCTACAAGAAGCCTGCTTACATGCCATGGGGCTTTGACGAGTATGCCGATTTCAATGTGTGTGGTCTCTTCCGTCACATCCGCACAAAGTAGTGATTTGGTTAAATCTAGATCTCTAACACGCGCAATACGTCTTGTGAACTTCCCACTTTCTGGGACGACGCCGGCGAGACCGTCACTGTCGAAACGAACGGTTGCATGGAATCCGACTTTGACCAGTACGGTGACATGGAGGCTTTCGGTGTGCACGAGGATTGGCAGCGTCAACTTGCAAAATTCGCTTCCGTCCAGGATCGTCTTCGTGAATGGCACCCGTCCGTCATGGCTCGACTTCAAAACTTCGCCTGCATGGCTATAACGGCCCTCGATTTTGATGCTATTCGTATCGATAAATCTACGCAAGTTACAGTTGCTGCACTTGCGGAGTGGACATCCAGTGCTCGCCAATGCGCATACAAGCTCGGCAAGGAGAATTTCTTCATCTCTGGTGAGGTTACTGGAGGAAACACTTTTGGCTCCTTATACTAGTGCGTCTGGCGTTATATCCGCAGACTAACACTCACATTCTGCCATTTCCAGTGGACGTGGGCGGACGCCCACTCAGCTTCCCGGTGGCTTCCTTGTTGCCGCTAATTTGACTGCCGACGATGACGAATATTTCCTTCGCGAGAAGGGCAAAAATGGTCTCGATGCCGTCGCATTCCATTACTCCGTTTACCGCGCTCTTGCTCGCTTCCTGGGAATGGATGGTAATCTTAATGTCGCTTATGATGTTGACGTCAACTTCGTTACTGCCTGGAACGAAATGTTTGTCGACAATGACTTCCTCAACCAATTGACGGGAAAGCTCGACCCTCGGCACATGTTTGGCACCAGTAACTTCGATATTTTCCGCTGGCCTAGTTTATCGAATGGAGCACAGAGGAGTGCGCTCGCGACCTTTGTCGCCGCCCTCGTGATGCCTGGTATTCCATTGGTGAGGCAGAACACATTCAGTTTTGTTGTCTTGTTAACGGCTCCTATAGTACTATTTCGGAGAGGAGCAAGCCTTTTACGTCTTCGACAACGGTGCTCAGAATTATCTTTACGGGTGGGTCTCGTCAATTCTCCCGGCGCAGTTTCTTATCCACTTCGTAGACGGCAAGCCATGCCTTCTTCTATCGCCTGGAAGCGCCACGGTTGTTATCGTCTTGGTTCCGAGCAATTCTATAACATGCCTCTGGGTAAGGCGCTCGTGGGGTGTAACGACGATTGGAATCAACTTGATCACTTCGATCCTTCCGCCGACAGCCGGCGCATGTGGACTCAGTTCAACTCTTTGCGAACCACGTATGGTGCCCTTCAAGATGGCTTCAACTTGGTACAACGCGGTAACTGGACGTACCGTATAGAGAAGCCTGGTTCCAATGGCACGTTCACCGAGATGGGTCTCTGGTCCATCTCGCGGGCTGCCATCGAGAACGTTCAGACACTCTCGGGGACTTACAACGACCAAATTTGGATGCTCTACACCAACGAAAACCAAACGAAAACATGGGAATACGATTGTTCGGGATCACTCTGGATTTCATCTCCTTTCATGTCTGGTACTACCGTTCGCAATCTGTTTGCCCCTTTCGAGACGTACACGCTACAGGACTCGGGCTCGCCTTACTACGCTGATGGCAAATCACCGTACTTCGGGTGTCTCCCAACGCTCACGATGGATGCGTATGGCTACAAGGCCCTTGTGCCTCGAAGCCCAATGGGTTGCCCCTCCAGTCTCCATTACCAAGTTCACTCCAGGTCACGACCATAGATTGCTCACCCAGACTGGAGCGAGTAACTCAACTACGGTAGACATTTCTATCGAGTTCAACACCGAGATGAACTGTGATAGTGTCACTAATGCTATCAGTCTCACGATGGCATCGTCTGGCCATGGTAGTGCGCCGAGCATCACTAATGTCAAATGCAATGCTGCCACTGGTACCTCGTCCATCCAAGGTGGCAGTTCTTCAGCGTACGCCTGGACTGCAACGTTGACCGGTTTCCCGGACGGTATTCTAACCATCACGCTGGAGAATGCTCCTAGCAGCTCTGGGAACACCACGAACGTAAGTCGTTCACCTCACAGAGAAACATCTTACTGATCGGTATTCAGGCCGTTGATCACTTGCTCTTGCGCAAAGGCAACGAGAGTAACGTCTTGGTCTTCCCGGATAACGACTACGACACGCTTGGCTCGTTCAAAAAATCTGACGGCCAGTACACATTCACGCATCTGGCGTACGGTGCTGAAAAGTTTCGATACTCTTGGAACTTTGGTCAGAATTGGACCGATTGGGCTGACTGGGAGGACACTACCACAATCAAGGAGAGCGTGTTCCAAAGCACCGCTGACGATGACCTCTTCTGGGATGGGGATCATATCATGGTTCAGTGTAAGCTCTCATAACTTTGCGCGCCTATACATACATTCTGACATTCTGCTTAGACTGGAGCCAGGCTGCGTCTTCGACAACCTCTGTTATCCACTCTGACGTCAACTGGTCTGGGAAGCAACGTCGCTTCCCTCAATTATTGGCCCGCGGACCATATAACACTTGGGGTTTCGATGAAGGCTTAACATCCGTGATGGAGATGAACGACCAAGGCATGTGGGAGCTCGAAATTATGGCAAACTGGCCGACATATGTCCAGTTGAATGTCTGGGGCTTTGACGATTACTATTATGGTGACGTTGATGGCGACGGTGTTCTCGACCGACTTCCTCCCAATACCAACGCCCCTAACTACGTGAACATGTCTGCTCCCCCTCTCCTCATCTTTCATGGTCTCTTCTCGTTGATGACGCCACGATGAGGTGGTCTCTCAAGCCTCGAGGACAGTCTTGGGTCGGTGCAACCATGTATGCTCTCCTCTTGGCCATTCCTATCATCACCGGTACTCTAGCCGTCTTGGTCTTCATGTGGTCGTTCTATGGCATCAGGCATAATCAGTATGGTGTCAAGGCGAAGTCGAACAACAGTTACTTCCCTATCCTCGGTGCCTTGGCCGGCAAGTCTACTACGGATCTGAAGGACGGCTCTGGCGGTACATCAGAGAAGTTCTTCGGTGGACACAAACATAATACCGACATTATTGGCTGGCCCGAAGACAAGAACAAGCGCCGCAAGGTTCTCATCGCGACTTTGGAGTACGAGATCATCGATTGGAAGGTCAAGGTTAAGATTGGTGGTCTCGGTGTTATGTCCAGTCTTATGGGCAAGGCCATGACTGACGTAGACTTGATTTGGGTCGTTCCCAAAGTCAAGGATGTTGAGTACCCGGCCGGTGATCCCGCTGAGCCCATCGAAGTCATCATCTTCGGTGAACCGTATCTCATCGAGGTGGAAACACACGTCTTGGACAACATCACCTATGTCATTCTTGACAGTCCCGTTTTCCGCGCCCAGACGAAAGCCGATCCTTACCCTGCTCGCATGGACGACCTGAGCTCTGCCATCTTTTATTCGACGTGGAATCAGGCTATCGCTGCGACCATTCGCCGCAACCCTCTCGTTGACATCTATCACATTAACGATTACCACGGCGCCCTCGCTGGCATCTACCTCTTGCCCAAAGTTATCCCCGTCTGCTTGTCACTGCACAATGCGGAGTTCCAGGGTCTCTGGCCTCTTCGCACGAAAGAAGAAATGAAGGAAGTTTGCTCCGCATTCAACATCAGCAAAGAGCATTGTACGAAATACGTTCAGTTCGGCAACACTTTCAACTTGCTCCACGCTGCTGCATCCTTCATTAGCGTCCATCAGAAGAGTATCGGTGTCGCTGGTGTATCAGACAAGTATGGTAAACGTTCATGGGCTCGCTATCCCGCACTGTGGACTCTCAAGCACGTCGACTCCTTGCCGAATCCGGATCCTAGTGATATTGCGGCTCTCGACGAAGCACCGACCAAGGCGAAGGATATTCAAATCGATGAAGTCGCTGAAGCTGCACGCCCAGAACAGAAACGGCAAGCGCAGGAGTGGGCTGGTATCAAGCAAGATCCCGACTCTGACCTCTTCGTGTTCGTCGGTCGTTGGTCCAAGCAGAAGGGTGTCGATCTTATTGCCGACGTCATGCCTACATTGTATGTCTTCTTCGTCTTGCTTTCTCTTTTACTCCCTAACGGTTTACAGGTTGGAAAAGCGCCCCACGATCCAGCTCATCGCCGTTGGTCCCGTCATCGATTTGTATGGGCGATTCGCGGCCGAGAAACTTGCCCGTCTCATGGAACTCTACCCGGACCGTGTTTACTCGAAACCGGAATTCACGGCTCTTCCTCCCTACTTATTCAGTGGTGCCGACTTCGCCCTCATCCCGTCTCGTGACGAGCCGTTCGGTCTCGTAGCTGTCGAGTTCGGTCGTAAGGGTGCTCTTGGTGTTGGTAGTCGCCTCGGAGGTCTTGGTTTAATGCCCGGTTGGGTAAGTAAATCTCTGCGTACTACGAGTTTATGTATTCACTCTTCTGCAGTGGTATCCTGTCGAATCTAGTTCGACCGCCCATATGTTGTCTCAGCTCACAAAGACGGTCAAGATGGCCTTAAAATCCACCGAAGAGGAACGTGCTGTACTTCGTGCACGATCAGCTGTTCAGCGTTTCCCCGTTGTAGAGTGGCGTCAAAGGATGGAAGATTTCCACAAGCGCAGTATCGGTACGAGTCGAGGACTCGCGGGTGCAGATGCTTGGAGGATGTCAGATTGTGATGGTGCCGCCCCACGTCCCATTGGAGAGACCGATGACTGGGATCCTGTTTATCAGGCCCATCCATCGCAGCCTGAATGGGATCGTAGCAGCATGGTGGAACCGGTTACTCCAGGCTCGCCAGGCCAATGGAGTCAAGACACTTTAACTCCCAATGGACAGCCCAGACTTTTGAATCCCGATGGTACTAGGAATTCCATGGCTAGCCAGGATGACGACTACTTCAATCATTCTCGTGGCAGCACGCAGGGTGAACCACAAGCTGGCTATGGTGACTTCTTGGAACGGGCAAACCGCACCATCGCTAAAGACAATCGAAATGCACCCGATCCATTCGCCGACGGTAATCTTGCTCCCAGTAGACCGTTCGGGTCGCACTCGCGCGTCTCTTCCGTGGAATCCATCTCATCCATCGTCGACGAAAAATCGAACTCCCCGCTCAACAAGGCCATGGCGTCGGTTAGTATTGGTCTCCCCAGTCGCTGACAATTACTGAATTGATTCTTTACAGTTCACCGATGCTGACGGCGGAGTTGCTTCCGAGTTCGTTCAAAAACTACAGGGTCTTAATGCTAAAAACTCAGAGCATGAGTTGTCGATTGAAAAGTTCCTTGTCAAGAGTGAGGAAGCATTCTTTGGCAAAGTTCGCAAGGACAAGCTGGACAGCGCGGCTAGTATACGTTCCTCACAACGCGATTCGGTTTGGGGCACCCCATCTCCTTCAATCTATTCCCGCCCCGGTTGTATGTCTACCTCTAATATCTTTGACTTCTGCTGACGTTTCTCGCAAGCACCTAACACTCAGATGTTCACTCAGACGGCTATGAAGGCTCGCTTCATCACGACGCTGGTCCTCCGGAAATCGTTCCCATGACTGGCCTGCAAATTGCTATGTCCCGCGAAATTGCTGGCTGGCCGCTGTACACGATCGTCATTGCCCTCGGCCAAATGTTAAGTGCTACCAGTTTCCAGATCACTCTCTTAACTGGTCGTAACTGGCAAGATGACGTCCAGCTATATGTTTTGGGAGGCGTTTTCCTCGCAGCGTCCGCGGTATGGTATCCGTTGTTCAGGTACAAGCCGTCAATTTGGTGCTTATCTGCACCCTGGGTTTTCTTCGGACTTGCGTTCTTGTTGATTGGTTTGCCTTCCGTGAACGACTCACTCCAGCCTGCACACAGAGCGCTAGCTAGCGCTGCAACGTGGTGTTATGCCGTTGCATCTGCTGCCGCGTTCTTGTTCTTCGGTCTTAACTTTGGTGAAGAAGCTGTACGTAGGCCTTGCTTTGATTTGATCTTGTCACTTATGGTCTACTAGGGTGCTGCAACGGAAGTCTGGACTACTCGGGCGTGTATTGTTCAAGGATCACAGCAAATCTGGGTCGCCGCTCTTTGGTATTGGGGCCATTCACTCAACGGGCAATCCGACGACTACACTCCTCCCTGGTGGATCGTGTGTATCGTCTGGCCGTTGTCTATCATGAGTTTCGTCTTTGCATACCTCATGCTCTACGGATTGCCTGGTAAGTCAAGAAAGAATTTATTACATTCAGAGCTCAACAAATGTCGTTGCAGAATATTACCGTCAAACTCCTCCGAAAGTGCCGCACTTCATCAAAACTCTCTTCCGTCGTAAATTGGTCATTTGGTTCCTGTTCTCCGAAATTCTGCGAGATTACTGGCTTAGCGGTGTACGTGTCCTCTTGTCTTCCTTGGCCAATTTTGACATCGTTCTCAGCCTTACGGTCGCAACTGGGGCTTCTTGTGGAACGTTCCCGTCCCCGCTTACCAGATTCTGTTGATGATCATCGCGTTCTTTATTGTGCTCTGGGGTATCATGCTCGCGATTTTGACGCATTTCAGCAAGACGCACACCTGGCTTCTTCCCGTCTTCGCTGTCGGTCTCGGAGCGCCAAAATGGTGTCAGATGCTGTGGGGTACTTCCTCTCTCGCCCTTTACATTCCATGGGCAGGACGCGGTGGACCGTATCTGGGTCTCTCGCTCTGGTTATGGCTCGGTGTACTGGATGCCATCCAGGGTGTTGGTCTTGGTATGATTCTTCTGCAGACGCTGTCGCGACTTCACGTCTGCGCCACACTCGCATTCTCTCAAATCATCGGTTCCGTTTGTGTCATGGTCGCTCGCGCTACGGCACCGAACAGTGTCGGTCCTGGAAGCGTATTCCCTGATGCTGCCAAGTGGGACTTTGACGCTGACGGATTATCGGGAAGCCCAATGGCTGAACCGCTGTTCTGGATAGCACTAGTATGCCAGTTGGTAATCGTTATTGGCTACTTCTGGTTCTACAGAAAGGAGCAACTTTGTGAGTTTCTTGTTGTCGTGCATCAACATGATCCTGATGAGTTCTCCAGCACGACCATGATCGCAATGCATTTTTTGTTACTTGTTGAACCTTAGATGGCATTAGTTTATCTTGGACAATGGACGCTGCTCATGCTCTCTCGGGAACCTTCGGTTTTTTTTTTCTGCTGAATTGTCGGACTGATTGGATAATTGTTAGATACTGCTACATCACTCGCTAGATACGCCTATCGTTTGAACGGTTTATTATACTATACGCTGCATAAATATGATTTCTTTCGCCCAAGGGCATGTACAATTTCATTGACTTGGTGTTGTGAATGTGATGGTTGAGTAAACAACGATCTGACTTGACTTTGTTCCACGACCTTGATCACTACGTCGCATCATGCTCGGCCTTGGAGACTACGGCAGTGGGAGCGAAAGTGACGACGACGATGTTCAGAGGAAAGCGCCAACGTCGAGTGTAAAGAGTCAGTCACTACCCAAACCTTCGAGTCGACCTACCTCAGGCCTTCCTCCAAACAGAACAAAGAAGAAGATAGCCATTACTCTGCCATCTCTCAAGTCCGCGAAAGATGACAAGAGTGACGACGACGTACAGCAGCCTCCAGCGAAGAAGCAGCGTCTCGAGTCGGGTGCGGGGTTATCCTCATTGTTGTCCATGTTGCCCGCCCCAAAGCAGAAGAACCCAATACCCGCCGCACCGGCACGAGTCCTTGGTGGTGGTAGTGGTGGTTGGGCTGGTGCGCAGACGCTGGTAGCAGAGCCAGTGGCGCCCGAGCCCTCCGATGCTCCAATCCCGTTTCTACCGCCGTCGCTCGCAAAAGGCAGGTCCAATATCTCATTGGAAGACGAGCGGCCTCGGAAGGCCGCGGTACCCAGCGCTGCACCGGCGGTTGACTTTTTCTCACTGGGTACGAAGACGTGCATGTTATTGCTGCTCTTACTTGACTGACCGTGCATACAGGATCCAGTTCTACCTCCACCTCTACTTCCACATCCAAGCCCATCGCGTCGTCGTCGGTCAGCATCTCGTCTGCGCCTGCGATCCCGACATTTGAGCCACCGAGCCCACGCCGAACGACGAATATCCCGGCTACTACCAGCTGCCCTCGGGCCAATGGGCGGCGCACGACCCAGACTATTTCACCAAATTCGCGAAAAAGTGGCAGCGCGAGTACGACGCACACGTGCGCGCACTCGAGAAAGGCGCTGGGAAGGGCTTTGAGAATTTGGAGAGCTCGGACGTCGCCAATGTCGATGCGGCACAGGAGATGGAGCGAGCGAAGAAGGAGATCAAGGAGAGAGAGGACCGCAAGAAGATATCGATGGGCACTGATGGCGAGCCAGCGAAACCAAAGATGAACATCAATGTTTGTGGTCCCATTTGCTTGCTTTGTCTACCGAATTCACATTGTCCTACAGGCATCCAAGCTCAGTGGCATTGCCAGATCCCGCCACCAGCTGTCCACATTGCTTAAAGAGGCTTATGAAAATCGCGAGGCCCTGGAAGATCGCATTGCTGAAGGACGGCGCAATCGTAAGGAAGCAGGCAACAAATACGGTATGTCGTTATTCATTTTCCCAAGTCCAATGATTGACTTCACTCTTCAACAGGTTTCTAAACCGTAGTAAGTATTCCTTGCTAGACTTGTTACATTTGTGCATAATATATAATGCCCACAAGTTCAGTTACAAATGAGACAGACTAGATGCTTCTACGACATAGATAGTATAGCCTGCTGCGTGAATAATACTAGAATACAGAACAAGACAACAGAAGCGATGGAAGACATAAACATAGCATGCAAAAGATTTATTTGCCTCCAGCAGAAAATTCTATATCGCGGTCAGCAGTGATCCATAGTCATAGATGAGTCAACCACGTACTGGTAACCGACTTTGTGCCCTCAGAGATGGCGTGCTTGGCAAGTTCACCAGGGAGGATGAGACGAACACTGGTCTGGATTTCGCGAGAGGAAATGGTGGACTTCTTGGAGTAGGCAGCGAGCTCTGCAAGCTGGGTCAGGAAATGCTGCTGCTGCCCAAGGATGGGGAACACATACTGGATGCCTCAGTGGCGACGCGCTCGAAAATGTCGTTGACAAACGAGTTGAGAATGGCCATGGCCTTGTTGGAGATACCAGTGTCGGGGTGGACCTGCTTCAACACTGGGACGCGTCAGCAATGGCTAGGCGACGGGCGGGGATGGACGCGTACCCTTGTAGATATACGAGCTGTACGTCTCCTTGCGGGTCTTCTTGCGCTTCTTCTTCTCGCCATCAGCAGGTGCTGGGGCCTTGCTCTTGCTCGCCGTCTTCTTGGCGGCCTTGGAGCCCTCAGTCTTTGCAGGTGCTTTACCAGCGGTAGAGGCAGGAGCCTTGGAGGCGGTCGAGACGGGCTATCAACGCGGTTAGGTATGTTGTAGACGGCAGTGACGACGATCAACATACTTTGGGGCCATTGGTGAGTGAGAGAGGTAGGCGAAAGGTGATTGAAGAGGTAAAGGTGGTGGTTGCGGTTAGAGTAACAACAATCGGGTTCCAAACAACTAATATACGGCGCGTCGGAGTTTGAATATTGAGTCATGTGACTTCAGGGTCGACGCGTTTGATCATTGTCAACGGACTGTGCAGTGGTCCTGGGTCCACTGTGGACTGACTGTGGATGATGTTCATTGTTCTTTCTGCTCGATCGCTTGACAATGACATAGCTACTCAAATTCAACATGACCGGTCATTCCTACCACCCCATCCTGCGATACACATCCCACACTGATCTTGTTGGTGTCTACATAGTCACCATATATGGTGTGCTCGCGACCAACTATCAATGGAGCTGTAGCGATATAATCAAAGGCCTTCAGCTTTATCTCCGGTCGATGGAAGACCACATTTTCAAGCATCATTAACGCCGTGAGAGGTCCATGGACGAGGCGTTCTAGACAAAGCACCATTACGCGAGTAGATTTCTCAAGACGAAAAGAAAGCAGACCTTGGTATCCTTCTGCTTGGACCGCGTAATCCTTGTCGAGATGTATATGATGAGCATTAAAGGTGACCGCAGAGAAGCGGAACAGTGTGATCAACGACGGTTTATACGTGAATGAAAAGTCGTGGTCCTTTCGGACACCCAAAGTCGGACCTGCCATTTGTTTCTCTAAGTGAGTTACCAGCTAGATACAATGTACTCACCCTCTTGAGGCTGCCGCTTTTCCGAGATAGGTAGATAGACATGAACCCTGTCTTCCACCACTGACGGCTCAGAGCTCCCCTCCATCGTGAGTGCAATCTGTTTAGTGACAAACACTTTTGGCTTCTCGTGCTCGAAGCCCTTCTTCAGCACAGAAGCAACAGTCATGGTTGAATTCGCCTTATGCCGATAAGCAGCGGTCTCTCGTTGTTCCAGGTCATCCTCCCTCCCGCCCACATCCGGCGCGTAAAGGGCTCGGGTGGACAAAAGTCCGAGTCTGTGCCATCAGGCCGTAGAAACGCTTCTAGTGTTCGAGGGTTGAAGAACGCAAAGTGATGACCGTAACCCAGCGCCGTGTGAGGTTTCGGCGCAGTGTAGGGCTTCCGAAGGCCATCTCGCGTCGGCAGAGTTACAAAGAGGTCTGCCAACCGCTCTGGATGAAGGGTGTCATCCAGGATTGTTGTTTGGGGGAAGCGATCCAAGAGTCAAGTTGGTCAATTACTGAGCTAGAGAGCGTTGTTAAGAGACGTTTATTGTATGCTCTGTTGGACTGAGGTGAGAAAGATCTGAGCATGATCAAGGTTCGGACGAAGCCAGGTTCTCTCGATCACTTCCACGACCTCGTCGAGATCCCGGTTCAATGGCGCGCTTCTTGTCTCTTCTCTGCTCTCTGTCAGCAGCTTACCCTCCTCTCCCCTCGGTGTGATCAGTCGTAAGTATCGGAACCGTGTTTCCGGGATGCTTTAGTTCCCATGCTAAGCCACACCTCAATCCTCCTTCGATCTAAGGGCCTCATTATATTGAATACGGACCCGAGCTACGCAGGTCGTATAAAAACCGGGAGCTCAGTAGACCTGCATCTGCCTAGTCACTTGAAATGGACTCCCCAAAACTCTCCGTAGCCATCGTGGGGGGTGGGATGTGCGGCCTGGCCTGCGCGTTCGTCCTATCCCAAGCCGGTTACAAAGTCAATGTCTTCGAAGCTGGAGTACGCGTCTACGTCTTCGTCACCCTCCACGTTGCTGATTTCTCCGCCCAGCCTAAATTTGAACCGGTCGGCGCTGGCGTTTCACTAGGTAAGCTGTTCATTATAGTACTGTATGTCTGCCCGTCCGACTCACCACCCAAGGTGAAAACGCTGTCAAGGTCCTCAGAAAGATGGGCATCTTGGACGCTGTATTAGCGCGCACGCCACCGCCAGGGCCGATGACGGACACAAGACTAAGATACCTGGCTGGTACTGAAGGGCACCAAGTGCTCTATGAAATCGAGGTCGGTTCCTGCTCTGTGTAAGCGTCAACGATTGTTGATCCTCGTGTGTGTCAATAGTCTCATATGAGCGACGATCCTATGCTCGCCATATACCGGTGAGCTGTCTGTCCTCAAGGAAATGTCGACTCTCATTTAGCCCACCAATTCTTCAAAAGACCGACCTTCGTCGATGCAGTCGCCGACCTACTAGACCCGTCCACCGTTGTCTTCAATAAACGCTGCGTATCTATCGCTGAGTCGGGGTCCGCCACCGTCATCCATTTCGCAGATGGCACGACTCACGAAGCCGATTTGGTGATTGGTGCTGATGGCGTACGAAGCAAAGTCAGGAACTTTGTGAATGACAATGCTGTCCAGGAGAACATGAAGTTTATGAATACGGCTGCTTTCAGAGGCCTTATTCCCCACGACCTGTTACTGCAAGCTGGTCTCAAAACAGACATGATAACTCGTCCAGTCGTGTTCGCAGGCAAAGATCAGGTAAATACATGCGCAAGCTTTAACGCTGCTCGTAGTAGTAATCCTTTTTTTCAGCACATTGTTTGCTACGGGATCCAAGGAGGAAGATTAGTATGTTGTATCTGTTCTCGTGCTGTGTTTTATTCATTCTTCTCCAGATCAACGTGGTTGCATACGTGGTCAATCGAGACATACCTCCCTCACCTCCCTTGGGCTCGTCATGGGTGACCACTATTCCTGAGGATGAGATACTGGGTCACTTTGATGGATGGGGTCCCGATGCTACCCTCGTCATGAGACACATGGTCAAGTCAAGCCAGTGGTCGGTGCATGCATTGGATCCTCCTCTAGAGGCGTTTGTACGCGGCCGTGTCGCTTTGATTGGAGATGCTGTATGCCCTATTTTTTTCTCGTGTGTGTTGCTGAATAGCATCCAAGGCGCACGCCATGCTTCCCTACCTGGGTGCGGGCATCGGACAAGGTTTGGAGGACGTGTATGTTCTTTCTGAACTCTTAAAATCTCCCAAAATCGACGTGTCGAAGCTTGAGGTCCGTGTTAACACTTTTTGGGCAACTTCGTTCCATTCAATTATTCTATGCAGTCTGTCCTCCAATTGTACTCGAGTTTAAGATCTGGAAGAGCGAACACGTACCTGACACGAAGCGACCAGCTTGGAGGCATCTATCAATCCTACGTACCGGGCAAGGAGGCTCATTTCGCTTCGGAAATAGTCAAGTTCAGAGTCCCAGACCTTTATGACATTGAAAGCGCAGTTCACGATGCATTGCAGACTATGTAGCAATATTCAAGTTTGGCTTGGTATTTGCATATGAAGGCAACAATGAATGGATCGTGTGATGTTATTAGTGTAGTATACAACTTTGTTACAGGTATGATTGAGTTGAGATAAAATAAATTAGAATGCTCGTCTTGTCTTCCCCACATCAGTCCATAACCACCAACCCGTCAAAGCTCGCCTTCATCACCGACTTCTTCAACACGTTGATCGGGTTGAATTCGTCCTCTTTTGCCGGACCAACCACGTCCTCCATTTTGTCAAACTCCTCCTCTTCAGCCTCGCCCATAAACACCTTGAGCAGCGCAGGCGAAAAACCGTTCATCATCGCGACACCCTTCCTCTCAGCGGTCACCTCAGTCGTACCGTAAGCAGCGAGATCCCAAAACACGATTTGCGGAACCTCGTATCCAGCCTCTTTATATGCAACTTCAATGGCGTCGTACGTAGTAGACCAATCAGCCTTGTTACGGCCCGAAGGGCTACTGGCGGTGTCGAACTGCATATCCGAGAACACGAAGAGTCGCTTCACCATGTCCTCTTGCTTCACGTTGTGCTTCTTGGCGAGAGGAAGGAGAAGATTGAGGAAAACGGCACGGAAGTCGGTGTTCATACCCCACGAAGACCTGACCATGGCGCACACAGTGTCATAGAGGGATTTTTTGGGATCGATCGCGATGAATTGTGGCGTGGCGGAGAACGAAATGAAGCCGTTGTTGAATGGAGGCTGCGCTACGTGAGCCAGAATCAAAGAGAGCGCGAGAGCGGGCATGATCGGCTGCTCGGCCGCCGAGCCTAAGCCTCCCATCGACCCAGAAACATCACAAACCGCTATCGAGTTCTCCAGCTTGCCAGCGTCCTTGATGTTGCCGAGGAGCGTCAACCACTGCGCCTCGGCCACACGTAGCTTGTTGTCTGCAACCTTCCGTTTGAACTCTGCGAGCTGTGGATACTTCCCACCTTCAGCATGGGTCGTCATATTGTGCTTTACGACTTCCGCCAAGATCTCGTTGGGCATGAGAGTCGCGCCGCTGATGGTCTTTTTCCCGCTCTCGACATCGACCATGTACTTTTGGAAGCCGTCTGGGTCGTGTTTGAAGAAGTGCTCGTTGTTCTTCTTCATGCAGACCGAGGCAACCCGGCCGTACTTGATCTTCGTCCACTGGTCCGAGGTCATGAGCGGTTCTGGAAGCTCGAGCGCTTTACGCAGTGGCGCCATGACCCAGCGCTTGTACCACGAACGAAGGGTGAGTTCCTTGTCACGAGGGGAGGAATCGGCGGATTGGAGCATGGAGGGGAACACCAAGGGAACCTGTTCACGGGAATGGTAGAGCAGATTACAGATGGCCGTAGAGATGTTGGTGTGCCGATCGTGCGATCCTCCAGCAGTCGGTGCCCATTTACCAGCAAGAGAGAGCTGCCGCATGAGTGTACGCCGCTCCTTGCCGGGGGCCGCAGCTTCAGCGCGACCAAGAGTGGCGATGTCGGAGATAAGCTGGGCGGTGAAGAGGCGAGTGACGGCAATGTAGAGGGCGCGATATTTGGGCTCCTTTAGACGGATCTCGAGGGTCTCATAACGCTTTTCGGCCGTCGCCAGCTTAGCTTCTTTAGCAAGCTGATTCTGGACCAGGTTGTTTTCTTCGGTTGTCACTTTGACGCGGGTCACATCGTTCGCGTCAAGTTTGGCACGCTTGTGACCGCGACGGCTAGATGACTTGCGTGGGGTACGGGGTGTGTGGAGGAAGGTGGGCTCTGCGGCCTGGAGCTCGCCAGTAGTGGCAAGAGCTAGAATGTTCAGGAGGTCCTTCCAGTAACCATGAGAACGGCCAGCGTCCTCGTCCTTCTTTCGGCCAGCGCAGACTGGCTCGCACAGCATATGGAGATTTCCTATAGCTGTACGAGGATGGTTATCGTATAACCAGCTGTATGCCCTACGTGAAAATATGAGTCAGGTGCGCCACAAACACGAATACTAAGTGGCTCACCGATAGAACGCCTCTTTCTCACTTTTGCCATCGTGAATGCTCCTGAGTTGCCAGATAATACGCAGAGTAAGGTTAGAATCCTGCTCCCACGACTGTCCGAGATGTTCGTCGAACGCGGCTCTGTCGCTGTATCTGGTGAGGACCCTGAACGCGTCGAGCGCCGCCGAAAGGGTGGAGATGAGCGCGGGCGCGCAATTTTCAGTCAGTGTCTGATTGGTGGTACCCTTCAGCGCTTCCATGAGCGGGTTGGTGGGCACATCAGGTTCCGCCGTCACTGGAGCCACTTTCGCAACATCGGACTTGGGAAGGAGGAGGTCGAGGAAGTTGGGCTCGTACAATTCTGCGATGTGAGGGACGGAGATTTTCTGGGAAGACAGAGAAGCATCAGCAGGAGATTTGGAGATAGTCGACATTGTGGCTCTAGCAAGAGTGAGCCGTCTCCTAGAGCTTATAACAGCACACAGCCGCATCCGAATCATGTTGGATCATGTTTGACCTCCTCTGACTTGATCGAAGTGGTTGATCTGACTCGACGACGACGTTTCGGGAGCGAGACTAAATCTAGGCTGTACAATAGATGAAATAATTTAGAGAATGTACAGTATAGCATGAGTAGGTAGAATACAAATGTCCAGCAGAAGTCAAGTCAGGCGAAGTCTCTTCGTCGTCTTCTAGTCATGTACACATTCTGCGAATTCTCCAAGGGTACCAAAGGTGTCTCTGCTACAGTGCTTTTCCCCTTCCCTTGCTCTCTGGAAACATTTTTGGTCCTCGGTGGTGGTGGAGGCGGGTTGGGCATTGAAGGTTGAGACAACACTGTCGTCGTTGAACGAACGGACCGTGATTCCACATCGGAACCTTCTACCTCGGCCTCAGCCTGTCCTTCATCGTCTGGCAAAGGCAAGTGTTCTGCGACGAATGTCTCACTGCCAACATTCGAGATGCCTTTGTTTCTCCATGCTTTGAGTACATCCTCTCGGCTGCCCGCGAGGTCCCACTCGTCGACATAGTTCCACGGTCGTTTACGAGGCGTAGAACCTGAAGACACATCGGGTCTTGCCCCCTCTGTGGCCAGAGACTTCGTCGCCGCTCCAACCGATGATAGCTGAGAACTGGCCGAATCGTCGAAGGTCTCCATCGTAGAGTTTAGAGATGAACCCTAACGTAGCTCATGAGCCTTCGACAATGAAATTCACGGCCGGTCGAACGTACCAGAGAAGTAACTTGATCCACGAATGTTTTCGTATTCCGGGACGTGGAGGCAATCGCCTCGTCGAGTGGGTGATACTCAGATTCCACCCTTTCGCCCAAAGTCTTAGTGGTGTCCAGACGAATTCGTTTTGCACAATGGTAATCCTCGAGATCTTGATGTCGTCGTTAAATCAGTTGGATGATGTGACGTGAAAAACTCACTCTTAGAACAGCCTGCGCTCATTTCTTGAACTTGTTGCTGAATTTTACCGGAATAAGTCTTGATCGAACCCGTAACGGTTGTTCCCATTTCAGAAAGCCCTGAAGTCAAAGAAGATTTCGCGGTATTCAAGTTCTGAAGAAGTACGATGGTTAGAAAGAGCAGCTACATGACGAGGGATATTTGCCTTGTAAGCTCCATCACGAGCTCTCTTTACATCCCCATTCCTCTTCTCCATCGTGGTCGCGATAGTCGTACCCTCCGCCTCCATAGAAGCGAGGACCTGGTCCTGTTTCGTAAGGAACGACTTCATCGCCTTCTCGCCCTGTTGGTTGTCGTGCTGAACGCTCTGGATCGATGCCCGGAGTGCAGAGTCCCTGTCCGCCGCGAAGGTACTAAGCATACTAGATATCCTTTGAATGAGATCATTCTTAGCCGTATCCGCATTCGCCCGTTCGGTCTCCAACATACGCGTCAAGGTCTCGTTCTGCTGGCGTAAACGGTTGATTTCACCATTAGCCGCGTCAGAAGCGATGGCCTTTACAATGAGAATCGCCTGACGCTCGCCCTCAATGAACTTGAAAGCGTCGCGGAGCACGCCTTCTACGACCTGGCTAGTAAGCTTCAACGCCCGCTCAGCATCGCCAAACGCGACGAGGCCTGTTTTCTCCACGTTCAGGCACAAGTCGCTGCATGTCGAACTAAGCGTTTCCCCCCACTTGCCAAAACCGTCTTTGAAAGTATCGTGCGTTTCCTTGATCATTTTCTTGACGATGGCCAAGGCTGCCTCCTCTGACGTGTCCTGCGAGTGGATAACACCCAAAGACGATGCCAGTTGTTTGATAAGCTCATGAAGACGTTTCGAATGCGAGGCGAGCAACGAAAGCTCTGAAGACCGAAATCGTTTTGCTTCTTGGCAGAGCTTCGAAGTGCTGCTAGTCGATGTTTTGACAAACTCATTGAGCTGGAGCGATAAAGTTCGCGTCGCGGAAGCGATTGTCTTCCCATGCGATACCACGGCGTTGGTGTTGGCCGCCATGACCTCGGATTTGCGCTCTGATAGAATGTAAGTGGCTAAACAACGTTTGATTCCGAAAGAGAACTCACCGAGTTTATCGAATAAACCACCGACGTCACTTATACTCTCAGCCGCGATGGTTTTGAGTCCGCAAGCTACGCCGTCAAGAGCATGTTCACTGTGTTGGAAAGCCTGGCGGAAGACAACTTCTTCCTCAAATGCGCGCTTAACGGCATTTAGTTCGGCCGTTTTCTGAATCAGATCCTCTTGCGTCTCCTGGAGTTGCTGCCGCGTGTCTTTCAGCTCCGTCTCCCGCTGTTTTAGACGGCCAATACTCTGGTCAAATTCGTCCTGTACGGCGCGGCGCTGGATCTCCACGATTGCTACCTGCTTCTTGGCCTCATCGAGCTCCGTCTTGTGCAGTTCCTTTTCAGCAGACATAATCTTCCATGATTCTTCAGAGAGGAAAATACCGTTCTTATCGCGTGCCGCCTCGAGGTCCAATTTGAGACGATCGATTTCGACAAGGTATTCTTGGAGCAGAGAGTTACGGGTCATCCGCTGATTTAGCTCGGGCTTGTTACGTATGGATTTGGCGTGCATGGCATAATCGAGTGTCGACAAGGTTTCTTCCAAATTGCACCGCGCGGGAGAGACTGTAGCGACGATGGAGGTTTTTGTCCGGCCACCAAGTGAGTCTTGCAGGAGACGCGTCAATTTAGATTCTCTGCAATGCAATTAGTGGATGGAATAAAAATGGAGAGCAACAAGTACCTGTAAGGGACATGTGATGCTTTTTCAACCAAGGCGTTGATAACGCGTCCGAGAGTGAGAAGACTCTGGTTAATCATGCCCGCCTCTCTGGCCCTCGTGTTCTGAGCCCCAGAACGTCCAATGTTTTCAGAACCAGCCAAATCGACAAGATTGAGTTTACCGATCTTCATTAACTCTTCCCCGCGACGCCAGGCTCCTTTGTGTGAACTGTGATGGAGAAAATGGAGTGTGAACGACTAGAGTGGTCGTTAAATTTCGTGGCGGCGGTTTGTCTACGGTGACTGCCTTTGGTCAGAAGCGCTAGTGCGTCTTCACAGTCCTTCACAGAGATCTCCTCAAGTCCTTGTATGCAGACACCGCGTTTGCTCGCGTCTTCGTAGATTTTAAGACCACCACCGTCCGTATTTTTCCCGAGATCTTTAGACATGCCCATGGGTTGCGAGGTACCGACAGGAGCAGAGAGGTCATTTGCTAACAGATCGCGTAGTTCCTCATTGTACAACTCCACGTACGAAATTTTGACACTGAAATCAGTGCCTGAAGTTTCGAGGTAGTGGAATAGGCGGAAGAGGACACGGGGAATCATTCCGGCATGAATTGAAGGGTTTCCCATCGGAGTTGGAGTGAGATCGCCATGCATGGTGTAGCTGCAGGAGGTTTAGGGTTTGCAGACAGGAAACTAAGCAACGCCTCACGTTTTGCCGGTTCCCGTCTGACCGTATGCAAAGAGAGTGCAATTGTAGCCCATAAGGACCTGATCCAGTATCGGACTGACAACTTCGTGATATATGAGGGCCTGGTCAGCCTCAGGGCCAAAGACGAGATCAAAGGGATAAGTGCGGATGGGCGGGGGATTCGCTACACCAAAGGAAGACGACTTTTGTGCATCTGTTTCGATAGAGATCTGGTTACTCTTTGCGCCATTCGAAGTGACAATGACTGGCGAACTGCTTTCCATTTCCTGTCTTGAGCGTCCCCTGCAGCGGACAACGACCTGAATGTTTGTCTCCGAGTCCTCTGAGCCATGCCCCGACTGAGAATGAGCGGGAGTGACAGCGACCTTTGTCGGCCTCGTCGATGGGTCGGCGCCTGAACGCGTCGTTGGCGCTGACTTTGCCATGGCAGTCTGTGCCCGGGCAGGCGGTTGAGCTGTTGGAGGGTGTCTAGCTCGCGACGACTGTGGGCGGCGCGTGGCCATTGACTCTGTCGATGAGCTCGAGGTCGTGTTGAGCAAAGGGATTTGGTTGAGTGGCCGACGTTGCCACACAATACCAAACGCGTTGTGTCACGTGGATCCTTTATTTGGCCTGCCTCTGATCCTGAAAAGCAAGCAGGCGCCTTTGATTCGTACTTGCTACTAGTAATGGGAAAACGGAAAAAGTCGTCCAGAAAGCCGGGCGCACCATCCGCTGCCCGCAGAAAGGAACCGCTTGGTAGGCCGCCGCCTCAAGTAGCTGTCTTGTTGTAATGCTTACTTTGACAACAGACACTACATTTACTTGCATATTCTGTCAGCACGACAAGTCAGTATCTGTGCGAGTGGACAGAAAGGAAGGCGTTGCGCAGCTGATATGCAAAGTTTGCGACCAGCGGTTCCAGAGCAAAGTCAATCGTACGCCACAATTACATGCCTCGCCGATCCGCGCTGACCGCTACCTCTCAGATCTGACTGAGCCCATCGACATATACTCGGAGTGGATTGATGCAGCCGAAGCGGCCGAGCTCGAATCGCGGGAAAAGACATCACACCGCAGTGGGCGGGCGTCGGGTAGTCGTGGGGCGCGGGTGGCGGCGGCGGCGGGCAGCGACGATGAGTAGATCTGTTTGGGAGCATGGCATGACATTCCGTACATCTGTATAATTTTTTTGGCAATATACTGTAGAATTTCACGACAAACACGAGTCTGGGCAACACAGGCAAACATTCGGTCTCCTGATTTATCACGTCCTCATCGTCTTCCGTCACGACGACGACTGCCTGGCGACCAGACAACCTTTTTTACGTTTACAGGCCACTCTGCTTCTCTGCCTTCGTCAGAGCTGCCCCTATCGTAGTCCGGTGCCACCATGGCCACCGCTCATAACAACATCAAGGTCGTCTGTCGGTGCGCCATCTTACACGCTTTCCCCGTCAGCCTCCGCCCGCTCACACTCTATTTACCCCTGCCGTTCCCAGCTACCGTCCTCCAAATGCGATAGAGCAGCGCGAAGGCGGGGAGAACGTCGTTGCCTTCAACGACGACCTCACCACTTGTTCACTTCGCTCAACCTCGCTCGGTTCAGGGCCAGAGAAGGATGGCTTCACTTTTGACCGGGTCTTTCCGCCGGGCACCAAGCAGCACGAAGTGTTTGACTACGGTGTCAAAGAGTGAGTCCTCGCCTTTCATTGGCATACCTTCCGTTTCTGATCCGTCGACTAGTATCGTCAAAGGTGCCCCAACTTTGGCGCGACTCTCCTTGATAGCTCAACCTCTCTGCAGATGTCCTAGATGGGTATAACGGCACTGTTTTTGCGTATGGCCAGACGGGAAGTGGCAAGACCTTTACAATGATGGTGCGTTGGATTCTACAATCTGCGCACGCCATGCCTCACACAACTGTCTGAAGGGTGCCGATATTGACGACGAGGAACTCAAGGGTATCATCCCTCGCATCACCGAGCAGATTTTCAAGTCTATCGTGGAAAGCGACGCGCATCTTGAGTATCTCGTCAAAGTCTCGTATATGGAAATCTATTTGGAGAAGATTCGTGACCTTCTTGCCCGTACGTTGCATTCCTTCCACGTCCTACCATTTGTGTTTCACACCCCCTCTAGCCCAGAATGACAATCTCCAGGTCCACGAGGAAAAGTCCCGAGGCGTTTACGTGAAGAATCTGTCCGATTACTATGTCTCCAGCGCTCGTGAAGTCTACGAAATCATGCGAACTGGTGGTGCTGCCCGAGTAGTTTCGTCGACAAGTACGTGTAAATCCCTTTTTCAAGCTGTTGCATAACTGACCCTATCTACAGACATGAATGCCGAATCCTCTCGCTCCCATTCCATTTTCCTTATTTCCATTAACCAGCGGAATACCGAGTCTGGTGCACAAAAGACTGGCAATCTTTATTTAGTAGATCTAGCGGGTTCCGAGAAAGTTGGCAAGACAGGTGCATCTGGCCAGACTTTGGAAGAGGCCAAGAAGATCAACAAGTCTCTGTCCGCCCTCGGTATGGTCATCAACGCTCTGACTGACTCCAAGGTGCGTGCATGTCTCCAGACTACAACGTCTATTAATATCTTCGTTACAGGTCAAGTATATCCCCTATCGTGACTCGAAACTTACTCGAATTCTCCAAGAGTCTCTGGGAGGCAACTCTCGCACGACTCTTATTATCAACTGCTCTCCCTCCTCTTACAATGAAGCGGAAACGCTTTCCACTTTACGGTTTGGTATTCGTGCCAAGGCTATCAAGAACTCTGCACGTGTCAACGCAGAGCTTTCACCACTAGAATTGAAAGGATTACTCGCTAAGGCTCAGGCTGCGAACACATCTTATCAGAAGTACATCGCAGCCCTTGAAGCTGAGCTCGCGATTTGGCGGTCTGGTGGGACGGTCGAGGAGGCCGACTATGCAACACCTGGGAAATCTGGTGCTGCCGCGACTGCTGCACCTGCAGCTCCCCCCAAGACCTCCTCCTCATCTACTCCCTCGACGCCAGCGTCTTCACGCAGCATGACCCCTGCTCCACTGAACCCTCTCATTGAGAGTCTACGCACCGAAGTTACCAGCCGTCCTGCGACACCAGTCGTAGGTCTAGAGAAGGACGAACGAGAAGACTTCTTGCGTAGAGAGAACGAGCTCAGCGACTCCCTTGCCGAAAAAGAGAGCTCGCTCCAGACGGCCGAGAAACTCGTCAAGGAATTGAAGGAGGAGCTCACGTTCTTGAAGGAGCAGGAGGCTTCTGTTAGCACGGTTCGTTATAGGTCTTTCTTCATCAGATTGCGTCTTAAAAACTTTTGCAGGAGAACAAGACAATGTCCAGTCAAATCAACGAGTTGAGGCTCCAGGTGGAGCGCCTCGACTACGACAACAAAGAAGGCATCATCACTGTCGATATTCTCAAGGAGCAGAACACTGATGCGAAGAATGAACTCGAGGAGCTCAAGAAGCAGATCGCTGATCTCAAGTCAGTGCAGAAAGAGTCGTCAGCAGAAGACAAGGAAAAGCGAAAGCAAGAGAAGATGGCGCTTATGATGGCTAAGTTTGATGCTGTGTGTATCGGATTTCACTTGTTGTCGCTAGCTAACTGTCTTGTAGCAAGGGGCCTTTTCGGAGAAGGAGGAACAGTTGCGCCAAATCCTTGCCAAATTGGACGCCTCCGACGCCTCATCCTCGCTGACTTCGGACGATTTAACTGCTATTAGACGGCAACTGGCCGAAGGGCAGAGCCTCGTTAGAGAGACAGTAGATCGCCTCCGTCAGAGTCAAGAAGAGAACGAGATGATCACACGCCGACGAGATGAATTAGAGTCCCGTGTAGCCACTCTAGAGGCAGATTATGAGGAGCTATTAGGTATGTCTCTCAGTGATTCCCACTCTGTGTGCGGTGGCCAATATTTCCCCCGGCATGTAGAGAAGACCATTCACGAGGAGGAGACGAGCAACATTGACATTGCCGAGTCTATGGCAGATCTCAAGGTTCGTGCACTCATACATCGTCTTCTTGAATGGATCCTCACATTATCAATCATGCAACAGAACAAACTTGAGACTCAGTATGTCGCGAAGCGCGATGCTCATATAAGCGAGGTTTCAGATCTTAAGCAGCAACTCGACATGAAGGTGAACGAGGTCCGCAATCTGAACGCCTCGATAGAGAGTTTGAAGAGCGTCAACGAGGAGTTGAAGGTTGGTGTTGGTCCTCTGTCAATTTCGCGGACTGACATTAAAATCAGCGTGCCTTCGCTGTAACGTCGGCTGGTATTGAGGGCGGCAAGAACCTCGCCGAAAGTGCGCAAGACCTGGAGAGGACACGAAAGGCCATCAATGTTCAGCTGGCTGAATTTGACGGCGTCAAGAAATCTCTTATGCGTGACCTGCAGAACCGCTGTGAAAAGGTGTGGAAGGCTATCCTCTCTGATGACTACTAACGTATTCATTCAATACTCCATTCATAAGGTCGTTGAATTAGAAATCCAACTTGATGAGATCAAGGAGCAGTACAACAACGTCATTCGCAATAGCAATAGCAAGGCACAGCAGAAGAAGATGGCATTCCTAGAGCGAAACCTTGAACAACTCACCCTAGTGCAGAAACAGGTTAGTGCAGTAATTCAGACTGTCCGCTACCGTCACTGATAAGTCTTTAGCTCGTTGATCAAAATTCAACCCTGAAGAAGGAGGCTGGTATCGCAGAACGCAAACTTCTTGCTCGCAATGAGCGGATACAGAACCTGGAAGCTCTACTCCAGGACGCTGACCGTCGGCTCTCTGTCCAAAATCAGAAGTTCGAGGCTCAACTTCAAGCCGTGAAAGAGCGACTGGACCAGGCGCGCGGTAAGTGAAGTGCAGACAGTGTGGAAAGGTCTCGCTTATCGTTGTCTAGCTCAAAAAGCCGCATCTGCGTCTCCTCTAACCTTCGGTCGTATCGCTAAGCCTCTTCGCGGTGGAGGAGGAAGCGGCAACCCGACATCAGTGCCTGTTCCTATTAGCGGTGGTGGTGGGTCGAGTGCCAACCCTATGGCCCGATTACAGAATGAAGAAGCAGGGTACGTCCAACCTATTCGTGTGCTATAGCGAACTAACCTACCTCCGCTTGTAGATCTGGAGGTAAGCCTAAATTTCCCGCTTCTCCGGAGGCGCTGGCTAATTTCTTTTTACAGCCAAGCGAGCATCGTGGTTCTTCAACTCGCGGTGAAACATCAACGTTCTGTTTTTCTCGTATCTCCTCCTTCATACCCAACCTGTATCTCTCACATAGCATCTATCAACTGTTAATGCAGCATATTCATCTGGGGAACCAAGTCTGTTTGGGTGGAGTCGACTCGGAGTGTAGCGCCGCTCATATTGTGCTAATATATGGCACGCGCTCCGGCCAAGACCGCCGTCTCCACAATAAAGGTCGCCAACCATATCTGGTATTACGGACCTGGGATATGACAGAAAACTATGACATAGATCTAACCAGCAAATTGGGTGAGAAGAAGATTTCGCGGGGATGGCGTCGGTGGGGTCGGCTTCCGTGACAGAGGTTAGCCGTAGGGAGAATGTCGACTGGTTTGTTGATGATCATCATGAGCACACGAACGAATTCAAACAGACGGAGGCATTTTTACAGGTTGGGCAGGGAGATCCCGAAGAAGCGTTACGTCACTGACGCGGTTCTGAAATTCTATGGTTTGGAAGGTCCCCGCCGAATTTCCCCATTTGATCCCGTTTGAAGCTGAAACAAGGAATTTATTTGTGTATTGCTTCCGCCAGAATTGTTGCTTTTTACTCTTTGCGTCCTGGGAGAGCGATTCGTTTCGGCTTTCCTCCACTCAAGGACTCTTTTCGTGTCCTTTGTTGGACCAAGTCATTCTTTGCTGTCTGCAACCATCTACTCCCTCTATTTTCCTCAAAGCCGTCCACGCCAGGTCCGTCAGTCGCGTCGACCAGGCCTGCTGCTCGTCCTCGTTGTCCGACACGTTCTCTGATAATTTGTTTTTATGTATTCAGGCTCTACCCTACATACTGACCCCTACTGCATCGCCCTACCTTCTTTTGTCATTACCCATTTCCCGTAATTTTCTCGTCTTGCTTCCGCAGGTGAGTCGCACACTCTCTCTTTCCATCTGCCATACTCAATCCCCACAGGCCTAATATATAGTACCATCCTATTCAATGTATGGAGACTCCTCGCGCAAGCCCTCTGGATCCTCGACACACTCCAGTTCCCATTCTCCCACCGCTTCGCCGAACAGTGTGCGTCCTTCAGTCATAGCCTGATGACAGACCTCTGACTCGAACCACCCACTTTAGGTACAGCCTCCCCGCAAGATTACGCCAACTACTGCCGGAAACATGTTAAATGTCGGGATGCCGAGCGCCAATGGGCGCAAAACTCTCGTCACCAGTCCAGGTTGGCAGGTACATACCCGGCCATTTCCTTCAGTTACTAGCAATTAAGTTTCCTTTTAGGTTTGGGACTCGGGATCTCCCTCGTCGCGTCGGAATCCATCAATATCCTCGGCGGCTAGTGGGAACGAGCTCTCAGCCTCCCAGGGAGACCCCAACTATCGTGCCAACTTCGGTGAGGCCTGGCCCAAGTCCCGCCCTACGAGTGGTAATTGGGACGACGCCCACGGAAGTCCCCAGAAGAAGGACTTGACTCAACTGGCAAGCTCCCCTTGTCGATACACGTCCCAACAATTAACTCTTTCTCTGGCAGGAGTCCACCCTAAATCTACACCCACGGCAAAGGCAATCCGTTCCTTTCTCGGGTCCTAGAATTGTATGTTTGTCTCAAATAGCCTTTCTTCCTTTTATCTTTATTGCTTGCTGAACCGCTGTCAGGACGACCGATCTCCCGGTTCAAAGAAAGGTCACCTTTCGCCACAAAGGTACGAGAATGGCATTGGAAAGGATCCTGCTTCGTCGCGATACGCTTCTGGGACGTCACCTACCCGAGCCTTCGTTGCAAATCCATATAACAGCCAGCAGTCTGTGCCTCCCCCGACGGGCAACGCCTTCGATCCAACACAGAAGCAGTCTCCGGGTGTAGAAGACCTTTCTCTGGCACTTCGGGGAATGGCCGTCGAGGATGACTTCACC
The DNA here is from genome assembly GCA_015501595.1 of Hymenopellis radicata. NCBI lineage: Eukaryota > Fungi > Basidiomycota > Agaricomycetes > Agaricales > Physalacriaceae > Hymenopellis > Hymenopellis radicata. Next base: position 382,326 of record JADNRX010000002.1, on the reverse strand, counting down.
GTGCACGCAAATCGGCAGCAAGCTCCGTCAGGTCAGACTATTAATTCTAATAATCAGACTATGCGGCCTCCTCCGTCGATGCCTCAACCTCAGCGAGGACCGTACCCATCTTATCCTGCTACCGATTACGGCGGGTATTATGGTAATCCTGCAGGGAGAGATACATACTTGGAATATCCTTACGGATTTGAGGCGTACCCTTCAGATCCGGCTTTGTTTCCCTCTCCCGCTCTAGCGAATGCCCTGCCAGCCTCTGGATATCCCGCTGTCGGTCCACCTAGCTACGGCACTGTCAGCGACATGCGTCAGGGTATGTTCTACGACTATGCTACGCCACGCCCCCCTGGCTCCCAGTACTTCTACCCCGGCCATCCTCAACCGATCATGTATCCGCCCCCCCACTCTCCAATGATTTCCTCCCAAGTTCCCAATTCCAACCCCGCTACGCTCAATGAGAAGAAGCGCGAGCTCTCTGTACGTTTCGCTCAGCGTTTAGGTGTAGTCGTTGACACTTTTTCAGTATACCATCCAGCAACAGCTAGCGTCGCAGACGATGATGTATGGAGCGGCTAGGACCAGTCCTGGGCCACGCGTTCAGACATTCGGAAACACTGGATTGGAATTCGTGTCTTCTCAACAGCCCGGCATGGGCGGTCCCATCTACGGACCTGGAGGCGTCCATATTTACCCCCATGGGTTGCGAGCTGGTCGCCGCGACGGCGGCCATCCGGCGTTATCAATGAGGAGTCCAGTGCTTGATGAGTTCCGCACCAACAAGGCGCGAAAGTGGGAATTGCAGGTGACTTTTTGAATGTCCTCATCCGGGTAACCCGAAGCTCATCCCCAAATTAGGACATCTTCGGATACGTCGTTGAGTTCAGTGGTGACCAACACGGCTCTCGTTTCATTCAGCAAAAGTTGGAAACTGCTACCAACGAGGAAAAACAGGCGATCTTCGATGAGATTGTGCCGGCGAATACGCTACACTTAATGCAGGACGTCTTTGGTAATTATGTGACTATCAACTACACGCGTTCAAAGCTTGTCCCTTTCTCACAGGCTTTTTAGGTTATTCAGAAACTATTTGAATATGGATCGCCGGTGCATAAAGCGATTCTGGCTAGTACTATGGAAGGCCACGTTCTCCAACTTTCTTTGCAACTTTATGGATGTAGAGTGGTGCAAAAGGTAATCTTTTCTTATACTTAGGTGTGCGGACGTGTCTGACATGGTTACAGGCCATCGAGTACACACCCCCAGAGCGACAGGCTCTCTTCGTTGGGGAAATCGAATCTCATGTGCTCGAATGTGTACAAAACGCAAACGGCAACCATGTGAGATCCAAGCGCCTTCTATGTAGACTAACAGGGCTATACTGACCCACTGCGTAGGTAATTCAAAAGATGATTGAACGCATCTCTCCTGATATGCTTGGGTTCATCGACGCGTTCAAAGGACACGTGGGAGAACTGTCTATGCACACGTACGGTTGTCGAGTACTTCAGCGCTGCCTGGAATACCTTCCCGAGGACCGCACACGCCCGCTCTTGGACGAACTACACAATCACACCCTGACTTTAATACAGAACAGTTTTGGGGTACGCACGGCCCTCTTTTGACACGTTTCCTGACTCACTGTCTCGTAGAACTATGTCGTTCAATTCGTCTTGGAGCACGGTCAACTCCATGATCGTAACCAGGTTCTCAAGGCGCTGCGCGGACAGATGCTGGCTATGTCGAGACACAAGTTCGCATCAAACGTTTGCGAAAAAGCCCTTCTTTGCGCAGACCCCGACAATCGGCGCGTTCTGATCGAAGAGCTCATGACGCCAGACCAGGAAGGTGTCAATCCCATTGTCATGATGATGAAGGACCAGTATGCGAGTAAGTTCCCGTGCTCTATTACTTGATGGCCTTCTTAAGTATGGTGCGAAGATTATGTCCTGCAGCGCGCCTTGGCTGTTGTCGACGGACATCAAAAAGAGCAACTGTCTGCCTTGATTCGGCCCCATCTGCTTAACATGCGGAAGCATTCGAGCGCATACAGCAAGCATCTGGCCGCTAGTGAGTGCTTGAGGTAGATCCACTTGCCATGAACGCTCATTCTTTTCAGTCGAGAAGCTTCTTGATCAAGCTCAACCACACGAGCAAACGTACCCAGCCGTTGCCGACGTGATTCTCTCGGGCACCCGCAGTCCTTCCTCTCAATAAATTACTATCCTCTATCTGTCGACGCTCACACGGACAATATCCATATGCTCCTATATAATGCTGCACTCATCTGTTTTGTCTCTGCATCGTCTATTTTCAAATCGCGCATCCTACGTACTTGTTGATATACCGGATACTTTTATGGTCGTTTTTACTGTGCATAGTTGCTATCATCTTCTTGTCATTTTGGTATTTCTATAGGGCCATTTAGTTATCTGCTTGTCATTGCTCTCCGCCTGGTCTCATAGTACGCATAGCACTAGTACGCATAGCACTAGTACGCATAGCACACTCTAGCATAATTACCATATCTTGTGAAGCTCGAACTTGAAATTTTGCAAACATCAATGACGTGTTCGCTCGCTCCTAGTTGCGGCAAAGCCGGCCAAATAGGAACACGGACTTGCCTGTCACCGTCTATCTCCTCGTCCTTCTCAATTGAACGGGGCGACCTGCTCGTCGGATTTGACTGTATGGCTGGTGTTCAGGCAGCAGCGTCGCTTTTCGACTCAGACGACGCCGAGGACCCATTTGCGTCACTGGGCACATCACCGGCTGCTCCAAGCGAGGCTCAATCCTCACAAACGGGCTATGTTGCGCCCAAGGGATCTGTGGACGACTCAGCGTCATTTTTCGATGCCCCGGTGAATGGAGGAACCGGTGCGCAGGTTGCAGGACATGACGGTGTTGAGCACCAATACAACCAAACCGTTCCTTCGTATTCGTATGCCCCGCAGGCGCACGACGGGGGCTATCAACAGAGCTACAATCAGCCACAAATGCACACCAACCGTCAGGAGGTAGGCCTTGATACCCGCCCGTTAACTGAACTCAAATATTGTTTCTAGCCTATAACAGTGTACAATACAGTGAACCGCATGAAACAAGACCTTCATACGACTCTTATGCCCCCACGTCGACATCGAATCATGTCCCAGTAACGCAGCAAACGCATACTTCGTCGTATACGCCGTCACAATACAGCTACGCTGCTCAGCCAGCTGTCACCCAATCGCCTTACAATTACGCGCCTTCCGCTCCGGCTTACAATGCGCCCGCTTATTCGCCTTCTGCATCCTCTTTCCCGACGCAGTCCGCCGTGCCAGTGGTTCCAAAACCGACCCCGCAGGCCCAGACATTGACCCGGCCCAAGGTGTCCAACGCGTACGACCCGCCGTTCCCCATAGTGCCTGCTCGCCGTGCAGTATCCCAAGGGCGTCTCCAGCCAGCATACAATCCATACAAGGCCGCTTCTCCTCCCCCTCCTTTACCACCAGCACCTGCACCACCTCGGGCTAGTGCTCCTCAAAACACGTATAGTCATTTCACAACACCGCACAATCAGCCCCCGCGTCCTCCATCCGCATCCATACAGTCCGGCTATGCACCACCGCGACCTCCTTCGAGTAGTTCGGGTTACAGTACACATGCACCCCTCGTCCGCCGTCTAGTACTTCGGGTTTCACTAAGTCGCAGTACAGTCATCCACAACGTCCTCCTTCCAGTGCATCCAGCTATAGCGCTCAACAGTACCCGGGACGACCACCTTCTAGCGCGTCCAATTATTCTGCCTCTCAATATCATCCTGCTCCTCCCCGCCACCCTCCACTGCGTCAAACTTCAGCGCTCAATACAGTCATCCTCCTCGTCCTCCTTCGTCTTCGCTATTCGTTATAATCAGTCAACGAGTCCGCCGCCGCCGCCTGTCCCTAAATATGTTCCTGAGGCTGTTGGCAATAATGGTGATCCTTACTTGTCTCATTCTACAAACGAGTCAAGTCTGGAGGCAAGCGAAAGTTCTGATGCGTTCGACCCAGAGGCGGGTAGTGATTGGGAGATGGACCGAACCGTTACCAACAGTCGGACCTTGACGCCCCCTCTCGACGACCACCATGGTGTAAACTCCGTTGATGAAGCTTCATCGGTTCAGCGCAACGACGCTGCGGCGCACATTGCTAAGGAATCCGTAATCAATGGCACCGGATATCCTTCATCTGCGGACCCTTATCAGGCTCCTGCGAATGGCCACGACAGCCCCTTCACTTCCCCTTCACACCCAGAGGAAAGTCCTGTGGTGTCTCCCATAGTAGACCCTTCGACAGAATCATCTCCAAGTGTCGCGCCTATCAACCTATGTCTTCATCTTCCACAGATATGCCACCACCTGCTGTACCGAATGGACGTTCTGCTACTCATGCACCCCCGCCTCCTCCGTTGGCGCACACGAGTAGTTATAGCTATCGACCTTCATCTTCTGCGAGTATGGGCCGATCAGCCTCGCCGCTTTCTGGCCAGCCACCAACTTCTAGTCGATTCCGTCCGGCGTCTGCTGCCAGTGTTAGGACATCGCCTCCGGGATATCCGGCCCCTCCACCTGATCCATATGCTCCAAGAAGACAACCATCCACCGGTCAGACAGTAGAGAACGTTTACAACATGGGCTATCCTACCAAACCTCCGTTGCAACCCGCCACGAATCCTTATATGCCCGGTAATGCGCCTCCACCTCAAGGTGAAGAAACACGCGGGCGGTCCTTGTCCAATGGATCAACATTCTCGACGAAGTCGACTGCTTCAGAGTATGGGCCATATACATCACGGTATGATTTCCCCAATGCCGAAATGAGTTTAGGACCTCTCCAAGAGGTGACTGCCCCTACGCGCGCACCATACGCACCATCGCCCTCTCTCATGGGGACCAACGATCCTTTGGGACGCGCGGTGCTCGGGTGCCTGTATTCAGCTTTGGTTTCGGTGGGAAAGTCGTGACTTGCTTCCATGGCGCGTCTAGAATGACTGCGGGATTTGATGTTGCCCTGTCATCCAGGATCTCTACCGGTGTCGACATCCGTGTTTTGAATAAGGTCATACCGGAATCCACTCTTGACACGACGGTCGCTTTTCCGGGTCCGCTCTTCGGTGACGGCGGTAGTAGTCCAACCATTGGGCTCGTACGGCCTGGTGCTTCCACGAAGTCGAAAGATCGGCGTAATAAGGTCATCACCTATCTCAGTGAAAGGATTGTGGAGATTAACCAAGGGATTGGGTATCTTCACAATGGCAGTATCGACAAGAGACGTGCAGATGGGAAGCTTGTCCTAGTCAAGCTTTTGAAGATCATGGTCGAAAATGACGGACGGCTTTCAGGGTCGTAAGTGCATCTTCTCATGTTCCAAACTTCTCTAAAAGATCGCCTCTAGCCCGGAGATCGACAAAGCGGTTCGCTCAGCTTTAGTTCCACATCTGGACGACCTGCCGGAGGATGCGAATCAGGGCTTCATTCCACTTCAACGCGTGGGCTCATTGACAGGATTACCCGCCATGGACAACTCTGATGTTATTGCCACGACGACGCTACATGCATCGGCCTTGGACAAGATACAGAACTTTCTCCTTCGCGGTCAACGCAAGCAAGCGTATCATTACGCTCTGGACCAGCATTTATGGGCACATGCTATGGTCATTGCTAGTGGTATAGACAAGGACTCTTGGCAGGAAGTTGTCAGAGAATTTATCAAGACAGAACTTGGTATCAAAACAGATCCTGCTCGACTCAGTCTACAGTTGCCAGGCGAGCAGCTACCTCCGAGTGTGAATGGACGGGAAGGACTGCGTGCTGCATATGGATTATTTACGGGACAAGGAGCAACGTCCGGTGAGTCGTATCATCTGCGGATGACAATTAACTAACGTTATACCATAGTACAAGAATTGGTACCCCAAAATCTTTTGGCTAAGGCCACGAGTTCTTTAGTACCACCTTTACCACAAGTCACGCCAATGACCCCCAATTTCCCTGGTGCGGCGGCAGCCGGAAACATTCCGCCTGAAGCTCTCTCGAATTGGGCCGAGACTGTTTGCATGATGCTTTCGACGACCATTACCAATGAAGTGTCGGCGACGCTACTTTGTCTTGGCGATCAGCTGTATGCCAATCACTGGGTGGAGGCTGCTCATGTTTGGTAAGAACATCACCACAACGATTCTACAAACGGAAGCTGAGACAGTAACATAGCTATCTACTCTCTTCTCAAACGCAACCAAACGGAAATCTTCCTCATCCGCCAATTGGGGGCATCGGACATCCTTCCGCACGAATAGTATTGGCCGGCTCTCGAAACCCACAGTCGTTCCCTATTTTCTATAAAGATCCTGACGCGTTGATCCTTACTGAAGTCATCGAGTTCGCGCTTTCGCTGGCAACTCTACCGAAAGGTCAAGAACCATTTGCTGGATTACCCCATCTGCAGGCATATCGCTTCATACGGGCTGTCACACTTATTGAGCTCGGATACATCTCAGAAACAAGCAGGTAAATGCTGTATTCCGAAGGAATTCTAGCGCGTTCTTATGATTTCTAGGTACTGCGAAGCCATCACAACTGCTCTCGCTCGGCCTTCACCTTACTTTAACGATACACTCCTTGAACAACTGAAGGGCCTCTCAGATCGCTTGCAGGGTGTTGCGCACTCCGACAAGAACTCTTGGATTGGTGGGAAACTTGGCAAGCCTAGTCTTGACAGCATCGGCGGCTGGTTGGAGGGACGATTCACCAAACTAGTCACGGGCGATGTAGATTCACCTGGACTTCCTTCCGAAGAAACTGCGAAGCCGGACGGGCCAGGATTCTCCAACACGTTCTCCCAGTACAGTACTATTTCCTCGGCCGCTCCATCTACCAGTCCTTCGCCGCAGTCGTCAGTCGTGAATCTCAGCCTTACGGCCGGCGGTGCCACATTAGGAAGCTATCGGCCGCCTGACCGCTCCTCGTCGGCAATGGATCAGCGCCGAAAACAAACCGCTCCTCCTCCGCGGATTGCCTCCGCAAGCGCCGCCACAACCACGTTTTCCCAGGCGTATTCATTGGGGCATGCCCTTAACAACTACCATCCGATGAGCACTACATCAGAAGCCAATGCACCCCGGATGACGGTTGACGAGGCTGAAGATGATGATCCCGACGCGCAGGTAGTAACCTGGTGGGGCGATATCGATTCGCATCGAACGCCAACGGCTGCCAACTTCATGAGAGCAAACAACGTATCACTCGTTCCAACGGGTGATGGATTCATGTCTCCGATGGGCAACATTCCTTTCAGCCCGCACCCAAATGCGCAAAGGTCTTTCCAGTCAAGTAACAGAGTACAAGAAGAAGACGAGGAAGAGGATCTCGGGTTTGGGAACTCAAAGTCCAAGGACAAGGAAGTGCCATACGATCCAGGCAACTTGCAAGAGGATGCAGCGCCTGAGAAGAAGGTGGATAAGAAGACAGAGCGACCCGGTAATCCATATTGCATTTACCCAGTTTCTCCCTCACTGACACTTCCTAGATGCAAAACCAACAGGCAATGCTTCCAGCGAAAGTAGCGGCTCGTGGTTCGGTCGCTGGTTCAAGAAGTCTGACACTCCTGCACCGGTCAAAGCGAGTCTTGGGGAGGAGACATCGTTTTACTATGACAAAGAATTGAAGAAATGGGTCAACAAAAAGGTGCGATATTTTTTGGACTTTTCTTTCAGTGTCCAACGTGTCATTTTCAGGCTGGAGGAGCAGAAGCTGCAACGCCTCTACCTCCGCCCCCGCCGCCTTCAAGACCGCAGACTGCGTCGCCTGGCATGACTGGACCTCGACAGACCTCATCTAACGCTGGTCCGGCGCGCTCAGCTTCTGCGATGGACTTGACATCACCTCCGAAACGATCCGTTCCTCGTGTTAGATCCAACCTGGCGCCAACACCAGAGTCAGAGTCCACATCGACACCGGTTACCCCTCCGCCGCCGAGTACAACACCTGGTTTGGTGCCTCCGCCCTCACCAATGCCGGGTCGACCGAAATCTTCTACCTCGAAACGGCCAATTCGGAATCGCTACGTCGATGTTTTCGCACAAGAAGGGGGTGGTGCGGCGTGATAATTGGCATAGATCGAAAGCATACATCCACATTTAGGCTTCCACATAGCTGTAGCATATGGGACTTTGTGTTTAGTTTTTCTCTTCTGTATACATAACATTATCTTTCCTCCTTTGAACGCAGTGTGATTTGTATCGCCGAGGTGTAGTACGCTGCATCGGGTATCTGCGATTGTTGTTCCTTGTCAGAAGTAAGGACAGGTATGTCCATCAATTCTTCTATCCACCTTCGGGGTGGTTCGTGTACGATAGGTCCCACATTCAAGTCACGGCACACAACTAGAAGCATGTCGCATGATCATCAGTTGAGACCGAGCCCGGGGGGAGATAATATTAAAGGCTGTGGTGGTGGTATACCTCGCTGCTCCCTCATTTAAAGGTATCATCTCATGTCTCCCTCCAAGCCTCCCGTTCTTGTCGTAATTTCCGTTCCCGCAGCGCCAAGGTAATAACTATGCGCTGACACCGTTTTAGGTTGGCGCTGGCCCGACTGGACTCACCATGGCTCTGAGCCTCGTAAAGTGTGGCGTCAAAGTTCGCATAATCGAGCAGGCTTCGGTCTCCCACGACGCCATTCGCGGGACTGCCATTATGGTGCGTTGACTAGGTTTCGGGAGAGTATCCACGAATAAATAACATCTAATACCCCTGCTCTCTGTATCTCAGCCACGGACTTTGGAGCTCTTGTCTATCCTCGGCGTCAAGGAAGACTTTGACGCCAGAGCCCTCCCGCCGCTTCAGATGGCCATTTACGATCCTTCTGGAATGACTGTTTTGGAGGCATTCGACTGGTCTGCTCCTGCGCAGGACACTTCGACGATTCCCTATGCAAGTTATCTTGATGATACTACCTATGGTTTGGCGAGCTCACTGATTTAATACAGCGTAGCACAGCAACGATCAGTCAAGCCGCGCTCGAAGGCATCCTCCGACGTCGCTTGCATGCTCTCGGATGCGATGTTGAGCGAGGAAAAGAACTCGCCGGTATCTCCCAGACGAGCGAAGCGGTGACCGCATCCGTGACGCTCAGCGACGGCGCCACGGAGGACATTGAATGTGTGTTCCTTGTGTGCGCAGATGGCGCGAAAGGTATGCTCTGGCCTGTGCGGTGACGTTGCGTAGGTGCTGAAGAATACATGCCAAGGACGTTCGCGGCGTCTTCTCGACATCCAGTTCATTGGCGACACCCTAGAGGCGGATCGGATGATCTCTGCGAACGTTCAAGTCCCTGGGTTCAGTCGAGAAGTGAGCTAGGGTACGAAAGCGACGTGGCTTTCACTGATATGCAACAACAGTACTGGCACCGATGGGGAGATTTCGCAAAGGCTGCGTATGTCACATCGACATGAATCATACGGGGACTCGTCGCTAACAATGACTGGCAGGATATCCTTGAAGCCGGTTGACCCTGCGCCTCTGTTCCAGCTTCAAGCGCTTGGTCCATTGATGCAGAAAGAGCTTCCGAGTGATGTTACCAGCCTTCAGACATTCTTCAACTCGATTGCAATCCGTGAAGACATCGTGTTCAAAGACGCAGCGTGGATATCAGAGTGGAAGTGAGTTTCTCGGTCGCGCAGCTATGCAACTTCGAGAATGACATGACGACAGAGCCAACATCCGCATGGCAGAAAAGTTCTCTAACGGAAGGGTCTTCTTAGCTGGAGGTGAATCAACCAATACCGTCATCCACTCACTTCATTGAGGCTTCCTTCCGTAGACGTTGCACACTGTCATTCCCCTGCTGGAGGCCAGGGCGCCAACACGGCGATGCAAGACGCAGTACGTCTTTTCATGGCATTATCTTCCACACGCACTCATCATTCGACATAGTTCAACCTCGCCTGGAAGATGGCGCTCGTTGTCAAAAAGGCTGCCAGCATCAGCCTTCTTTCGACATACGAAGCCGAGCGTATGCCGGTTGTCGCGGAAATGCTGAATCTCTCCAATGCCCTTCACGCACGCGCCTTCGCCCATATTCCCAACGCCGCATTCGAGGCCGCTCCCGAATCGTCGGCACCAGCAGATCCAATGCAACGTTCAGTCAAGCTCCTTCAACTCGGCGTGAACTACCGATGGAGCCAGATTGTACTCGACGCCAGAGACACCGGCGAACAATCATTGGAGAAGAATCCATATGGTATTCTTGGCGCAAACATTCGTGCTGGTGATCGAGCACCCTTTTTCGGTGGTTTGAGGCAAGGCGAGAACACAACCAACCTTTTCAATCTCCTGGACGAGAACGCTGGGGCGCATTTGATATTGGTGTTCCCCACTTCCGGGGTGGAAAGTGTTGCAGGACACTTGAATCGGTTGAAACCACACCAAGAGTCTGGATTGGCGAAAGTCGTCGTAATCAGTCACGAAAGGTCTCAGACTCAGACGGAGGTCGAGGTCCTTGAGGATGTTGATCGTGTGGCGTATACGGCCTATAACGTGGATGAGCAGACGACGCTCTGGGTAGCCATTCGCCCAGATGGAATCATTGGCGCATATGTGTACACAGCCGATGGTCTTGTTGACTATTTTTCGAGGCTTGATGTAACGCTATAGGCCGTCCAGCGACGCGATTCGATGCTATTCGAAATGTAAAAACAGTACTTGATAGACTCACTGGCAGCGCATATGCGGCGACATCCTTTTTTACTATGGAAATACACATGACGTCATGTTAAAGTCTACAAGAAGAGACGGAATGGATAACCTGTATTGCAGTTAGCACAAAAGGTGTGGGAGACAAATCAAATAGGAAACTCGCCTCTATTCTTGACTTTAAACAGTGTGACAAGAACTGAATATACGATCATGATGACGGCCATCCAAAGATAAATCTGGAGACGTTGGCGCGAAGGCGACGTTTGGTAGGGGACTATGACAGTGAGCATCAGGAAAGAGAATGCGAGAACCCCGTCTAAGCACACGGTGAGATACAGAAAGCCGCAATGAAAGATGAAACGTACATATTAAAGAAATAACTTGGACTTCTTGTCCGTACATATTTTGGTATCCTGCTGCGATCCACTGACCATTGGCGCCGGTATATGGGACGTTCCTAATCTGGGTGAACATGTATCCAGAGGTCATGATGAGGGAGGTGAGGATGGTGCCGACTGCCCAAGTCCATTTGTTTTGGAGAATGGGCGCGATGAAACGAAGCACGGAGAGGAAACCCAAGAAACCAGCAATGAAGGTAGCCCACCTGCCCCAGTCGATGGGAGCGGTGTATGGGATGGGAATGGGAGTGTGGTTGGAGATCTGGGCGGCGAGTGGTCCTGCTTCGAAGCCACTGGGAAACAAGTAAGTATTGAACGCGTCTCGAGAACAAAGCATACTTGGAAAAGTCGTATTTCAAAGGTACTGTCTTGCCATTGGGTGGAAGTCTTGGTCCTTCTGTAGCGGGGTAAATGTACACAACCGGGGCGGACGTCAGGCCCAACTGCGGAGGAGATGAATACGTGTCCTTGACATGTATAAGAGCAGACTTGCCGACTGAAAGACGGCCTGACCCTCATCGAAATCGAGGGTCGCGAAAAAGTGGGAGTCGCGATGTTCCTTGGGGGCGCCTGCCCATGCCTTGGAGACTTCATTCCAAGATGGATCAAACTCCCTGTGGATGGACGGTAAGGGCAGAGTCCGACGGCGTCACGGCGACTGACCTGCACGGCTCGCAGCGACGGCGCTTGTCCATGGCGGTGAACTGAATGGCTGCAGACCAGTTGCGGTTTGGGCCAGTCAAGAGGTCGAATGAATTGGCATCGAGACGGATGAGCCCGTTGCCAGCTGCAGCGAGGGCGATGAGCTCCTTTTGGATATCTTTCGCGAGGACGGCCAAAGGAGCGACGAGGAGGAGCGAGAGCCAATGCATGGCTAAATGTCAATAAAAGTAACAAGTCAAGCGACGTGTTCTCTGATCGGTCACTTCCGCTTTTGGGTATCGGACTCACCTAGCTCTTCCCGCCATGGGTTCCCATTCCCTCCTCCTACGCCTGTTCCAGTCATATTTCTCGGTCCACGTCGCCCTCCAGTATCTCAGGCTCTACTCAGACAACATCGGTATAACCTACTACATTACTCGCCGTCTGCGCCAACTCGACACGGAGGAACTGGCCGATGTCTGGGGATTCATCTGGTACCCATTTTCTCTCCCATTTTATTTTGACTCTCGTCCTCAAATGCGCCACAGTCATCTCTTGGTCACTCGGCCGTCGAAATCTCGCGCCCTTGAGTGTTTCGTGGTTGATATTTGCACAAGGTCAACTCATATTGCCATGATCGTACGTCGCAATGACCTCGCGCCCGTTTGCCCAGTTTGACCGTTTAACGCGCCTTAGACGCTCTGGTTCATGCAAGCCACGCTCCGGGATCTCTCTAGTACCCAGCATGACTCGCAATCCTTTATGATTTGCCAACGCATTCTCCTCCGGTGTCATGAAATTATCTTCGGAGATCTCCCTCCACCAGCAACTGGCCCCTACTCGTCTATTAGCCTCCCCTTCCAATCTCGGTTCTCTCGAAAGAAGATCAAAGCACACACTCAACCCGTTCTCGTTGGAATCGGCCTCGTTTTGGCAGGCACGCCCGTCCTTCCAAGACTAACAGAAATAATGGGCCAAGTTGCCATCGAGCAGGGAAGAATCGACGACGACGGCACTGACCAGCGTAGTATTGACCGACACGACCATGACTCAGCGCCGAGTAACAGCCCTAGCATAAGTACCACTTCTGTCGCCGCCGAAGAAGATGATCAGGACGAAGTCGACCTCGAAGAACCAGATTCCCCTTCCCCAGATCAACACTCTGACAATCCCCGCGCAAAGCTCTCTAGACGCCGCACAATTGGCGCCTCTCAGACAGCGCCTACACTTCCTCTACACTTGAGATCCTTGCGCAAGTCTAGGTTGTCTATAGACCCACTCGGACAATTTGACTCTGAACAAATTGTATCGCCATACCAATCCACGCCCTCCGTATCCACCTCCCGACAGCCTCTTCGTTCTGCTTCGACCAACATCGCCGACGCCCTGCTCGAAACATACGACATACCCGCACAGTCTCATCTTCTACGGAGTCACTACTGTCGGTCAGAGGTGCTTCTCTAACAGCGAGCTTCGAGATGTGGTCTAATATTCATCAGGTCCAATTTTTGCTCACTCTCGAAAACATATCCAACCGACTGCTGGTCATTCCACGACCTGCCCGCATAAGCGCGCTAAGAGCAGAATTAACGGCTTTAAATCACAAATTACCTGCAGAGGTGATTGGGCCATTTCTAACTGACGGTTGCCAAGATTTAATATTCTTAGATATGCATGCCCATGTGGTGTTCGTCGTCAGACACGCCTCAACCTCAAGGAACCACACAACCCCATCATCGTGTTGTGCGAATTCCGCCAGGCGAAAGTGTGGTGCTAAACTCTGCTGAACGCGCGCCTTATGTCCTCTTGATCGAGATCCTCAACGATGAGCTCGACTTTCGACCCGTCTAGACGAGGAAATAAGGACGTTTTGAAGAAAATTGTCGTAAAAGAAAACGAGCGCAAGGGTGCTTCAAAGGATCTGATCCCATTCAACAACCTCCCTACACAAACCATCACCACTCCAAATCAGACGCGACGAGTAATGGCAGCGATGTAGTTGTTGTTCCAGGGGATGCTCCGCCACCTCCTCTAGTAGTAGACCCGCCAACGCCTACCTTATTAGTTCCCCCGGACGAGGAAGAGGAGATTGATCTTGTAGAGCAGCTGTATGGCGCAGAGCAATCCTTGCGATCTCGTCCAGTAGACATCTCCGACTCCATCGTACTCCCCCCGACACCTAAAAACAAAGAGCTAGACATGGCGGCATGGTCACGTCCCTCTTCCATTCCTCCCTCTCCTCGTCTGGAGAACGGACCTTCATCATACGGACCTTCATCATCACGCCTCCCTGATCCTGCCTCCCCTTATCCTTCACAACTCCACGACGTCTCAAGCAATGGACCCGCCCTTTCTCTGGACGAATACTCCGAGCGGATGCGCACGGCTGCCATAATGCTTGCTCAGTTAAATGCCAACATAGCGCGTGAGCCCGTTAGTAACAGCAGCGCCTCAGACTCCACTTCGCATTGGGCCCCAATGAGTTGGCTCCCTGGCTCGAATTGGTTGACAATATCGGCACCTCCTCCGCCTCCGGCTTCATCACCACTTGAGCATCAACAACCGGCGCGCATGCGATTGCAGCCTCACGACGCATCCGCCATCAAGGAGCGTATCATGCAGGAGATGTTGGCGTTGGAGGAGGAGCGCATGGAGCGGATGAAGGAGAACCGGGAGATGGAGAGTATTATGCGTATCGATAATATTAGCGGTATGAAGACAGCAGAAGATGAGGGTATCATTCGGCGGGAGCTGAACAAGGCAGATCCCTCTGCTGTTGTGTTCAGTGAATCTTGGGCTGCTAAAAAGGTATATCTATCTGTCACTATTTCCATGGGAGCCGGCTCACTGTATGCCTCAGAGCCGCATAAGACATGGATCTCCTTACGGGCATCTTGGTAACTTGACTTTCATTCCGGTTGATTTGCGTTCTGAACTCCTTTGCAGTGAATTGGGATTGTGTTTCGGTTATAGTGAAGACGGGAGGTGACCTACGACAGGAACAACTTGCTACGCAGCTAATCCGGGAGTTTCAACGAATATGGACCGAAGAGAACTGCCAGTGTTGGGCAAGATAGTATGTCCTTCGTTTAGATTGTCGATGGCCATTCATTAATCCCATGTTGGTCAGTTTCCGCATCGTCATTCTCGGTGGTTCATCGGGCTTGGTGGAAACTATTACTGACGCAGTCTCTATACATTCCATAAAGAAGGCTGAGTACGCTCGGAGGCTTACTGAAGGCAGACTGGGCCACGTAACACTATTCGATCACTTTCAGAGCGTAAGTTATCCTCCGAATTCTTGGATTTGCGCATTCAGACGGAACGATAGACCTACGGCGATCCTTCATCCGCAAAGTTCGCACGAGCTCAGAGAAACTTTGCCAAGTCACTGGCTGGTATGTGTGTCAGTACTAGTTACATGACCTGAACTGACATCGTCCGAAGGTTACTCCCTCATCACATACCTACTTCAAATTAAGGATCGCCACAACGGAAACATACTCTCGACCGAGACGGCCACCTTATACACATCGACTTTGGCTTTATTTAACCAACACACCGGGCAACATCGGATTCGAAGCCGCACCGTTCAAGCTGCCCATCGAGTACATTGAAGTCCTCGGCGGTGTTACCGGTCCAGCATACCTCGAGTTTAGACGACTGTTCAAAGAGGGATTCGAAGCAGCCCGAAAACATTGTGACAGAATTATAAGTAAGCATGTCTGCAGTCTTCGGAGCGCCTCGCTCATTTTCCTTGCAGCCTTGATCGAACTGATGCAGAAAGGTGAGACAAGACGCAGTCATACAGATGGTCAATTTGTTTACTCGCATTGGCAGATTCTACCTTTCCGTGCTTTACTGCGTTCGGTGATCAGACCGCCAACCTTGTTCGCGAACGATTTCAGCCCGCGCTAACCCATTCCCTGATCGGAGAACACGTCGATCGCCTAATCGACACGTCCTTGGGATCACATTGGACGCGGTTATACGACTCGGTAGGTACTCTCAGTTCGGTATTCGAAATCTATCCTGACAGACACGTAGTTCCAATACTACTCCCAGTCTATATTATAGATGTGTATCTTGTGGTCTCGCTTCTTACGTGTTCATGATTTGCACGACATATAGCATAACATCACTTATCATTATCATTGTTGTCGTATACTATTCATTCACACTGAAAACATTTCAGAGATACGAGAACACGGCGCAGGCTTTGATTGTGGCGCAGTATTCGAAGACAGTTTCGTTGTTCCAGACAGATCTATTAGTAAAGGCTGGTGATAACACAAGCAGAAAGTGAGTCCATTACATGAGATACTACGTGTACATCCCCCAATATCTTACGCAAACAATTTGTCGTACTTCTTGAGACACGAATAACCTTCGTAATCTTGTCCAAAGTATGAGCTCGGCAGATAGATAGATTTGTGATAGCACATACCGAAGTTTTGTTTGCTGTCGCACCAACACTTTCCTTTCTTATGAGCGTCTCCTTGCGGACAGTGCTGGAATGGCTCGTGTCTGTAGCCTAAAAAGGAAGTCAGTTCACAGCTTCTAACTGCTTTCCTCAAGACACACCAATGTCGTTGAAGAAATGCTGCAAGCAGGTGTCAGGAACAGGCAGTATCTTCAAAACTGATAACTTACAATTTGATCCTTTTTCGCAAACAAAGCTGCACCGATACTGTGAACTGGCGCGTCACCCCATCGCTAAGGCGCGCGTTAGTGTCCCAGATGATAATCTCGTGAGGCGATCTGACCTCATAGTAAAAACCGCCCTTCTCATCTAAGAAGTCAAAGAACTTGGAGTACGCTTCTCCTCGCCACAAGTCCAAGTCCCCGATTTCAAAGTTACTCCAGACTGAGAACTATTCAACATACTTGTCTACATAAGGAACGAAGAGACTCACAGTGGCATCGATTGTAAGTTAATCCGCCATCGTCCGAGAGGAAGTCCATGGCATTGTCGTTAACCACAAGGCCAGGGTGAGTCTCCATGAATTCTGCGCTATGATTGAGCGAAATTTGAAGACAGAAAGTCGGTTCACGACTAACCTCGAACAGTTTGCCAGAGGGTCGGTATGGTTCGCTCGTACTCATACAACGACACGGTGAAACCTGAGGAACACTGAATGATACTGGAGCCATCACATGATCTATGGACACGTACCATAGACCTTCTGTTGGTCCTGCATGATCAAGAAGGGGTCATAGTCGAGATCACAAAAGAACTTGACATCGGGCCTGGAAACGGACACGTAAGTACACGAAGGCGACATTCATCAATGGTCCACGCACTCCACTCTGCGAGGGGTCAGCGTTTGCACTAATAATATACCGATATAAATACCTCCAGTAATATTTGTAGGG
This sequence comes from Hymenopellis radicata, assembly GCA_015501595.1. Classification (NCBI taxonomy): domain Eukaryota; kingdom Fungi; phylum Basidiomycota; class Agaricomycetes; order Agaricales; family Physalacriaceae; genus Hymenopellis; species Hymenopellis radicata. The sequence continues at coordinate 365,200 of JADNRX010000002.1, read as the reverse complement.
CTTCAGAAGCTCATGTCGGTAGAAGAACTGCGAAGCTATCAATAGTAGGCCTGCAAATGATCAGAAATACATACGCCTGAGTTGAATCGGCACATATTGCGATAACTGCGCGACGAGGTTGGAATGTGTTCACTGTTTAGTTTTGAAAATAGACCAACTCACGGAACGCTGCCTGCAAGAAAAGATGAGGATGGGTGGGTGCGCACGACGTGCAAACAACATACCTCCATATATGACACTGTTTCTCACCATGTCTTCGCGAGATGCTGCGGCCTTTTCCTCGTCAATCGAGTCTGGCTGATACCAATGGTCATGCGGGATAAGTCCAAATTCAACCTTAGCATCTGTAAGTTCGGATATCCGCCTGCGCAACCGTCATTAGTACTATCGTTAATTGGATGAACCACAACGCACTCCTTGAACTCTGTCGAGAAAGGCTGTTCATTTAGAAAGACGTATGGATATTGAAACTTTTTGTTGAAACGGTCTTCCATCTGCTTCATGCTGCTGATTATGCCATTGAGGTCGCTGTTTCGTGCTGAGGGACCTTAGCGGGCGCTTATGCACCAAGAGAGTACACACCAAGCATAACGATTGCTGCAGACGCCTTGCGACCTTGCGGTGGTAGTATAGGGTCGGGAACGTAGTATTCATCGGGTACGGGTGTCTGGTAGGGCGGATGGGCACCGCCGAACTGGCTTTTGAGCGTAGAAAGAGATGTTGCTCGGCCATACCCTTCGTAGGCGAAACTCAGTATGTAATGGAGACTGATCTAGCTGGGAGTTAGCGCAGAACGACGACGGCGACGCCAACGAGCTTACCACTATGCCCAGGACAAGAAACACATACCGCCATGGGGTCATCATGGTGGGCAATGGTAAAGGCGGATGTCGCGAAATGATGATGCAGTTCATTCCGCCCTTATGGTTAGGGTTACATCAGGCTTGTTGTCAAGGTATTCGCAGCTGCAGTTGAGACGCCGCCCGGACGGCGGACGCCAGCATATCAATTCAGGTTTTGCTATAGTACAAATTATATATAAGATATGCAGCTAATAATACAAAATGTGGATGCGCTGTCCAGCCGCTATGCAAAGAGGTCTTCAAACTTTTTCACACAAGAATTTGGAGCGTAGTCTGTGGAGCTTGTCAGTTAAGATCATCAAAGCCGCGCGGAGACGGGGTACAAACCGAAACTATCGTTAGGATCACAGGAACACCGGCCTTGAGCCCACTGGTCACCTTGTGGACAGTGCTGAAAATGCTCGTGTTTGTAGCCTATGTCACGGAAAAAGTGTATTTGATCTCTTCTTGCGAATAGTGCGGCCGCTATGCTGTGTACTGGAGCGTCTCCCCATCGCTACGAGCAATGCTGAGCGATGTACTTCCAGTTCTAACTGATAGAGACTCGTACCTCATAGTAAAAGCCGCCCTTCGCCTCAAGGAAATCGAAGAAAGCTTGGTAGCGTTCGGACCTCCAAAAGTCCAGATCTGCGATCTCGAAATTACTCCAGACTGTATGTCACGTCAAACGAGTGAAGAATTCCCGAGAGGTGTCACTCACAATGACACAGATTATAGGTATCGCCCCCATCATTCGAGAGGTAATCCATCGCGTTCTGAGGATCAACATAATTCGGGTTCAATGCGATAAATTCTAGGCAAGTAATGAGCTTATGGCCATCCCTTGGTATCCTTCCTACCTTTTACCGTGCTCCATAGGGTCGGTATGGTGGGCTCCCATTCGAGTAGAGATACCGTGAAGCCTGAAAAGAAGATGAGACTCAGGAGTTCCCGTTTCTGTCAGTGGTAGACTGACTGTATATCTTCTCATGCTCCTGCATGTACACGAAAGGATCGTAGGCGATGTCACAGAAGAACTTGATATCCGGTCTGGGACTTCAGTTCTACAGTTCGGCGCCGCACCTAAGGAACCACTTACTCGACCCTAAGGAATAATGAATAAGTAAATTGGCGAAATGTTTCCGGTCGGGCATCACCTCCAATAGTACCGATATGGCTGGAGAAGCTCATGACGGAAAAAGAACTGGAAGCACGCTGTATTAGCTCCACTCTAGACACGAACCTTGGGGCCACATACCCCCGAGTTGAAACGGCACATATTCCGATAGCTAGCATCTTTGGTCAGACGCGACCGAATATTGATGGCAACGGATCCTTACGATACACTGCCTGAGACGAATCGATGTGAGCATCAATGGTGGAGCAATTGACTGCGGTGGACTTACCGGCGTAAATGATGCGCTGAGCCATCATCTTTTGTCTGCCTGCTAGAGCGCGATCTTCATCTATCCAATCAGGCTGTCGCCAGTGTTCCGTCGGAATGAGACCAAATGAAATGGGTGCGCGGGTCAAGACGCTGACACGTCTAAATTAACGGCGGATGGGTTAGAACGCGATGAATGCGACGGAGAACAGACGTACTCGATGAATTCTTGCGTAAACGGCTCATCGTTCAGTAAGACCCAAGGATAGTTATAATGTTTGTTGAAGCGGTCCTCGACAGACTGCATGCTAGCTGCGACGCCATTGATGTCGCTGTTGCGGGCCAAGAGAACGAAGGTGGCATTGGCCTTGCCGGTAGTGTTGAAGGAATGGTAATGAGGCGAATTGGCTATCGAAGGTCCGCCGAGTGCTAGTGATGAGGAGAATCTAGTGGAGGGCTCGTCCTGCGGCGAAGAGTTGTCAAGGAGGGTGGCAAGGGATGCGACGTGTCCATATCCCTCAAAGGACATGGAGAGAATGTAGTGAATGCTAACCTGTAAGACATTGAGAATTGATGATTACGAGCGATGGACGGCTTACAACCAGCACGAGGACGATGGAAACAAAACGTCGGGGGGTCATGATGGGGAGCATTATCGGGCGCGAAGGAAGAACAGGGATAAGAAGCAAAATGTTGGCCGACTCCGTGGGCTATATATAGGGACACGCAGGGGAGAACAAGAGTTGGAGCCGCCACGCGCAGATAGCCGGAGATCAACGATTGGAAATGTGGAGCAAGCCTGTACACCCTGGTTGAGTACTCGAAAAATTCCGAGCTACGAGTTCGTATGGTGGTGACTGTCAAAGAGGTATGAAGGAAAGTCAGTCCGGGGGCGTTTATGAAGCAAGCTGTTTAAGTTGGTATCCAAGGAGAGAGCTGCGCCGGTACGAAGTTCATTTTTGAACTGTCAAGTTATCTCGCAGTCGGATAGCCTCAGCCACAAAGACCGATGTCTCGCAGAGTACAACACAGAAGCTACAACCAAACATCGCAGCCGAATAGACACAACGTTGAGTCTGCCTGAGTTCTTCAGTGTTGATCTGAAAGCGGTGACTCGACTTTGGTCGTGTTTAATTTGGTGGACTTCCCAAAGTTTTCTCGCAAAGCTCACGCTTGCACTCTTACGCGTCAGACGCTATGGGCTCCACTTCCGTTCCCACAAAAAATGGCCTCGTCGACCCCTACGCCCCGTCGTCGTCGTCGCCCTCAGAGACGCCGCCGAGTGGCCCATTTTCCATCTTTCGTCGCCTCTCGAAATGGCGCGCCGACTTGGGCTTACCGTACCCTGGCAATGTCGAAAACATGACTAAGGAAGTCAAGGGTACGTCGTCCAGACAGTCTGGCTATATCTTACTTGACGCGAATTGCACCAGCTACCCATATGCTTGGTGCATTTTTCGATGGAGCCCGCGCCGACTTGACCAAAAGCATGTCTATGAACCCGCTGTTCCAAGTCACCCATTCCTTCCAACTGGGCTCGCAGGTGGCTCCCCCTTCCTACAACTTTGGTGCCGTTTTTGGCAACGAGAATGTAGGCATACTTGTTCTCTAGCGGCGGACCTTTACTGAGACACGTATCACTACAGATATTTTTGCAGGGGAACGTTGACCACGACGGTAACGTAAACGCGCGTTTAAATCAAGGCTGGTCCCCGCGGAATGTCACCAAAATGCAGGCGCAGGTATGTCTACTTGTCCTCGCGATTGGGAGTCGAACGTAACCTGTCCCAGATATCAGCCACGCCCGGTCATAGTTTGCTCCAGGCAGAACAGGATTACCAGGGGCTAGACTACAACCTCAACTTGAAAGCTCTCAACCCTTGGCCGTCGGACATGACCGGTATCTATGTCGGTAGCTATCTCCAGTCCCTCACCAAAAACCTTGCCGTTGGTACCGAATGTATGTTCCAACATCCCACACCCGACATCTCGGAGTTCGTGGCCAGCTATATCGCAAAGCTTACCGCTACCGACAAATCCTGGATTGCCACTGCCAACATTCAGCCTATGGGCGTGTTACAAGCGACGTACTGGCAGAAGCTGAGTGAGAAGGTCGACTTCGCCGCAGATCTATCTATCATGACTGCACCTTCTCGGCGAGATGCCATTGCGACACTTGGTGCAAAATACGACCTGCGCATGTCTTGTTTCCGTGCCCAGCTTGACTCCACGGGCAAGGTATCCGCTCTGCTTGAGCAACGGTTTACTCCCACTTTCTCGTTTACCATCTCCGGCGAGATCGACCACTTCAAGGTTTGTTCATTCACGCTCTTCTTTGAATGACTTCCTAACCGATGTCTATAGAACGCCGCAAAGGTTGGATTCGGTGTAGCCATTGAGAGCACGTCGTTGACGCAAGAGGAGATGGAGGCGCAGTTGCCCATGGCTCCATGATTTATTTGCTATGTTACAATTAGAAATTCACGACATAATACCTCCGTGTCATTCATACGCATCCTCACTCATTGCATGGCGTCCAATATGCGCGTTATGATGACCACGAACAATTTTTAGAAGCGTGACTGCATATGGCGCTCGGCCCTTGTTTAAACAATCATGTCAGCGTACCTGCTTGACGTCAAACACGTCTCCTGTGGCGAGACTGATGAGTCCATATTTTCCGATGTGAACATGGCTGTTAATCAAGGTATGAGGCTTTTTTATAACAGTGGTGCAAACTATCCAAACCTACATGTCAGGGGACGTGATTGTTCTCCAGGGCAGAAGCGGCTCGGGGAAGACGACGCTCCTGAAATGCATTGCTCATTTGAACCTGTACGGCGGACAAGTACTATATCGTGACAAGTCAGCATTCCAAGTATCTAGACGCGTAAATTTCTGACATTCTCGTCTTAGATCACCGAAAACATATGGTCCGTTCAACACTTATCAAAGCCAGCCTCTTTCTCCGTTCAACATCCAACTACAGGTGTCCCCTACTTCCGAACCAAGGTGTCGTACGTACCTCAACGCCCACCGATTCTTCCCGGATCTCCTCGCGACTTCATCAGAACGCTCTTGTCGTTGAAAGTACGCTCGGACGCCATCGGCCCGACTATCACTGTAACGCAGAACATTATCGATTTGGGTAGCGCTTGGGGTATCGAAGAATCCTTGTGGGATCGCGAGTGGACAACACTTAGCGGCGGTGAATCACAGCGTATGGCATTAGCCACGGCTGTCGGGTTGAACACGGCCGAAGTACTCCTCCTTGACGGTCAGAATATCTTGCGATAGACTGTATACCGGCGGGACTAATTGTGCCGTGTAGAACCGACTTCTGCGCTGGATCAGCGGTCATCATCATTGGTAGAACAGACCCTGTTGGACGAATTGCGATCCGACGAGAGCTCGTTGAAGGCCATTATATGGATAACACACTCGGAAGAGCAGGCAAGTCGCGTGGGGACACGATTCATCCGGGTAGAAGGTGGGACTTGTCACGAACAGTCCTTTCCACCTGTATAACCTTCAAACACGACCACCTGTTCCCTTACAATCAACGCCTTTGCGTCTGAATTCCACCAGCTTCAACCTGAGGTGTTTAGACATCTCGACTGCACGACTGGTAAGGGATTGCATTTTCTCACTGGCCGCGGATGATATGCCTCTGCGTTTCTGCCTAGATGTAGGTCTGAACGTCGAAGATATTTTATGCACACGATGTGGTATACTCCTATCCTGATATCAGGTTGGCAGCAAGATTATCGCTCGCGTAGCTCAGTGGTAGAGCATTGTACTTATGAGGATACAATACGCCTATGCAAGGGTCTCCAGTTCAATCCTGGGCGTGAGCAGATTTTTGAATGACGCGGCGGGAAATGTGGCGCATATTGAAATTTGACTGAGTCTGACTCCGATTGGAACAGCACGCTAGCTAGGACATGCTGGCACCTATGACAAGCTTTTACTAGACTAGACTATTCAAATGTCCAAGGACTACTGTCTATACGCAAGAGCCACAACGAACTAAACTTCTGAACCTTTGCCGGGCAAGCGAACTTGGTCGGCCGATACAACTGTCTCGCCAGCCATAGTTGCCGAATTCTTCTGTGCTGACGCAGGCACCAAAGTACCGCTTTCTTCATCGAGGGTGATGACATTCAAGGCAGCATTAACCCGTCGACTAAACGTATTTCCCGCCGTGTCGACATAGCTGAATGTATTGTTGTTGGTTCCATTGCCGAAGTTTCCACCGGCGCGCAGCTGGAAGAAACCGTCTACGAAGGTGGCATTGCTGTCAGTTTGCGGTGTAATATCGAAAGATGAGATGCCACGAACCGGTGTTCTGCACGTTGTGGATGGTGGTTCCTAGAACAAGTGGATTTGCTTGCAGAACACGGTCGTACGAGTGATTTACTGAGCTAGTCCCTGTGGAAGCTGTGATAAGCTAGAGCTCGAATCCGTTGCGTCACGTACAGTTCGTAAAATCAGCATTGCCGAATCTGAAATCAATGTCGAGAGGGTATGAGAAGGTATCCAATACGACCGTCTCGTCATTGTGTTTCGAAACGACATATCCCACTGCGGTTTGCTGCAACAACTGCACATGATGTATCACAAGACAAGAAATCGGAGTGAATGCTAAGGCATACCTGGACTACAGCATCGTCGCGATAGCTTTGAACATTGGAGAAAGTAAGATTTTGCGTCCAGACGACGTGTGTCACCCCTCCACTTCCGCTCACGACGGTGGATTCGATGTGGATGTTTCTGGTCGCGTTAACCGTAATGTTGACGTCGGCACCAGAGTTCGAGACGGTGCCAGATACGCTCGTCTCCGCGAAAGGAGCAACATCGTACACGGTGATATTTCCAGTAGTCGGTGCAGAAGAAGAGTCTGTAATAACCTGTAGCAACCCAGATACGAACCAATTTTGATCGATGGTGTGGTCTGTTTCTGCGGAAACTACGTCGAGTGTGAAGGTGTGAGGGTTACTGTAAGTTCCGTGTCAACGACTTGGTGTGGCAACACAAGGAGTGCTCACCCATCAGTCAAGAGTGGCACAAACGGAGTAACATCAATGAAATACGTGGGTTCATCCAAGGCTCCATAAGCTGAGATGGGCCTTTGATTCTGTTGGATGAAGCTTGACGTCAACTAGAGATAAGAACTTACCGCCAAAGTGAGGGATTGATTCCGCCAGTAAAAATAACAGCATACGGGAAAGCAGCACCCGCTACTTGTCCATCCACCAACAACCGGACTTCCCTGAAAGGCCCTTGCGGGAAAGTCGTACCGTCCGGAAGATCAGAAATGAAGTCATTCGCCGCGTTAAGGTACTGGGGATTCGTGAATGGACCTTCGCCACAAAGCAAATGTTAGCATTTACCCAGAATTCCTCTTGGCTGTTCCCAGAAGCAAATAGTTCAGCAAAGATTTTGACGGTGTTTACCGGGAGCGTGACATTGAGCTGAGAAGTTGGTGAGTGCCATGAATTGTTACGAGAGAGTACTGTGAGAATACCGAGAACGCAGGCGGAACTGAAGCGTCGTTTCCTGTATCATTAGCCATTGTAGAGAGGGGGACAATGAGGTCGGCTTTCGGTGCTGGTGGGAATTCTTTCGTCGACGCATAGTAAGTCGCGTGTAAAACGGCTGGGTGAAGGGATCTCTAATGAGGCAACGCGTCGGCGAAGTAAAGAACCGTCTTACTGGAATAAACTCCGTCCAAGCCTGTCTGAATCAGATTGTCCAATTGAAGGATGAATGTTCCCGTGGTCTCGAATAGAGGCATGTACTTCGTGACGTCCTTTATGTACGTCCAGATGATCCCGTCTCCACGCGTGGGTTCTGGCGTGGACGTGCGCCATACTGCCAATATCATCAGTACAGCTATATTCAGGCTCCGTCGGCTCACTTTCGACGTTCTTGAAGGTAAAGATACCCAGGCGGTCAAACTGTGTGCCGTTCGACGTGACGGTGAAGTTGAGAGTGATAGCGGACCAAGAGCCAACCGGTCCGCAATCCGTGGGAGGACTTTATTCGACTGGGTCAGCCCACAAAAGGTCGCTTCAATGAACAACGCTCACGTCAACTCTACGATTTCAGAGCTAGTCGTTTCGGTTCAGAGATTCAGAGAAGGTACTAGACGCAGCGAGTTCGTACATGCCAAACGAGAATGCAAAGTCGCGTCTGAGGCGCGCGATGAGCCGCCAGTCGCTGTGTTACGAAGTGAAAAACACACTGAAGGACTTTAACGGTGCATTCTTGAACGCCAACAGGTACGATGGGCGGCTGGGTGACCTGGAAGTCCTCGAGGACAGCAGCATATGTGGCAGAAAGCAAGCTCAGCCAGAAGATCTGTACGATGTACATGGTGCAGAAGCAACAGGGGCTTCTCTAGACATCATGATACAATTCAGGCAGAGGGAAAGACCAGCGGGATTTGGTCAATACATGTGGACATGGGAATGTACGTATTTTTTTGAGATACGGTATCTATAGGCACTGTCGGGTGATCAGAAGACAACGCTTAAGGATAGCACTAAGCAAGAGCAAGTTCGAAAAGGTACTAGGACTCACCGACACTCAGGTAGAGTTGCGAGCCAAATCCTGTTGCGCCTCCACGGGCACCTGGATATTCCACGATAAAATTTGCTGCGCATAAGGGATGTACGGTTGTCCGATGGCAGTAGCCACTTCGTCGTAAGGATCAAATTTCCAAAACTTGGCCCGTAAATCGCCATTTCGCCGAACCTCTGACTTCCATATTACTGCACCCGACGCCAGACCGGTTCCTGCAGCAGGTTTGAATTGAATGATGCATATGGCTGTGAAATAATGCAAACTGGGGAATAACGCCGCGTGGAGACCAAGCGGGGGAGATACTGGGAGATAGCTATGAACCTGTCAAAAGCGCAAAGCCCACGGCAGATTCCGGGATCTAGTTGGAGGCAGATTATTGCGGGTTTCCTCTGACTCCATCATAGGTTGTAGACAGAAGTCTTATGCAGTAAACCGACATCAGGTTCTGAGATTTCCAGATTAGAAAAGTCCTCCGGTGTACATGTATTGGTAGACAATGCCGTAACCAAAAGAGACGCCTGTGCCCATTTAGGAGAGACGTTAGCGTCAGACATATCGTGGAACGCGCAATTAATGTCGCACAGACAGCACTAACGAGGAGTACAATCTGTAGCACTAATTTTCAAGCCTGCCAATCGTGGACACTGTGTGTGCATTAGTGCGGTACCGAAGCAATTCGAGCGTATCAACTGGAGATAGGTTCGACTGCTGCCATGGAGGTAGAAAGGAAAGACGTGATAAACGCGATCACAAGCACGTTCCACTGACAACCATGTGATCTGCCGGTCCGATCCGTCCTAGAAGGCCTCTTGCGGTCACACCAACTTGAAGGATTCTTAACTCCATTCTTGAGGGGGAGCTTGCTTGCAGGATGCAACATTACTCTCGAAGGACACGTATAGCCATCGACACTCGTTGCTGGGATGCAGGCGGTCTGCTTGGGCATCCGATTCGGACATTGCAATCGACATGTCTACTGCAGGCAGGCGCGCTGATTGTCTCCGTGCGGATACAATCAATCTGACCTTCACTTGTGCTCGAAGATTATCTGGGGATATATATTCAGGGAGATTTTCTCCTCTTCTAACCTCTCCTCATCCTGCGTCCTCTTCAGCTTAAATGTCTAAACAATTGACCTTCCCAGAATGGAGTGCAGCACATGACTCGGTGCGAATCACTCCCGATGCTGTGAAAATTTGCCTCATTATGATCTATGTCTACAGGCGGTTCTCGAGCCATACAATTATGTCCTTTCTAACCCGGGCAAAGATATTCGCGGAAAAATCCTAGGTGCCTTCAACGACTGGCTCCACGTCCCCGAAGAATCGCTGCGTCATATCTCGCGTATCATGAATATGCTTCACACTGCAAGCCTGTTGTGAGTATACATCTGCGGGTGTGGCCGCGAACTGCACCACACACTTTTCACCTTGCACAGGATCGATGACATCCAGGACGATTCCAAGTTACGACGTGGGAAGGCAGGTATGTACCGTGTCTTCGCTCTCTCCATTGTCTCTTTTGAGCCACTTTCACGTAGCTGCTCATAGGATCTACGGCTACGCTCAGACAATCAATTCCGCCAACTACGTCTACTTCCTTGCCTACAAGGAACTCGAGTGCCTGCAACAGGATGCTGTCAAATGCGGTCTTGTATCCATTTTGAATGAGGAGATGCTGTCCCTTCACCGCGGCCAGGGCATCGAATTGTTCTGGCGAGACCATGGCAGGTGTCCTACTGAGAATGAGTATATCGGCATGGTTAATCAGAGTAAGTTCACTGCATACTTTGCTGCCTAGCCCAGGTCTCTCAGTTTCACTAGAAACCGGAGGTTTGTTTCGAATCGGAATCCGCCTCATGATGTCGTGCGCAACAACCAACACTGAGACGTAAGTGAGTAGTGCATAGCGTCAAATCCTGTACTCATACAGAGGCATCTACGCAGGGATTATATCCCGCTCGCCAACCTCATGGGCGTCTACTTCCAGATACGGGATGACCTGATGAACCTCCGTAGCAACGACGTGAGTACTATATGAAAACCACCCTTCGCATCTTGAGCACTCATAATGAAAAGTATTCGAACAAGAAAGGTTTTGCGGAGGATATCACCGAGGGAAAGTTCTCATTCCCCATCGTCCACTCTCTCAACTTAGCCTTCGAATCGGTCAAAAGCTCGGATTCGGATACGATGGTCTTGAACATCCTCAAACAGCGGCCTACAACACCGACGCTGAAGCACCAAGTCATATCATATCTCAAGGACACAACAATGTCCTTCGAGTATACCGAAAGGGTCCTGAGGGACCTCGAAACGAGGATCCGCGAAGACATTGGAAGGTTGGGCGGGAATAAGGGATTGAGCAATGTTATGGAGGTGTTGGGGGGAACGAACTCTGCGTAGTAAACCTGTTGTTTCTGCACTAATATCCATCTGTGTTTCATGAGAGCACCGTGTTGAAGTTAAGTACTTCTATTCTAGTCACCCCTTCGTAATTGAATCGTCGCTGCTACAATCATTGATGGGACTTGCGCTTCGCCAAAATGCGTGTTGTCGTGGCTGAAACTAGCGCTAGTGGTAAAACATCAGCCTCATACTCATACTCAGGGTTTCATCAGATCTTGCGCCACATTGTTAAGCGCTGGAATTGTCTAGCACTCAAGGTTCGCTAATTCATTGATGGCACGACATCGCCGCTCTATGCATATCAGAGGAGGAGACGAGGGCCTGGGCCTTGATGCTGAGAAAAGAGATTGGCGAGGCTTATATTATCGAGCATAATGCAGTGCAAGGTTTGGGTCCTTCGTCTGTCCTTGAAACCAAGTACAACCACACACACTATCGACAAACTATCCAACTACCCACTTTCATTGACTTGTTTTTCTCGCATAATCGAGCAATTTTCGGGCCAAGCAATGAATATTAATGAATAGGTATGTCCACTGAAGTCGTAAACACTTCTAGCACTATGCGGATTCGTTTGTTTACTGTGATGTTACTCTGTCGAACAACTTTTCATGCGCTCTCAGGCTGAAGCTTCCTCACCGACTCCATCCTTTCCTGGTTGGAGGGAAGCAAGTCCACTTCAAACTTCTGCAATTCGCTCAGTGCCGGGGTGTAGTTGTCTTCCAAGGCGTGTGCACGGTCCGGACGTTGCTACATGGGGTCAGTTCGCAATGAGAAAAGGATTGGCTAGGTTCAGGAGCATACTCCGCCGCGATACCGGGTCGTATCAGTTTCTTGGAATCGGACGCGATGGCATCACCTGAACTGAAAGGCCCATATTGAAGCGCATAGTCGTCAGCTCCTAGTCGGTTTGCATAAGTATATTGAGCGGCATGGTGGGCAAAGAACTCCTAACCATGGTATACCGCGCGACTCACTGGCCAGGGCAAATTCTCTGTCATGGCATCAGTGCAAGTCAACACGTAAGATGAAGACAGTCTTACTCTGCCACCGCCGAAAAGGTAGCTATCGCGAAAGTCCTCGTCTTTTCCTGGAATCGTTCCGACAACTACCGTATGGCGGCCTTTCTCTTTGAGTCGAAGAAAACGGGAGCTCTTCCGACGGGTCATCAATCGTACGATAGCGAAACCGCCGGCGTCTTCCTGGACGATCAAATCAAAGCTGAGTGGAAATCGCGAAGCGAAAGACTGGCGTCGGAGCATTTGGACAAGCATGGCGAGAAACTTGTCTGGATTGTGGTCGATGGCTTCTTGTTGTATTGGGACGAGGTCAGTCCGAACCCAGTGTTTCCTGCGTGCGGGAATAAGCATTGAGTAGCGTATGGTCTCTACCCTCGATGTACGGTCGTTCATTCGGGTGCCAGAAAATGTTGCCAAGGATGGGCGTCAGTCTCGTTCCTACCAGACAGCTGGTGGGTATCGCGTTCGGTTTCGTTTTACTATTAAACCTAGACTCTCCACGTACAGGAGATGTCAGATGTCTGGCGCCACCCTCCCAGAAGGTTGTTTGGCCCGCCTACCTGCATGCTCATAAGCATATGTTCGAAAATGAAGAGGTAACCTTAATAATAAAGTGGAGGGTGCCATTCTCTTTGAAAGCACAGAGGCAAGTATGTGATGGAGAAAGTACTGGATTTGTCGACGAAGTAGGGACCTGAAGATTTCACGAAACCTTTTAAGAGAATTTTAAAGAAAACTTTCGGCGTCCAGTGAATTGCTTTCCGACCTGATAGTACACGAGGATCGTCCCGGAATAGAAACGGAGAGAACGTGACCGCATTCCAAGAACTGCGAATTTATTTCGAATAGCATAATCCTGGCCGAAGTGATAGTTTAACCAGGATGGCACGCGGATACGGCCACAGGAGGCGAGGGCAGATATTCTCATACACAGGCCAACAAGGGAGGATGCACGCGCCAATTCCAGTCGCAAAAGCAGCCAGCGGAGCAAAAGCAGCTTGAAGAAATCCTTTATTTCACAATTGAACGCTGACTTGTGGTAGAAGCAACTTACCCGTTGCTGAGCTGAACGTTGGAGACATGGTGGAGGGTCAAATTGGCTCATTAATTGCTGTCGGTCCGAGTCCCAGACAAGCTCGGATGGGTGCTAAGCATGCAAATCGACTCGTCAACGAGACGAGACCGCGACCGTGAACGAGGCCGAAAACAAGCCAGGCAAGACGCCTTTTCTACGTAGGGTGGGAAGCATATTTCTTTTCGAGTGCGCCAGAAACCTATGCTGCCATTCAGTACGTGAAGGCTGATCAGGAGGAAGACTCTGACCCACGCCGGCTCTTGAAGACATTCATTGCATCAAATAATGCCTGATGCTACCAGGTACTAAGATATGGACCATCAACCTCCATCAACCCATGATGGACTCTGAGCAGTAAAACCTTCAGATTGGGCGTTACTTGTAGGTTGTGGTAGTTGGTGGTGAGTTGCAATTGATCGGTACCTGTTGAAATTTGCAGCAACTTTACGTCTTCGACGATGCCTCTTTCCGCCATCTGCGATACCAAAATTTGCTTCATCCATAACGCCTTTCATCCTGAGTTGTAGCGTTCCCAGACAAAACTTGTAAGGCACCTTCGTTATCTCGGCGACGACCGCTGATATTGTTTAACTTGACATAGCGATGCTGAAAGCTGAGCGGGACGGTCCCCTATTCGTGGCGGCGTTCCAGGCTCCCTTCAACCGGTCCTCCTACAATCGCTTTTCTAATCTCTTTACCCAAAACCTCCAACGCAATGTTGCACCAACAACGCGTCCTGAACCATCCGACGATGTTCGCGATCCACTCAACGTCGCGTTTCCTTCACTGGATGCGTTGTATCACAGTATGGAGCTTGGCCTGCTCTCCTCATCAAATGCCAAAGACGCGAAACAGCTCATTCTCAAATTTCTGGAGCCCATCTCCGCTTGGATCGCATACTGCGTCCAACATATCATCGTCCCAGGGCGCGCGTCCGAATTCCAGCATGACTTTCACATTGTCTTATCGGGGATCATCCAAAACTTGTGCGAGGACGCGGAGATATGCGAGCCGTTTAGCACTCTCAAGTCAAATTACGGTGCTTCGGGATTCTTCATATCCGATGTAATCCCTCCGCTGATTCGGAGCCACACTACTACATCCAAAGCAGTACTCGCGCGAGACGTCCTGGCGAACTTGTTTAACGCCCTTCGTCATCTGTTGATGCTCAAATTCAATCTGCAGCAAATTACAGACCCCCTTTGGCGCAAGCGGCTGTATAATGGCCTCTTGGAAGATGTCGCTTCTTTTGTTGCCGCGTATAGGTTTCTCGCGACGCATGAGCTGTATCGTCTCAGATCTGCAACGACAGTCCCCACTATGACCCGATGTCTCCAGATACTATATGACACGTATACTGTCATCGATATGTTCTACAACGACTACAGTCTGGAGACTGTCAAGCCAGAGTTGCTTCGACAGGGCCATTATCGGTTGATGTGCAATATCATCAGAGGTGTTGCCTCATCCGCCCACCTCCGCCATCTCGTTGATGGGAAGAAAGGAAAGGAGGCCGAAATGATAATATCTCTTGCGGGAGACTGTCTCTGGAAGGCGGCGTACACCCTCACTGATCGTATCTTCATGACTTACTCTCTCATGGAGACAGCGTGCAAGCAGGACGTTATTACTAGCCTGTTCAAGTTCGAAGGTACACTCGCTGTTTCTTGCGCATCCACCAAGATTCGGGATCAACACGCGGAACTTCTGTCCGGCATCCTATCGAAAGCATCTCAGTACCTAATATACTACTCCATCCTCAAGCACATTGCCAAAACGAAGCAGAGAGTTGATAAGATGGGGCGCCCGAAGAACAGCGAGATGTGGACAGCGTTCTTGGACAGGGTTGGAGAACTTGAAGCGGACCGCAAAGAGTACAGGAAGAAGCCTCCTACGGTCTGCGAATGGAAAGGCGTGAGTACTGTATGCTTCGTGCACAACGTCTTTAACATATGTATCCAGTGTCCCAACCGCAAGCTCCAACCAGCCCGATTGCGGTCGTGCTCGGGATGCGGATTCAAGTACTTTTATTGCTCCACAGATTGTCAAAAGAAGCATTGGGATGTAGGCCATAAGCGGAAATGCGCCGAGCTTCACAAGCAGATTGAAGGTCCGTGACGATTTGCTAGTTAGCCCTATTGGATTAACACCCGGGCCGTTTTATTTAGACCAGGATGGAACCACCAACGTGATCTCATCCAGAGACCGCTCATTCCTAGGCTATGTGGCGAGGTCCGCTATCGCAGAATACGCAAATGCCGATCCGGGCATGGTGCGGGTCGTTGATTTCACGCAGCAGAAAGTAGAGAAGAAGCTGCTTCCTGCCATGGCGTATCATGGGGATCTAGGAATGTTTAAACTTGCGGAGATGAGCTCTGCGGCAGAGAACCGTAAGGGTGTGATGGTACATCTCATCATACCGACACATCGGAACACGTCGCCAATCTTCATGAGCTACGATGTCCTTAAATCAGCACCCATGATGTATATACCTAATGACGATTTATAAACGTGTGTGCCCACGTCGATCCATTCGAAAAAAGGCTGATAATGAAAGGCATATGCTAAATCGTGCATGGTGGGGTAAGTACAAGAAGTGACAGCGGGTATGGGTATAAGGAACGTATCCATGCCTTGTCATCCAATAAATTAACGATTAAGAAGTATAGTTGCGCTCCATCCATCTGCTGAACAGCTACATTAGAATTCGTGACCGAAAAGTTCCTCATCGGTGGTCGCCTTTCTCTGCGGGTTGCCGTTCTCATGTCCATGTCCGTTCCCGTTCTCCGCTGGGGTCTGCCGTTGCCTGTCACCGTAAAGGCCGCCCTCGGCGTCTTCTGGGAAAGTGGTCGAACCATCTTGGGAGTAGACACTGGCTGTCGCAATGGATGCAGTCTTGCTCTTCCTCTTCTTCGACTTTTTCCTCTGGCGCTCCTCCGAGATGGAGTATGCGTCTTCGGTACGAGCCCACCGATCCTTCTTGGCATCCTTCTTTTTCTTGGATTTTTTGGAGGTGGGGGGTGAAGTGGTGTCTTCAAAGTTGGCGGGATAATGCCAACGACCGCCTGAACTGGAGCTGCCGTTGTCGGCGCGATAGTACTGTTCATCCTCTGGGCGCCAAAGGTCCCCATTCTCTTGGCGCTGTCTCCCGTCATGCCCGTCTGAGGAAAGGTCTACGCTGGAGCCCTGCTCCTGCCCCTCTGCGTACGCCTGTCCTTCTAAGGTTGATGTTGGCAGACGGTCGTTGTAGCGATTCGCCCATTGCGACTTGCGCTGTTTGCGCTGAATCTCTGACGTATCGACAAGACCGTATCGCTGTGCCCACTTTGGGGTGCGGGCGTGGTTCTTGTTATTTCTTATGTTCTTTGAGGCCGATAAGAGAACTGAAAGTAGACATATAAGATAGCAACTGACCTGGATATAAAAATTATGGCCGTGGCCTGTTCAGGATGAGTACATGGGGCCTGAAAGAGATACGGGCGACTCGCCAGGTATGTATCCGCATATTGTGAGCAGTAGGTTGAGCCAAAAGTCTCCTCCAATCCCAAAGCGGGCTGCGACAGCTGTTGGGAAGATTTAGCTGGTTATAAGGGTAGTAGATACGATGCAGACCTAGCGGAGGGAAAAGAGTGCCCATGATGAACAAGACTACTGCATATCCATGGTGTCTGCGGGGAGTGAGGTCGATATTCTGGACTTGATAGCTAGCCATGGTTGTATGTGGTAGACCTTCACTAGCGGCTTTTCATTTCGGCACTTTAACCACGTGCTGTCCTTAACGGGCAATTGTGTTCAAACCTGAACGCTCTCCTTCTGTCTGTCATCATAGTCACTTGTAGCCTGCTCAGCGTCCCTCGCGTCGGCAAACACGCTCGTCACGCCTATTTATTATGTATGTATACGCTCTCTGCTTACTTCCAACCTTGTTGACATCCATGTGCTACCAGGACAGACGTATCACCCGCGTCGCAGGCAATGGACCACGAGGAACCTGTCCTCAATCTTTCTGATGTCGTACACGACCACACCATTGACGACTCTTCCGAGGAGCCTGGAAACACAGGCTCCGCTACTCCCAGCCAGAAAACTGCAGGCCAATCCCCTACTGTCTCCATCGACCAGGATTATCAACGTCCCAGCCACCAGTCGTTCTCTGTCGAGGTTCTCGAGAGGGAACTTTCCTCTCTCCTCAGCCAAGAGGCATCTGCAGCAACTGAGGCTCTTATCGCCGCCGCTCAGCACCAACGAGCCAGTCTTGGCCTCGATTCAAACGCTGCAGATACGGATGCGACCGGAAGAGTAGACACGGTGGCGGGACTTGCTGGCATCAATGCTGGACTTTCTGGCATCAGTATGAGCACATTTGCTGCCATTCTGGATGCTGCACACGCACAGGCAGCCGAGTTGGCTGCCAAGGATCCCGTCTTCGCTCGGGAACGAGATGAGGCTCTGGCGGAAAGGGAGAGACGGAATACTCGCACAGCCCCCGCATTTCATTCCCTAACAGCGGGCGAGTCATCTCGGAATGATAAATCCGCGCGACGCAAAGAACGTGGCAGTCAGTCACCCGAGAAATCTGACTATTTGTACTCGGATGGCCACAGCGACAGTGATGAAGACTCTTCCACACCCACACTCATCTCACGTTCGCCGGCCGATCATGGGCCGCCACTGGTACCTTCAGAAGACTTCCCTGATATTAACGACATTCTAACTCAACTATCTCACTTTGAAGCAGACGCTGAACACCGGCATGGCGATGGGCCATCCCCTGACTCTTCGCCTGTTGTGTCCCACGCTCACGGAGCTACACAGCGTACATCAAATTCCGCACCCAACGCGACACCTGGGCCATCCAGTCGGCCCCAACAACAAGTGGCATCGTCGTCGCAGCAAAGTACTAGTAATACGAAGAAGGGCAAAGGTTCGAAGAAGACGTCGACGACCGATACTCCGGCTGGATCTCATCCCCACATATGTGACCATGATAATTGTCGCAAGTCTTTTACGCGGCGAAGTGATCTCGCTCGACATATGCGGATTCATACAGGAGAGAGACCATTTGTTTGCAGTCACGCCAATTGTGGAAAAACGTTCATACAGGTCAGCGTCCTTCGAAGCCTGCATGACACTCGCTCATCGGTTCTTTAGCGATCGGCTCTTCATGTCCATTCACGAGTTCATACTGGAGAAAAACCACATTGCTGCGAATACCCGGGTTGTAACAAGATGTTCAGCGACTCGAGCAGTCTAGCTCGGCATAGACGAACTCATACTGGGAAGCGACCGTACAAGTGCGAGGATCCAAAGTGCACGAAAACGTTTACGCGTCGAACAACATTAAATCAGCATATGCGAACTCATGATCCCGGATGGGTTCCAGATTCCAACGTGTTAGTTCCAATGACTGTTGCTTTATATTTTTTGCTGATGGTCTAAATTCACGCAGCAAGTATAGTTTTAAAACCAAACGGCGAAAAGTGGTCGAGGAAAGTGATGACGAGGATGAGCGTGAGCTGGAAGACTCTGTCCGGACGATTTCTGCACTATTCCATGCAGGAGGAGCTGCATTATCAGCACCGCACGCAGAAACCAGTGGGCCGGAAGATCCGCTGGAGGTACGGGTGGCAAGTATAAGCGCAGAGATAGCAGCTGCGATTGCTCAGGCCCATGCGAGATCATATGACGATGATGACGAGGAGGAAGATGAATTAGCAGAGGATTCTCAGTCTGGGGACGAGCTGAGTTGCCGTGATACCATCGGGCCTAATACTAGTGGTATAAGGGGCCGAGGCGGTAATGGCCGGCCCGGGAGAGAAGACTCGGATCGGGAGGACGAGGAGGAAGAGGAAGAGTTCCCAGTTCCTCTGCGCGTGCGACGAGGGCGTGAAGATGAGGGCGTAACGGCAGGTGAGAAACGGAAGAGATGACTGTTTTGGGACACTGCTTGCATTGTTGTAGTTTTAGTGTATTTTAAAAGTCTCCTCTTGAAATTCTGGAGGAGCGCCGCAATCGAGTTGGACTTCCGGGTTTTTCCGCGATGCGGGGAAAGGATAGTGAAAACACGTGATAGTAGACCCCTTAAGTATTTAACTCAGTGTTCAGCGGATGAGGTTCTTCCCATTGCACTGATTTAAAGACATAAAGCAACCATCGACCATGTCCAACGAAGAACCACCAAGCACCGACCTCATCACGCTCACCCGGTACGTGCTCTACTGCTCCGAGATCCAGACCCTCTAAAGCCGCCTCTAGGCATGTTCTCCACGACCAGCTGCGTTTGGGCGCTGCAGCGACTGGCGATCTCACTTTGCTGTTGACGGCCATCCAGGTTACATCTAAATTCATCGCCACCAACGTCCGGAAAGCTCGTCTCATCAATCTGTGAGGTCCCTTTTGAACACAGCGAATTACGCTCACACAATACCAGTGTCGGCCTCGCTGGGGAGACCAATGTGCAAGGCGAGGACCAGAAGAAACTGGACGTCCTATCCAATGACATCATGGTTAATGCGCTTCGTGCCTCCGGCAAGACCGCGGTCCTCGTTTCGGAGGAGCTCGAGGATGCCATCATCATTGAGCAGAAGCAACGCGGACGCTACTGTGTCGTATTCGATCCCCTCGACGGTAGCAGCAATATTGACGCTGGTGTGAACATCGGCACCATCTTCGGAATCTACAAAGTCGTACGTACCTATCTCCCTTCGGTGTTCACACCCTCACCCGATCGTTTTAGGCGCAAGAGGGATCCGCGTCAGTTGAGGATGTCTTACGCCCAGGTAGTGAAATGGTAGCGGCCGGATACACCATGTGAGTTCATATGTCTGCTAATGCGACCAAAATAAGCTCAACAGGCTCCAGGTATGGTTCTTCCGCCAACTTGGTCCTCTCCACTGGCCGGGGCGTCAATGGTTATACCCTGGATGCAGCGCTTGGCGAGTTTATTCTTACCCATCCTGACGTGCGTCCGGTTCTCCGTTATCCTACCCTTCTAACGACGCGCCGCAGATCCAAATTCCCCAGCGGGGCAAGATCTACTCGTTTAACGAAGGAAACGCCATGTATTTCCACCCGCCTGTGAACGCCTATCTCAAATCCATCAAGTACCCAGCACCTCCCAAAACCCCCTACAGCTCTCGGTATATCGGTTCCATGGTTGCCGATGTTCACCGAACGTTCCTTTACGGTGGTATTTTTGGGTACCCCGATGACAAGAAGAGCAAGAGCGGCAAGCTGAGGTTACTATACGAGGCGTTCCCGATGGCTTTCCTGACAGAACAGGTGAGCACTCATAACCACGCTCAGGTCATGGTCTAATATCGCGCAGGCTGGTGGTGTTGCAACGACGGGTACCATGCGTATTCTCGACATCCTACCGAAGAGCATTCACGAGCGTTGTTCCGTCTTTTTGGGCAGCAAGGAAGACGTTAACGATCTCGTGAAGTTTTACAAAGATCCAGCGTTAGTAGAGTCAACGTTACGTGCATGAGAAGTGTAAAGTATAATGTAATTATCGATTGTACGGCATCCTCATTGAATATTGAATATTGAGCTACGCCTAGAATTTTGACGCTTCATGGGCGGCCCGGATTACCGTTCGGCCCGTCATGCCTTAGTTGTCGCTCTTTGTTGCACCTTGCCTTCATTACCATCACATCCAATGTCCAACTTGGTACGTCCCTCCCGTGATAGTGATTAATCATCAGTTTATGCGATACAGGAACAAGGAAAACGGAAAGTAAAGCGTCAGATTATCGACGACGACGATGACGACCTCTCGGACAGTGGACCATCTCCGCAAGTAGCTCGGGCCTCAGTTGCGGCGCGTTCAAGGGCAACTTCTACTGCCTCGCGTTATGTATCTCCAGATGACGACGAACCCAAGCCTTCGACGAGCAAGGCTGCTCGTCCGTCCAAAAGGTTGAAGAAGCGAAAGGCTGAAGACGAGGAGGAAGATTACGAGGTGGACATTGAAGGTTTAAATGACGACTTGGCCATGATGGCCCCAGAGCTAGACCTTGACGATGACTCTACGTTCGAAGACGACGAGGCGCCCAGACGGAAGAAGCCTGCGGCCAAAGCACCAGCGAAGGGAGCTAGAGCCGGGAAAGGCAAGGCTAGCAGTTCCAAGGTCAAGGGCCCCGACAAGCCTATTCTGATGAAGGACGAGCGTAAAACTCCCGTTCTAAAGTCGGGTGCAGCCCCGCCACCTGCGAAACGTTTGAAGAAGAACGAGGATAACGCGTTGACTAGTCCGCTTTCTGCTAAAGATCCCCCACTCCCCGCCCCTGCTCCGAAAAAGAAACTTCCTACTATCAAGAAGAACAAAGACATTGTATCCGCTACTTCCACTCCTACCCCGCCGCTTACACGAGTTGCCAATAAACCG
Organism: Hymenopellis radicata; assembly: GCA_015501595.1. Classification (NCBI taxonomy): domain Eukaryota; kingdom Fungi; phylum Basidiomycota; class Agaricomycetes; order Agaricales; family Physalacriaceae; genus Hymenopellis; species Hymenopellis radicata. The sequence goes on along the minus strand of JADNRX010000002.1, from coordinate 343,495 downwards.
GGAACACAGACGACAACAGACCTAGATCTGAATGATTCATCCATCTATGGGGAGCTTTTCAATAAATCGGTATGTGTCTCTCCGTCTTTGTTCTAGCCGTTCTCCTGGCTCACATTTCTCAGGCGGGAGGCAATACACCTCGGTCCGGTCTTAGTCGTCCCGCAGAGAGGAAGGTGGAGATAAACAAGATGCGTCAAGAAGCGAGGGCTAAACGAGAACTGGAGGCAGTAAGCCCCCTTCTATCATCCCGCGTTTGTATTGACGATGCGGCGTTTCCCAGCGATGTTACTTCAACTTGCAAGCTGACACGGAGAAGATATTGCGTTACGAAGAGTCCTTGCGTTCTAATCGGAGCAGTGTCCTCTACCCTAACATCTTGGGCGCCAAATGGAAGGAGGAGTATGATCGGGCTTTGAGATATCGCGGTCCCCCGAACGGGAATGGTGCGGTGACGCCTCAACTGAAGGCTCCTGGCGTGGCGCCAGATACAGAAGAGGGTGAAATGATGTCAGATAGATGAATTGGTGTCTCGTTCTTGCATGAATGTTCTACAAACCTTCTTACTTCTGTACTTGCAGAGTTATTTTAGGAGGAAGATAGCATTTATATGTCTTTCAGGAGAATTGGGTGGGCCCGCATGAGCAATGGTGATCGCACGCTTTCTACTTACCGGGTTCATACGACCAGTTGGAAATATCATGTCAACATAAACGTCAGCATGGTCTGGAATATCTTCACTTCAGTAGACGACCCGACAGTGGGAACATTCAGAGGAAGGAGTAAGATCTGTCCACGTCTCCCGCTCTTTACATCTCCGAATTGCAGTTGACGCTCCTAAAGTATATTCCACTTCCAGAACGCCGTAAGGTTCCATCTGTTGGAAGTTGAACAGTGCAGTCGGTCCACCGCCTGGGCCGTGTTTGCATGTGTCGCGAGTGAGTGAATTGATGTCCTGGCGGCTTGGCTGGCAGGCACGAAAGACACCGTCTGGAACTCACTTGCATTGAATTTTGTGGTTCGGCTACAAGGGAGTATTACAGTTCTCCTGCAAGTAAACCGTACTACATTCCTACGTCCGAAAGCCTCAACATAAGTACGACAATAGTCGTGCTGAACTGCTGACGAAGCCACTGCTCACGGAAGCGCTACAAGTCAACCCGCAGAGCTTGCGGGGATGTCGCCGCTCGCCAACCATTCTCGTAAGGACGAGATATTTTTGAGGATCTGATCGAAACATGTACGGAACCACTTGGCATGCGAACTCTCTGCAGGTTTCGCTGATGCGTCCTCGAGGTCAAGACCGCCCAACTGGGCATGGACTGCGTGGGTCGAGAGTATCGCATTTACGATACGTTGCAGGGCGGTAATTTCCTCCTGGAAGGATGATAATTCGGCAGAAATAGCTTCAATGTCATGAGGAGGGTAGAGGGAGGCAATAAAGTCGTCCGACGCGGAAAGTAGGGACGATGAACACGGTGACAGTGCATCAAGATCGGAAGTGGACGCCACAAGCGACGGGGAAGGTGACAGGATGTCCCGGAGGATTCTAGTGTGTAGTAATGTGGATATGCGAATGATTGTTTGGGCCTTTGGAACGGACGGTAAGCTGCAAGTAATAAGCATTCAGAGTTGTTAAACATCACCTTTTTACTTCGTTCGCGTTCTGTAGGAGTGAGAGAGGCATCAGACCCAAGGCCGAACTCATCCCATCCATCATCATTTTCCTCCTCCGCATCGGCTTCGGAGGGTTCATGGTCAAGCATGTCGTTCAATTCACTTAGGCCATCCTCCAGCGAACCTTTGTCCTGGAGCCACTTTTTACGAATGGCAGCAACATTGTCCACGGACAATCCCGTAGGAGACTGGGCGGTATCAATAAGATCATGAAGTTCCCCAGTTTGTACCAGGTACTCGTTCCCATCTTTTAAACCGACAAGAACAGTCAACAACGATCTCACGGAATTGATGATGTCGATCGCGACCCGCTGAAACTCTAGCACAAGGATTGAACCATGGAGTTCAGGCCGTAGAAAATGTATACAGTGCGCAATTGCAGCCAGATGGCTTGATGTGTCTTTGAGCGGCGTGTGGACAGCACTGTATGTGGGAGAAGAGGGTTTCATTGCCAGAGCAAGCTTTGTAGTGGAAGCCCGCAGAAGGAGAAGTAACGAGAGAAAGTCCTTGTGCAAGACAGCAATATCTGGAGGAGTTTCCGAGTCTGGAGTGGGTGACTCTGAACACATCTGAGCAGCACCATTACATGTCTCGATGACAGCATTAAATGCAGTTACAGCTAAGATATCATGAGCGTTAGGCCAAGGTGATGAGCAAGGAATGCACCGTTTTCTCGTTCGGACATGGGGGGTTGGCGCGAAGCGTGACTTGCAAATTTGGCAAGTCATCTGTGGCCACGTGGTTTGCCGAATTTTCCTTCCTGCCGCCAACGCACGCCAGTCCGCGTCTGCGTATGTTGCGCCCGTCACTGGTAAGACTGCCTCTCTCGCCTCCAAGCCCTGCTCAATGGTCATTCAGTTTCGACCGGGCCCCCTGCGGCTTGCCGCCCTCCCACCTCACCCAATAGCATGCGCCCGAATCCACCTCCGACCACTCTCCAGTTTTGTCCCACAAAAATGCACCCTTATTGCGCCTCGCACCTTCCACTGCCGCCCCCCACCCTCCTTCACGACTAGCCTAATCCTTGGATCTCGCTCTCTATCTCTTGGCTCAATATTCAACGGCTTCAAGGTCACCCCAGCACCGTCCCCGACTGTCGTCGCCCACATAACCCGACTAGAGGCCGAGGCGAACGTGTATCCGCACGACGTGGCGAAACAACTTGCTCTCTTCAATGCGCTCATCGAAACAAACCTCAAGGCTTCCTATGATTTGGTCATAAACCGCTGGGAAAGAATGTGTGAATTCGTATGTTGTTCCTTTGCCCATCTCTGTCGTATCGCGACTTAACGAGTCTTAGGACTCTACATCGCCCCTTTTGCGCTCGGAAGAGGCTTTCCAGGCGTATATAACTTGTCTCGTTCGAACAGGCCTGGACAGTTCTGTGCAAGCCGCCGCGCGACGACGCGACTCTCTTCTTGCGTCAACTGCAACCGCTGCCGCCGCCGCTTCTACCGCTCCAGGTTCGGAAGAAGTCAACGCCTCGTCGGCCGCCATCGCATCGACACCTGCCTCTGACGCGCCTGCTGCAGAGCCCACAAGTCAACCGCAACCGACGGCGACCCCAGCACCCAAGAGCAGTCAGGAAATTGTCATGACCGTACTTGCTGGGAGAACAGGATCGCAGGCGAAAGCTCCTTTCGATACCGATGCCGCTAAGCTCGCTTCAACTCTGGAAACAATGGGTCCCCTCCAGGTTTCTGTTGTCGAACGTGCGCCGTTTTCGTGTTAACTGCTTCTCCTTATAACCGTCCTCGTAGGCAAGGGTTCGTGGATACCTCGAATCATACGGCATGTCCTAACTTTGGTTGTCGCCACGTTTTGCACGTCCACCTTTATAGAATCAGTGCACAAAAGCTGACCGTATCTTCAGTGTTCCTGGTCATCTTGTCTGTGTTCTTGGAAAACACCGGTTTCGCGAAGAACGGTCCTCGCATGTCTGAGTATGAACCATCTGAAGAAAACACTGTTAAATTCAGCGATGTACATGGTGTCGACGAAGTCAAAGATGTAGTAGTCCTCATTGTTGATCTCTGCGCTTCCTGATATCATTTCTAGGAACTCAAAGATATTGTCGAATTCCTCAAGGATCCCGATTCCTTTGCAACTCTGGGTGGTAAGCTGCCGAAAGGTGTATTACTCACGGGGTAAGTCGCTGTCTTTTTTTGTCAAATGAGCGTCTAACTCACAACTATCTAGACCTCCCGGAACGGGTAAAACCATGCTTGCCCGTGCCGTAGCTGGAGAAGCCGGAGTACCGTTTTTCTTCGCTTCCGGGTATGTTCTCTCATCGCCTGTCAATCATTCAACTAACGCTGTATACAGATCTGAATTCGAAGAGATGTTCGTCGGCGTTGGTGCCAAGCGCGTAAGGGAACTCTTTGCTGCCGCGAGAAAGAAGGAACCTGCTATCATATTCATCGATGAACTGGATGCTGTTGGTGGCAAGCGTAATTCACGGGATCAACAGTACATGAAGCAGACTCTCAATCAACTGCTTGTCGAAATGGACGGGTTCGCCCAGAGTCATGGTGTTATCGTTATTGCAGCTACCAACTTTCCTCAAAGTCTTGACCCGTAAGTCGCATCTCGACTTTGATTGATTTGTCCCATCCACATTTTTCCAAGGGCGCTCGTGAGACCCGGTCGGTTCGACAGACATGTAGCCGTGCCGTTGCCGGATATTCTGGGACGTGTCCAAATTATCAAACATCATATGAAGGGTGTTCGGATTTCGCCAGGTTAGTATCTAGTAGCGATACTTCTGTTACACGGTCTGAGTCGCACAAGATGTGGATCCCAAGATATTGGCGCGAGGAACGCCCGGGTTCTCGGGCGCGGATCTGCAGAATATGGTCAAGTAAGTGTATTATCATCAAACCGCCATTGTGGTCCTGATGGCCTCAACTTTAGTCTCGCTGCTATCCAAGCGTCGAAAGAACGTGCCACGGATGTCACTCTTAAACATATGGAATGGGCTAAGGTAAATGTCTTCTCTGTCTATCCGGAACGTAATCCCTCAATGCGAAAAACAGGATCGTATAGTCATGGGTGCAGAAAGAAGAAGTGCATTCATTTCTGAGAAGGACAAACTTAGCACAGCCTATCACGAGGTTAGCGCATACTTCTTGGTTTACGACTCTACTGAATACTTGAATACAGGGTGGACATACCTTGGTCGCGCTTTATACCGACGGGGCAATGCCGCTGCATAAAGTGACATGTATACGACGAGGTCACGCTCTTGGATATGTACTATACTTCCTCTGATTGTTTGCTTCTGAACTGATTCCCCTTCCTAGACAGCAATGCTCCCTGAAGATGATGTCGTTTCACAAAGCTACAAGCAGATGATTGCTGCCATGGATGTTTCTATGGGTGGGCGAGTGGCAGAAGCGCTTAGTGAGAAGCACTGTCACCTCAGGTGTCGACTGAACTGAGATTTTTCCTAGTTTACGGTCACGATAATATCTCTAGCGGGGCCAGTTCGGACATCAGATCTGCTACTCAGACAGCAACTCGTATGGTGAAGGTGAGTACAACCTACCGTGGTAGTGCATCATCTCGTTAACACTGGTCGGAAAGGAATGGGGCTTTTCGAGTCTGGGGCCTGTATTCTTCAGTGGCGACCACAAGCCTAGTCCGGCGAGAGCATTACAGATTGACGATGAGATCTCCAAGTCAGTACCGAGTGACGGTTCACTTCTCTCGCTGATACACCCCTTCTTGTATAGATTGATCAAAGACAGTGAAGCTCGTGCCACTGCCCTTCTAACCTCGAAGATCACAGAACTACATAGGGTAAGCGATGCAGAGTATTGCTTGGCTTATTGACTTACACACGATGATAGCTCGCTCATGCATTGGTCGAACATGAAACTATGGACGCCGATGAAGTACGGAAAGCTATCAAGGGCGAGCCGATAACAAAACTTGACGACATCTTGAAGGAAGTAGAGAAACCTGAATCAGTCGAGGGAAAGTAGCTGTAAGTGGTTATGCCGTTGTTTCCCCCGCTTCGACTAAGAACGTCGTATGTCCTTCGCGCAGCCGTCTTCGGAGATTGTCAATTTCACCTCGACTGTATACGTCCATGCAGTTCGTCAAGGGTGCACGTTCCTGCGTGGGTACGTCTTAGATAGACAGCATGGTACAGTGTTAAACGTTAAACGTTAATGTAGGCAGAGGTAGTACGGCCTTTTGAATGGAATTAGTCTCACTTCTCACAGAACCGCATGGTTATTGCATCCCTACGGGTTTATTAGTCCGTCACTCCCGGACTTTTTGTTCTGTGGATCCTGTGTGGATCTACGCTCAGTTGCGAAAGCCCTCAGGAGAAGGGACTGCACAAGCAGCGGCTGAAATGGATGCCAACAGGTTCGTGGGAAATGGTAGTCGGACTAACAGGAAACAGCCTTACATGCAAATCTTCTTACACTCGCAGATTAGGAGGTGTATGTGGAGGTACATACGTGGGAGAGAAGTGCATACATGATATCAGAAACTACAGAGGCATATCGTTCTTCCCGTCCCCTTCTGGACTAGCTGAGAACGCGTCGACTGCAAGTTGACTTGGCTGAGAGTCACGCGCTTCATTCTGACTTTTCAATGTGCCTCTTTCGTCGCCTGTATTCTCTCCGTCAGATTCTTCTTCGCACACCATATGCACGTTCGGATCGGAGTTCTCCTGGAAAGGAGCAGAAATGGGTGGAATCGCGTTTAATGAAGTTGGCTGCCATGTGCGCGTCGTCCTCGAATGTTCGCGGTCAGTCATCCGAATGTATGCTTGTGCGTCATTTCAGGAGATCGCTTTGCTTCTTTACTGTGCTGGGATTTCATCGGGCAACGGCAGTTTGCGAGGATGGCCCATCGTTCGCATCGGCTACCTATCACGGAAATCGACGCGTTAACGCTCTGTGGTCTCCGAAAAGCGTGGAAGTACAGCGGACACAGTGCAAGGGTAAGGATGTCAGCGAGTGTCGACGGTCGCCTACAGCTAGCTTGTTGATTATACTTAGACGCCAACTACGAACCCTGCAGCTGCAGGATGGGATTTCTGTTTAGATTTGGACGATGGCTTGTTCCATTCGAATCAGGTATACCGCATCTGATGAAATTCACGCCCCGTATCTCTGGCGAGCATCTTGATACCCATGGTCATATCTCGATGGCCCTCGCGCCAGTAATCCGGCTTGACACACTTCGACGAGTCCCCTCGACATGGAATTCTTTCCTTTCTGTGTTCCTTCGGCGTCCTTTTACGCCATAAATTAATAAATATCCTATAAATATCGACCCGCTAAGAGCATGAAACCTAAGTACAGTCGCCGATTCAAAAGGGAAGAGACCCGTTTCCTCACACCCATACTCAACGACCTCGGCGTCGACGCGCGAAGGAGCTTTCCGGGTATGGTCATGATCTATCCTTGGCCTTGATCGTTGACGACTGATATGCTTTTAAACTCCTAGCGCCCTCGATAAACTCAAAACCCTTCATCATCGCGATCAGACTCTAGCTCCGCCGGCGACGACGTGAGGCGTCTCCCCCAGGTTGTGTCAAGTTCAGAGTGGCAAAAATGACCTTGGCTTGCAGGATGTGCTACCGGCAGCTGCTGTTCAAGCGGTCGACTGAATGCCAGCACCTGACGAAGACAGGAGAGACTGTGATCGACTGTCGGTCTGCGCAGTGCCACCTCAGTTCTGCCCATCCTTCAACTTGTGGCACTCAACAATGCCCGTGCTCGTGCCGTCGATACTATGGACAGCCTGTCCGACGAGTGACCGCCACTGTCAGTGCACATCCGCTTTCTAAACATCCCCGATCTCATCTCTTAATGATAAGACCCCTGGCCGATGTGCGCAATGCTTACAGGCATGAACGCCTTGGCTTTTTTGCTTTGAAACAGAATTGTTATGATAATGATGCACTAATTTATTTCATGTATCCTCGACGAATCGTTACGCACGTATGTACCTGGCTTGTATTGGATGTCTCACTGTAGGTGGGACTGGGAGGATGCACTTTTGATACGATAGAATTAGGATTTGTTGTACAAAACATGACCAGGGAGCCTGGAGCTCTCTATTTCCTGCACCAGACCGAATGTTCCTCGCATAGAACGGCACGCAGAACCCAAGTAATTGCCCTCCGACGAGAGTGGCGCAATAGCAATAACAGATCCTCCATCGAGTCAACGAGGTCCCAACGGTGTCGACCGGCCTGGCTGCCCTAGGTACATGAATGCTCGGTAAACCAGTGATGGAAGTTGACGCCAAGTTGTAACCTCCGATATCATCTCGTTCCCCAAGTGCTACCTCCACGGAGCGCGATACCGCCGCACCCAAGTCGGAGCAGACTGCCCTTTGAGCAGCTCATTCCGCGCGACGCGGTGTCGCGCGGAAGGATGACAACGCATCTCTTGTGTCGTGGAACTTGGAAGTCCCCGTTCCCGTTCCATCACGCTTAGACGTCCAGGTTCACGACTTTCTAGCGGAGATGACGGGCTTTCAATTCGTGAACTGACCCACGACTCGATGAACCTAATGCATTTCTCAGCTGCAATCACACTGTTCTCGGGGAGCATGCGTACCTTCAACTCGGAGGGCCACAGCGAGTACCTCTCACCCCCTCCTCTGTAAGGCCCAGGACTTGCCTCTCTACCCATCGTACCATGGTTTGGACCCCGCCCCTGCAGCAAATAGAGGATCTGGGATATTTGGTTTGTAACTCAAACTTTGGCTTCCCGGTGACTTCTGGAATGATCAGCATCGAGTAACATGGGAAAGAATATGGCGCTCAATGACTAGGCAGAAGCGCCAACGTGGGTTCCATATAATGACAGCGCAGTCCATCCCCACTCTTGGTCGCCGTGATGGAAACGAACGATGTTGAGATGGCCGAGGTGGGCAGTTTCCTCCCTGCCGTATCGCTGACCACTAAGAACATGCATAGGCGAACGAATGTCCAAGTGTAGACAATGGTCAGAATAACGACGGCGGTCACAAAGAGAAGAAAAGGCAGCCCGGCGAGTTTCCCGTTCCACAGGAACTCCTCCAGAGGGATGATACGCCTCTGGCCTCGTCGAGAGAAGAATATATCAAGTGTATGATTTCGTACGTCCTCGCCAATATCGCTGTGACATGTTGATTCTAAGCCCTGTCATTTAGGCTAGTTGGTTATGCCGCCAAGCAGTTGCAAGCGCGCCGCCACAGTCAACAATACAAGAAGACAATGGCGCGCCTTGGGATTAACTGGACCATCGACGAAGGCCGAGACAAAATCGCCGGAACATTGTTCGAGAATTTGGCCGCTCGAGATGAGGAAGCAAGAAATCAACTGCGTCTAGTAGTGGCGAAGTTGCCGGATGGACCTAAAGCAACAATGAAGCAGAGACAGGACATCGTGGACGCAGGCTCCTGGGTCAGAGAGAGCGGCCCGCGCATTAAACAAGCGATGGACGCTGATCTACGCGTTGGTCGGACCATAGGTTTTGACTATGATCTCGAGAGTGCCGCCACAGATGCGCAAGAAGCACGAACGATCTTTCAAGCCATTCGTGCGGATTTGGGCACCGAAGAGAGAAAGACAGCTCAGTCCTTATCCTCTGCCCGGCTCGAGGTACAGACAGTAAGTTCCACACGTTTCCAAGGGACCAAGTAGATTCAAAGCATGATAGATGTTGGATCGTCTAACGCAGATGGAGAAGACAGAGCCTGAGACCCAGCAGTTGTTAGAGAGGCTGCCGAACGAGCTCGCTTTCGCCAATCGGCCTGGGTACGAAACGATGCGGCGGATAGTAGATGAAAGATCAATTGCGGAAAAGTTCAAAGCACGGTTCGACCTTGAGAGTAAGGATTTTTGCGGTCGTGTGGAGGGACTTTTGAATCCTACACTAGATGTAATGGACGATCTCTCGAGCAGTAAGGGACTAGAAGCTGAAGAGGGTGAAATATTGCCTCCATATTAGGAAACTTCTCTTTATACTCTGTACTTGATCGTGAAATGAAGCACAAGCGTTGTTTTGTACGTATAATTAGGGATCTGCGAGGATTCCTACTACACCGATTCGGATTTTAACCGCTACTTTACTTAGCATTTCGACGAAAACGGGGAGCCCATCGGCAGAGGCTGTCGCTACGGCAGAGACTGCGACTTTGTTCATCCGACGAATCTAAGTGGAAGCTATTGCCACCCAGTACTTCGCCCTACGATCGACCCCGGCCACCCATGGACAGAGCATTCCACTCATCGTCGTACACGTCGAGGGACCGCGACAGAGACGGAGACGCGCCCACGAGAGACCCACGCAGGAAACCTACATCCCCCATCCCGCCTAGCAGTGCCCCTAGCAATCGACCATGGTCGCCCGCTGGCAGCGAAGACAGGCGCACGTCCTGGGGCCCGCCGCCTACCTCAGCGAGCAGCATGATGCCGCCGCCTCCACCTAGCAGTTCCGCAATGTCTCCGCCACCACCACCACCTCCACCAGTGGCAGCACCAGCATTGGATCCTGTAGCGCCACCGCCTGCTGCTCCGCCAATGCAGCCACTGTCAGGCAAGAGCAACAGTGCCCAAACTGTGGATGCCAAACGCAACGAATGGAGACAGCGTTTCTCGTATGTCTCCGTCCGGCTCTTTTCATTCATTGGCTCATCGTTCGCAGGCATTTCGAAGATTGGCTCAAGTTGTACGACAAATGCGACAAGACTATGCACGCGAAACACGCGTTGGAGCGCTCCATGAAGATCCAGACAAACCCCGTCCTTCTTTCCAATATGCAGAAGAGCCTGGATGAGCTCACGCAGCGCCTGACAAAGGACAACGACGACCTTCATCGCACTGTTCATCGCATTGCTAAGAATGACGACTGGCCCACTGGTCCGCGCCCTGGCGCCGATGCAGTCCGCAACAAGCACGACGACATGCTCGTCACGCTCGACACTCTAAAATCAAGCATCACTTCCTTAACTCAGACTGTCAATCAAATCCGCCAGGAGCAATGTGAAGAGAATGGCATGGATGTCGATGCTGGATCTCAGGAACCGTTTTCCAAAGGCTGGCGCCCTGTCGGGGAGGCGCGTCCTCTGAAGCGACAACGTCTCGAAAGCGGGGAGGTCCAGGTTTCAAACTCCCAGATGACGGAGATTCGCGAGGGATTCGACGGGCTGGAGGATAATCTGACGGAACTCCATAACGCGGTCACGCAGCACGACCGTGAGATCAAAGAGGAGATTGTCGAGATACTTGAAACGCGTCATGCACAAATTGAGGCGGCAAAGGGAGATTCCGAGGCGAAGTGGCGCGCCGACACAAAGGCCCGAGCTGACAAGTTGCATAGCGACTTGATAACCTTATCCACAGATCTCGCGGGTCTGATCCTAGAGAGTGGTAACATCAAAAAAGACAGAGAATCCACCAATAACGAGGTTCACCAACTTCGTGACGAGCTGGCACAGGTTAGTCTATCCTTATTTCTTCTGATCGTAGGCTTATTGGGGCGTAGCTGCGAGAGCGTCTTGACAGAGTCGAAGCCAACAAGGCAAGCGATGAGAAGGAATTGAAAACTCTTAACCAGGCGCTCGAGGCATATATGAACAACAATGCTGGGCCGGCCTCAGCATCACTGCTTACACCTTCTGTCATGCAGCCGTATATCGAGACGACAGTCATTCCTCAGATACGAGAAGCGCTGAATGTGACACTCCTCGACCTCCATTCCAAGTTGGCCAGCTCAATTACCCAACGAGAAGGGGAGATATATGCGATGTTGTGGGATAAATTGAGGTTGACGATGAGTATGGTCGATACGGTTGCTGCACGATTGGATAAACCATCACCACCGCCAAAAGCAAGTTCATCCACTATGCCACCTCCTTCTTCTGTCCCAGCATATCTTCAGACCAAGAAGCATTAATTACATTTTCTTGCCGCATCCTGCATCTCACTGCTGTAATCATTTCATTTCCATGTACATGAAGGCAACACCATGGCCATTGATGCCATACAAGAAGAATAGTAATACAGTATCGAAACACCAGCATGTGATCATTTCGCATGATGGTACGCTGGCATTCAGAGAAGCTGAGAGCGGCGGGACAAGGGTAGGATGAGGCCGGGTGCACCACATCCTGTGCTGGTATTGAAATGTTACTAACAGTACCTGATGCCTGGGGGCACACTGCACAGCCATTACTAACACCTCCGGGCGGTTTGCTCAGTAAGCAGTAAGTAAGTACTGCACAGTGCACAACCCTAAAAAAGAATCAAAAATCATTATTGAAGACAGAATTGTAGGGTGGTCACTGGTGCAGTAAACCCTAGGTTTTGATACACCTCGGGTTTACTGCGGTTATTAACAGTACTGATACTGTATTGAAACCCTCGGGGGTTGAGAGGTAGGTTTCGATACTGGCACGCTAGTGCAGGGAGAAGCTGAGAGCGGCAGGACAAAGGCGGGATGGGGGCGGGGGTGCGGCGGTGCGCCACCATCACGTGTTTATGCACGTGCCGGTATCGAAACCGTTAGTAACAGTTTCAAAACCATAGCCTCCCGGGGCGTCACCGTTACTAACACTAGGGTGGTGAAGTAAACCCTAGGTTTTGATACACCTCGGGTTTACTGCGGTTAGTAACGGTATTGATACGGTATCGAAACCTCGGCCGAGGTATCTGTACAGTTTTGATACCAACACGTGACAAATTCACGTGATGGCGCGCTGGCACTCAGGCAAGCAGAAAGTGGCGGGATAAGGGCGGGCGGAGGGCGGCGGAGCGGTGCGCCACATCACGTGGTAAAAGCACGTGCCGGTATCGAAACCGTTACTAACGGTTTCAAAACCAGGGCCTCCTGGTCGGCGTTACTAACACCCCGCGGAGGTTTACTGCGCCACCCTAACTAACACCCGCGGGAGGTTTACTGCACCAGCCTACAGAGTAAAAAAGCTGCCCATGCCCAGGATTGAACTGGAGACCCTTGCATTAGCTGGGATAGGATAACCTCATAAGTACAATGCTCTACCACTGAGCTACACGGGCAATAGTTGGGTTTACCCGTTGCAGTCTAGTAGAAGTGCCGCCTATTCAAACAAAAACCAAAGATGGCGCTTCTTGTACTTATAAAACGATTAACAAGGCTGCTACTAGTCTGAGACGTGATAAATGTGTGGACAAGTGTAACTGATTTTCAGTCGCAGGCTGACTAACCCTTCTGGAGGGAGCGGTGTATCATCGAATACTTAACATCTACAGAATAGTAATGTTCCGCCTCTACTCTAGTAACAGGTCCACAGAAAAACCCCGGACGTGCGCCCTTCGTCTCTGTTGAACAGTCTAATCGCCCGTGTTGAGACGGCTTCTCCACGTCCTGATTGTACCTGGTGAAGATACCCATGCGTCTAAACGCTCGTTGAGAGCAGCATATGTCTAGAGTGGAAAATCAGAACAGTCCAATGACCCGTCCGTTCTCGGGGTCAAGTCCGACTTCCCAGAAGCCAGGACGTGTTCCGAGTCCAGGCATCGTCTGCATGTCTCCGAGGAGAGGGTACAAGAATCCAGCCCCTGCAGAAAGTCGTACAGCACGGATGGGTACGGTGAAGCCTAGAAAATATGAGAATCGGGACGCACAAACATGATGAAGAGTGTAATACCTGATGGAACGTTCTTGAGCTTGGGATCATGTGAGAAGGAGTACTGAGTCTTGGCCATGCAAACTGCAAGACGTCAACAAATCAGAAACATAGCATAGCGGTCATACGTACTCGGGAGATTGTTATAGCCTTGCCGCGCGTACGTGTCGACCTGTTTCTGGGCCAATTCACTCAACTCAATCCCGTCGGCCCCATAGATCTCTTTGCAGATGATAGAGATCTTCTCCTCGATCGGAAGGTTCAAGTCGTACAAGTATTTGAAGCCTGAGGGACCTTCGCAGGTAGCTATGACGGCCTCAGCAAGCGCACGAGCACCGGCACCTCCCTCTGCCCAATGGTTGCTGACAACAGCAGCATCGGCGCCGCCAGCTAATGATTCGGCACGCACAAGGTCGAGCTCAGCTTGAGAGTCGGAGCTATGTCCAGGACGTGTCAGTGAACAACAAGTGAAGGAGACTCAAAACACATACGCGAACTGGTTGATGGCGACAATAACCTTGATACCAAACTTCTTCGAGTTCTCGATGTGCCTGACAAGATTCTTGCATCCCTCCTTGAGAGTGACGAGGTCCTCCTTAGTGTACGTCTCGTGCAGTGCCTTGCCTGGTGTAACCTCGGGTCCACCGCCATGCATCTTCAGGGCCCGAGTCGTAGCGACAATAACGGTAGCGTCTGGCTTGAGGCCACTGACCCGGCACTTGATGTTGCAGAATTTCTCCATACCCATGTCAGCACCAAAGCCACCCTCGGTGAGGACGTAGCCAACACGATCAGCAGAATCTCCTTCTTCGGTACCGGCGAGTTTCAGAGCAACTCGGTCAGCAAGGATAGAAGAGTTTCCGTGCGCGATGTTGGCAAACGGACCGGCATGGACAAAGACGGGAGTGCCCTGCCGTGTTCGAGTCAGTCATTGCTCAACTCGATTATAAAGTCTTACCTGGAGAGTTTGCATCAAGTTAGGCTTGATAGCATCCTTCAAAAGGACAGCAAGAGCACCAGAAACACCGATATCGTCGGCAGTGACAGCGTCACCGCTCTTGCTCGTGGCTACGACCATGGCACCAAGGCGCTGCTTCATATCCTCTAGACCAGTCGTCAACGCAAGGACGGCCATACACTCGCTAGCCACAGCGATGTCGAAACCGGTTTCACGCTCATGACCCTGCTCAGTCGGGTTGCGCCCAATAGTAATCTTTCGCAGGAAACGGTCATTGGTATCGAGAACGCGATTCCAGGTGATGCTGTCCAGATCGATGTCGAGGCGGGCAAATTTGGTGATTTCTTCCGGGGTAAGGTCATTGGGGTTGGTCTTGTCAATGCCGAGCTTCTGGAGGCGCTTGAACATTAAGGGAGCAAACTCGCGCTTGCCCTTCTTTGTTGGGACGAGACGACTATAAAGCGCCTGAAAGAGGTCAGTTTGGAGTAGACTCACTAGTAGAAAAGCGAACCTTGTCAGATTGAGTAGCTTCGTGGAAGATACGCGCATCCAGAGCAGCAGCTAGGTCGCAGGTAAGAGCCTATTTATCAAGAAGAATACAGCGACTATACCAAGCAAGTTGTTCGCAGCGGTCACAGCATGGATATCGCCCGTCAGATGAAGGTTGAACTAGGAACATTAGCTACTGTTGTTGACATAACCTTAATGCATACCTCGTCCATAGGAATGACCTGGCTGTATCCACCTCCAGCTGCACCACCCTTGATACCAAAGGTGGGACCTTGACTGGGCTGCCGTATGCATGCGAAAGCGGGACGCCCAAGTTCGGCACCCAAAGCCTGTGCAAGACCGATGGTGGTGGTAGATTTACCCTCCCCAAGCGGCGTGGGTGTGATACTAAACCCAGTTAATGAATTGAGTCATCTAGACCAAGGAAACATACCCGGAGATGACAATGTATTTACCATCCGTGCGGTGCGACAGACGGTCGAGAACGCTCAGTTCAACCTTGGCCTTGTACTTGCCGTAACTTTCTAGTTCATCGGGGAGCAATCCTATTTCGTGGGCAAGCTGAGTGACGGGCTTTGGTGTCTGCGCCATGGAGATTTCGATATCCGACGGTACTTTTTCGAGAATGTCCAACTTCAAGGGCTTGACCTTGCGGTTTCTAGCTGTCTGCCATAGTCTTTCAGCCGAGGTAAGCGTGTTCTCCATGAGAAGTGCCACGGTCATCGGACCGACGCCTCCAGGAACGGGTGTGATGTGAGACGCGACGGTCGAAGCTTCCGCAAAGTGAACATCGCCAACCAAGCGCTGACCCGATTTCTTGGTAGAGTCTATCCAGAGTATGAAGGAAATGAACTATAAGACGCGTAATTACACTTACCAGGCACGTAATTGATTCCAACGTCGATTACCACTGCGCCCGGCTTGATCCACTCACCCTTGACAAACTCTGCCTTGCCGATAGCAGACACGAGGATGTCAGCGGTCTTGATCTGGATCGAGTCAGATAGAGGTAACTATAAGGAGAAAAAGGCTAGATCGCACGATGGATTCAATGTTTTTGGTGCGGCTGTGACATTGGGTTACGGTGGCATCTTTGTTGCGGAGCATGGAAGCGACAGGGCTGCCAACGATGTCGCTGCGGCCTAATACAACTGCATTTGCGCCAGAGATGGAGACACCAGTAGATTCAAGAAGACGGATGACGGCGGAGGGGTGCAGGGAGCAAATAGAGGGACGGAGGCGCGAGATGAGAGATGACCAATGTTGTAGGCATGGAATCTGCCCAAGTGTTAGAGAGTAGACAGAGGGGGTGAATGCGCAACTGACCCATCGACATCCTTTTGAGGACTAACCGCCTCGGTCACGAGACGCTCACCCTCGGCATCGACGTGATCACCCAGTGGGAGCTGAACGAGGATGCCGCTGACTGACTCATCGTCGTTGAGGTGCTTGACACGTTCAATGACCTCGTCGACGGTGGCCGTGGCGGGGAGTGCAATGTGCTTAAAAGTGATACCGACCTCCTCTGCAGCTTTGGCCTTCATGCGGACGTACGTCGTCGAATCTGGGCGCTCGCCAGCTTGGATGATGGCTAGCTGAGGCTGGAAACGAGGGGACGACTGCTGGATAGTCTTGATGCGGGCGGCGACTGCATCACGAGTAGATCTGAATAAAAGATAAATAAAAGAATAAATGGTATTAAAGACGGGGAACGTACTTTGCGAGTGCAGTGCCGTCTATACGAGTCGCAGTGGAGGCCATGGTACGAGAACAAGTAAGATAAACGCATGGATGGTATAGACCCTTTCGGGATATGCCGGCCCGAGATTGGCAGGCGGCGGACCAGTGCCGCCTGGCTATTTGGAGAGACATTGCAGAGGCAACCTGTCCTCGTTGTCCTTTACTTTATAGGCTCCTGTCCTGGTCGAGTCAGGCAAATTTATCCGAGGTGTTCAAGAAGAAACTGGGGGTTTATCCGTGCCCTTTTGCCTTACTTTCCCACGCCTATTCCCAGAAAAAATTCGTCCTACTTGTTCCGTAACAGTCAGTGTCACCACTCACGACATTGACCCACGACGATGAGCTCGGGTGCCCTTCAACTCTTACGCGCCTGCACGGCTTCACTGTCGTCCAGGTCGCTCGCCCGTTCCTCTGCTCTCGTCCGCTCCCAACCCCGGCGGCATTACTCAGACGCAAAACCGGCACAGGACGAGGTCACCGCGGACACAAAAGACGCACCCGCCTCTGAAAAGTCTTCCGCCGAGTCTGAAAATCTTTCGCCAGAGGCTGTAAAGCTAAAAGCAAAGGAGGCAGAGGTTACCGACTTGATGGTCCGTTATTCCGTCGTTGACAAATGTGTTCAATCTGACTGGTCCCATAGGGCCGTCTACGGTATCTCCAAGCAGATTTTCTCAACCTCCAGCGCAATGCTGCCGGGAAAAGGAGCAAATGCGCGACTTTGCCATCTCCCGTTTCGCATCCGACCTGCTAGAAACAGTAGATGTTCTCGCGCTGGCACTCAAGTCTATTCCCCAGCTGCGGTCCAGCCTCCAGAACCTTCCTCCTCCGAGCCCCCTTCCCCTTCCTCCCTGTCAAAAACACCAGAAGAGTATCTCCGAGAGCTACACACTGGTGTCGAGTTGACCAGCGCCAGCTTCTCCAGACACTATTCAAGTATCATGTCAAGCCTTTTGATCCCACAGGCGATGTCTTCGACCCAAATCGTCACGATGCCCTCTACCAGGCTCCAATACCAGGCAAAGAGCCGGGAACCGTAATAGATTGCCAAAAAAACCGGCTACATGATCAAGGACCGTGTCCTTCGCGCAGCCCAGGTTGGTGTAGCACAGGAGACATCCTCATAATCTGTTTGTAGAACCTTGCATGGTTTCTCGAGGTGGGCCGTGATGATATTATATGTGACGGAGCAGACCCGCTAGATAGTCGTATTGTAATAGCTCTTAATTACCGAATCTCAACTCTGAACTCATCCTGTAAGCGCGATTCAACCTCATTGTGAATCTCGTTGACTTCTTTGTTCGAAAGAGACCTGTGAGGAACCGTTCTTCAGAGCAATGACTGTACCTGCCGATGAAGCACTCACCGATCCATTGACCTATACTTTACACGATAACATAAACTTGTTCGATTTGTTTTAGGATGCACGAAAGAGTCAATCTGGAAACAGTTAGCGGAGGAACTGGACTTTCTCGGGACTATACCATTTTAACATCCTCGACGAGATCGCCCGCAACGTCGCGAACGAGATCACAAAAGTCATTTTCATGCAGACTCATCTCGGAACAAGTCCAGAAACTGACGTCCTTGAAGCACGACGGGTATTTGGAGTACGGCTTGAAAGCGGTTATTTGTCCAGGAGTAAATTGAGAAATGAAGCGCGAATCCGTAGACCAGAAGAGCCTAATGTCGGGAATAGAATACAGGACCATCGCTATGCGTTCGAGTCCGAGTCCAAATGCCCAGCCAATTTTATTTGGCACCTCTGGCACATAATCAGCAGGTAACCACAGGTCAAACGTCAAGACATACTGGCCGTGTCAAGCGTAGCTTGCCTGACAACTCCACATCCCAGAATTTCGAGCCATTCACCCCGGAAAAAGACTTCAACCTCAAAGCTGGGGCTCGTGAAGGGGAAGTAGGTTTCAATCCAGCGTACTTTAAGAGGATTCTCTTTCGACGCGCCTCCGATGCCTTGGAAGAGATGAAGCATCAAACTGTTGAGCGACAGTTTCAAGTTTTTAGCGACGAGTTCTGCATGTTTTGGATCATGACCAGGTTGAGCGGGGTTGGAGGGAGAGACGTGAGGAACATCCTCGATGACAATATCCGAACGCGTCAGATGCTGAGAAAGCCGCTCATTATCCTCCTCCAGCTCGCGTATGCCGGACGCGTCCGCGCTGACGACTCTCGCACCCTCCATTTGGTGGAAGACGGGATAATGCGACCCGTCGATTTCGTCGCGTCGGTACACGTCGGCTGTCAGTAACCACTTGTCCTCGCCCTTTCCGAAAACTTCCACTTCGTGGGCAGACGTGTGCGTACGGAGCATCATGCCCTTGTTGATATAGTAGCTGTCCGTCACAGCACGCCCAGGATGGTCCGCAGGGAACGACAGTTCGTCAAAGTTTTTGTGAGGCGTCACCAGCGGGGAGAGGGACGAAAGATGGGCAAAGTCCGGGTAATGCGACTCGATCATGGTGCGCAAGGTGTGAAGGGGATGCGACGGCTGAGCGTGCAGACGCATAGGAATTTTGGACAGAATGGCCGGGGTGACATTGGTGATCTCGTCCGTCGCGTACCGCTCACCGAGGATCTCCAGAAACTCGGGATTGCGGGCGTTTTGACTGTGCCAGCGGTGCTGCCCACTGAAAGTGCGCCGGCAGAAAAGGCGCAGAACAGGAGCCCTTTGCATGTTTGACGCGACTGAGACCCCAAAATGCCCCAGACAAAAGATACAGCTTGGAGTCAGTTGGCGAAGCGAAGTAGAGGTCAGTTGTCAGGTTCGGAGTGCGGACCGGTGGTATCCGGTCAGTTCGGTCACGCTCGAGTCACTCCATAACTCATTA
Organism: Hymenopellis radicata; assembly: GCA_015501595.1. Classification (NCBI taxonomy): domain Eukaryota; kingdom Fungi; phylum Basidiomycota; class Agaricomycetes; order Agaricales; family Physalacriaceae; genus Hymenopellis; species Hymenopellis radicata. The sequence goes on along the minus strand of JADNRX010000002.1, from coordinate 324,142 downwards.
CGCCAGCTCTGAGCTCAATCTTTCATCCCGGACGTCATGCAAATGATGCAACTGACTGATTCCTGACAGCCCTAGACATGACACGACCTTCACAGATTTTCTTAGGCTGGATGGTCTACAGTTCTGACAGGATTGTTCTGCAATAGTAAATGGTGCGATCTCATTTCGTCTAAGCGGTATCTATGTTCAATCGTATGAAGCGAATGGATAGTCTGTATATCCCTTCTTCTGTGCCTCCAAATTATCTCCGGCTCCTTGATACAAATGCGCGTTGTCAAAAACGTTATCCAGTGGCTTGCTATGCTTGATCCTCAGCGCAAAGTCGGGATGCGCAATCCAAGGAAAGCCGAAGAGAACTCCCGCTATCTTGCCGGCCTTGATTTCCTCGGCTGCCTCGATGGCCGTGTAGCGATTGGTACCGAACACCAACGCGTTCTTGATGATGGGACCATACGTGGCGACAACATCATGAGGAGTGGTTCTCTCCTGGTCTGGTGTTCAAGTCAGAATACCACGTTGACTGGCTCGATATAACACTCACTGATGAATTCATGGCTAATCTCTGTGTGTCTGAATAGGGCAAAGTATGCGATGCGGAGCTTGTCAGCCTGTCCAATGAAGTATTTGAAGGTCGCGAGCGTTTCCTCAAGAGGCATCCTATCGATAACATCAGTCAACAAGCGAGCAATGGCACAGGTGTGATCACTTACGCGATGTCGTTTCCTCCTCCAGCTGGCATCAGCTTGATTCCTACTCGGTCCGCGCCCCAGATTTCGATAACGGCTTTGAGCACTTCCAGGCCAAAACGAGAACGGTTTTCGACGCTGCCACCCCATTCGTCAGTTCGATGGTTGGAAGTGATGTCGAGGAATTGGGGGATTAGGTAGCCGTTTGCCGCATGAACTAGTACTTTGTAAGCATTGGTGTCCATTCAAACCGACAACAATCTCACTTTCAACGCCATCGAACCCAGCTTCCTTGGCATTGATCGCGGCCTGCTTGAAGAGCGCCACTAGTTTCCAGGGATCGTCGATGGCGGTGGGCTAAGGCTCATCAATCCATGTCGACTCGACAAAGTACAGGAAGATACTTACAGTGACATAGCCGGGTTGTCCAGGAAGGAACCTAAACTTCCCACCTCGTGCGGCGATAGCAGAAGGTGCATAAACAGGTGTACCTGCAGCCACTTGCTCCGGAGCCTCTGGGTGAGAAACCCGCCCCACTATAAGCGCGCTTAGAGGCCGATGCGCGGCGATCATGAGGATACAACGTACCGTGCCAGAGTTGACAGAAGATAACGGTGCCCTCTTCGTGAACAGCGTCGGTTACCTTTTTCCAGGCATCGACCTGCTCCTTGTTCCAGATCCCAGGAGCATTCTGCCACTGCGTTCCTTGACGAGTGATTAAGGTTCCTTCAGAGATGATAAAGCCTGCACCGCCCTTGGCGCGCTGCTTGTAGTACTCCACGTTCACTGCGTTTGGAACGTTCGTCGGGACAGAGCGACTACGCGTCAAAGGCGACAGGAAAACACGGTTTTTAAGCGTGTTGGGACCCATCTGAAGTGGTTGGAATAGGATATCTTGAACGCTGGTCATGGTGAAGCAGAAGAGGATGAGTTAATGCTAGGCGCCATGTCATTTTATACAGAAGCCTGGACAGTATTACTACACATTGGCAGTATGCAAGGTGCGGCTGAGTAAAGGCTCGTGTTGGGTAAGAATGTTCGGGCTTGTTGATCGCAGTATTACAAATCGCCGGTGAGGTCCGTTCAGCTTCTCATGCTAAAGCAATAGACAGGCAATAGAGCGTTGCCTTTTATTGCCCGGTGTTACCAGGATGCTGAGCTGAACTTCTAGTGAACTTCGAGTGCTTAGCTACTGAGTATCGTAATCACAGGCCATGGGCATTCAACTGGACTGACAGAATTGTGCGGTGCGTTCAAGTTGGTCAGTACGAGGTGTGTAATACTGAACTATTATTCGAAGCTACGTTTTTACAACGTCGGCGCCCGGAGTCCTGGACGAATTTATCATACATGGTCAACGTTGTTGACTGGACTGATTAATACAGTGAGCGATAGAGATTCTTTCGAGGATTACTCAGATAACCCTCTATATCAAAGCGGAAGCCAGGATTCACACATAGCCGTTATGGGCCTCTCTCTATCGTTGTTCATTGAAAGGTTATCTAGTATATACAACACATCTGGGGTAGTAGTCAGGAAATCACTGGTATACTATTCAATTGTAAGAAGCGGCGGGATAGTCCGTGTACCCCTTCCTCTGGCTTTCCACATCGCCTCCAATTCCATACAGATGGGGGAAATCGGGAGCGTTGTCTAGCGCCTTGCCGTGCTTAACCCTCAGAGTGAGATCGGGGTGCGTAACCCACAGGAAACCGAAGAAGACACCGGCGACCTTGCCGCTCTCGATGTGCTCTGCCGCCTCGACGGGGGTGAAGCCAGCGTTGGAGAGGACCAAGGCCTTCTTGATGAAAGGACCGTATGTGGCAATGATATCATGGATAGTCGCCCTTCTCTTCCCTGAACGGAGCGTCAGGATACGATGAGGGAGACAACCAGCTTGGGAAACTCGCCGTCATATTCTGGGTTGAGGATGTCTGCGTATCTGACCAAGGTGAAATACGCGATACCGAGCTTGTCGGCCTCCTCGATGAAGTACTTGTACGTCTCGATGGTTTCCTCTAGGGGCATGCTATTGAGCGCGATAATGAGTGAATGCACGTCAAAGGCGCGTGATGAACTTACCCCATGTCGTTGTACCCTCCGGCCGGGTTCAGCTTGATGGCCACCCTGTCCGCGCCCCAGACATCGATAGCGGCTTTGAGCACCTCCAGGCCGAAACGAGAACGGTTCTCCACGCTACCACCCCATTGGTCGGTACGCTGGTTGGAGGTGCTATCGAGGAACTGCTGAACGAGATATCCGTTCGCGCCATGGACTGTGTCAAGCCATTAGTACGGAGGTATTGATAAGGTGAGGAAACTGTCTGACTCTCGACACCATCAAACCCAGCTTCCTTCGCGTTGATGGCAGCCTGCTTGAAGAGCGCCACCAATTTCCATGGGTCATCGATCGCGGTGGGCTAGATACAGATGTCAGATCACGTCGAATATCGATCAGAGAGAGATACACACAGTGACATAACCAGGCGCTCCCTCAAGGAACCTAAACTTGCCTCCGCGTGCGGAAAGCACGGATGGCGCGTAAACGGGAACTCCAGCAGCAATTTGCTCTGGCGCATTAGGGTGACTGACGCGTCCCACTGTGGATTATTGATCAGTTATGATAACATATCGGGCACGAATGGACTTACAATGCCAGAGCTGAGCGAAGATAACGCTGCCCGCGTCGTGAACCGCGTCAGTGACCTTTTTCCAGGCATCGACCTGCTCCTTGTTCCAGATCCCAGGCGCGTTCTGCCATTCTGTTCCCTGTTGGGTGACCAAGATACCCTCAGAGACAATCAAACCCGCGCCGCCCTGGGCGCGTTGTTTGTAGTATTCCACGTTAATCGCGTTCGGAACGTTCGTCGGGACAGACCGACTACGCGTCAAGGCCGACATGAAAATACGGTTCTTGAGCGTGAGCGGCCCCAGTTTGAGAGGTTGGAAAAGAGCAGCGACGTTGGACATGGCTATGAATAGAGAGGTAGGTGGACTGTGTGATGGGGCTGCATTGTTCTGAACGGTTCTTTTATACGGACTCTAGTCCTCCCAGGATAATCGGTCCAGTTTCTGCTATCAGCTGAGTAAGGGTTGCTGCTTGAGTAACATCACTTGCGCTTGGTGATCGTCAGGATACACGCAGCTATGATTTCCTTAAGCATACACATCCAGACGTTCAATCGCCCTCACTGTAGTGTTGATAAGCCGATCGCTCCAAGATCGCTCAGCTTGCGAGCCGTTTAAGCAGTGATCGTACACCTCCTGTTTGAAATAAATCCCAACCTCACCTTGATCTTGCACTATCCCGTCATTTAACCCTCAATCTTGTCTCCGCAAATGTCATCCTTTGCAGCCGTGACTGTCGAAAGCTTCGACGTCGGGGAATAGGCGCTTGGCGGACTTTCAATTGGGACTACGTACCATCGGCGAATTGCCGAACGAACGAACGAACGGACGGACCCCCACGTTATTATCCGCTACTTGCCCCTTTAAGTCACACTGGATATTTTGAAGGGAGTCGGACTCTTGAGTGGCATTCAGAATGAACGTCCCTCAATGAAATGTTGAAACGATGTCGATGTCATAAGCCGACCACGCAGACACGATACCCTCACACACTCATCGATGGTGAATACACGGATTTAGATATTTTAGGGTTAAGGTTACTTCCGTATTTAGCTGCTTCCCCTTCCCGGACAGAGGCATTGTTTGTTTGTTTTCTCTGTTCGCTCTCTCGCCGCTCGCTCTTACAGTTTTTGCCGCGACAGGGGATTTCATGGTACCGATTTTCCGAAGAAATATGTCAGCTACCATCCCGATCCGCTTGTCACGGCATGCGCAGGAGAGAAGATGGCAAGCAAGAGAATATATGATATAGAATGTCTTGGTAGTGTACATGATGCGATGAATATCAAAACGTGAACCGTTCGTTACTTGCCTCTAAATATAATTGGGAGTCCTAGGAGCTAGTCCTCCCATAAGTTGACCATCTCACTCTGGTGGGTCATCGTGGCAGCATCTTTACGAATAGGATTGATGCGAGGGTACACAAACTACATGTTGAGATCAGCCTTAGTAACAAGGATAGAAATGGAGCGCTTACCCCTTCGTTGTATTCCTGCATGACTCCAGCGGCAATAATTTCTTTGTCCTTAACCAAGAGGTTATAACACGACACGACGAGGGCATGCAGCTGATGCGTATATTAGGACAGGACATGAAGGAAAATGATAGGACCGAACCTGTAATCCAACGAAGCCCATGATTAGCAACATGATTATCCAGTTGGATGAGCCCGTAGCCATCCACATGAGGCAATGAGCAGGAGAATAAATACAGAAGAGTCTAACGTCACGGTCCGCTGGATGCCACGCCTCCAACTGCTGCACTCTGGATGCTTTACGCGACGATGCCCCCTTTGAAGAGGAAAAATCCCACCCAAAGAGAAAGCGGATGATGGCGACACAAGCAGTCCACAGTCCGCCACTGACGCGCTCAAAGAGAGTCGGCACTACGAGGGGCTCAAAGTCTAGATCGGCAGACACAAACTTTGCGTTGGGAGAAGACACTGGTTCTGTTTGCCGGTGGAAATCGTAGATTCTGGTACGCGTGAACAGTAGAATGGCGTTGGCGACGGACGCCAGAATGAGACATATGGTAACTGGTAGAGTCTGAATGGAAATGAGAAATAAAACGCAAGTGAATCAAGTGTCGACTTGCCCAATCAAACAAAGAGAGACCGTTTGCTTCACGATGCATGTTCTCCCAGCCAATGTCAGAGTCTGGCACGGCACGAACTTGGCTGACGCGTACGCAGAGATGCATAAAGTGCAAAAAACCACCGATGATGGCTGCTGTTGTTTTCGGCTCGGGTAAGGGCACATTGTTGGGGAATATAGAGAGCTCGAACGCAACCCGAGCAGGAAAGTCTGATACTCTAATCTCGCGTCAAACGTGGTTAAAAGAAGACAGAAAGAGACGCACTTTTGAAAGAATGATTTTTTGCGAATAACCGCTTTACGGGGCGTGGCTAAGCCACTTGTGCTTGGGCGTATTTTGCTCCTTGGTGTCGAAAACGGAGGTGGCTGACGTGTCCGAGCAGCATTCCAGTCGAATGGCACAGATGATGAGATGGACGGCGTTGAGGCTGGTGAATGGTGGATGGCAATGGATTGACGCGGTCTGTTGCGGGGCGTGACAGGTGGAGGCTGAGCAGGGGATGTCTGCTGAGCAGCATTTGCTTGGGCAGCGAGTCTTCTGCGGAAATCCATTGGGGGATATGTTGGTGGTCACCTCCTGTCTGAACGCGGTTTTGGTGGCGCGCGGAAGAGAGAGCAAGGTGCCGTCAGGCTGACAAAGCGGCAGCATGTGCTTGCCACGAGGCAGCTCATCACGTGCATGTTGATGTCCAAACAAGGCACGCCCTAAAATAGCATTATCCTCTTCCTTGCCTCTTTCCACCACAAAGCGTCACCTTTACCACCACGTCTCAATCCATTCTCCGCCAACAAACGACCTCCTTGTCGCCCAGCTCATCAGTTAGGTGGCATATTTTATTCCACTTATTTTCCTATGCTAATTCCGTATTTTGCAGCGTCAGGATGGCCCAGCCCAGTTCCTCTCATCACGGCGAGCGCCACCACCGCAGTGAGCGCTCGTCGCACCACCATCATCGCACTATCTCGTCTACGACTCTCCTCCTTGTCCTCTCCCTTATCCTTGCTGTCCTTGCAGTCATGCTTTCTTTGCCCAGTCAGTCGGGCAGCCCAACTGATTCCAACGCGCCTGGCCTTTTCAGTGCGCTCAATCCTAAACGTGCACAACAACTAGTTGCTCGTGAGGCCGCCGTCACTATGCGAGAGGCAGAGGTCGCTCGCAGAGAAGCTGAGCTTCTCGCTGGTGCACCTGGTGGCATCCTGCCCTCATCATCCCCGGTTCTTTGCCCCGTGTGCCCCACCAGCACATCCGTAGAGACTGTCTTCGCTCCCGCACAGACTGTCATTAAAGAGATCGTCAAGGAAGACTCGTTGACGCCTCCAGGTTGGACTAGCCCTCGTATCGATGAGATCCTCGATCGCGAGCTCAAGGTTGCGGAGCGGGAGCGGGACATCAGCAAGCGCGAAGAAAACCTCAACCGACGTGAACATGATGCCTCTCGTCGCGAGAGCTGGATCATGGAACAGTTGATGTTCGTTTATTCCTTTGTCGCTTTTCACGTTTTGATATCTGACTGTTTTCTGCAGTGCTCTTGGCAACGACAGCCCTGCCGTTGAGGAGGAGTACTTCTACGAGCCCTCGGGGGGAAGCGTAAACCCAAGGTACCGCCACCTCTCCCGCGCCGCTCCGAGCTTTGAGACGAAGGAGGCGCCGACTTTTTTTATGCTTCAGTATAGTCCGTATGAATCCTATCTGCCCCTCCTATCCCTCCTTCGTCCGGGCTTGGGGGACTCACGGTGTTTTCTCTCTATTTGTCCCCCTCGTCCTTTCTTCCGACATGGCCAAGCAACTCTCCTTCAGGTCGCGTCTTTCCAACGTGATCCTGCCACGTCACGATCGGTCGATCAATGACTTTGCGTGTTTTCTGCACGTGCAGTGTGTTTCTTGCGTTTGATTCCACGGGCCGTTTGGCCTTTTTTGTTCCGTGGAACTGAGTTGCTTGGCCATCGTCCCCTTTTAACCACCGCTTCTTTAACCACCTTCCATCTTTAGAACTCTATACTGACTTATTCTTGTGTTTCTTTCAGTATCAAGAACTCCCTCCTCTCGTCGTCTCCGAAATACAATATGAAACAGAAACCAAGACCGTTGTTCAAACTCAATTCGTCACTGTTCCCCCGCCTGCCAATACCCGTCTTGCTGCACCAGCTGCTCCGGAAGGCTCGGATCCCTATTCCACTGCATCCAGCCCCCGTACTACGGCCATCGAAATAGTCACGGAGGAAGAAGATGACGACGTTGACGACGAACCTTCTCGGGTTGTGCGGACTCGGCCTACGCGGATGCCAGCAAGGTGGTTTGGGGGATGGAATTAGTTTGAACTGAGGTTTCTGTTTTATTTCTTGCTTTATCTTACTGCTACTGTTATCATTTCCTCTACGAACTCGTGCTCTCCGTAACGTTTTCCTTACCTACATCTTCCACGACCGCTATACGACTAACGTTACGACGAACTCTTACTTGCAAGTAGGTAGTGTGTAGAATAGTTACTAGGATTACGATTACGCCAGGAAAAATGCATGGGCTGGCTATGTCTGTATTTTTGGATTATCATCTGCTGTGTGGTGTGATCAGCTTTCTCTGTTACCACCATGATGTATACGTAGGATGGCGAAGGCATTCGACAAGATAACCTTGAAGATTTCCTCTGCGACGCCGGGCTGGAACCTGGACGTCTGGCAGTATCTTCCTGTGGCTGGGTCCCAGCCGTTTCCAGTCATCGTTATGTGGGTCACCCGTTTCCTGACGTTTGTTCTTGCCTTATGTCCGTGCGCCACATACAGGGCGCATGGCCTCACCGCAACGAAGAAGATGAGGCTTGATGCATACGCAGAACGTTTCGCGGAACACGGCTATGCCTGTCTAGTGTTTGATTACAGACGCTGGGGCGACTCTGGCACGTCCCTTTCGTCGGAATCTACACTCACTTGTGTAAACTGGCCCTTCTAGATGGAAGCCCTCGTTGTGCATTGAACATTAGCGAGCAACACGGAGACTACCGAACTGTGGTGGACTTTGCTCGTACACAAGAGGCGTTTGACTCTCAGAGAGTAGTGCTCTGGGGGACGAGCTATGCGGGTAATGATCAGCACCACTTTGGCGTCAAGTACTCACGACTATGTAGGTGGACATGCATTGACGTTGGCTCGAAGCTTGAACCCAATAGCTGTTGTCACTCAATGTTCATATACCGGTGCCGCGCCACGTCCGCCCTTAGGCACCTTCCTCAAGCTTGGCCTCTCTGGCATCTGGGATGCGCTGAGACAGGGCATAGGCCTTGCGCCGTTCTATATACAGGCGGCCTCAGAACCAGGCTCTGTGGCGTCCTTGTGGGGCATGAGACTGTAAAAGGCATGCAAGCACTCTGTATCGATTCAAGGTAAGTGTCCGTCCTGCAGTCATTGAACGCATTCTTCATATCCTTTGAAAGTGATTGGGAAAACAAGGTAGCACCGTCTCCCTCTTGCTAAACGGAAAATGTTGACGTCCAGCAACTAGTTGACAGGCTCTTCCGTTTTCCAGCTCAGAGGCTACAAACCAGTTCACATCGCCGCTGAGATCAAATGTCCAGTCTTGTTGGTGATGCCTGAAGATGACAAGGTCTGTCTTCCTCAGGGTGCAATGGATGTTGCTGCGAAAGCACCGTTATGCGAACTGGTGACAACTGAAGGTAGGTTAAAAGTTGCGCTTTCTGATCAGTCTTCCAATGTTTTTACAGGTGGTCATATGGATGTCTATCCGGATGGAAAGGTTTTCCAGTTGTCTTTGAACTCCCAGCTTGAGTTTCTGCGCAAACATGTGCCTGTATTACAAGTCTAGTGTACAATGTTCCGCAGTCGAGGACACCTATGAAGGCTACATGCCTCGAGTAGCTTCGTGTGGCGCTGTCATCTGGCATCCCTCGTGAAAGCAGAGCACGTTTTTGTGGGGAAAATGTTGAGTCGTAAAGAAGGATCCTGGGGATGTCATCGAGCCTCGAATTGAACCACTGCGAAAGTCGTTAGATTGCCAGTCGAAGGTTGAAAGGACATGATACGCACTTCGCTTCGTCCTCTTCTTGTACATGATACGATGCCCACATTCTCTGCAACGAATAGGCTCGCGCGTTTTTATTTCGTTTTTGGCGCCACAGTCTGTGATTAATGTAAGCCGATGCAGGGACCGATTCGGGAAGAGCGCACCAGCACAGAGATACTCCATATCCGGCTTCTGTCCATACATGCCAAACTGGTTGTTTTGATTGGGCGCATTAGCGTTCTGGTTGGACTGGTCCATGGTCAAAAGCAGAGTCCTAATTTGGAAGGCGACTCTTTCGGATCCCGATTTGGATGACTCAACGCCGACTTGGGTGACAAACAAACCACGACTTTCGTGGAACAATTAACTAGAGTATACACATAAAAGCTATACATTATATATCGCCATCATAGTCTATTATCATCTGGTCCGTAATACCTCCATCTCCAAACTCGTCGTCCTCATCCATGGCCGCCTCTTTCGCAGCCTGTTGTGCTTCAGCCATTTCGGCCTTTTGCTTGGCCTGAGCCCTCTCGACGTCTTCCAACGTCCACAGCGATATTCCCGTCTGATTCTCATCCGGGTTTTGTGATATCGTTCGCATAAACAGTTTTGATAATGTTAGTGCCATATCCGTCGACAAATTTGCTACCGTGTCGGTGATGTACTGATTTATCCATCGCGGGAGCTTGGATCGTTTGTCGCTACGGGCGAATCGCTAATCAAGCAGTCAGCCTCTGATCACATAGACTTCAGAACGATCAACCTTGTCGGCAAAGATCATTAACCCCCAATCAGTCTTCCCCCGCAATACACGTCCAACACATTGAGCAGCGTTACGCATGGCGTCAAAGCCTAGAAACTCTGATTCACGTATCCGATATGCATCCCGAAGGTATTCTAGGCGCGCCCGAAGTATTCTGCTTTCGGTGTACTGGTACGGGACACTGTATTATTTCAGCGGGTGTGAAGGCATCTTCGATGGAGAAGACATACCCAAACATAATGACAGCACGCCCGTAGTTATGATCAAAATCGATCCCCTCCGAAACTTTACCTCTGGCGACAGAGAGCAGTACGGCACCTCGACCGTTATCACACGCCTGAGGGAGCTGAGCGTTGTGCATTATGTGTTAGGAAGCGGAACATACGCGACGATAGTTCTCCAAGGCAATGCTCGTCTCGTTTGCGTCAGGCGTTTCCACAAATATCAGTTTGTTCTTCCAGACTTCGTTGAGGATACCCTACAGGAAATCAGAAGATAGTCGAAGGCCGGCGACCTCCCGTACCATGTCGTTCCATGCAGCCACAATCGACTCCATGTACAGATAACTCGGGAAGAAAGCGACGATCCCATCCGGTACAATCTTGCTGTATTCCACCAGAATACTCCCAAAGTTGCGGACAACGGCAGGATCGTTCCTAACCTCGAATCGAGAGCTGACGGCTACCTGATCACTCCCTCGTGTTATGACCTACGCATCTGCTGTGAGCAAAGACTGTGAACGAAGTAAAAAGGACGAGCCATAGGTAAGAACGCATTTCGCGTGAGCGTCATAGGATACGTTTCCTGAACAACGGGGGAGAACTGTAACATCTTTGGATACATGTCCAACGGCGAGATAGTTCCAGATGTAATAACAACACTGCTAAAGTGTTCAAAGACGGGTTTGATGGCAAGTGACGGATCGAGACAGCTACAAGCAATATGAGACTCGGTAAGTAGTTGCAGGCGACATACATACGTGAAGTGAAAGATAGGATTAGGGACTGTAGCATTGTCTGTTTCGAATGGTTCCAAGATGAGGAGAAACCTGTACGACACGTCGAGGTTAGGCATATTTCAAAGTGAGGCAAGATGATATAGACCTTTCTCGTACGTGGAAACAAGTGTCGCAAAAGAGGCCACTTTCTGTAATGATGAGTGTTCATCCAAGTGACTGAGTTCCAATGTTCTGATCAGAGATTGTAGTCTTTCCGCGCAGAACCTGGCATCGATTTAGCTGGCGCGCGCGTAGAACAGAAGAGCATGGTTACCTCAGTGGCCGTCGTTCGATATAAGTGATATCCTTGAGATGCTGCAGAAACGAGAGTGGTGTCTCTGCAACAACGTGTAGAACCCGCATTCTGGTCTACACGCGTCACTTAAGCTCCGTTGAAATAGGTATAATGGAGACCTGAAAGTACCTTAAGATATTCCACGAAGCGCTTGAGAAACGCGATGAAGTGTTCGGCTTTCCTTATATTGCCAGGTATCGCTTCGTGAAGCAAGTCCTCGGGCAGAACTGAGAAGAATCAGTGTAAATCGAGTAGGATTTTCAAAGGGACGCACCAGGACTAGTCATAAAGCCGTCATTATCGTCATCCGGAGGCGCATCCTCCTGAAGGCCTTCAACAAGCTTCGCATACTCGTCTTGCAGCTTTGCTGCATCAGTTATTTTGATCCTGCAAAAGGTCAGCTTCCAGAATGTGACAGAAAGAAGTGTACGAACTCTTCAATCTTGTCTCCAAGTTTTGTTATGCTTCGTGTGGCCGAGTCGAGCATCGGTCTTGTCAAATCAATGCTCAACGATTCGATACAAACGTTGTCTAGGAAACGTCAGTCTGAGATCCCATTGACAATAGTGAGGCCTACCGATGTTGTGGGCCTCGTCAAAAACGACAATGGCGTCTTTTGACATTTCCTTGGATACTTGCTCTGCAACTTTTGGGTCGAGAAGATAGTGGAACGAGTATATGACGATGTCGACGAATGGAAGCTACGAACAAGTGTTAAGTGGACGCGCAGAAACGCGGTGAAATGCAATTACCATTCTTCGAACGGTGAAATAAGGACAGGTTTTGTGTTCTCGTCCATATTGTAGTACGTCCTCTAATGTGTGGATTCCAGGAGGGATCAAATTCCCGGGCTCGAGTTGACCTAGGTTCTAGATAATGTGGTTCAAATAGACGTTCGTGTATTGATGCAGTGGTCACACCTCATGCCATTCACACAGGTCAACAGATCCCGGTTCCTCTCGTCCTTTCTGCAGACAGAGGAATTTGTGAGGTCACGACAGCGCGCATCGACGACTTTGCCTTTCTTTTCTTTGGACACCTGCATACTTTCAGCGTTGCGCGACAGTGTTGATTGCACAATACACGCACCTCAGGATGAATACACAGATTCTTTCGACTAGTCAACCCAATCCCAGTAAAGTTGCGCTCCTTCTGCCTTTCCAGCTCCGTTTCGGCGCATTCAATTCGATAGGCGATCAGTCTTTTGAGCTCGACCAGTGCTTTTTCGATTTCGGGAACAGTTCGCGAGCAATATACGAGTTTCCGTCGCGTCGGGTAGAACTGTGAAGTATGAGCTAGTCATTCGAAGGCGATACACGACGAACACACCTGTTGGTAAGACACGATCAAGGACAGCAAGGACACCGTCTTGCCCGTTCCCGAAGGCATTTCCAACACACAGTGGCCCTAACATATTAGAGTTGGAATTGATTGGAGGTGTGGCAGAAGCTGTACCATCGCGTCGAGCGTTTTCTTGAGATCGCACATGTACGCATATTGTTCTGCGAAATATTGGCATTTCCTCCATCGTTTTCGGGCTCACGGCAACGCACCAGGGTATATTCTGTCATAAGGAAATATTATCTTTGCTTCAGTGAGTATATGCGACGACTAACAGAGCAGACTAGTCTCAACTGGAAGGTTGTCAATGTAGAACTTCATAGAAAAGGAAAGGGCCGTGACGCGACTCGTTGTGACTTGCTAGATTCTTAAACGGCTCAAGCTCTCAAGTTCCGGCGCCAGCGTCAAGTCTATATGCAAAATACTTATAATATGGGCAGATGAATCCGTCCGTAAATTATCCCTGTATAGTGGTACGATGAAGTTGTACAAATGAGATAAAAGATGGGTGGTATGCGGGTAACTATGTACACTAAGCATCGGTAAGGCGAGTCAGTGAAATGTGTTAGATCATTAAATACTCTTGCAAAGAGTACAGTCGAAGGTTATCACATCGCGGAACAACGCAGCTGTAATGAAAAGTCAGTACTAAGCCCAAGAGGACAAAACATCACGTACGCAGAACGATAAGAGCTGCCAGGAAACTGATCACGATGAGGTAGGTAATCGAGTACTTGATGACCTGGAGAACGGGTTATACTTGTAACAAAAACGGGGAGAAGTGAACCATACAATCCATCTACGTTGTCTCTTCTGTTTGGTGGAAAAGAGCGGAGGTCGAATTTGTTTTGAGGGTCGAAGCCAAACTAGAGCCATATCAGTAATGGGATGAAAGAGAACGGCGGACAACGTACACAACATCGTCGAGTGCAGCGAGTTGATGAAGGGGATCAGAAGTGGTGGCGTCAGAATCATGAGTAACAGATGCGCGAGCAGGAAGTCCGAACTCCACAACGACATCTCGACAATTTTGACAATGAATTCACGCGCAGGTTGGGACATCGCAGACGTGCCCAGGCCTCGGCCATACCATTTACCAGTCCACCAGGCCCTGTTGGTCTCGTCGTGTTTGAATTCTCGGGTCAAGAACACCGCGATCAAAATCTTCTGGATGGCGCGCTGAACAGCAACGATAGAAATAATACCCAACACCGCGTGAGAGGCGTCCCATAGCTCGAGGAACCACTGCGCAACTATGAGTACCGGAAAAATAATACTGCATGATGACTCACGAAGAACTCAAAGAAGGCGATGATTCCAACAAGGGCGAAGATATGAGCAAGAGCAGCCATCACAGAGCCGAATTTCGCCCACGATTCCATCATTGGTCCCAAGAACAATGAAATGAAGAAGAGCGTCATGAGCACCGCCGCGTTCCAAACCACCGGACCAACAGCAATGACAGCCATACGAATCAACGGGCTAGGGGGTGTGTTGCCATTCTCATCAGGGAAGGACTTGACGAACATGTATGCGTTGAGGAACACTATCGCAATGCATATGGGCCAGACGATCTCGGAGAAGATGACGGTCTTCCAAGTTGCTCTGGGAGCGTCGCCAGAGAGTTTGTCAGAAGGGTGGCCAAGCTTCTTTTTCTTGTAACCTGTGATCATAGTACGCGAAAGACGGCAATACCCGTACCAACTGCTCGCCTTATGACGAGAGTTTCCTCTGGACATCCAACGCAGGAATTCTCGATAGTCGATGACGAAGTCCGACAACGAGAACTGGTGAGGGTTGAATAGGAATGGCGCTATGCAAAGGGAAATGACTGATAGCCAGAAGTAGATCAAGTGAGGGATCCAAATCGCCATAGTAGCATAGAGCAGTAGAAGGAGATTGCGCATGCCCATGTAGATACTAGGACCGGCGAATCGAGAGTACAGGATGCTGAAGTTGATGCGACTTGTGGCAAACCCACGGCCCGTAGCGATATATCGGGCACCTCCAAACGTCAAATTGCTCAGAATCGCCTGCGAGTAAATCTGCGTGGAGAAGACTTCGAAGAACGGCGATAACGAAAGGAAATGCTTTCCAAGTCGAAGCAGAGCTTTGCCAGTGCCTCGCTCGACCAATTCTGTTGCAAAGTGTGAAAGGATGTTCGCTAACGCTAACGATATTACGTACCTTGCAAGAACAAGGGCAAGAAGGCGATGAAGAACACCAGGAAAATGGAGACGATACAACGTCTGATCCAGTCGAAAACAGGAATCAAGTTGTAACATCCTGGTTGTCCACCAATGACGTTGCCCGACGAGTCAACTTTACAGATCAGGAGCTGCTTGTTAAGCGTGCCGAGATAAAGCACTGTCAATCACGATGAGCGTGGTTGAAAGTAGCGAAAAGGTACTGTACTCACGCGTAACCATGAAAACCTGAATGGAATAAATAACGAGAATGTTGTTAATGTGGAATCCAGGATGACCGTAGTAGAAAGTGAGGAAGCGGTCGATGGGAAGTTGGGTTCCAAGATAGTAATATTCTCGGCTCAGCATTTGTTCACCCATACCAGTACCGATCTTCGTCTGGAAGTTAAGAATGGTACCGAATCCAAGATCACGACCTTTTCCACACTGGTAATACTCCGAATGCTTGATACGTCCACCGCGACCAAAGGCGTTCATACCCGCGAAAATATCCTCGTTTAGATGGAGACCCTTCTGCGCCTTGGAGACGCCTCCACGAGTGTTCATGAAGGTCGCATTTAGGAAATCGGGATGGCCGTAATGCAGTTTACCACCGATCCACGCGAGCGCGCGCGCCGTCATGGTACCGAACGTCTGCTCCTTGCCAGCGGCGATATCACCCAGCACACCAATGTTCTCTGAGAAAATGTACTCCCGAGTTCCGACGATAGCCACAGGGGACTTCGAAAATTCCTTGTGACCCCACTGCGCATACGGGCTCTGGTTGGAGACGCGATACTCCTCGAACTCGCCAAGAATGTTCCGGATCTTGAGACATTCTTCCAAGTAGTTGTCCTGATTAGCGTCAATGAGCTGCAAATATTCGCCCCGATAGAAGATGATAGCGTGGTTCTGGTTGTCCGATTTTCCGTCACCCAAGATTGGGTTACCTGGCAGTTCAACGCGGAATTTCGGCCTGCGACGACCGGTCTCTTCGTCAAATTCGGAGTGACCATCGATGAGAGTAGAAAACAACCGAGGATCGCCTCCTTTGGGACCAGGTTCCTCGTCGAGATAGGCAATTTGGAGATCGGGATAGGCGCGAAGCAGGAACTCGGTGTTTTCTTGTTCTTCCTTGTTGAATTTGGCGTACCGCTGCATGGAGATAGTAAACTTGAACTTCCTCCGAGCCATGCGTTCCAGTTCTCGCTCTAATCGCTCGGTGTTGCCGCCGAAATTGTGGACGATATCGGGGTTTTCGACACGGTATAGGAGTTTGATGGCCTTGGAGTAGTTCATCATACCGGAGACAGTGCGATACAGCGTTTGCGCACGAAGAGACGCCCAAATACGCGTCCTCAACGTGTACTCCGGCGAGGACGTCTTGAAACCAATGCAGTAGAACGGCAGATCATCAGTCTTGGCCGCCTTCTCGTTGTTCATAGTCCCGGTTTCGTTCTCCATCTCCTCCGAAAGAATCTTCGTGTCCTTGACGAAGTTGTCCCATTCGACAGGATGCAACTGCTTCGTATACTCCAGGATCGTCACCCGAGTACTCTTGTCTTCTTCACGGATGATTTCCCGCAAACTGAGCAAAATCTTCTCGGAATAATGAGGAACGAGAACAGTGAAGGTCGGCATGGCGTCAACGGGGACAGGCTCGGGAAGAGCGGTGGTAAGAGATGAGGAGAAAAATGAAATGCGACGTTCCGCTTCACCGCCAGGAGGGAAGAAGTTGCCCTTGAAGTTTTCCTGGTTGGTGAAGAAAGGAGGGGCGCGGAGAGTTCGTCGACCGTCTGGACCATCCACCTGGTGATATAGCAAGCGCTGAACGTGATCGATGGAGAGAAGATGCTCGCGGTACATGGAAATAATGACAGCATTCCAAATTTGGGAGACGAGAACCTGGCCCAAGAGAGTTGATGAGACAAAATGGGACGTAAGCGAATGGAGCGAACCTTTGGTTTATACTTGATCTCCATTTCACCGGTAGCGAGAAGCTTCGCATATATCCGCTTAGGTAGGCGAGTGAAAATGTCCTTCCAAGGCGTCCAAATACTCAAACCCAAACTGAAACTCCGGCCAATACTGAAGATGACGATCCAGATGATGTACCAGAGGTAGGTATCCAAAAAGAATAACACCAGGTCCATGACATACATGATTGCAAGGGTGAACGGGACCTGATTTGTGCATAGGGTGTTTCCAAAAATCAGGTCATTGCAACCTTGTACTTTCGTCCTCGCCATGACGGCGACCGGAGAGGAGAACGACGATGTCAGGAAGAAATACGATTCCACGAACTTGCACCCGAAAATCAGGACCCACATAAGCATGGATGCACTGCGAGCTGACCGGGTAAGACTTGGGTACGATGCTGTAAAAGTCTGCGATGCCATGTACTTCCGCGACTTGCCTGCCACCCTGTCACCGAACATCCGACCGGAGGGGACTAGGGCGAACACAACGGTGACAACGACGCTGACGAAAAATTGAACGATGGCAATGATGAGGGGAACTTGCGAATTCGTGACGGTTCCATCAACAGATGCGATATAGAACGTCGGACCACAGGTCAAAGCCAAAATGATGATCAGGAAGAACAGTCGGGTGGTGAGATGGGAGGCGTTGTTCCAGGTGGTCGGAATGTATGAGAACTCGGCTATGGTGGCGGCGATCATGATGCCTGTAGAGACTGCCCCTCCGAGAGCCACAGCAGACCAAGTCATCTCTGGAGAAGGATCTGACTTGTTCTTCGGTGCGTACACCTTGGGAGAGTTGAAGGAAGTGTAAAAGTAGAACACCGCAACGTGAAGAATCCATATGCGGTTAAAGTTGACAAGAAGATGTAAGATGGAGCGTTTTTCGAAGTACGTCTTGAAGAAAACGCGGTTCCACTCGATCCGGCTGAATTTCATGAAACGCTGCGCCGGTGGTACATCGACTAGGCGGGTCTAGAAAACCGTGAGTCTAGAGTGAAGGAAGAGGGTTAGAGCGCACATTATCGTTCAAAACGATCTTGGCCAAGCCCTCCGGGTACCAGAAGAGCTGATTGATATCGTCGTAACCGATAATTTGATCGTGATCCTTCTCCCGTCTAACGAACTTGCCGTCGACTACTTCATAGCCCTGATCCCTCATGAAACGGTAAAGTGGTTTAACGACGGTGCTGAGGTACAGACCCTCCGGTACGGGGTCGACACGGTTCTGACACTCCGGACTGCGGTAATAATCGTCGGCGCACTTGAAGATGAAGCACAAACATTCAGGAACAAATCTGACGTTGGCCGCTTCTCCCCAGCAGAGAAGGAAGAGTGCTATCTGCCGCAAACGATCGTAGTGGGACATGTTGTTCATGGCATTGCGCCAGCGATTGAGAGCGGAGTCGAGCGATTTGCTACCGCCTTTAGCACCTTTAACAGATTTGAGGCGCTGAAGACCGGGATTCTGGGATTGACCGACAGCGTCATCGAGATTGAGTTGCGCCGCAAAATACCATTTCCGGTAGTTGGCATGTTGACCACCAATGTAATCGGCGTGAAGAGTGAGTAGAGCCTGTGCCGGACTCATGCGGGAAGCGCGGGAGTCGAGAAGATGCATGGTGAAGTCGAACTAAAATGAGTGAGATGAGTACTACACAGCAACGCAGGCAATACGCACCATATTCCGCATCGAGTCGCGTTGAAAACCAAACTTTTGGGTAAGATCAAGAAATATATCCTCAATTTCCTCTTTCGACATGGGGATGCCCTTGTCCGCAGACCAGGCGGGGTAAGGCTCAGAGGAGCCCATGCCGGGGTCCGCAAAGGGTGATATGCTGGGTATGCTTGCGTGCGAGTCGACGGAAGGAACGTATCGCCGACTGTAGACGTCCTGCTCTGAACTGCCTAGAGGGAAGGATCAGTCGGGGGGCTATGTGAGGCAGCGCATTGGGAATGCAGAGCAAATACCACAGTGTACAGGAATAGAACGTACTGTTTTGGTCGTAGTATCCCGGGCTTCCGGCTAACCTGGTAGTGCTCGAATTGTAGGAGCCGTAGTGGTCCCGGCATCAGAGTCAGCATCGTAGTCCCGTCTGGGCTGGGGAAACCTGGAGCTGGAGGCTGCTGCTGGGCACCAGGAGGAGGGCGCTGTGCAGTATTAGAAAAGGGATTTCGGGGATCCTGAGGCAAGCCATAGCCTCGGGAAGTCATGACGACTCGACGTCTTGTGCACCAGGCGGGTAAGGAAAGACGACGAGAAGGAAAAGAATGGCAGAGCAAACAGCGAGCGGGCTAGGAGAAGGATGGCGGTAAGAAAAGAGTGCAGTTCCTGTAAAGAACGATGGTCGCTAGGCCGAGGAGTGGGAATTTCGATCAATCAATGATTACTCAGCGCTCAATTTGGCTCATCTCACGCTGCGCCGGGCTTGCTTCTTCCCGATCATTCATTCATGGCTCCAATTGTTCTGGCGCGTCGCCGTCCAAAGGCTTCCACAGATCTCACAGTCTCCAAATACGTTCATCTACCCTCGAACAGTGTTGGCCCGTATGTGCTCTATGAACATCCTCAATCCCTCTCATACGTGCCCTCATCCGCCTACTTTTATATACGCGTCCTCGCGTCTATGCCAGAGGAGGTGCACAAATTGGGCTCATTCGCGCTGTCCTATTCTCCTCCGACGAGCATATCTGACTTTGATATCCTCCGTGCCCTCATTCCAACCTACCGCGAGGATGGCTTCACTCTGTCGCGCGTTGACCCGCGTCTTTGGGCTACCCTCGCTCAACTCTATAAAGCCAGTTTACCAGACTGCTTTTCCTACTATTCCTTGCCACTATCCGATTCACATATACCCCTGCTACAGTCTATCCCTGCAACCGTAGATTTCTCCATGGTTACAATTTTGGAGTTGCCCGGTTGTTCAGAATTAGATGACACTACCATTGTTGAACTCAAGTCGCTCCATACACTCTGTGCGCTTGAAGCAAGTGGCACCAAGTTAACAAATCACGGCATACGTACACTCAGCAAGACCCTCTTCTGGGACGACACCTCGAGACGAGGACCATGGCCGCTTAGGATACTTCGCTTGCGAAACTGCCCTGGCATCACAGATGACATCTTGTCCTTCACAGCCGGATTCCCCTTGCTTTCTGTTTTAGGTTAGTCAGCTCGTCCTGTATTCGGAAGATCACCTCATGGTACTTAATCATAGACCTACGAGGCACCAAGTGTTGGACCTCGTGTGCTAATGGGTCTCCTTGGTCACCGTCCACAAACCGTGACCTTTATCATCCCACACCTCTTCGCGCTTCTCTTGCCTTTTTGAGGTCAATGAGCCCTAGTGGCCTCTTTTCCTCATCAACTCCTTATTATCTCTGTATAGACGGCCTTCGCTACGCGCAGAGTTACGAGCCCCGACCTGCTGATGTCACGCACGACGTACAAACCTCACAACGCTCTGATGTCGGTGTCAACAAGAAAGATTCCGTAATGTTACTTCCGCTACGCCATCAGTCTTCCACGCCGTCTAATTTGCTGAACCACGGTGGAGGGGCGCATCGGACACTTGCGAAACAAACTTCTCCAGTAGTGTCAGTCCAGAGTGGTCGGCGCTTGTCAGTCACCGTACGTTTTACATTTGCGTGTTCGGGACCACACGACTGACAGTTTGAAGCAGGATCCTTTGTCGCCAGACTGGATGCAAAGCGTGAGCTCACATGAGATGGAAGCGGCTCGCCGTCGAGAATCAGTCAGCGCCTTCTATTCGTCCCCACTCTTTTCTAGGCAGCCTTCTCTCTCTGCGGCGGAAAGAAATTATCAGATCCAAGAGGCGACATTTCGCACATCTGGCAACGCGAAAGCCATGTTTTACAGAGAGCCCCCACCATGGACTGCGCTTGACCAGTGCAAGCCAGCTCCCACTTCCTGGGTAGGACCAACAAAAAAGAACATCGACAAAGTCTCCGTCGACATGAACAGCGAGAAAGCGCGTCTCATGGCCGCTTGGCAGACTTCCTTGATCAAGGAGAAAGGCAAGAGGAAGGAGAACGTGTCCCTACCGGCACCCGAAAGATTACAAGACACCTTGAAAGGCGGAAATCCATTTCGTCGCAAATCCGATAGTACTAGTACTCGTCGCCCCACCGTCGTTGCGTCCGAAAACACAGTATCTGCCTCTCTCCTTGGTACGTCCACTGCCGCTGTTCCCCCGAAGCGAGTTCGGCCTATCTCCACCTTGTATGTCCCGGATCTTCCAGAAGAAGAGAAGAAGAAATTGGCTGATGCGACTCGGCTGGAGAGGCGCCAGTCCCTCCCGGATAGCGCGACTTCCAGTAAAATCAGTCGTTCTAGTGGGGAGGCAGATAAAGGTCCTCCAGTCAAAAAGGCGAAAACCTTTGACATGAAGTCCTGGTTGCAGCCAAAACCGAAGGAGTAATATTGACTCCCTTCTTGTATTCTTCACTTTCCTTCGCCTGGTTCGTCGAGGAGAGGAGATTTTCCTCGTTCCTTTGTTGGATATCTGTATTATCTACACGATGCCATACTGTATGTATGCTGTAATACTAAGACTACGGTTTACTTGAGATGGAATAAGGTTTAGTCTAATGAAGCGATGCGACATATGAATAAATAGATGGAAAAGAGCATGCAAAGGAGTGTGGGTATGAGGGAGAAAAGACATAAAGAGCGTGATGGGGTACCCATTAAGAGTCGTATAAATGAGATTGTGAGACATAAATTAAAAAGAAGACTGTCCTGCCAAAGTCCAACACCGAAATGATAAATGCAGCAGGAAAACCCGATTACTTGAAGGACTCGCCTCCACCTCCGCCTCGCATGATCGCCTTCATGAAGGCAAAAAAGCGCTCCCCATACTCCTCTGCGGGAACGGGACTGATCTTATGTCTGTCCGCCTTCAGGCCTTTCCATAGATGTTCCACCTTCTTCGCCGTCGTATAGGGCGTCAAAATATCAATCACCCCCAAATAGTAAATCGTGTGCTCTGGTTTGTTATTCTCGTCCGTAGCGCGTAAGCCACCTTCATCCCGGTAGAATACGAAATGTTGTCGTTCACCGGTGTCTTCATCCGGTAACTGGCTCGCTATACGTTTTGGGTCAGACTCGCGCATCGCTCGGCGAATAGCTATTGCCTCCGAGGAAAAGTGCGCAATCGATGTCCCGCTAAATGTCGGTCGACGTCGATGCCCATGCGAGAGCGGGAATTCCGGCTACAACAGTCAATCCTCACGTACGCATTACTAAAGATTGACCAGCTTACCTCAAAGACTTTGAGGGTATTTCTTCGCAGATTATCCCGGTTACCTCTCCGCATGTTGTGTATCCCAACGAGCAAGCTGTAGTCCATTACTCCAATCGACTTGAGCAGCTCCTTATCCCTCCTAAGCTGCTCAGTCAACAGCGCCCTCTTCTCCGGCCCAAACTCCAGCATATGCTCCCTATTAATCCAATTGAGATCCTTGAGAACGGGATTATTCTTCTCCTTGATGAGCTCCTCCGGATATTCCCTACCAACCGTACTTCCTTTCAGGTCGTAGGTCTCATGAATATCCTTGTGAGGCGGAAACAGGTTGTTCATGATGACGAAGTGAATTTTCCGACCTCGCGGCAATTTCACGCGATGAAGACCGTAGAAGCGCGACAGGAGAGTGTGAGCGTTTTCCTTGACGTGGTCGTAGTACTGTTTCAAGATGCTCAGGAGGAATTGATGCTCGCTGTGGCGGATGGTTTTGATAATGAAACGGTAGTCACGGGAGAAGTAGAAGAAGGAGCCCGACTTGCCGGGAGAGCCTAGCTCTGAAAGAATATATTTGGAGGTCAGGGAAAGGAGATAGTCGGCGGGGTCAAGATGGAAGTAGTCTTCACGCAGGGAGCGGAAGACCCATGGCGCGTAGTCTTTAAATTTGAAGTCGTACTTGGCGGACGGCGTCAACTCGTTACCGACGATGTCAAATGAGAATTTGTGACGGGCGATAAAATCATCGTCGGTCAACGGACGCTTTATCTTGGCTTGGGTCCGCGAAAACTAATGGGAGGAATGAGTCGAGCACAAGCGGGAAAAGTAAAGGTCCTTACGCCAATGCGAATGCCGGTCAACATATTGTACATGAGTACATAGTTGACATGGTCCTCTCCAATGAG
This sequence comes from Hymenopellis radicata, assembly GCA_015501595.1. Classification (NCBI taxonomy): domain Eukaryota; kingdom Fungi; phylum Basidiomycota; class Agaricomycetes; order Agaricales; family Physalacriaceae; genus Hymenopellis; species Hymenopellis radicata. The sequence goes on along the minus strand of JADNRX010000002.1, from coordinate 300,991 downwards.
GTTGCCAACCAGCGGAGCATCCTCTCCCTTTTTCGTTTCACTTCTGGTGAGCGCTGCCTCGGCTTGCTGCTGCTTGGCCCTTCTTTCCATACGCTCCCGCCGTATCTTTTCCGCATGAAGCTCAATGTCATTCGCTACGTCGTCCGAGGTATCCTCCTGGGAGTCGGGTTGCTGCTGTTGGGCAGACATGCGCGACGTTGAAAAGCTTGTAGTGTGCCGTCTCGCAGCCCGGTGCATGGATGGAGGCTGGAGATACTGAGAAGAATCTAGAAGAGATCCTTTCGTGTCCGTTGAGGAACGCTGCATAGACGAAGACGAGACTTGGCACTGTTTGTCCCCGTCCTGAAGAGCGAGCGCGTCGTCGTGGGGCGCCTCTGGCTCATCAAAGACATGCTTGCCGACGAAGCTCGTGTCATTGGCCTGAACGGTGTCTACACCGTTGATGCTTTCCGGAGGTGAAGGAGGAGGCGGTCCAATTTTATCAACGCCCGCCTCTCTGGTCGCAATCGTATGCGACATGTAGTACCGAGTCGGCCGAGTTAAGAGTGTCAAGTGGACAAGTAACGGCAACTCAACGGCAACTTAAGCTGGTATCGGCAATGTCCGAGCTAACGCGACTTGCACCACAACCACCATGAACACGAATGTTGGCTTCGAGCGCTTCCTCGGGACTGGCGGTGGTGGACAGGTGCTTCCTTCCTCACAGAACAAGTATAACCTGTCCATTCAGCTATCTCAGACTAATCGTTTCCAACAGCTGTGAGATTGGCGCAGCCCTTTGCAAGCAGGGACGCGTCAATGAGGCTGCTCCGTACCTGTTCAAGGCCATCAGTGAAGACCCCCACAATATGGATGCTTTCATTGAGATCGCGTTCATCTGTCCGACGAAGAAAGACAGCATGAAATTCTTGGATGATGGCCTCAAGTTTGGCCGTCAACTCATGCAGAAGCGTTTGGGCGCCAGTTGTTTCGAAGACTGGCATGTTGGTCAATTCTGGAACATTCTGGATACACGGCCATATATGCGTCTTTTGCAGACGCGTGTGCGATTCAACTTCATGATGGAAGACTATAAGGCTGCCGTGTAAGTGACGCGTAGACGCTTCGTTTAGTACCGACGCCCGCCGCCAGTGAAACGTGCATGGAAATGATTCGTTTGTGCCCCGGAGACAACTTGGACGTTCGCTCTTGGCTTGGCCCGCCCTCTGTCACACCAAGCGCTACAGCGACGCGCTATGGTTTGCTCAACTCTACTTGGATTACTCCCTCGAAACGTACCCTGAAGGCGGTGGACTGCCGTACCCTGAAGGCGGAGGACTGCCGTTCAAGAATCCCAAACGCGACCTTTACCCCACAGATGAGGAGTCATGGGAGCGTCTGACGTTCACGAAATGCTCACTTACTTACACCGCTGCTTACGCGTCATTCAAACTCTTGGGTGACTGCGAAGCGTCGCGTCAATACTTGCAGCTTGCTACGGAAGGCTGTCGGCATGTCTTAATCAAAATTTTAGCCAAAATCAATAAACCAGGTGTGTTGTATCTTGGCATGTTAGCACGTACTAAGATGCACGTAGCTGAACTTTGCATGAGTGCTCGGGCTCACAACAGCACGGAAGATGCGCACGATTATCTGTACAAGGCGCAGGATCTGTGGATGGCGGACGATGTGTGGAAATGGGTCAACAACAATCGGGAGGCTCAATTGGCAACCATCAAGTTCTGCGAGAACGAACATTGTGAGAAAAGGGAATCGAAAGCTGCAGAATTCAAGCGCTGTTCCTCGTGCCATCAGGTCAGGACGTTCCTGTACTTTCCTTTCGGTTTTTAAATATCATTGCAGGTGTCTTATTGCAGTCCTGAGTGTCAGAAAGAGGACTGGAAAAGACACAGATTGGGTAAGAGTTCGCGATGTCAGGGCTTTCTGCGTGTACTCATAGCTTGGGTCGCAGATTGTAAGCAAAGAGCGGCAATCAAGGCGGCGACGAAAGCCGTAGTCGAAGGACAGCCCATGCCCAAGGACAACCCGATGCCAGTATATACAGCAGACTTTTCTGGTGATGCGTTCATTGTCACTGAAGGGTCTGCACCTTCCGGCGTGGTTGTTCCAGATGGGCCGTCGAAGAGTAAAAAGAAGAAGTCAAAGAAGAAAAAGACGAAGTCGAAGGTTCAAACCTCGTCCCTGTCGTGTACTCTTCTTTGCGCTTTCTGAATTGTTTTCGTGCTTGTACATCAATACCGATTTCTTGTTGACAGCTCACTCGCGCGACTTGCGGAGAATGCCGCATTTAGCTTGATGACGATCCAGTTTCCCTCTTACTAACCAGCTCAAGCCCTTCCTAGCATGAGGCTACCAGCGTCTCTGAGGCGTTCCAGTAGTGCTCTCGCGCGACAACCACTCAAAAAAGCCATGCAACGGCATGTCCTCTGCCGTCCCACAGCGACCGTATACGTTCCACATCGCGAGCAGCTGGGCGGGCAAACCCGAACTACCGCAAACCTTCACAAAGACGCCTTTCGCGCCGAACAGTCCCATCGGCGCATGGAGAGACAAAATGCTGACGCGAAAACCGGGCTCGTCGACGGAAGTCTGGTATCCAAGTGCCGGAGAAGACTTTTTCTTTATTCAAGAGGTGTGCTGCACTTTAATGTGCTGTGAACAGACTTAACGACTCCCGCTTAGATGAAAAATGCGTCGGTGAGTGCGGCGTTGTGTTCCAACATAATTCCGGGATTCATGTTCCCAAGGGCGTGTCTTTCGGGGTCGCGGATGGCGTCGGCGGCTGGGTGGACAGCGGAATCGACCCATCGCTGTTTTCGCAGGCGCTTATGTACCACGCTCATCGATATACGCGTAATGCATGGGCCGGCGAGCCAGAGATAGACCCAACACTTGACTACGCGGAACGAGAAGAGGTCGAGGGATGGGAGTTGACGCCCTATGAATGTTTAGACCTAGCCTTTGGTGGAGTTTGTCGCGAACGTCTTGTCCAAGCAGGTAGGCTACTCTTCACTCTATCGCATCGTGACTTAGTTGTATTAGGTTCCAGCACAGCAGTCCTACTCAGTCTGAATGCATCGTCGGGATTATTACGCACAGCCAAGTGTGTACAGCACTCCATGCTCAATTTATTGATTCTATATGTTGCCACAGTCTTGGGGATAGTGGTTTCCTTATTATCCGATCTTCGTCAGTCTTCTACAGGCAGGCGGTTCAAACACATTTCCTCAATTGCCCGTTGTAATGTACACTTTCCCGCGACGCATTCACGCTGCTCACCTCCGGTAGTCAACTCACTAAATTACCCGCCAAGGACGTTCGGCGTTTCTCAAGGGCATGCATCGATTCTCCCTCTGCAGCTGCAAAGTTTGAAACAACACTGCGGCATGGTGATATAATAATCGCATACGCGAGTGGTCTTTTTTCGTCAGCTTGTGTTTCTCTATTGACGCGTTCTTCCAGACTGACGGTCTCAGCGACAACGTCTTTCCGTCGGAAATCTTGAACATTGTATCATTAGTGGGGCGTTCCGGGTTACCAGAAAGCTCTCAAGCTCAATCAATAGCTGACCGCCTGATATCGCACGCACGACATTGTATGTTTAACAAGTACAGAGTCAGCCCTTTTGAACGTTCGTGAGATTTGCATTTCTTCCCTTCAGTCTTCTGACTGGTCTTGTTATGCAGAGGCGGCCGCTCGAGACGGCAAGTTCTTTCGGGGAGGTGTAAGTCTTGTTCCCTTGCGCCACGTATCCTTCTAACCGTTCGCAATCTTTAGAAAATTGACGAGTAAGATTGTCCCTTCACTAGTCGCTTCGGAGCGCTAACAGTAACAACAGCGTAACCGTCGTTGTTGCAATAGTCAACGAAACCCTATAGAGATTTTATGATTTAGCCTACTAGATATCCGGGACCCATTTTGGATTCATTAATCTATACCATACAATTGTAGCAACATCAACTTCGTATTTGGCGCAATACATAATACAGAGACATCAGAGCCTACCAACCGAGAAATGAAAACCAACCATTCCGACGTTGCATTTCAAGATTCACCATCTCTTCCAACCGGTTTCGATTCTTTACGAGCGCATCCCATTTTGCACTTTGTGTGACATTCAAGTCCGGAATTCGATTGCCCTCTGCATCAAGTTTTCCTGACCACTTGAGCGCCTGCTCATAGCAGTGAACAAGGTCCTTCGGATCGCCCTTCGTCCGTTCTCTCAAGACTCCCATCAACTTCCATGCCTCTGCCGCTGTCCGCCGTGCTTCGATAAACAAGTCCTTCGCTGGTTGCTGCAGGAATGGGGATTCCACATAAGCTGGTGACACATGAAGTTGCTCTGGTCGTTCCTCCAATTCCTTCTCCGCTAAAGCGCGCGCGACGTGAGAGGAAAATTCAGCAGCCGACGAAAGCCACTGAATACATTCAGCTGGTTTCTTTCCCATTCCGAACAAAACTTCAGCATGATGCAGCGACACTACTGACGCTCGTTGAAGAATAGTGGAAAAGTGGAGAGCCTGGGGAGGGGAGGCTTCATCGGAAGATTCGGATGGGAGGGAGGATTGAAAAAGTTGGAGGGCGTTATTTTGGAGCGCGTCGGCCTCTTTGAGTTTGCCGTTGGTAGCATAATAAGACGATAGAGATACAAGTGTAGATGCCAAGACGCGTTGGTGTGCGGGTGACGAGGGTAGGGTAGATGTTCCTGCCGACTGGACTGTATCGGAGGGCGAGTGGCCTTCACATAGCTGAATGGCGCGCGACCACCACGCGACAGCTTCGTCCTTTTTGCCAAGGCCGTTACAGACATCCCCAAGTCTCCAAGCAACAAACGGGCTGGTCTCCCGCGCCCAAATTCGTTCATACAGTGACTTTGCCGCAGGTAGATAATTGCCCCAACTGTTATCTTCTCTACCATCGCGGCCTGGTGCTTGAGAAGCAAGGTGAGAGTTCCGGGATGTAGCTTTCCAGCCGCGTCTTTGACCTCTGCGATGGCCAAAGCCTTAGCAAGAGCCTCAACGCTGTTGGAAAGACCAAAATTGAGCAGCGCCGAGGGATTGTGTTTTGCTCTGGTAGATTCCGGGTTGAGCATGATGTTGCGCGCTTTGGCGCTAGCAGCAGCTGTGCGAACGAAATCGCGTCCTTTTCTCCCGAGCCCAGGATCGGTTCCTCCCTTGCTCGTGTCACCGTTCCAGTCCAGCTGCTCATCCTCCCAGCCCCACTTGACAATCTCTGGGTCCCTGGGTATCGGTGCAAGACGAACATGTTCAAAGTATTGACCATACCCTTCAAGGAGAGCAACACCAGCTACTGTCACAACAGCACCAACAGCTGCAAGGATTATGAATGTCCGCTTGAGTGTGTCGCCCGCGGATGCGACTCCCTTCCAGATTAGTTCATTGGGAACGCGCTCGACTGGCTGAGAGTCTGGTGGTCGCTCTGTCGACTGGAAACGGGCAAAGCGAGCGAGGGGCCGTCTCGCTAGGGATAATCTTGCGTGAAGGAGAGCGGAACGACCATGGCGCAATACCATTCGCGTTTGTGATGGGCGTGTCTGAGAAAGAGACTGTACCGGCAAACAGGCGGCAAAATTCAAAATCGTCTACGAATGGCTCAAATTTTGTCAAGATACGCGTTTCGTGGATTACTGACACATGTTAACTAACAAGCACGAATACGACTCATAAAGGAACGCAGTGTAAAGATGATCGGTTTAAAGAAATCTCTTCTTGGAGCGTTAAGCCATGCTTGGGTATGTATGGTTCCAACGAGGCAGTCGCACGCCATCTTAACGTAGAAACAGAGGTTTATTGGATTGAAAGGCAATTTTGGCAACACAAGTCTATTTCTCCTCAACGGGGTTCAACACAACCTAAGATTGGGTTGTCAGTCGCAATCGCTACAAGACCGATATTAGACACACCTGCTGACCACCCTGGCCATTCTCCCATTTCTGGTAGCGCAAGTTTGTGACGCCACGCTTTTCCGAGATCACCCGCTGTTCCTCCTTCAAGGACGACCGCACGGCGCGGGCAGCAATTTGGCTGTACTTGTTAAATCTGTCCTGAATGTGAGTACAACCGTACTAGGAACAGGCGGGAGACACGAACGTGAAAAGATTACGCCAGCTCATGGTGGTGGTTGGGAGAGGGACTCGGCTATATCCGGACATCCAAATGCGGATGCCACGTGAGAAAGCTTATGATGCGCGGTTGCTGCCTCAGTTGACAGTACTTCTTGTCTTTCTTCCACGACGTTGCGATGGCTGGCATTTCCTGGCATTACGTCCTTAAATTCATTATTACTGGTGCGCCACATCTACCATCCCAGTCGCCCTCTCTGAAACGCGTATAGGCGACGCCGCCGTCGGCAAGTCCTCCCTCCTCATTAGGCTCACAGACCAGCGTTTCCTCGCCAACCCGGACCCGACGGTGAGTGTGCCACAACCTGGATCTGCTTCAAATCTGAGGCTCTTATTGCCAGCTAGGAGTCGAATTCGGTTCTAAACTCATAACACTACCAGAGGAGAACAAGGTCATCAAGTTACAATGTGTGTGCCACCTTCTCAAGTGCTGTAGATCAGTACTGTAATACTGTATAGGCTGGGACACTGCGGGAACAGAGTCCTTTCGCTCCATTACCCGTTCATATTACCGCGGCGCTGCTGGCTGTCTACTCGTATACGATGTCACGTCGCGGAAGAGTATGTCGATCTCCATTTGTTGTCACTGTCTCTGATGGCGGCTGTAGGCTTCACGAATGCACGCTCATGGCTCGCTGATGTTCGCGAACACGCCGACCCACATCTAACATGCATACTTGTCGGAAACAAGGTTGATTTGGCTTCAGAGTCAGAAACAGCAGTGAGAAAGAGAGAAGTCACCACTGAAGAGGCTGAGCTGTGGGCCAAGGAGGAGGGTTTGCTCTTCGTCGAGGCCAGCGCCAAGTCGGGTCAGAACGTTGAACAAGCGTTTGAGGAGGCCGTGAAGGATATTCTGGACAAGATCAAAAAGGGTGTGTTCGATGATGAGAGGTCTCCGGGCGTCAAGCTGTCAAAGCCGAATCCTAACAGTCTGACGCTTGAGCAGCCTGAGAAGACGACATGTTGTTCATGATTGCGCGTGGTTTAATGATGGAATTTATATCAGAAGTCTGGCATGTTGTACGTTTATTTCATGGCTATCCTTATAGTTGAGCACGTTGTACTTTTTATATGCACATTATGTTTAGAGGCTGCAATCTAATATTCTAGTTTTTAGCGGTAAAAGTGAGTCGACGACGTGGACGAGACATCAGTCTAAGGACGTTCCTTAGGATCGTTAGCTTTGATTAAAGCCTCTGCTTCAGAGGATCGTGGGATAATGCGACACTCGAACGGCTCTGGATGACTACGCCACAATAATCAGTATAAAGAACAGACTTCGTCGGAGACAAACCTGATTATACCACTAGTATATCCTTCGCACAGAGAGAAATCCCGCTTCGGAACGTTTTCCTTCGGTGGAAGAATATCGTAGACAGCCAAGACCATCGCAATAGCAATAAAAACAGAATCATCCGCAAGATACTGCCCTGGGCAAATTCTAATACATAGACGAGTAAGGCAAGTTGATCGTTAACATCAAGGACGGTCATACCTCCTGCCGTATCCAAAGACGAATTTACGAGGGTCGGGATTCAACTCGTCTTCTGTATCGTCAGTGTATCGTTCCGGCTTGAACTCAAATGGGTCGGGATATAATTGAGGATCGTGGAGAACGCCCCTAAGCCAACTTCAGAGGTCGACGATACCTGGCGGTCAAATGGGACTCTCACCAGGAATTTGGTATCATGATTGATCCCGCTGGAATGAAATAACCAGCATAGGCGTCATCCTTCGCAGCCGCGTGAGGAATGGCAGTCGGCGCGACAGGGTTCCAGCGGTAGACTTCATAAAGCAAGGCCTCGGTGTACGGCAGTTTTCCTCGGTCTGACAGAGAGGGTAGCCGAGTAGAGCCTACGACTTGCTTGATCTCAGCTTGGGCTTTGCGCTGAACATCGGGGTATAGAGACATGGCCAGGAAGAATGATGCGAGGGCAGATACTGTCTACGAGCACTGGTGTGAGCCTGACGTGGATCCAAATGTGAATATCACCGCACCGTATCAGCACCGCCTGAAAAGTGAAGATGGTATGATCAGCAACCAAGTCGTGGTTAGAATACACATTTCTTACCGCCGTAGAAACCTGCAGTGACCCATTTATAAATGTCTTCTTGTTCTGCCGTTGGATTCCTGTTCCTTTCCACGAGGCTTGCGACGAATGACGGCTGCGCTGTTCCTTCAGCCTGTCAACTGATGGTCAGAGCACGAGCAATGAATGGGATGAACATTCACACCACTTGTCGTTTCACCGCATCGTAAGGCTCATTCACGAAGATTTCCATGTGTTTGCGGTACAACTCGCCTTTCTTCATCCAATTGAGCCCGAGCCAGCGAGGTAGATATTTCACTGTTGGCCTCGTTGGATCAACGCATAGAGCCAACCGAAACAGGTCGCTTACAGAATGGGAAGTTGTCCACCATGTATGCGCCTGGAACAGAGATCTCGGAGAATTCCAGCATCGACCGCTCGGCTGATGCGAGCAGCGGGTCCTCTCCGTCTACTAGGTCGTATCCGTGGGTAATTTTGAAGACGATTGCAGCCGCGACTCTACGAACAGGTATGGTTATCGTACCACATAGAGCGATATGAGTACTGCATACCGACGAATATGATACAAAAAGTCTTCAGGATTTCGAAGTAGGTCGACCAAAAAATCGCGCGTCTTTTCCTCCTCTAGAGGGTGGTAATCCTGGACCTTCCTCGCCGTCAAAGCTTCAGATAGCAACTTCCTGAATTCCCGAAGTCGATTGCCATAGGAACTGAGAGGCACTCCTTCGCCCCAGCCTACACTGCAGACACATCAATCGCGTATTTTTGCCGCAATCTAATGCACTTACACTTCACCGCCCATCACCATACGCGGCCTGTTCGAGTACATCGCGCCCCGCTGGTCGAAGAGGTCGGAAATGGCTTTGCGAGAACTCAGAATGATGACGGATTGGCCGGCAGCGTTGACGTGAACAACGTCGCCTGTACTTTGTCAGTCAAGGATCGTCGTGTCATGGGGGTATGCGCACCGTACTGCCTACTCCACTCCGTAAACTTGAGCCATGGATATGGCTTGGCCATATCGAGAGCACTGCCGAGTAGAGGAAGACCCGAGGGACCAGGAGGCAGCGGTTTACGAGAAATGCGCTTCTTGACGAGCGAGCAGACTACGATGACCACGAGGGTGATGATAAGAGGGAACGACATTCCGGGAGACATGGCAAACGCGAGTCTACCGATTGTGGCTTTTATGATGGGTACTTGGGGCGGCGATCCTTTTCACCGGCCAAAGAGAAAACGGATGAAGCGAATAGTGAAGTGGTGCTGTTCCCGGAGGCTATCGGTCGGAGCCCAAAGTACTTGAAGAGGTTAGTAAGTTTCGTGGAGTCTGCTAGCATCTCAGTCAGCTTGTGGCGATTGCGGTCGGGCATTGGAGGAAACTCCAAGAAAGCGCGGAAACGCGGAAAGAACGGCTTGAATGGGTTCCGGATGACGGTAGCGAATAGTTCCCAAGATAAACGAAACAAGGGGCCGACATCCTTAATGTTGTACAACCGGGATCAAATCACAGCGGTGCACGAGTGGGGCAGCCTAACTAATCAGTGTTGATCCGCCACAGCTACCGTCCATAACTCTCCATCCTTACCGTCATGACCGATGTCAAGGACGCTTGCGGACAAGTATAATTTCTGACAAATGCACTACAGAATAATTCAAGTAATGACAGACAGAACATACGGATCTCCGTAATACATACATAACTTAGCGCCTCGAAGGATGGCTGTTACAACGCTTCTAGTTCGTTTATAATCTCCCATCCCGAATCCTGCAATGCTATATCCGCCTGAAGACGTGGTTCTCAGTACAACATATGACGAAGCAAGAGAAATAACATACAAGGACGATAGAGGCACGATTGGTTGAGACCTTCTGCATTAATGCAGGTAGCTTGGCCGTTACGCCATCGCCATCGACGTGGTCGGTGATACAAGTATTGATTACATTGATCTGAACGTAGCACCATCAATACACGAAAATCTTGGCCAAAATTGAAGAATGACTGACCGAACAAGTTGATACAGCCTTCAAGGCAGAAGCGGAATTTGGAGGTTTGCGCCGCAGAGTGGCAGTCAGAAGCATAGAAGCCCGCTTAGTGGTATACAGAGTCTTGTCGTCGTAGGAAACCAAGGTGGACGCCACTGACTCGGGTGAGTCCAAGGCGGTTTCGATCGACGCAGACTCAGCTGGGGCGACGGCTTCAGATAATACAGGCGGTGGTACACAGGCTGGCACAATCCGGAATAAATTGCGGAGAGAAGGTGGCATAGGAGGGGAGTCAGAGGTCTCAGGAACGTGTGAGATGTGGGCGGGTGGCGCGTTAGAAGGATTTACGATAGATTTCTTCTGTGTTTATAGTTAAACAGATGGCAGCTATCGGAGGTTGAACCTTACCTGGTGCGCGAAAAAAGTTGAAATCAAATTTTTTTCTTTGTCGTCGTCGCTGGAGGCGGATGGAAATGCGCTCCGGGAGAGCAACGACACGGCGCACTGATGTCCGCGACGAATGTAGTTGACGTTCTACCGTGCTAATTTGGGCACGCAACCGTTCGTTCTCCTCCAAAGCGATGTTGGCGCGACCCATGAACTCTGCTCGCAGCTCTCTTTCGACCTCGAGAGCTTGCGCAGACGAGTCGAGACATTGGGTCATCTGCTGTTGTAGAAAGGAAACGTGTTCAGAGAGATCTGAGCATTTTTCTTCGGATGCGGCGAGGCGGAGGTTCGTTATATGCAGCTCGTCGGTAGCGGCGTTAAGCTGAGTGCGGAGGGAATCGTCGTCGGCAGGCTTCAAGTTCTGGAATTCCAAGGGGTCTCCGGGATGAGGAGAAGATGTCATCTTCTGGAAAGCAAGATCCCGTTCGACCAAGAGCTTGTTGTGTTCGAACAAGGTGAAGTTTACTTGAGCTAACCGTGATAATTCGTCTTCTGCGGTCTCTCGCTGTGCACGTTCTTCAGCCAGAAGACTTGAAAGAGATTCGCAATGTTCCTGGTGCTCCCGCACAGAACGCGACAGCACAGTGTTCTGCGTCCTGACCTTCTTCAAGGCCTCGAGCATTTCCATGCGGAGTTTGCGCTCCCAGACGACTTCTGATTGTGGCGTGGTGGCTTGAGACTCGGGATAAGCAATTCGACCGTCCCGTTCAGTTAAAAGCGCGTCGCGCGTCTCTTCGAGTTCAACAGAGAGTCGCTTGTTGGTAGATTCAAGCAAGGCGATCTTTTCCTCCACGTTGAGGAGCGGAGTACGCGTCGTAGGACTGACATCGCCTCCGTAAGTCCTTCTCCGATGATGATGTAACGGAGAGCGCGGAGTGGACGGCGTTAGAGGCGACGATGGTGTGACGGGATGAGGCATGGATGGATTTCGACGGTGCTGAAGTCGGTAAAAGGTGGAATCATTGCTTGTCGGCGTGGGGGGTTTTAGAAGCTGAAAAATAGACATCAGTCGTGAAATTGCTGAGGCCAAAGGAAAGGACTTGCAGAGTCGTTAATGAGCGTGGGTGTCTGTATAGACAGATCGGGAAGAGTAGAAACAAGCGTCAATTGCTTTCTGTGAGCCAACATGGTTCAAGAACAAGTCGCAGCAATAGGGAAAAAAAGCTAGGAAAGTGGAATGAGAACACAAAACACCGTCAAGGCGATGAGAGGAAGTAGAAGGGGATTTAAGGCATTCATGACACTGTGGGGCCTGGCAGTGTCTATAAGTCAGAGTACAGCGCCCGTCAAGAATAGAGGCTTGCCGACCAACAGAGATGTGATGGAATCAGTCAAGAGCGCGCTCACCTTTGACTTTCGTGGGGGGCGTTCAGAAAAGAGTGGTAGACATCCCTAGACTTGCATGGCAACAGTTCAATGTCAAAAGCGAAAAACTTATCTTTCGGCGCGGCTGATATGTGGCTGTGCTATTTCAGGGATAAGGAAATGGACGCTTGATGGCTGCCTGCTGGCATGCTTCAGCGTTTACACAGCACGGATGATGGTCAATGCTATGCACTGAGTTCCGGATACTGGAGTATGCCTTTTTGTATACCATAGGTGAACTCGGTAGGCTCAGGGAGAGGCTCAAATCCAAGTGATCGAGTCATCACGTGTTCCTTCTGTTGTTACCCCATCGCCTGCAACGGGCTTGGATGGACTATTTCTCAAAATTCTTGCGACCTGGAGTCCAGGCTGCGCCAAAGCCGCCGCCCGACCTTGCTCAAGAGTTCCACAAGTCGTGGGTCACCATCAAAGTTCGTGTTACGACGTTGTCGCGATGGCTGGCTTATCGTTCTATAGGACACCCTCCTTGGACCCGATGAGCTCCAGCTACGGCGCGGAATTAAATGGACGCCAGTGCCAGCCCGCCTGAAATCCATGGTCGACGCGCTCGTCCTCGAGTCGCAGAGGACCGAGGAGGGGTATGTCCAGGAATACCTATTTGGCCTAGTTTGAATAACACCCAATTTGCAGCACGACAGGTGCTTGTTTGGAATATCTTCTCAAGAATGGTGAGCAATCCTCTCTTCTTATATATGCACATCTGACGATATCAGATGTCCTTGGGACTCTCGTACGCCTCAGCGAATCCGATCGGCCCTCAGGTATCCAAGCAGAAGTCCTTCGAGCCGTGCAGAACATGGTCGTACTATTGGACGAACAATTCCTTGTTCATTCTGCTGTACACAGGGCTGTACTCAGACTGCTTCGTAATTGTGTCGGTGACGATTTGCAAGAGCAATTAGACGGTCGCAAGAAGGTGATGGGTGCTGCTGGCAACGCGGCTCGTAGTCAACCCTCCGAATACGAAGAAGATTGTAAGCCCTCACTATAGCTTCTTTGTACCTTGTCCTCACTCTCCTGGCAGTGGTCAACCTTCTTTGTATCCTCTGCAGTCGTATCCGTAATTATCGCGAACTTCTCATGATCTTCTTCCACGACAAGCACTGGTATCGCTCCGAGCCCTTATTCGCTGTAGAGGAGGAAGACGAATCTACTTTGAACGAAGAAGACGAGGAGGAAGAACAGGACTATCTTGCAAAACACGCTCGGGGAGCCCCTTCACCATCACCATCCCAGGCCACTGTCACCTCTGCCCCAACGTCATCCGCGACCAAGAAGCCCGAATATGAATTCCTCCTATTCAACTATCTCCTTCGTTTCGTTCATCGTGAAGGCCAGATTGGCGATTTCGCTCGTGCTGGACTGCTCTTTCTTATGGATGTTGCCATGTCCCCTGGCGAGCCCATTCATACCTTGACAGGCGAATCAGCCGCATCCGAGACAACAGCTGCCGACCCGATTACAGACGCTGCTCTGGCCTTGGCCGAATACATTCTTGACGGCGATTTCTCAGAAGTCCTTGGGGCTGGTCTGGGCGCAGTATACTCCCTATTACCATCCAAACTCCAATTCCCACCACCGACCAGCTATGACTCGAATGACCGAAATGGCATGGTTATTGGGAGTACAGGGTTGGATAACGAAGATGAAAAGGAGCGGCTGGAAGTTGCCAGGTCAAAATCCCTCGCGATGGGTGTTGAGGATGCCACCAATCCCGACTTCAAATCCCGCCTGGATCACTTCCTTAAGCTTCTGGAGTTTCTCCAAGACGTTCTGCGGCGAAACGTCGTCCATGATGCCCTGGATGCGTCGTCGCTTGTTGGAACGGCCATCGTACACTCTATCCTCGATGCTGTTCGGAGTATATTCCTGGAGAACGTCTTATATCCGACAATCTTGGAATGCTCGGATACCGACGGAAGCGCCGTGGCAGTCATGTCGTACATCGACATAATGATGCGAACACTCCAAGATGGGCAGCTGGCTGACCTTCTCGTCGAGTTCCTCATCAGCGAAGACAACGACGAGGTGAAACCACGACCACGGCCCGTTTCTATGCTGAATCTCAGCGCCAATGCTCCGCCCCCAAAGAGCCAAAGTACCTCGACCAAACAACACAAGCTACGACGGCGGAAAAGCAGTGCAATGACACTTCTTGAAATGGAAGCGCCAGACACAAGGAAACAGTCCGAATATTTCACCTCAATGGGTCGCTTCACGCTCAAGGATCTCCTGCTAACGAACTTGCGTTCATCTTCACAAGCGAGTGCCACCTCTGCTTTGCAGCTATTGCAAACATTGCTGGTCCAACACCCTCTTCTATGCATCCAAAAAATTCTACTTGTCATATCTGATCCTCATGCGACCAGTTTCCCTCACCCTGCTATGATTCGCCGCGCCATCGAAGCAAAGCCGATCGAGGAAGAGGAGGACGAGGACACATTTATTTATCCTGGTATGGAACCGGAGCCGCAAGAATCATTCAGTCCATTGTTCTACCAACCAGAGACTACATACTCTACCCACGAGAGAGAGATGGGCTTATATCTAACGCTCGTTTCGCGGGTGGATCCTTCACACAATGCGGATCCATTCAGTACTGGCTATGACCATTATCTTCGAGATGCGCTCGTCTCCATCCAGAGTCAGCCCGTGTTCCACTTTGGCGAGCTCGCTGAGAGTGATGATGACCGCTCGAGTAGCAAGCATAGGCTCAACGTCCATGACTCGATTCTTACGCTGCTGCTCGATTCGTTGCGACGTTTCTTTTCTAACACACCTGCGTACAACGTTGCGTTGACGGGCGCACTTGCTACGTTGGCGATGCATCCGGATCGTTCTCTCGCAGGCTGGCTGACGTTTACTAACAACGATACGTTACCCAAAGACAGCACGGAGAATAGCCGCATTGACGTCCAGGGCGACGGCGACGACAGGTCGATCGACTTTGAGATTGGAGAGCAGTTGGAGTCGGAGACTATCCATCTCCCTGCGTCGAGCATGGACGAGAACTCGCGCCCCGTCGTGCACACGATTTTCCACGGTCTTGTCTCCCAACTCGAGAAGTACCGGCAGATTGTCGACAACTTTGACAAGTTCCTCCTTGAGCGACGGCAGGGCCTGCTCTTCTCGGAGAACTTGACCGATGCGCTGTCACTCATCCCGCTGCAAGACGAGATCTCTCGTCCTGTCACCGTCGTCGAACCGGTTCAACCAACGAAGCCCAAGCCCAGGCCGTCCGCGTCGTCCTCCATTGTTTCGTTCTTGACACCGAAAAAGAACAGGACGAAGCCGTCATTGTTATCTGAGCCCTCCACTCCGCCGAACAACCCAGAGAGCAAGAACTTGCTGTCCAGTCCCTTTGGCTCACATTATCAAAAGACCGGCTCCATCAACGTCGAGCCTTTCGTGGCTCCGGCTCCTTCGAAAGGACTGTGGACGCCTGCAAAGAGCCGCAAATGGAACGAGGAGGAAGACGATGTCTTCAGCTCGGGTTTCGTCGACAAAGAAGAGTCCGATCCGTTCGTCGACTCCGCTGAGGAGGAGAAGAAGGAAGAAAGCCTGCCGTCGGTGACACTATCCCAGCTGTTGGACAACGTGGTGATCCTGGAAGAGAGCATGAAGGAGCTGGTTGCCATCATCCATGCTCGGAGGAGCTTGGGTATAGACTCTATTCGCTATCTGTAATTTATACATAGTTCGCCTTCTCACTATTGTACTTTGCTATACCAGACATCATATCCAAGGATTTACATTAAATAGTTGTACATATACAAACACACCAATCACTACTTGGCTTTTCGCCCTGACGTCCTCTTTGGTTTGGACGTCGACGCATCTGTAGAGCCCTTCTTCTTCCCAAACAATTCCTTCTGCAGTCTCTCAAACTCGGCATCGTCGATATCCGGCGGCGACGGAGCGCGAGCGCCCTTGGATTTCTTTCTGGGAGATTTGTCGTCCGCACCGTCGTCGTCGTCGTCGTCTTGTCGATTTCTCTTTCCCTTCTTCCCCTTGGCAGGTCGCTGGGGTTCAGAATATTTAGACGCAAGACCGTCGAAGAAGCTGTCCATGTTCTTGCGCTTCTTCAAAATCATGGCCTGCAGAACGGAATGGTCCTCCTCTTCCTCCTCCTCCTGTGGCGCACCCGCCTTTGCCTTTCCCTTCCCCTTTGCTTTCCGCTCTCCAGCCTTGCCGCTCCCATAAAACTCTTCCCAAACACCCAGTTCCTTGGCCAGCTCCTCTGCCTCCCGTGCTTCCTGATCGCTCTGTTTCCGCCTTGCGAGTTTGGCCTTTTCGTCTTTTATGCTGGACTCCCAGGTAGCAAGCTTCGGCAGCTCCTTGCTTTTAATCAAGCCAGATATGATCATGACAAAGCGGGCTTCGTCGTCAGAGGTGGAATGCGGGATGTGGGTCATAATGTCCCCGATGGAACCGTCAGTTTCGGTATATGCTGCTTTAAGATCAGCGATTTCTTCTGCGGAGCCTGGGGAAGAGTCAGAAATGGGTGGAATACCAGAAAAGACGCGTAAGAAACGAACCTTGGTACTCTTTCTTCATTTCGTCGAGTTTGCCACGCGTCACGCGCTCATAAAGGTCTTCAAAATATGCTTCCCACCCTCCGTCCCCGGGGTCCAGGGCAGAGCCCTCGTCTGTTTGGCCGGTGCTGTCGTAGCGCTTTCGCCGCTTGTCGTCGCTGAGGACGGCGTAGGCAAAGCCGACTTGCTGGAACTTGGTCGACATCTCCGCCTGCGCTTCCTCGCTGGCAGCGGAGTGTTTGTCAGGATGGCAAGTCAACGCCTTTTTGCGGTACGCTTTTTTGATGTCGTCGGAAGTGGATTCTGCAGTGATTCCAAGGACTGCATACAGATCAATGTCTTCCTCGCCGGGAAGAACTGGGAAATGGGGTCAGAGTCGGACATGATGGTCAGTGAGGAAACGCGTGACCGGACGCGTAGTCACAGGTCACACAAATAAACAGTAATTATTAAGTCTATCTAAATTATAATATTATTGGGAAATTGGCTTCCACCACATCCGACAATCCGTGCGTCCATAATGCAAAAAGAGTACATGAAAATAGTATTCCGTACGAGCATCCGGCAAGGACCTGTGGTACGGTATGGTGCCCAAGCCAAAGTCTAGACAAGGCAATCAGCAACGCCAACGGCACGATGACCAGTGGTGGTAATGTTCGCATGAGCCAACCGGACGGCAGGGAACCATGAAGAGGAAGGTACGCGCAGGCAAGAGTCGAATAGACAGCAAAGTACGTGATGGTCGCTGAATGGGTACTCGGCATCCTTTATTCACATTACTCGACACGTCAACGAAACAAGAAAGCCGAACGCACCCATAGGAGACTTTCTTCCGAGCGCCTACCATCGGGGGTGGCCTTGGTTGACGAATAGCCTTCTTGACAAGCTTGACGCTCATGGAACAAGCCACCGCGCCGGCAGAAAAATACAAAACGCCCACGGAACGCGTGTATACAAGGAAACACGCTGTCACTCCGGTGACGCTGATATTGGTCTGTTAACGTGTTAGAGAATGCCAATCCGACCTCTTGTATTCAACATTACATAGTCGAGAAACTTTAGCCACCAAGGCAGCTCTCTTCCTTGAGCCATGTCAACGTTGGAGAGAAAGGGCCGGCGCTTGACGTCACCATGCGATCAAGTTCAAACAGTTCAACAATACATACAATATTCTACAAGTGCATACACGAAACTCTGCAATCAGTTGTATCCTCTGTCATCCAATGTTAGAGCGTAGTGTAAAGAGAGAGACAATACACACCTCTTACGCGCAATCTTCTCAAAGATAGTCCCGTCATACACAGCATACAAGTCTTCTTTACGGATGATCCCGTCCTTGGGGTTCAAAAGGATCCACGTGGAGACCCATTCGAAAATCACAGCCATAATCCCAAAGAAATCCAGCACGCATCGCTGACCCCTGATAAAGTTGAACGTGTCGTAGCGGGTTAGGCCCGACTTATCCTCGACAGACGAATACTCGCGAAAGATGCGATCAAACTTGGCCTCGATGAAATCACCTCGGTTATCGAAGGCACCTGTAGAAACGCACAAAGCGTCAAAGGCGTGATACTTTTCAAGTAGCACCGACTTACCAGAGTCGGAGCCGTGCTTGCCACGCTGAATCTTGTCGACACGAATGCGGAAAAATGGATCGGGCATCAAGCCGCGTTGAGTGGGGTACGAGAACGCGCCGTTAATGATGAGGGCGGCAGCAAAAGAGAGGATGAGGCCAAAGCCGAGCTTATAAAATCCTGCATGGCAGCGTAAGGCTGTGGTCTCAACTGGCAGCGCATACACGCGACACACCGATGAAGGTGTCCTTGGGCCAGATGACCCCGTCGTGGTCGGTGTCCCAGAACTCGATATGCTTCTGTAGACTCGTCGGGTTCGACGCGTCGTCGAGCGCCTTGAGACGTTCCTCTTTCTTTTTCATTTCTCGCTCTGCCCAAACGTTAGTCAACCCTCGTCAACGTCGAGGACAGTACTCGCCCTTGCGAAGCTCATTGCCGTGGTCGTTCTTGACGACGTCTGCGTAAGATGGTTGGGCCATGGTGAAAGTACTGGGGAAACCTGGAAAACAGGGGAACAGAGACACGGCAAAGGCGCGTCTCGGGGTATGAGATCATCGTTGACGCGCCGCAAGAGAGTCAAAAAGGAAAGAAGGGCCAAGAGCCAAAGATTAGATCGACTTTATCTTATCAATCATCTTCACTTTTTTCCACCATGTTCTATATCATCGGCCTGGGACTCTGCGATGAAAGCGATATAACTGTTCGCGGTCTTCAAGTAAATATGAGTTTCAATGCTTGACTGTCACTCAGCATTTTCCTCCAGGCGATCAAAGGCTCGACACGAGTTTACCTTGAAGCATACACAAGTATCCTCATGGTAAACAAGGAGCGTTTGGTTAGTGCTATGATCTCAATTATTACTCTCAACGCTCAACGAAAGCTGTAAGCAAGGAGGCCTTTTATGAAAAGACTCTCATTCTGGCCGATCGTGACATGGTCGAAACAGAAAGTGATACCATACTTGCAAACGCCGGCAACGAGGACGTCTGTCTCTTGGTCGTCGGAGATCCATTTGGGTCAGCCAAATTGCCTGTACTAAGGTTCAGAATGATACTTATATCGTGTACCAGTGCTACAACTCATACCGACATCATTACTTCGCGCTCGTGGCCTGGGGATTCCCACCCGTGTAATCCACAATGCGTCCATCATGAACGCGGTCGGCGCCTGTGGTCTCCAGCTCTACAACTTTGGCCAGACTGTCTCTCTTGTCTTCTTCACAGAAACATGGAAGCCCGACAGCTTCTACGATCGCATCAAGGAAAACGTAGACCTTGGTCTTCACACACTCGTTCTTCTCGACATAAAAGTCAAGGAACAGAGCGAGGAAAATTTGGCCCGGTACGAATGCCTTGTCTAGAGCATAAGCAATCTCATGAAGCCTTCCCTAGCGGCCGAAAGATCTATGAACCCCCAAGATACATGTCTATACGGCAAGCCGTCTACCAGCTTATCGAAATTGAAACCCTACGACAAACAGGCACCTTGGCCCCCGACACGACCTTGGCAGTAGCCGTCTCACGGGTTGGAGGTGGCCATGAGCATGAGCGAATTGTCTGTGGTACCCTCACAGAACTTGCAGATCATCCAGAATCGGCGTTTGGAGAGCCTTTACACAGTTTGGTCATAGTAGGCAAAAGGTTGCATCACCTTGAGGTAGAGTATGCCCAAGAGTACGCCATCGACAAAGACAGTTGGCGGAGCACAGCCCAAAAAGCTTACGGTTGCGCATTGGAATAGACAGCAGGCGTCGAATTAATATAAACAATGTAAACGAACTGCGAAAGGAATATAGAAGATCTAATGCTGTAACAAAACATTGATGCACAGAGACGAATAAAGCGCTGCACAAGCATAATCAGACAATGAAGACGTTGAGAGATCTTGATTGACGCACATAATATCGACGCGAGCCCGAGGACGAGATAAGTTAGGAGCGTAAACAACGAGCGTTGTGATCTATACCTAAATAAACATGTAAGAACTAGGCACAAGAATAGAATGGATTATATGTACAGGTCATCCGGTTCGTCCTCCATCTCTATAATATCCAAATGCGCCATCTCGTCGTAAGGTGATTCCGGCACTGGATTCTCGTACTGCCCAATCCTCAAGATCTTTTGCAAGCTGTCGAAGCGCTCCAGGTGCGCGTCTGGCCCAGCACTCCGTCCAAATTCCAGCATATGTATCCGCCCATCATGCTTCGTCGCGATGCATGTACGCCCCGACGCCTCGTCCCACGCCATAGATGTAATTTTGTGCCGGTTGACCAGACCGAGGATATGAGGAGAAATGTCGATAGTGCGATACAGATGCTTCGGTCGCCATCCGCATAGCTGCTGGGTTCTGAGTAATGCCTCTCTTGGATATGACAGCAGATCGGGGAAGTGCATCTCCGGGTTGAAGTACCGTCGGAGTCCAGTGAGTTGCGTGCTCGGAGTGTACAGGTCATCGACAAGCTCCTCGTCAGCGACAGTGCACACGAGGGCACGGTGCGTCCCAGGGAGGACGTGGGCGACATCTTGGGAGTGCATTGACGCGGATTGTTGAACGACAGTCGTGAGATCGTAACACCACCAGGGACTAGCGCCGAAGGACGTAAATAGAACCGGTGAAATGCTGTAGTGGATGATGCTGCGAGGGTTTTCGGTCTCTAGGTAAAGTGACATCGGGAGTGGAGAAGCAGATCCAGCGGCGTCCAGCACATCACTGAATTGAAAAGTTTTGACTTGTTTTTGGCTGATGACGACTCGCGATTTTGCAATCGGCGTGAACCTCCCCAGAGCTTGAGGTATAGCGAACAGCTCCAGCAAATGGACGTCGTTGGGGCCGTTGACAACTGTGCGCACGACCATCACATCGCCTTGCTCAGGCAGAAATCGCACGGTGCGAATTTGTTGATGCTTCCAGAGAACCATAAGTAAATGTACGTAGCTGCTATACAAGCAAGGAACTCACGAATGATTCATACGCCGGATCTGGGACTAAAACGATGGATCGAGCTTCATTTGCCTCGATGTTTATAATAACGACCTCGTTTGGAATAAGAACCGGGGCGAGGTACAGATTACCTCCCGCCATGAAGACGGAAGCGTCGTGTACCGGGTCTGCAAATGTATACGGGACGAGCAGTTCGAAGGGCTCTGGGGAAAGTGTGGTCTTATCACTCCGAACGCTGAGCGTATCGAGACCGATGTGGGCAACATGACATGTATGGCCAACGGCGATACTAGTACGAGTCAGTGTTGTAAAGATAAGGCTCTAGACGACGGTGCTCACCCAGACGGTTTCTCGATATCACTTGTGACGATGAACCAGACCATGATACCTTGTCGCCCATGATAGGTCATGTACCGGGCCTGGAGGTTATATGGACGGTTGATCGTAGCTATACTAGCCAGTCCAGCGAATCTCCCGTTCATCTCTGTCACCATGACGCGATAGCCAGCTTCATCGCAAACAGCGGCGACGCCGTATTCACCCCCAGGCAGAATTCTCATCTCCGCGACTATGCAAGACGTCGGGAAGGAGTAGTATCCGCAGAGCTGGGGGTCCGAGCTCTCCCAGTTCTGCTGAACTGAGAGAAAGTTGGCCACCATGAGCTCAGCCTTAAAGTCGGATGCCTGAAGGGTGTATGGGACGTGCGCGGGGATATAGGGAGGTTGTACATTGAATGTCTTGAGAAAACGACGCCAGATTACAGGCTCGTGAGTGAGAAGGAAGAACGCATGGTTAAGCTGGTACACTGTGAGTCATGAATTGGAACCACAAGTGAGCTGGCAAACCTTTCTCAACGCGATTATGTCGCCGACAGACAGATAAGGGAAGACGCTGTCGACCAATAGCTGAATGGGCAGTCTCTGGACCGCGCAGACCGCGTTTGTGGCGAAGGTGGTGGAAAGTAGATGAGGGATGAATACTTTTTCGTAGGCTCCAGGCATGATATGGGAAAGGGTAGTGGAAGAATGGGCACGCCCCAGAGGCCATGATATAGTGCAGGCCTTTGTTCCATCTTTTGCAGGCCCTTGTTCTTTGTTGAGTGGCAATTACCCACCTCGCGGGCCTAGGAGGTGCAATTACCAAAAGCAGCACAAAGCGCTACTTCGTTTTTTTGTTCGCACGATGTCTAAGTTTGGTCCAAATGGTGTCGACACAAATAATAATTCAAATTGT
Organism: Hymenopellis radicata; assembly: GCA_015501595.1. Classification (NCBI taxonomy): domain Eukaryota; kingdom Fungi; phylum Basidiomycota; class Agaricomycetes; order Agaricales; family Physalacriaceae; genus Hymenopellis; species Hymenopellis radicata. The sequence continues at coordinate 278,700 of JADNRX010000002.1, read as the reverse complement.
CCTTAACCCCAGAAATAAATAGAAAGAATGAAGAGTGTACATGGTCGTAACGAGGCGTGGCAACGGGGTCGACTGGGTATGGGCATACAGTAGATTATAAATGGGTAGTAAGCGTAGACGATGAGGTGGATTGAATCATTCAATCGATATCCTCTGGCCGATGGCGGAGCCTCCCATATACGAAGATTGCTTCTGGCTCATATTTCCTGCATCACCGGTTTGTGAGTACTTAGGTCGGCTAGGAACGTCTGGGCGAAAGGATTAATCACCATGCATAATATCCATTTTTGTGTCGACGGGAGCGTACTGACCATTGACTTTTGACGCCTGGAGACCACGATCGAAGTCTGCGAAGCAACGAAGACCTACAGCAAAGGTCATGAACAGAAGCAGGAAAGCAACAATTGCTAGGAGAACGTAAGACCGGAAACAGCGTATCAGCGGAATGAACACTGACTGAAAATTGTCAACGTTGCCCTCGTTGTAGCATACTGTTCCCTTGATTCCGGTTGGTAGAACCTAACCAACTTATACACTAGTTCTGTCAGCTAGATGCGAAGGCAGTCAGACAACCTTGATCTTACAAACTAAAAAAAAGGTTAGCCGTTGTTCGTCAAAGAGGATACAGGATTCATACAGTAGCTTTCAGCAGCCAACATCATGACCAAGGATATCGACATAATCCTGCAGCGAAGTGAGACTTGTACAACATCTGATTCAAAGGGCATCACCATTTAATTTCCCGCTTTACAGCAAGACCACACAGCGCTAAAAGAATGAGAACAACCGGGATGGCCGCTACAGTTACACCGAACTCGGCGGAGTTTCTAGACAACACAATGATGAGGAGCTGTATTACGCAAGTCAGAACCGAAGACCGAGGCGTGATTGAAGATGCAAACCTGCATGGTAACACCAGTGAAGAAGAAGAAATCGAATTTGAGGAGGCAGATCATGATTTGGTACCACTGGTACATGGCTGGCCATAAAGTGAGCGGCGTGGACGGAATAACATCGGAATAACACACTCTTCATTTTCGGGTTGGCGCCTACGATGTGGAAAATGGCCCAACTGTATTAATAGATATCGTCAGACTCCACAGAGCTATTAGTGAGGTTTCTCCACTTGCCCGAATTCAGCATACAGCTGTTTGATGAAGAACATGAGGAAGAACCACGAAACACCTATCACGCAAGGAGTGACAATAAGAAATGGCAGTATCCTGTTCCACAGAGAACCAGGTCCTGTGCAATTCTACACAACGCGTAAGATAAAGCGAACCCGCAAGGCTGGTGATTAGGCGCACAATTGCGTTCCAGGCCGAAGCGCAGCTTTCAGCACTGCTTGTCACCAAGGCGCTCTTGGTTTGGTGAATTTGGAGGGCGGAGAACACTATAAGGGCGAGGTGGAATACTGCGCACGATTCAGATATAGGGAAATTCCTAGTAGCATATACGACTGCTCACATAGTATTCCAATTAGTTGTATAACGTTGCGTAGGCGCAATGCATCGAAAGCCATGAGCAGTTCGAAAATCCTGGCGATGTTCAACTAGGACCAAGACAGATTAGGTGGCGAACGCACTCGGCAAGAGCAAACAGGGCGAGATAGCATGGAAGGGTCTGTTTGTGGATGAGGGAGGATTCCTGGATGCCACTGGTGTATCGCGGACCTTATAACCACCTTCGAAAGCAACTTCGTTCTCTACCTGATCAGGGTGAGCATCACGGATAAACCGCAAAAACAGGAGACATACCAGTCTAAACGTTATTGCTATCATTACAAGGACCACGATGCCCTCTGTTCGGTCTGTCAACTTGGTCTGCGGCGAATAAGGTCCAGGATAGCTCACGAATAGTAACTAGAGCAGAAACACCGGTGAGATTGTAGCATCTATACGGGGCCAACGACTTACTTGTGCCAATAAAGGCCTTCTGGGCACGCGAAGCAAGGAAAGGCTCGATGGCCATGATGGAATGGAGGAAAGAAACGAGTCGGAAGGTTGACAAACAGGCGCCCAAGCAGATCACTGAAACGGCGCCCGTCCCGAGTCCCGAGCCGAGACGGCATACGTATGGGCTGCACAGCTTTTTGTGGAAACGGCGGCTCAGGATCATCGACGGAAACCGTTGTCATGATCGCCTAGAATACAGCGCCACTACGAATACTGGCCCGTACCGCCCGCCCGACTAGAATCTCCTCTACCCAAAGTAGTTTTACATTACCGCTCGCCTCTTTCAAACCAGCGCCACTCTTTTCCGATATCTTTTCAATTGATTCTAGGCCTGTTCTCCCCTCTCAACCAGCTGACAACATATGCGGACCAGCGTCGCTCTCACTGCTGTCTCGTTGTCAAGTGAGACCACATCTCTGCGACCGGCGATTGTGTCCTTCCAAGAATACACATCGTCCTCTGTAGCGCTTTCCTGTGCTCTATCATGAAGCAGATGATATAGTCTTAGTGCGGCGAGGACGCGGAATGATGGATAGGCTGATTCTCGAATGAGATGGAGAGTCCAGTCTCTGTCAGTGAGTGAGACATCGATTCGATCTTGACCGCGAAATCATACCCCCAATAGTTTTCCGCTTCCAAAACGCTTTTTAGAAAACTTGAATCAAGAAGCTCCTCGATGACATCCGACACATCGACCTCCGCATCCATCTCCCCGTCGCTGATCGACTCACTTGATATCGGTATCGCAAATCCGTACTCCGTAAACAAAAGACGGTTGCCGTGGGATCCATACTTGAGGAAGACTTCACGATCAGAGGCTAAATGCACTTCAGATGGTGAAATAAACGACATTTGTCGTTGTGATGGGCCTCCGTGCGCTTTGGATGAATGCGGGGACATATGTGGTAAATGGGAAGAGTGGTTCGCCATGTCTAATATTGGACACAAAGTCAGATTGTCAGGATCTGACTGTTTGGATTTAAGGCGTAGATAGATGCCGCGGGTGTTGACGAGAAGGATTTCAGTGTCAAATATGCCGGACAATCCATCGAATCTTTACCATTTAGCCATCCCCAGAGAAAGTTGCTCTCTAATATGTGTATATTCTCATCATCACCGGCTTCTGTCTGGATCGCGGTGAGCACTAAGCTAATTATAGAGAGATATGGACTGACCAAATATCGCCTGACCGCCTTCAAATCGACATCAAATCGGAGCGATAGTTTCTGCATAGCTCTGGAAACAGATGGCGGCAAATGTTGCAGCAGTTCCACTTCCATACATTCTTTTTGTACCATCCATACCAACGGGTGAAAAGAAAAGTCGCGGGCAGCACAGCTATATAAGGTCCAAAGTCCGGATCGGTTTTGCCAAACCCTGGCCGATGAAGAGCAAGATGCAGAGAAATCAACTGAGTGGCGGTCAAGCCAGGCGTGGATAGAGATGAGAAAGTGTCTTCGCATTGAGCAATGCTTCCGCCGGTACAGAGAACAACACAGAGGAGGGAGAACACGCTTTCAGAGTGAAAAGACCATATCCAGCACCTGAGGAGAGTAAAGACATCGTGCCGCGGTTTGTATTCGAAATCTAACCTGCACACTTCCGGCGCTCTACCAGGAGACCATTGCGGTATCCATGCCTTTGGTTTTCAGCCATTGAAGCAGGCCTTCCCAGGCCGCGTCTGACATGGGAGTAGTGAAATAGAAATGCCGCCGGCAAAGATTGTGGTTGCATCAGATAGGCGCTGTTTCCGTCAGCCTTTCGTGCTTGAGGCAAAAACCGTATATATTCCTCGATCTCCGTGTAATCAGTATACAAACATGTCCGTCTTCAACGCCTCCCGTCTCTTGGGCAAGACCGTCATTGTGACTGGTGCTAGCTCTGGCATCGGCGCCGTAAGATATCCCATTCGTCTCTATCGTGGGTTGCTGACTTGAGCTACGATTATAGGCGACCGCCATTCTTTTTGCAAAGGTAAATGCACTCGGCTTCTTTCTATAACGTTTTTTGACCCTCTAGGGTGGTTCAAATGTGATCCTCGTTGCTCGCCGCGCAGAGGCTCTCAAAAAGGTCAACGACGCCTGCGTCTCCGCGCACAAGGAGTCCGGCCTCCAACAGGGCGGCAAGTTCTCTAGCGTGCAGCTAGATGTTTCTGATAAGGCTCAAATCGCCACTTTCTGGGACAAGGTCCCTGCTGACCTCCGCAATGTCGACGTTCTCGGTGAGCCATGGCTATGTCGATAACCCTCTCCCTTATTCACTGATTATCCAGTTAACAATGCCGGATTCGTCCTGGGTGTTGAACATGTCGGCGACATCAAAAGCGAGGACATCGAGAGCATGTTCGCCACCAACGTCTTTGGTTTGATTTCCATGACCCAACTTCTCCTCAAGGGTGCGCCAAGTTTTACATCCACCATTCCATATGTTGATTTTTCATAGACTTCAAGGCCAACAAGTCCGGTCACATTATCAACCTTGGATCTATTGCTGGTGTTGAGCCATACGCTGGAGGAAGCATATACACCGCGACAAAACACGCCGTGCGCGCCTTTACGGGATCAATGCGCCGCGAGCTTGTCAACACACCTATCCGTGTGACAGAAGTCCAACCAGGTGCGCGTTTTCGCGTCATTTTGCACATTTACTCCTCCAACATTACTTGAAGGGATGGTTGAAACGGAGTTTTCCATCGTCAGATTCCGTGGGGATACAGGGGCTGCCGCAAAGGTGTATGAAGGCTTGCAACCACGTATGTTCTCTCTTTATTCATCACCTTTTGTTTCTTAATGATTTCATAGTCACCGCTGCGGATATTGCCGAGGAAATAGTATGGGCCGCGTCGCGTCCACCTCATGTTAACATCGCAGAAACTCTAGTGTTCCCGGTTAACCAAGCTAGTGCTACAATCAACTACCGGGGAAGTAAGTAGATAGTAGTGCATGCATTGAGAAGGATTGACAATACAAGAGAAGTGATCAGAGCCCACCTTCACCAATTATGGTCGTCATCTAGCAGGTGTTCTCGCTCTCCCAGAGGATGTATACAGCAAGTAAATAGATTATTGTGGTGTAGGAAGATACACCCCATCCGTCAGCATAACAATGAGATAATGATAAGATATAACGAGCATCATTATACGACTGTACATTTCCCCATCCTATGACTTCTTCTTCGTCCTCGAGCGCGTATTCCTGGCAGGTTCCACGACGGGCAGTGGCGGAAAGTCACTATCATAAACGATCTTCTTCACAACGACATTCTCTGGTACAAGGTCTTTCAACGGCGAAGAACTCTCCGTGACCAAGTTCCCCAGTTTATCCAGAGTCAAAGACTGAAAATATCATGTTAATAGAGAGATAAACAAGAGTGGGGATGGAAGATCTTACTTTCGCAGCCGGTGCCAGGATACCTTTGACATTTGTTGTGTTCTCCTTTGGAACTTTATCTCGAAACTTGATCTCGTCCATGAATAACGTCGTCTGGAGACCACGATCCCACTTGACGCACTTCCCCTCTTTACCCTCACCCTCACCATCACCATCAAAGCGAGCCTTTTTGGATGGCGGAGGTCGATCAGGAGTAACATAGTCCTCTTCGTCCCCGGGACCCCTCCGATGGCGGAGGGGACTACCCTCGACGTCAATGTCCGAATCATCATCAACACCATTCTCCTCAAGAGAGGCAGAACTTCTGCCGTCTGTGCTGGGCCCGCCAGCTACCCTCTGCGCCCGTCTCTCGCTCTCTCCGACCTCTGCCTGCCTCTTTCGTCCTGTTCCTTCTGCGACTTGGTCTTGACCTTCAAAATCGGACTATCAGGCCGAATACCCTCCTTCCTGACTACTTTTATCTCCAACTTCGCCGCTTGATACGCCTCGTTCTTTGCAGTGTTCGATTTGGTCATCGATGTCCATGCAGCAGGGGTCAAACCACGGAAGAGATTAAGCTCGGAACGAACAGCAGGCGGTTTGCGTTGTCGTGGCGGTGGGAGCTCTGCCGCTGGTTTGGGGAATATATCAGTGCTCGGAGTGATTGAACGACGGGTACGAGTCGTCCGACGCACAGCAGACGAACTCTCGCTGGGTTGAGGTATAGACGATTCGACTATGCTAGAACGAGGCTCGGGAAGAGCCAGCTCAGTGGGCTGTGATGCAGATGGAACAGATGTTCCTGCAGAGGTACCCACTTCAGCAGTGTCATCTTCCGTGGGGGAAGAATGGAGCTTTCTGAGAGGAGGCTTCGAGGGACTTGAGATACTTGGTACCAGTCTCAAGTTGGGTATCTTAAGAGGAGATTGGGATAGCTCTTCAGGAGTACTACGTTTCCGCTTTAACCTTGACGAGTCAATTTCCACTGTCGCCTTCATCTTGGGCTTGAGTGCTACTGTTGGTTTCTGCAAAAATGAAAATTCAAGTAATGTTCAATATACAAACTAACGAGCCTACCGGTGCAGTAGAGAAGTCGAGTTGCCGCATTGGTAGTCTGGATTTATTAACATTAATAGACGAGGCAGGCCTGGCGTATGGCTTGGGCCTGGGTATCTTGCTAGGGGTATGTTGTCGAAGAACGGACTTCTGCGGTAGAGGCTGGAGAGGTGGATTACTCGAAGAGGTTTCAGTCGAGATCGGCGTCGATGCTTCAGCATCTTCTGGAATGGAGGGTGGCATTCGGGAACGAGGTGGTAGTAGACGGAATGGCAACGAGGGTATGGATGGCTCTGCCGACCCGCTGCGAACCAGCCGTTTAGTCCGCGCCGTTGGGGACGGTTCTACAGATCTACTACGCGTCGGCGAAGACAACGGCTTGACGAGGATAGATGTCGGGAGTGGCCGAGGCGTTGTCAGTGAGTCGGCGATGGGAGGAGGGCCTCGGCGAGCCGGACTATCCGTTGGTAGGATCTTCAACTTGAAGGATTTCCCGCCTGAAGTCTTGGTAGGCGATCGGAGGTTGGCAAGGGCTTCTTCTATGGAGATTTTACGCGAAGGCGTCTGTGGATCGTCACGAAGAAGCGACCGCGTAGGTGATGCTGGAGGGTCTCGCCGTGGACTGGGCGAACGATTAGGAAGACGAAAGGGAAGATTTGTCGCACTAGCAGACGCTTTCGGGAAACGAAAGGGCAATACAAGTGAAGGTTCTGCTTCATTGACTTCAGGTAAGGGTGATGGTGTCTTCGAAGGGACAAGTGTACCCAAAAGACCAACAGTACCCGGCGACAGAGAGTCCAGCGGTCTCCTCGTGACACGCTCCGATTCCTTGAGTTGTGCCCGCAGAGGCGACATCTCTCTGCGCGGCACATCAAACTTGGGACGTGGTGTGGTCTCGGACGCGGGTACGTCAGCTTTCCCTTTCCCTTTGTTCTTCGGCGTTGATTCTGAACGGAGTGGACTGTCCAACAAGCTCTTGCGAGGTCGGCTAGATCTACGGACAGGTGTCTCTAGATCTTCTGTTCTAGGAGTGAGCCGACTGGACGATGGCATCGGTGACTCCATCTCTGTCGGAATAAGGGAATCTGCGACATCCGCTTCTTCATCCGTCGTGTTTGGTTCCTCCTGAGGGGCATCTACAAGCATGGGCGTTGCTGAAGGAGAAGGGGAAGTGGAACAGTCGCGGGTTCCTCTATGGTAAACCAAAACGATGATTCTCTACTCGGGCGTTCAGAAAAGAGACTTCCAGCGTCGGAAACGGACATATTCGCGTCATTCGCTACATCCTGCATTGGAGAAGGTGCTCTCTGAGGATAACGGATGGGTACTGGTTGATGGATCGTTATTTCCGGCGCGGGCGATACAACCATCGGTGGTGTGTTCGTTTGACTATCGAGGCCTGGCCTTGTTGGCGAGTCGATGTCTTCGGGCGACTTGGACTCATCTGGAGACTGGGGCGGGGGAGATGGATTCATATGAGACCGCATGATGCGAGATGCAAGCGCTGATGAAGGCTCTGGGGGGACAAGATGAACACAATGCAACGTTGAAACCAGCCTGCCTCCACGCACCATCGTTAACTTGCTCGTTATCCGGCGTTATTGGACGTGATTGCAAATTTTCATCCTCCACATGTTCCTCTATCTCTGCTCCCGGTTGCGGTATGACTGGAGGCAGCGGGCTCGAGAACCGGGGTGAGCGCCTAAGCGGTGACGGCGCCGGCGACGGCGGCAGCGGTAAGGCGCCTTGCTCGGCGGCAATTTGTGCACGCTGTGGTGTAAGCAAAGCGTTGTCGGCCATGACCACCAGGCATGCAAGTTTAGAGCGGTGGCAAACTTGAACGAATCCCCTGATGATGGCAACACTTGGACAAGAACCAACACGGTACACGTGATCATGCTCTTTCTCTCTTCTGCGCTTTCCTTTTACATCGCATCTACACAAACTACACGAAAGCAAGCCACTTTAGCACAACATATTTCTCTCCAAGTTTCATCGCCGTCTGCCACGTTCACGACTGTTCGCTGGCAGTGGCGAATAGCTGCGACGGCTCCAACTCCCGTTGCTTTTCCCGCTGCGGTTTTCCGACGACGAGACACGAGAAGACGCACGCTTAGAATACGCTTCCGACGATCCAGAATACTTAACGGTAGTATCGTTCCTCCTCTCGCATCCCGTTTCATCCCGAGAGCTGGCGCCGCGATCGGCGTTTGCTTCATTTGACTGCAACGAGAAATCCCTCCCCGCAGTTGGAGCAGCAGCCGATGGTTTAGTATGCAGCATGGATTTCAACTATGTCATTTAGTAAGTATTTCATCCACGACTGATGTAACCCTCACCTCATTATTTTCCTTCGTCAGAGTATGAATAGAAGCCATCTGTTGATCTAGCTTCAGTTTCATCTCCTGCAATATATCTTCGGTGGACGTCAATGATCGCTTTTTCGTGTCGAGCCTTCGTCGTTTATCAACGACACTGTCCTCGTCGTTTTCGCGTGGTCTTTTCGAAACGTTCAAGACGTTATCCTGCTTGCCGGCGGTACTTCTGGGCAACCCTGGAATGCGCGACACAGCCGCGTTCACGGCGGTTTCCACCCTTGCGTCGAGCGTCACTATGGCTTGCTGCAGGGAGACATTAATGACGCTCCCAACCTCCTTGGTCACAGCGAGAAATATCTCCTGCCAGATCTGCCCAATAGCATTAAGATCCTGGTCAAGGCTATTCTTAATGTGAGCATGATTAAGGAGTATCTCGGCGAGGTTGGGGGCTACGGCAGCAGCCGCTGAATTGGACACTTTGGAAAGCGTCGCAGAAATTTCCGTGTATGTCTGCAGTTTCTTCTCCTGTCTATCGTATTCAGACGTCATGTCAAGGACGTGACTTGAGATTCTACAGTTCAAAAAATCAGTCTCATATTCTACAGAACGGCCGTTGGACTTACTGGGCTAAACCTTGAAAGAGCTCTACCATTTTCTTCGATGTTTCATTCGTTGCCGCCTTTGCGGGCGTCAATTCAAAGTGTTCTTTATCATTCTGTGCATTGTGCGTTGACGAGGATGTATTCGCATCGTCATTTAACGCGTCCTGCAGGATTCACTTGTCAATAATGAGTTGAACAACGTGACGAAATTCACCTTAGCCTCATACGCTGTGACGCCACTGTGCACGCGATCTAATAGACGTTTTCCCGAGTGATTAGGTCGTGGGGTATCCTCACACAGAGTGCTCGAACCATCCTGTGAGCGACGCTTGGGATCGGGATCACCAGCAAGGATATGGATATCGTCGGTCTCCTCCTCCTTGCACCTGCGAAAGAGGTCTTCCTGTGACACAAGGGGAGGACCGTAGCGAGCCCTGGGCGGCGATGACGCGTCTTTCTTGGAGTAGCTTCCAGGAAACTTCTTGCTGGGCGGTTGCGTCTTGGGCTGCACGGTATACTTGCGTCCCGGCCAATGTGAATCAGATGGATGCACGAAACTGGCCAACAGATGAATGAAACGGCGCGTCGGGGACAACCGCACTCAAATCTTACCGACAGCGGTCGCCCTCTCTACAGCTGGGATTCAGAGGAGTGCCGTCGTCGTCAAAGTACTGGCAAAACTTGGAGTTGGGTGCTAGACGACAACATGGAGACGTACGCGACATTGATATTTCTTGTAAACTTTGTTGTTTCCTGTCATTGTGGGGGGTGGGCACAAGAGTGGAACGAGATGATAGTCGAAAAGAAACTGTTGTCGATGGGTTGGCTAAGATCGCAGAGAAGCGCCGCAAATGTGACTTTGTGACGAACTGGCAGGCCTTCGCGATTAGCTCCCTCTACTTCAAGTCCTCAGCTATTCAACATCTGAACCGCCAGGGCATTCATTTGTATGTGAAACGCATTGAACGCTCTATCTAGCTTCTTTAACGTGTTTCTTACTCCAGCAACAACGAGACTGCACGTTGACCTCGCGCTCTAGACAATCCTTTCACTTGGTGCATTCCTGAGTTCTCGTTGATGAAGCGGATCCTATCTCCGGCAATCACTTAAGCGAAATCGCCCTCCATCATCTCATCAGCTCCTTGTCTGCTTGTCGCCGTTGCTTAGCTCTCGCAGTTTGCTCGCGTCTCGGGCAGTGATCGTGCATCTAGTTATGCCCGAGTCAGGGCAGTCACCCCAAAGATTTCATCAAAATCATCTGCCACTTGCCAGCACAACTGCACTCGGTAACGTACACCCAATCATCTAGCTGACCGTCATGGCCAGCTGGGATCTGCTCACCCTCGCGCTTGCAGTAATACTACTAACCGCAATCACTTTCATTTTCGGACCCACACATGTTTCTTCGATCGTCGCGTTTCCCAGAGTGCCTTCTCACGTCATTCTGAACAAGCCTGGGGAACAGAATGGGAGCACCGTGACAATTCAAGAGGCTATCAGTACATGTTGCAAGAGTCTGTTCGAGAAGTATCGGGCGCCGTGGTGGCTCTTCAAGTATGTGCCAAACTGCGCCGTCAACTCAGCCCCCTTCGTTTTCTGATTCCATGCCTTATCAAGCGGACACCTGCAGACCATATACTGTGTCATAGGCGACTTTTCTCGAGTAGATCAGATAAAATATAGAAGGTACTTTCAACCTACGTACTCTGTGGTATCTCTATAGAGTTCTGAACCATCTCCTCTAGGCAGCTTGTACGCCTAACGGACGGAGGCACTCTGTACGCTTTGGTTCTTCTTCTGTCATTTCGGCGAAATAACCCTCTTATAGAGGCCTTGATTTTGCGCCAACCAATGATTTGGATCTAGACGATGATACACCTATTGTTGTAGTGCAGCATGGCCTGACAGGTGGTAAGCGACTATTCTTACGCATATGCTTCCTCGATCCAATGAGTATTTGAGGCGCCTTCGAACCCTATGTTAGAGCCGTGCTACACCCTGTTTGTACTCCGGTTGAACAGGGCGGCCTAGGCTATCGTGCGGTGGTTGTCAACTTTCGCGGCTGTAAGTGCTTCTCACAGGTAATTTTGACCACCTTATCAACGACGCGTTTCGACAGGTGCCGGAGTACCTGTTACAACACCTCGACTATTCTCTGCTGGAGGAACAGATGACCTCCGACAAGCATTGATGTACATCTCGCGACTATATCCCAATGCTCCACTCCTGGGACTCGGTTTCTCCCTGGGCGCGAATGTCTTGACACGGTATCTTGCCGAAGAGGGACATCGCTCGAAACTTAATTCTGCTTGCATTCTGGCATGCGTGAGTGATCATAGTCTCACGTTGCCAATTTCCACCGTTCATTCATTCGTCGGATTCGTTTAGCCCTGGGACCTTCTCTTGAACGATGATATGTACGAAAGTGGTCTAGTTTGACAAACCTTGACTAATGATGTACAGACTTAGCAGCCGCTGGCTAACCCGAGAGCTTTACGCGAAGGGCATGGGCGGCAACTTACTGGCACTTGTGAAACGCCATCATGACGCTCTATTGCACGAACCCGAGCATGCGTTTGCAAAGGCAGTCCTTTCCCTATTGTCCGTGAAGAGTCCAACGATCCGTGACTACCACCAAACCTTTGGTCGCTTTGACGGACCCCCTCCGCTCTTCCCATTCCCATCCGCGGCGGATTACTACAAAGGCATGTCCAGCTACCAAGTCATCGGTGATGTCAAGGTGCCTTTCTTGTCGATCAATGCATTGGACGACCCTATCGTTCAACACGTTCCCTTGCACGGTGGCGATAATGGTTTAGTTACAATGGTTTTGACGCCCAGTGGCGGACATCTCGGTTGGTTCCAGTCGCGATCAAGCCGGTGGACGACTAGGCCTGTATTGGAATGGCTCCAGTTGGTTGGAGAGAAGATGGAAGGCGTTCGTCGGGATCCTCGACCCTCGATAGTGGATTCTGAAGGATGGATTAGAGAACATGGGGCCAAGGAATTGGGGTGCAAACCCGTAGCCGGAGGGGGAATCATAGACGGCAACCGCGGAGAAGCAGGCACTTTACAAGGCTTGTAAGAATGGTGTACACACAAGGCGAATACAGTTTCTGGTTGTAACAATGTCTAATCGCTGTCGCTGAATGTAACGCGCTCGTCCTCGTCTTCATCTTCATCGCGGTGAGTTCTGTCATACTGGCTAATGTCAACGGAGACAGTTCCTTCTTCCATGAGAGTCTCTTCTTCTAAATTTCGGTTCTTCTCGAAGAGTTGTCTGCCTAAGAGACATGATCAAAGCTCGGACATCGCGTGTTGAAGGCAAGGAGAGAATCTCACCAGATAGACGCGCAGTTATCCTCTTCCACTCTTCACGCTCCTTTGGTGACAGGCCTACCAGTCGGTCCGATTCCTCGCGGTGTTTTCGTTTCGCCTGTTCAGCGTCAAATTTGGCTTTCCATGCCTTGAATGATTCGAGGGTGACGGGAGTGCCGCGGGTTCTGGCCTCCTCTGCCTGTATCGGATATGAAGTGGAACCACGGTGATGGAGAGCGATAAGATTCACACCTCGAGGGCCAGTCGTTCTTTTTCAGCCTCTTCCTTTTCGTGCAGCTCGGCCCTTGAGCGGACCAGAGCGGAAAGCTGTTCACGCAAATGGGAGACTAGAGTAAAAGTCATTGCCATTCCGAGGTTTTCTTCTCCCTAGCGCAAGCGTGAACCGCGAGCAGGTGGACAGTGGGAAGAGCTGCGCACGACGGTATTGAGTTCTGACAGCAGTTTCGAGACTTCATGGTCCGCTAGGGTGCCCTCCTCGGAGTCAAGAGATAGAGTGGGGAGCGTGTCCGGATAGCCATCGGGGTAGGAGACGCGGAGAGTGACCCTTACTTTTTTGCAAACAGTTCATTCACCAGAAGACAAGGCCAAGAGAAAGCATACGAGGATCGGCGCCGTCGACAAGATCGTCCGGTTCAGCATCAATGACCACATCCTTTTCGGAAAGCTCTTGTTGAGCCTTAGACGAAGAACACGACAACAAGGTCAATGTGACTGACTGGTGAGCTCTGTCGGATAGATGGATTCGAGAACCTGTATGTGGTACATCAATGACTAGAATAAAATAAAATAAAAAAAGAAATGCAGACCTCGAACTCTTCGAGTAGAATGTCGGAGGACATCAGCGATCAGGGTGAGAGACAACGACCAAACAAGGACCAACTGCATGTCCATCCTGTTGCAGCTCGTCAAGCCCAGCGTCCGGCTAATACAGCGGCGCGCCATTCCTGCGTCGGTGCACGCTCCTAGGACCGCGTATAGCACTGGTAATGGCTTTGACACCATCATAGCCACCGAAAAAGGTCCAGAGGTTGCCGACACCGCTCTTCCAACAGGCGCACAGGTCGAGAAAGAACCGATTGCGTGGCAAGATCACAAATGGAGCGAGATGTCCCGAAATGCGTTCGCTTCGCTTGTAGCGAAACCAGTGCCCGATGCAGTCACAGGTAAGCTAGCATATATGTGACTTGCGCCATTGCTGATGCAGGACAGGTCGTTATATTAAAATCAACAACAGTAATGTGATGGCGGCGTTCGCCAAGCTGTCTGGTGTTCTCAAGGCTAACAACGTCATGTACGAGTTGAGGAAAACCAGGCGGCACGAGAAAAAGGGTGTCAAACGGCGGCGGTTGGCGAGCGAGACGTGGCGCAGAGTGTTCGCGCACGAGGCAAGCGGTTCATTTAAGCGGCGCACAGGCTACTGACATGTTGAGCAGGTCCGCAGGAACGTCCAGCTGGTAGCGAAAATTCGCAGTCGCGGAGCATAATTCTGTATATTCTGAGCTATGCAAAGTCGAGCTAATGTTATTTCGCGTTCAAACCGATCACAGCGCATGAGGCTGGCCTTCAGTGCATCACCGTTTACTGTCTGCATCACTGTTTTCCATCTTCCTGTCACTTATCGATCTTCTCTATGCATCACCTCCCGCACCTCATGTTTTCCTTGCTGTTGCACATTCTGTTTGACCTTGGCGGCGCCCAACCACCTGCTGGCCATGACAGATGCCCTCACACGGCCAGGGGCGAGGCCCAACACGCTCATATCTCTAAACGGGTTCAACCTTTCCATTATCAGCCCCCCCTCGTATACCACGGCCTTTCCCGAGGCCTCGCGCGCACTATGTCTTGAACGAGGCTGGCATGCACCGTCTTTATAAGGTAGACAATCACTTCGTTGCAGGACCACCCCTTGAAATTAGCGCCACTCGCCGCCATTACCGCCCGCCCCTCAACGCTTGTAAAATGTGCCACAATGTCCGTTTTCTCCTTTGCATCGCATGTCCTGCTCCGACTGACACATGCGCATAGATCATCGATGGCCGTTATCACACCGAGTGTGGCCACTTTTACGCCATGGCGACACGTCAACAAGACTGCCTACGCGACAACTGTGTCTTCAGCGCCCGGCACACCCACAGAGGTATGTGCGATATCACCTATATCAGTTCCGCGTGGGTGCTAAAACCCACGACAGGGTGCAGAGCCGCTACTTGCATCCATTTGATGGCTCTTCCAGTTCGGAACCCGATCAGAGTCAGTCCCACAGTAAGCTTTTGGAATGTTCAGCCATTCTTTACATACTAACCATATACTTATTAGAAATGTTCGGATTGTAGGAATATCTTTGGCCGGCTGCAAGGCTCCATCCAGCAACGATGATTTTCGCCCCAAGTTTTTCCTCCATGTACATTATGGATTCTTTACTTATTCCGTATCATCTGCATTGGCGTAGTCCATTGACAGCATTCTCACTCTTATATACTATAATTTAGCAGGTACTGTATATACACTGTTTACCCTTTTGGAATGAAAGAACACCGTCCATTTCGGGGAGTTGTTGTCCTTTCTTCTCGGTTCGGTGATGGCGCCTTGTTCGCTCCTTGTCTTTATTCTGTATCCAGACAAAAGGCTGTCTATATATGATCTCTGTTCTGGGATGCTTCAATTTCTAACATTCCTCCGACCATGCAGCCTCAGACAACCTTCAGTCGTATATCATCTCATGTCACTTGCCTGAGCTCAAACTCGGCCCTAATGCGCCTGCGCTTGCGCCCCGGGTCACAAAAGCCACCTCAATCATCTGCAGATAACTTCGGAGCGACCTAGGAGACTAGAGCACATCAATAACATGTTCGGAGACATGAACTTTGTAAAAGATTGCGAGTTGTCCGGCAGAAGTACCACTCCGGCGTCATATTGACATGTGCCTCTAGGGATTGTGGCCAAGGTGCCTTCTCAGCCTCTGAATATAGCAGACGAGGACCCGGAGCTTGGAGAAGCGGTTACTTTGCCAAGCGAACGGTGTTTCGATGTGCCAGTATCATGGCATCGTCCTGCAGAAGACCTTCACAAGTGCGCATTCAGTCCCTCTTTTCCCACATCCTGTACTTACGGGACAACAGAATAGGCGACTGGTTAGGTACATGACAGCATGCCTGAATCCAATTTTACTCGTGCTCACCGGTTCAACAGAGGACTTTCCATTGGTCACTGTTCAGCGCATCTTGCACATCGTCGACCCCGCACGCACCGATGGGGCTTCAAGCGTGTACACGAGAGGGACGTAGACCGGGAAATCATGCAGTTCTTCCTTTGGTCGAAGCACGAGGGTCCTGGCTCAACGCCTCTCTCACTTGACCTGCGGTTAATGGTCCAGACAAAGTCAGTGATCGTGGCATTCCAACCGCCGTGGGTACTGTCACCTCGCGATATGAAGCAGTTTGCCACTTGTGATGTACGTGATTGAGCCGATATTGTGCGTTCTTTTTCTTACCGGCAGCCCAGGTTCCACACAACTGTATTGATATGGGGAACATGACAAGTAAAGAACGCCTGTGGGCAAAGGTGAGATTGAGTTCTCAATTTACAACGGTCCGTCTGACACGCGCGGCGGTCCGCGCATAGTTGTGGGACGTCTGCGTCCAGAACGAGACCCATTATTTCGTCCTGACATCTTACAATCAGTGGATCTTTGGGGCATTCGATGCTCGTGCGTGACATTTCTCCAACCGTCCGGTTTCCCCGTTCACCCGCGGTTTTTCAGACTGGACTACGGGCTTCGTTAGCCGGATTTTTGACAGTGCTGCTGATACTCCAGTGTTGCTGGTTCCCTCGCTTTCTGGATCGCATCCGCAATGCGATTAACGGGATTTGTTATCCCAAAGGTACGTCCGTTACCAGGTTCTTTAGCCGTCGACTGATCGCCTCAAGGTTGCTCTTTCTCGGGCTTTGCAAGTCCTTGTCAAGCCGCCTAAAATCGACGACATTGATGTCATTATACCAAATGTCTCGGAGTCAAACTGGACGGGGAAAAGCGATGGTACGAGATATTCGCTATCTCGCTCTCCAATCACGGGTGTACTGATCTTCGACGCGTAGATGTCGCGTCGTCCGCCGGCTATTGCGCGTCCACGGTGTCATCCAAGGTCTCCGATGCAGGCGTGTATCCTACAATGGCTCCGATGTACAATCAACCAATCAACCGAGACGCCATCAAGCAGTGGCTGCAAGGATGACGAACTCAACCTTAACTCAAATTCCGGGGCACTCAGCTGCCGTTCCGTCCATCTAGATACTGTAAAAACAAATAAAATTTGCTTCCGTTCGTTTATGCGCAAATCATTGATTAAAATAGGCATGCAGGGACCCACGAACATAAGTCGATGATTCCAGAAGATAGAATACTTATGCAGGCACCAGGGTCGTAATAGTATGCTCCCAAGCTTGGGTAGAATGGAGACAAAGGAAACAAAAAACAAAGGATCCCGAAGTAGCCTTGACTGGTCCATCTGACACGATGGACTACGCGGCCGGCGGACGTTCGAGGTTATTAGAAGATCAGGGCCATGGGCATGCCTGCAGAATCTTTCATTTCAAGCAAACTGAAATTGAGGCTACACGGGACATTATCGATTAGGGCAGCAGTCGTTCAAGGCTCAAATTTGACCAGCTTCGACTTCCATCTTATCCTCGCCATTGGCACCAGGCCTTTCTGATGATAGAGGTGAGAAAGCGCCATGCGTTGATTTCGGAGTCAGTCCTGGATCAACAGGCTGTGGAGGTGGTGGAGGTTGTTGTGGAGGCGGATATGAATGATTAGTTGCGAGCTCGACGAAAGACTTATATATAGGACTCCTTGGGGTACCCAGTGTGGGTGGCGGTACCTAATGAAAGATATAGTACATGCAAGCCGTCGAGACCGAAATCTGCGTACCTGCGCAACGTTTGCTAGATAGGGATATGATGTTAGATCCTGCGCGCCATAGAATTCAAGTAGGATGCTAAGGCACTCTGCATATATCTGTAAGCGAGAGTAGTGTAGTGTAAGGGGGATGAGCCTGACCTGCGAGATCACTCAACGCCTCGGAAGTGAAAGCGAAATGCTCAAGGGCGAACCTAGAGCTCTCAGGTGACAATGGTTTGTGGGATGGTGGCGTTGGTAGAGAGGCCGACGGGGCTGTGTATGAGATGCGCGCGTCTAGCGATGGTGCGTTGGGGCCATCAACAAGCCGCTGCGCCAAAATATAACAAGCAGCGGCAATGATGCGCGGGGGAAATAAGACACAGAGAGGAGTGCGGTATCTGATGCTGTTGAGCCCTAGTCTCAGTAAGGACGTCTCGAGCACTTACGAATCATGAGCAATGGTCCAAGAGGTTTCCTGCACTTTCAAATCATCCTCGTGCGAAGTAAACAAGTCCACCAGAACGCTATGGGGATTGTCGATTCTAAAGTCGAAGCATAACGCTTCGAGGAGGACTTCCTCGGTTTGCAAAATTGCAGATTGACAGTTTTCAACCTCCTATGGCGGGTGTTAAATGGGCTATACAGCTGTATTTAACAGACGTCACTAACTTTGCTGTCCTCTGGAATCTCGGCGACGTCCCGTCCGTCAATCTTGGACTGACAGACGCGGGCAACGTCACGGAGTTTGCGACCGCACTCTTCGGTTTTTGTGGCGAGGAATATGCATGAAGCAGCCACGTCCTGGTTCAGCAAGTTCAGGACGCGAGTAAAGGCCTCGACCGGCACACTAGCTTACTTGCCGGTGGAAGTCCTCGATCGCGAATCTCATGTAAAATCGATGAAACCACGTCGCCGCCGTAAACATGGCAGGAGCCGGACTAGTAGAGCTATGAGGCCAGAGCAGTTCGAATGGGGCAGCATTTCTCTCACAGTTGCAAGGATGACCCTAGACGAAAGAGAAATTCAACCCCGCGAGCACGATCATAGAGCTCTTTTTCGAGAGGCCAGCTCGATGGGGTAGCCAGCAGCGCAGACAGAGGAAAGAGCCACTGGTTCAGAGGGGCAGGGTCCTTGGGTTCCTGCGCGGCTGGCGCTTCATCGCGTGGAGGTGGTCGCATACCAAAGAGCCTTTAAGAGGAGGGGAATCCCGTTTGATTGCCCAAAATGGATTTTATTTTAATTTCGAATTATTAAGCCGTTTAAGTTTCCAACGCCTCCCCGAGTTCCTCAAGTTCGTCAAGGTTGGATGCCTTACTAAAACATACGAGGATGTATCATCTGATTGCTCTCTGTTATTTTACCTGAGACCCGACTTCCGAGACTGCCTGATTCCTGAGCATAAGAGACCTTGGCTAAGGACCCCGCCGACCTTCGGACAGTCGATGCGCGTCTTAGGTAAATTATAACTCGAGTACACCTACAGTCATTGACCTAGGCTTCACGCAAGGGCTCTGAATAACCCCGATACGAAGCTCTGCGATCTCGCTCGGAGGTAGTCATCACCAGTATGTCGACCTCACCGGTGATAAGCAGAAAATATACCTTCCAATCCCGAACCTCCAAGCTCTCGCACTAGGAGGAAAATAACAAAAGACTACCATACGTCATTAGGTCGTTACTGTACACAAAAAGGACTTCGAACGCGCTCATCAGAATTTCACGTCAAGATTTACTAAACTAGTAGCGGTTCCCCCTTGAGCCTGCGCCCTAGCCGCCGCCGCGGCGGCGGCCACCGCGGCCTGGCGACATGCCGGACATAAATCGACGATTTCAGGTGCTTGAATGGTTTCAGGTCGGCTTCAAGCAGACAACTATAGACTCACTGTATTGCTCTGGGAATTGGCGTCTACGGATGACTTGAGCACTTGATACAGACGGTTGACAGGTTACTAACCGTTGCCAGCAGGTCTCCCTACACTTGGGCCACAGTTCGCGGGATGTGCCGCGCTGAATTTGCACCAACGATCGTCGCAGTGTAGCTGGAAGTCAGTGTTCATCATCGGGTCCGTACACGACGTCGACTGAAGGCTAACCGTCACGTCTGGCTAGGCGTCGTGTCAAAAGGGATACCGAATATCGGTCGTCGAGTACTCACCTCTCTAACAAGGTGGCCGCATAGCGTGTATGTATTCTGCACTCTAGTTGAACGGTCGCGTAAGATAGATTAAATATCACGTATGGGAACAGCACTCACTGTCTGTAACGACACATGTCGAACGGGAGAAGGAGAGAATTTGCAAAGGTGAAGATGAAGGCGTAGAAACAAGTGGCTCTAACGTGAAGAGACAGCCTCGCGTGCCACTTTTATAAGGATTCAAAAGGTGTTACTGTAATCGAAATGCCAATAGAAATAACTGCCAATTGGAGCTGTCGGGCCGTGAGTAAAGGAATCAACATCTGTGGCTGCAGTCAAAGGAACCGCACCTAGAATATGTGAGATCCGTGTCTTTTCATCGGCCGTATAGATGCCTGTGAATGGCCTTCGAAATCCGGTGACATCAGCCAGATCCTTAGTTCGAAAATGTTAATAGTGACGCAGGATAGTGGATAGTTCGCGCTTTCGTTCTTGGTACGCGTTCCGCGGAACACCTCTATCCGCTTTCCACGAGATTTGCATCGTTATCCACACCTATCCATCCGATAATTCATTACCCGGAGTGCTTGCACAAATTATCGCTCAGTGAATCACAACGGCGATAGAGGCGATTTTAGAGCGCGGCGGAATAGATTGCATCATTTCTGGTGGAAGACATGGGAGGACATGGGTAAGTAAGATGGTTCGTTACGCTCGTGATGCCCCGGAGAAACACTTGTTTTCCTGATGCACACGCATTAAACGCTTGTTCACCTAGTCCAGAACAACGGAGCCTTTAGGGTCACCAGCTGGAGAATTGGAATAGGCTGGTCACCCTGCAAACATCCCGACGAGATACTGGCTAACTCCCTCTGGGGTGAGACTACCTACGTCCGAGAAGACGAGAGAGATGAGATCAGGCCTAGGACGCGAAGTATTAGCGCGTCAAACTTGAACAAAAAACGTGTCCGAATAGACCTACCTGGTATAATCGACATCTGGATTATTGCGGGCAATTTGTTCTTGACTTATCTTGATTGACGCGGGTGGATCCGAGTCTTTCACGCCTGCGACGGCTGATGACCCCAAAGATGATCCGGGCAGCGTCGTCGGGGGTTTAGCTGTTGAGTTTCGGTGTGCCCGTCCTCGTGGCACCGAGAACGAAAGAAGTTTCGAATTATGAGTGGGAAGGTCGTACTGAGATAATGGGAATAACCGGTGGAACTTGTAACTGACGTGGAGTTGAAGTTAGAGTTATGCCATACGAAAGCCGCATGTTGACTGTACCTTTCAGCGAGCGCGTAGAAGGGCTTGTTGGCCGCCTTCGCAATGATCGCGATTTGGTTACTTCCGACCGCGTTGATGAGTCCGCCACTCTCTACAACAGCTTCGGACCCTACGAGGACAAAATCGACCATATCCATGCTGTAAGCGACAGCAGAGTCTAAAATAACGGTGCTTGGGATACCTGCCGCAGCAAGCATCTCTGCGGTCTTAATACCGAGTCCACGAGGCCTTGCCTCAGTGACAAAGACTATACAGTGCACATGAACAGATGATGGGCCATATGAACCGGAGAAAGGCAAACCTGATATCCGTTTTCGTTTGTGAGCCCACAGGAGTGTCTGCATGACGACTCGCGAGTATGAGTGAGTTAATATCTGATGCCCGGTACAAAGGTAGGTGAAATGGCTCAAATGTTGTTAAGACTTACAACGGAACCATCTTTGATGAAATCAAACGCCAGTTGTGCGATTTTATCCCTGTATGTGAGGGCTTCTGTGACATATTGATGACCTTGTCGAATAAGTTCAGTTTTTAATTCTAGGAAGCTCTGAGTAGACGATTAGAGGGATGATACGAGTTGAAAGTAGGAGCACGCTGACCGAAGCTTCGTGGGGAAACAGAGTGACGAACTCTATGAAGAGCTCGGTGCCGGCGTTGAGACTGATGGAATTCGATGACTGATGTTTAAGAGTTTCCGCGCCGTCCTTGAGTTCCTGGACAAGTTCGAACATAGTCCCGGCTGGGTAGCATTGTTGAAAGCAGGTCCAAGGGGGAGCCTAGACCAACTTACCAGTCGTATTTTCCATGAGTTCTACGAGGGCAAGGATGGCTGCCACAGGCGTTGAGATCTTTGAATCACCTTATGATCAGACACGTGCAGGATGGGCTAATGACACCAACTTGTTCATTTTGGAGTATACGACTATAGGCAGAACGTATGTCGAAGCGAGCGGAGGGGGAGATTAGCGCAGGCATTTGGAGATGATGACCGAGTCAAATTGAGGGTGCAATGACGTTGCCACAGGGCCAACACCGTCACGTGATCCGTAATACAAAAAGCTCTCCGAATGGAGCCGCTTGAAGCTTGGGCTATATGGCGGTTGTCAAGGAGGATGGCTACCCACAGTTTTTGAATGGTAAGCTACTCTATTTCCGCCTCGACTGCGCGCGGTAATTGTTGGTGTAAGTGGGCCGTTGTTAGAGAACTGAATGCAGCCATAAACATGCATGTGAGCCTTGTGCCTCGGTTGTCGGTCGATAGCCCAAAAGTTTCAGGATTGATATTACGATCGGGTTACCAACGCTACGGCAACGGGAATCGGGCTGGATCTTTGTCTGGTAGGATCATGAATGGATGGGCGCAATGCTGAATTTCAGACGACAAATTGAGAACAATGAGAGACAATGAGCAGCACAAATTGAGTAAATTTTAGCAGTCGCAAAGAGCGGGAACAACAGACGATCGGGACACTTTGATTCCGTGGCTGAAATTTTACAAAGGCACGACCATTTTTGAGCAATGCAACCGGCCAAAGTGCAACCGTATAAGGAAAGTTCGGGCCTTTGATTGCTGGAAAAGGGTGATGAAATACGGCCTCGTGCTATGGCCCGGATGAAAAAAATAATAGATCTGCCCTCTCCCCGCTAGGGCGCAGCTGCGCCCTACAAATAGCCTGCCTTGTCGCACCTTGCCTTGTGACTTTATTTACCACCGTCGTCGTCGTCGTCGTTGTGCTCGTCGCCGCCGCCGCTAATCTCTCATTTCTGCAGCTGCTGCCCACAACCAGCCTTATCTGTCCTCGCTGCTGCTCGCTTCCGCCTGCGCACCGCACGACCTTTTTTTTGTATGTCGCAGTCGTTTTCACTTGTTTTGGTGCTCATGGACGCCTCGTTCCAGAACGCGCCTACCTCGCTGCAAACCGTATCATATCCCTGCTTAATCGCCGTATTACCGAGCCATGGCGCCGCCCAAGAATGCCGAGGTCGTGTTCTCACCCGACGTCAAGAACATGGACGAGTGGGCCAAGCGCACTCGTATGTCGCTTACGACGGCCGATGCGCTCGGTGCAACGTATGCGCGGGCCCATCCGTGGTTTGAGCATCTCCGGAACCAGCTCGTCCACGAACACAAGTGGAGAGATGTCAGTCCCCGTGACTCGCGCATGCTCTTTACCCTCGAGAACGCCTCCATCTGGAGCTCGTCGTCGGGCCTCCCAGCAGGCCCGCCGCTCAAGCTGCAGCTGCCTGTTCATGCCAGCTCCTTCTTTTCTCCAGACAGACGCGTCCAATGGCAGATGGTTTTCCACAGTGACACGTTCGAATCTGTCCGCAAAATATGTCCTCCCATTGCCGACATTCTCTTCCTCCTTCAGTGTCTGCTCACAGGACTTGTCACTGTTGTTTTTGAGGAGCACATTCCTGGCAAGGGTATCTATCGTACTACCCGTGGCCTCCCTTCTGCTGCTTGGGTCATTGAAAATCAGACCGCCCTTGTCAGGATCTTTGGCCCAGAACGTTTCAAGGATCTGCATAGAGCCTGCGCAGACACACAGTCTGCATACTCCTTGCAGGTCCTCCCATTCCGGTAAACGTGTTGTCCATGCGTACGCTGGCGTCCTCAACATCTTCCTTTCTGTCGCTTCCCTCATCGCATCGCTGTCATATATTGCTCTCATCTTGCATCACCGTTACTTAGATCGTTACCTACTCATATTCTCATTCTTGCACTTAACTTAATTTCTTTTACTTGGTCCTCATCGCATCCTCCATCTACGCATTATAATTACTCATTCCAGTTCATCGTGTATCATCTTTTCCGCTATTCCAGCTGCTCATTTATTTAGTCTACGTATCCTAGTCCTCTGCTACTTTCGTATGGTACCTCGGCCATTCGCCGGCCCAGCCAGGCGATATAAGAAAAATTATGCTTCCCAGTCTGCCGAATACCATCAACTTGAAGTTAACGTTTCGCGGGCGGCGGTAGATTCCCGCTTAAGTATGGCCCCGGGACCGTAGCCGAGGTTTGATCAGATTTATTTCTCGACTTGTTCCATGACCATGTCAACCACCGTCCTTTGCCAGGCCAAGTCATGCCCCAACGGCTATCCGCCGTCAAGACTCGAATGTCCAACGTGTAGCAAGTCAGCAGCGCCCTTCTCCTCAGTTTGTCCCAATTAAGGTCCTTTACAGGCTTGGGATTCGTGGTTCATTCTTCTGTGGCCAGGAATGCTTCAAAGCTGACTGTAAGCTATTGTTTGAACGAGATCCATGCGTTCTCTGCTGACGATTTTGTAGGGGCAAGTTGTGGTTTATTCAGTATCCGGTACTCGGCTCATATACAGCTGTCCAGAAATCTCACAAGATCGTGCATGCATTGATCACTGCTTCGGCAACCTCGACAGGCGACGCTTTCGAGAGTGGGTCCTGAGCCGACTGTATTTGCTGCATTCATTAACCGTTTCTAAAGAGGGAACGTACAACCCATTTCCGAACTATGAATATACCGGGTCCATGCGACCAGTGTACCCACTCTCGGGCAAGCGAGCGGTTCCGGAGCACATACCGCGGCCAGAATACGCTGATGATGGTAGGGTTATGAGTCTTGTCCACGGCTTCAAGACGATTATGTGAGCTTAACGTCTATTTTTTTCAGGCAAACCCATGGCCGAAGTTAGAGCCTCCGGAGGACCTCCGACGATATTGACTTTGGAAGAGCAAGAAAAAATGCGCACAGTTTGCAGGGTGCGTCTTATCCGCGCTCATCTCGGTTTCCGCATCTTCATATACTTTCTACAGCTTGGCCGCGAAATTCTGGATCTTGCCGCATCGCATGCGAAGCCCGGCATAACGACCGATGAAATCGACGAAATCGTTCACAACGCCACAATAGAGCGTAATGCTTACCCCTCGCCTCTGAACTACCGCAACTACCCCAAGTCGACGTGCACGTACGTCCCTGATACGTCGTGATCTGCCTAGCCGCACTTATGTAGTCTCTAGGTCTATTAACGAAGTCATCTGTCACGGAATTCCCGACAAGCGAAAACTCAAGAACGGTGACATTATCAACATTGGTGTGTATGCTCGGCCTTGTCAGCCTCAGTAAAGCTTACTATCCGCAAGACATCAGTCTCTACTACGACGGTAATTATTCCTTCGTGCCAGACTTCTATTCTCTTACCCTCACACTCAAGGTTTTCACGCGGACCTCAACGCGACTTACGGCGTAGGGGAGATCGATGAAGAGTCCAAGAAGCTCATTCGCACAACCCGAGAATGCTTGGACGAGGCTATCAAGATCTGCAAGCCCGGTGCTCTCTTCCGAGACATAGGCAAAGTCATGTATGTGCCTCTTCTTCGTGCGCCGAGGATTTATGGACTGAGATATCCGCCGCCCTATCCGAAGTGAGCCTATTGCACGCGCGAACGGATGCGCGACGGTGCGCAATTACACAGGCCACGGAGTCAATGCTCTGTTCCATGGCCCGCCCAACATTCCTCATTACGCAAAAAATAAGGCCGTCGGAACGATGAAACCTGGCATGGTGAGTAACGGCTTCGGAACGTGCGTTCAACTTAA
The DNA here is from genome assembly GCA_015501595.1 of Hymenopellis radicata. NCBI lineage: Eukaryota > Fungi > Basidiomycota > Agaricomycetes > Agaricales > Physalacriaceae > Hymenopellis > Hymenopellis radicata. The sequence goes on along the minus strand of JADNRX010000002.1, from coordinate 253,162 downwards.
CTCATTGACTGTGGCGTAGGCATTCACCATAGAACCCGTAATCTTCGTTCTAGCCTTCTCTATTTCCCAACTGAGATTTCCTTTTAGATGATCAATCTTGGAACCAACTGGGGGGACACACATTGGCCTGATAACTGGACTGCGACAACGACAGATGGCAAACGCAGCGCTCAATTCGAGGAGACATTGCTGTGAGTTTACTCATGTCCACGTTCAAAGGTGATGCTCATCCCATGATAGAATTACAGAGACTGGCGTAGAGGTGCTGACGGCTGGCACGCGAAAGGACTACTATTAGAGTACACATCGTGTTATATCCTCAATTGGCCTACAAGCGGCGTTCCCTATACTTCCGAATGTCCCTATACTTCCGAATGTCCCTCAGTTTATCCAGATAAACTGCGTACAACAGGTACTACTCGTAATACAATCGAAGAAACAAACTATGCTAAGTATAAAGAGAGAGTCCATGGAATCACTACCTACTCCTCGTGCTGCTTAGCATTTCTTCGACGCATATCGTCGTTGAGAGTGTCCGTAGCCGTCACAAAGTTCTCCTCCGGGTCCACTGTAGCCAGGACGTCTACCGGCACATTATTTGACAGGCTCGGACGTCGATTCCTATGCCCTTGCCGAAAATGAATGCCATCCAACTCCGCGGTTGGACTCTCGACTGGAGAAGCGACAGCAGGCGGCGCCGCAAATTGCAGGCGTAATTTTTGTAAATTTGCGTATGAGTTCGTTCGACTTCGTGAGTTTATACCGGACGCGCCGTCATCATGCGTAGGAAGGTAGCCAATAACGTTGTCGTAGTCACCAGCGTCTTCATCGTCGGTATCTTCTGGTGTTCCGATGCGACTGACTTCGTCGTTTCCGCTCCACGCACTGGTGCCGCGTCGAGCACTCCGACTCCATCCGAACAACCGCTCGTCGATCCATGTCATAGGATGTGTGAGGCCGAGGCCCTGAGCATCCACAGCGCCAGTGTTACTCTTCCTTCTCCAGAGGCCAGGTTGTCCGCTGGAAGGTGGCGCAGCAGCCGATGGTAACATACGGAACTGTAAAGAATTCAGAGAATAAGCTTCGGGTAATGCGCATCAACTCACGCCATCAAAGTCGGTGTATAATTTAGGTCCAAAGTCGTTAATAACATCGGCAACTTCATTCGAGAGCTGTGTTCGCATCTCTTTCAGTTTATTGAGCGATCGTTGCTGGCCAGGAACAAGAGCGATGATCAAAGGATTCAATGATCTGTAAAGCTAGATGAGGAGGGAGATGATTCCAAGAACAAGTTGTCACCCACTTCAAAACGTCAAATCCAGCTTCACCAAATTTTAATGCAGCGTAATTCATAAAGGGTAGGGTAAAGGCAACGATGAAGGGAGTCATTAGCTTCCACTTGAGTGGAAAGTCGGCACGAATCGCCAGAAGAGTTGCGAGGAAGGCGTAGAACCCGTATAATACGGGCGCTACACCCAGAGAAATCAGGACTTTCCAGGTAGCAAGGACATCACGTCCTGCAATTTTTACAGTCGACTCAGCAAGAGCCTCTGTACATGACTGTTAGATCGCACATTCCAGATATTGAAGTATCTCACCTTTTGCCTTCTTTCGAGAGAGTATGGATGCTGTTATGAAGATGGGAGCATTGAGAATGCTTCCAGGCAACGCGAGGATCGCCCAGGCCAGAAGGAGAAGAATGCGATATGTGAGAAGTCCTAGAGTTTTCCAGCTTGCCTTCTTGGCTCTTGGAACCTGGATGCTACTTGGTCAGTGACTACTATCAGTTCGAATGTCTTGAGCAGCGAACCTGATGGTCCCGCAAGCCAAGATCGCGAAGGAGACGATTATACTTCAAAACATCTTTGCGAAGTTTATCGATTCGTGGTTCGTCCTTGAAGGTTGTGTAGCCCTCCAAAAGCCTTCTGTTCAATTCGACAACTTGGCCGAGAGTCATGTGTTGACCAGGCGTTTTGTATAATCGTCGTGCTGCTTGTATCATCTAAACCACACGTTCAGCAATCACGGTTTAACTCGCCAATAGACTCATACCATGAGCGTGTCGTAGTCAGGAGCGCGAACCGTGACAGTCTTGAGTGCGTCGTAAACAAGATTCAGGAATTTCTGAACGGCTTCACGTTTGTTATCACCACCTTGCTTGAACATCTCGACCAGCTCATCGGGAACATCTAGAGCAGTGCCGAACTCAACCACAGCACGAGATCGGAAGCGGTGCGCATGGAAGTATGACAACCCCACGGGTACAATTTTGACACGAAGCTTCGGGTTGTTGGCCATGGCGCCGAGTGCCATGACAGAGACGCCAGCTTTGAGTGGGAGTAGATCAGTCCTATCGTGGCTACCACCTGAAAAGACCGTTAGTTGCCAGGCATACATACGCAGTTCAGACAGCCCACCTTCGGGGAAAATGCCTATGCTGCCGTTATTCTGGAGACATTCGTACACGTAGCGATACATTTCCTGTTGATCGACGAAGGGGAGCTTCTTGAATTCCAGTCCAGTCTTGCCCTCAGCGTCGAGTTCAGCAAGCTTGTCGCGAACTTTGGCGGTGCCCTTTTCCCCTCCAAATTCACGTTTAACTCGCAGTTCGGTGTCTGAGATGACTTGGACAACCTCAGCAAGCAAGGACCCAATTGATTTTGGTAGGAGGATCTGCATCCGGGGCGATAATTCCGACGTGAAGCGAGTTCCGACACCGAGAACGAGGCATGGGTCATCAGGAGATAGACGAAGAGTACCAGTACCGGGGCTGGCCGAATCTGCTGCTCGAGACACAGGGACTTTTACACACAAGTCAGCTCATAGAGAATGATATGGACGAGGAAAAAAGACGCACTACTCTCCATCAGTCGACTAAAGAAACCGACAGCTTTTCGACGCATACTCTTCGCGGCGGTGAGGAACTGGACATGGCGATGACTCTCCTTGTAGACCTCGAGACTGAGCAGTAATGGATCCAAAAACTGGGTAGAATGAGCGTTTTATCCACGAAAAAGAGCAGTGCGGACCTGATTATTGTGAGGAGCTCCAACGAAGATAACCGGACCTGTTCGGGGAATATTGAAGGCACCGCGGGGCCTAACCTCACGGAAGAATATCTGGGTGACGATGCGCCAGAAGAGCATGGCGGCATCGTAGCTAAGATGGGATTTCTGCTTGGCCATGGTGGCAGGACGCAAGTTGCTTCGGGGATCCTAACTCACGCGCCCTTCCGTCATTCCGATCATTCACTACTATATAGTAGCCGGCTATCCAGATAAAGAGGTACAAAAAATGCAATGTATACAGTAGTGCAAATGATGATATCAGTATTAAAAAAAGAGGTAAGTGCATGAGCAGTGGGTATGCAGAATTACTACAAAGATGTCTTCGTAACGGAAGGCGTGATACGTGAGTGTGTAGAGTCCGTGCTCGATCTATATTGGAACAGGTTATGTAGTTTCGACAATCGGTCCTGATTGTCTGGAAGATCATGCTGCATCCGTTGGGGAGAGGTAGGTGACCTCGGTGACACCTCTGCACTGCGACGGGCCTCTAGGCTCTTGCGAATATCTATACTCCGACGGCCTTCCAAGCTATGGCGTGTCTCGATACTCTGCCGAGTTGATGTTGGCTTGCTACCATTCTCCAGCTCTATTCACCAATGTATGAGCTACTATCGCAGGTGTGAGCAAATCAAGGGACTTACTGTCAAACGCATCCAGGACAGCGACATCCCTCTCCTTATCTTCTGCAGCGCGACTGGCAAGTGCGCGGGTGATATACTTGCGGAATGCGGCACCTGTGGAGTCAAGCATCTTGTCAACCCTGGGGCGTTTGCTTGGATGTGCCTTCAAGAAGTGATGCAGTTCCGTAATACCCTCTTTGTGTAAAGCACCCGTCGTCTCACTGGAAATGTGACCAATGATCTGCAGAAGTTGAGCGTCTGGATCAGGTTCGTCGGAGGGTGGAGAAGTCGCGCCGTTGCCGTTGTATGACGAGACACTGGGACTAGTGCGGTGGCTGGGTGCAGACGACTGTCGAGGAGATGGAGCTTCTGACAGAGTTTCCTGAGGTGACATCGGTCGACTGGACGTCGTTGACAATGGACGAGGCGCGGATTCGATTTCGGTATCCATTAGACGAGGTGCTGCTTCCTGTTTGGGTGCAGAGTTGAGGATACGATAAACGTACGGGTAAACGATCGTCGCGGAAGGGTCATCGAACGACGCGGAAAGGAAGTCGTATACATCGTCACCATAATGTGCTTTTGAAAGAATCTGTCAAGTAAAGTAATTGCGAGTAACAAGGGCACTTACCAACGACGTGTTGTATGATGACCTTGATCGTTCTCAACGGCATATCACCACATGGAACCTTGTTGGTTGCTCGGGCCCGCCATTCGTTCGGCGGTACAGATTGTAGAAAGTGCTCAATGGCTGGGAATAGTTCCACTGGGTCTAACCTCTGCTCTGTCAGGTCTTGGGGTATACTGCGTGCCAGCTTCCAGACACATTTTAGCACCAGTTCTGCGACCTTGGCCTCCCTAGAATCCGGCGCCGTGCCGTTGCTCGGGAATGGTTTCACGACCTGGAGTAGTAGGATGAAAAGAGCTCTGGATATACGTTAACAAACAGGTTGTTAGGGAAGCATAAAGCAACTCACTTGAAGATAGACATTCTTCGTCCCGTGGCAAACAGACGCAGAATTATCATGTTGATGAAACGGGATAGATCTTTGACCTTTTTGACCAAACTGTCATCGGTCTCGAGTAGTCGCAACGTGAGCTCCTCTAGTAACGAAGTAAGTATGTCGACAGTGAGCGATTCCGCAAGGACGGTATGGTCGCAAAAGTTGTTCAGCGTCTGAATTAAGTGCTTCGCGAGGCGGAAGTTCTCGTCCAGAATGAGTTCGTCAGGATGCTCGAACACGTGGGCCATCTGTAGAGTTATAGTCTCAACTAGACCTTCAGCGTGCTCTGCAAGCTCGCGATATGGAGCGCCTCCATCCGGACCTGCAGACAATACTCGTTGCACCTTCTTCAAGGCATCGACACTTCTTGAAGGGTCGCTGCTGAGGATACTGGAAATGGTGACGGTGATGTCTGCAGCGTCTTCGGGTTCCTCGACTTTGGGCGGTGGAGGCTCTTCTACTTCTGGAGGCTCGGGTGGCTCTTCACGTACTGGTGGCGCGAATACAGCTCGCGGTCGGCCGAGACGGGAAGGGAGTAGGGTTTTGGGTCGACCAATTCCTGTAGGGGAGGATGGCACAGCTTGTGGGCGAGACAATCGAGATGGAGACGCGGGTCGTTGTGAAGCCGCGGGAGGTGACAGAGGCCGTTGCCTTGCAGGTGATGGTGGGCGAGCGAGCTTCGAAGGACCAGGACTGCCAGGACGGGGAATGCCTCCAAAGCGTGAGCCTGTAGCGGGCGATCCAGGGCGCGGAATACCAGGAAGACGAGATGTTGTGGCAGGAGATTCTGGACGTGGAATGCCGCCCATACGAGAGCCTGTTGCCGGAGAACCCGGACGGGGAAGGGCGGTGAGACGCGCTATTTGAGGAGGAGCTAAGGGTTCCACATCGTCGTGACTGCTGGGCCCAGCCACACGTCGTAAACGCTCTTCTAGCTGCGTCTTGTCCTTTGGAGGTAACGGTCCAATTAAGGACCATACCTTCTCTCCGACAAGCATATAACCTTCGCTGTTATGGGCGGTAAGCAGCGGCGAAGAACACAGTAATGCACGAACCTTATGGCACCCAATGCAGACTTCCGGACTTGCGAGTCTTTATCTGCTATCATAGAAGCAAGGACAGGGAAAGTCTTCGTTGGTTCGCAAGCTCCCATTCCTGACTTCTTCAGGATTCCAGCAATCTCATCGAGTGTTCCCTGACGAGTCTTAGCCACCTTTGACTTTAAGCCGTAGTCCAACAGAAGCTGGAAAACCCGACTATATGCATACACCTTCGGCAGACTCTGTATTATTTGTTGTACACGTATTCGAACCGGTTCCCGAGCATCACCAAGCTATGAAATACCATTAGAATGTAGACTCTGCGACGAAGCAACTCTGGCATTACCTTGTAAATCATGGTGGGAATGAAACAAAGTGCTTCATTATCAGTCAACTGATGATTAGTCGCGCGAAGGAAAGCAAGAACAGTTTCCACGAGCTCCAAACACTTGGAGATGAGATTCGGCTGAGGCTCATGCGCCTTGATTGATGCATACTTGAGAGGAAGATCGAACATGGCTAAGCAGATCCGCTCCATCCTATCGTCTCCTGACTGTGCAGAATTGTAGAAGTCGCACAGAGTTGTAATGCCGGCAATGTGGTCGTTCACCGCGTTGTGGTCGTGGCTAAATAGACGAGCGACTAGCTCCTTGGACGCATGAGGTTCCATTTGACCTTGTAACGCCTCCGCGAGATCCTTCCTAGTGGGACCGCTCTCGTTAACCCACTTTTGGGAATCTTTCCCACAGCGATTCTTTCGACCCTCCGCGTTAGTGCCAAATAGAGGATAGGAAGAAGACGCCATGTCTTCGGAAGCCATAGGTTTAGATAAGGAGGAAGAGGGGGCTCCTGGTCGCTTCAAGCCCATTGGCGCTTTAGCGAGGCGAGATGTGGTTGCCGTAGGATCAGGAATGGATTCTGATCGTGACTCGGGGCGACTAGTACCTTGCGGCAGCTTGCGTCGTACACCAAGCATTTTGCTACCTGGTCTCGAAGGGCCGGACGCACTCGGTGGAGGGGATTCTGGAGGAGGAGAAGGTGTCGCAACAGCCACGGGAGCTGCTTTGGCAGCTTTCGAGGGTTTGGAGGGAGGGCCGCTCGATGGCGCAGCCGCGGGTGCATTTTGTCGAGCTGCTTGGATGATAGGAACTGCACTAGTCCGAGATGCGGGTTTTAAAGAATTGGATTGTTGCATGACATAGTCGAAACCGCAGCAGGTAATCAGTGTGGGCAGAAGACCAACCGCACTCTTGCGAACGTCGCCATTGCGGTCATCTAACGAAGAAACGACTTGAGCAGCCCATGTACTAAGATCAAGGGACGTAGTCGGAGGGTGTTCCTTGAACCATTCGTTCAGCCAGTTCAACAGAGTTCCTTTCTGGACAGGATTTGTCGTCTCTAAACCGGTGTGTATACCAGGAACCATTGCCTCGAATCCTTCGCAAGCGGTGGCAATAGCATTCAATGTCTGGAGAGCAGCGTTTCGAACGGGGGCCTTCTGGTCGGAGAGCACCGTACAGAGAGGATGGACAAAAAAGCGGTTATGCTTCTCGAATGGTTTACCCATGCCAGTGGCTATTCTGGCCACGATATCTAACGCGAGCATCTGGACGGCTTTATTCGTGTCTGTTACTCGCGCCTTGAGAATTGCAGAAATCTCGCCTAGGTTGCGTTAAGATGAGAGCCAAGAAATGAAAAAAAGTCCTTACCCATGTTGGGTTTCAGGCGTTTGTTGCTACCCTGGTCGAGAATAGCTTGGAGTGCTTCAAGAGCTTCCTTCTTCGTCTTCCAAGCATCACTCTTCGCGTCGGCAAGTATGGTAGTGCCCTTCATAAGACCATCGAGCTCCACGCGAGGGAACAGGTCATCCAGAGCATCAGCACCTCCAGAAGCCGCAGCGCCTCCAGATGATGTTGAGGCAACATTCGCGAGGTCGGCTGAACTACGCGTCGGTTCGGGAGGAGCAGTGCCTTCAGTCTTCTCGAATTCCGCAGTTATGGTATTCAGAAGCTGGGGGTTCAAGTCTTGTATGAGATCCTTAATGCCTGAACGAAGTTAGAAATACAGTGCCGGTCCTCAGTTATCACTCACTAGGTCCCGCGAAAAGCTTGACGGTCACCAACGCTTTAGTGGCACTTGTTCGGACAGCAGCATTAGAGTTTTGCAGTGCGACTTTGAGAAAATCGATGAGACTGCGCAGAGATACCCCAGCGATGCCGAAATCTGTGAGGGCTCCGGTAATCCAGGTGATAGCATCGGCCAAAACTTTGGGAGCTTTCTGCTTCGACAAGGGATCATAAGCTGGAATTATATCTCAGTTAGCTGCTTCTTAACAAGCGACGAAGCCGACCTTGATTTAGAACGAATTGAAGGGAAGTCTTCTCAGCGCACGCTATGAGTGCGTCGCCAGCAGGTTTCTTCAACTTCATGTCGCCCAATTTCTCGCTCATATGGGGAACACATAACGCTGCACAAGATCGTCCAAACGTAGGACATCGTTCAGCAAGCGTGCCACAGATTGCGTAGATCTTGGCCGAAACCTAATGGAAGCATATATATATTAGAAGGGACATCAAAAATGAACCAAAAGATAGCGTACCTGGAAGTTCTTCTCTGACCACCCCTTCTTTGCAAGCGCTCGTACTAAAACTTCCGCGTCTAGCTCGTCTATGACGCCATCGACCCAAGGAGCTAACTCGTCCAGCGCTGCTATACGCGTTTTCCAGTTGGCATCGGCAAAATCCGTGAGAATGGACGATGGTATGAGGTCCGCGGCTAGAGCTTCCGCGTCTTCTGGAGTGTGTTTGTATTTGAAGGTGTCCAAAGCACCTGGCGCGCTTGGTGCGGCCGGTTTCGATGGCTTGGAAGACACGGCTGCAGGAGGGAGCTTTTTCGGAGCAGCAGCAGGCGCCGCAGGGGAGGATGCGCTATCGGCACCTTTCGCTTTCGCCTAAGGGCATCGCGTTGAGAAGACAAAGATGGTATACCAAAGAAGACTCACCGTGAGTCGAGCAGGGGGCTTTGCAGCAGGCTTTTTAGGTGGAGATGGCTCTGAGGGTTCTTCTGCAGCCGGAGCAGGCTTGGAAGCAGGAGCACCCTTCTTCTTGGCAGCGGCGGCAGGTGGTGGCGCCTTCGGAGGCGCCTTTGGTGGGCCGCCCGATCCAAGTTTGCTTTTAACTGTCGCTTTCTCGTACGCTTCCTTGATTTTGGCCTTGCGGACATCCGCAACACTTTCGACGATCGCGTTGAGAGGTCGCTCCCCGACCATCTTCATCAAAGTACCTAAACATACTGCTGCTTCGTTTCGGGCACCTTCGGCACTGTCTTCCAAAAGGGCTACGAGAGATTCAGAAAGAGGTTTAATCTGGGCCTGTTGAATCGGTGAAGTAGCGGAGGCTAGAGAGCGACCCAGAAACTTCAACGTCCCCTCCTTCACTTGAGGATTTTTGGAGCCCAATGCGGCCCCAAGGTCAGGAATAATGTCGGCAAGTGTGGTCTAGACAATAATGAGTACAATCATCAGGCTCAAAATGCTGCTCTTACTGTCGCAAATATGGCGTCTAACGCGGCTCCGATAGTGTCTGTGACATTAGCCTTCCTCTCCTTCAGTCTTTCCAGCATCGGAGGAACGACCATTTCGTGGTATCTTGCGAAAGAGGACATAAGTCCCTTGGCCAGGTGTTCCATACACGTAGCTGCAGTCATAACACAATTGATGTTCGCGTCCGATTGGATTCGAGCAGCTAGCGACTTTGCGAGATCGCCCAGCTCCGTGGCCTCTTTGATCCGAGGTGTTGAAGAGAGAAGTGTGGCAACTTCGTCTAGGACTTCTTTACGATCCTTCCACTTGGATGAGGCGAGGGCCGCTTGTAATGAGGAGGGTAGTTTGGGAACGACATCGACAGGTTCAGCGAATTGACGTGGATCCATCATAACAGGTTCTAAATGGGTTATTGAGCGCGACATGGCGGGAAATCCAATGATACTGACTGACCTTGTTCACCGTCGGGGGCGTCATCGGGGGCATCATCTGCATCAGCAGTTTCCGCTTCTCTAGCTGCTGTTCGCGTCAATCTGTCTGGTTTAAGTGTGCCCTTTCCTTTCCCGTCCTTGTCCAATGATTCAAAGGATTCCTTGAGCTCCTTGACCTGAACAGGCTTCAGATCGGCCAACCATGAGTCGATGCCGGGACCTATGTATTGGTAGAGTGTCTGGGTGAGGGTAGTTCCTTCAGCACGAACAGTTTTGTCGCTGTGGGAAAAGATCTTTGGGAGAACTTTAAGAATCGGAGGTGGGGGAGTGACTTGTATACCGAATGCTCTGGGTCAATGCATCAGTGCAAGCTGGAAAAGGAAAGCGGGATAGAATGTACCGGACAACTTCTCTAAGTGCGAGAACACATCCTGACACGGTCTTGGGCTGCTTTGCCGCGAGGCCGACTATCAAGTCATTCTAGTTGTGAGTCAGCGATGAGGCAGGATAAGGTGGAGTGAAGCGACGCACTACCACGCCAGCACCACTGTTTTCGATTTCAGTGAATTGCAAAGCCAGCTCAACTGCCTGCGCCTTTGTTCCCGCCCGCGACGATCCGTAACATTTATCCACCAATGCAGGCATCACGACCTCCCGCGTCCTGGCTGCTGTTTCCCCTGCAAACTTGACAAAGGCGACAATGCACTCGAGACCCTTTTCCTGTGCGACGGCATTGGAGTCTATGGCGATCTTTTTGAGGATATCTGGATTGCTGGTATATGGTCTGAATGCGGGATCGCTGTCGGACGCGGTCGATTGAAATGTTTTGACTAGCTCGTTGTAGCCGTGTACCCGCGCCTTCCAGTTCTTGTTTGATAGTCGGTCGGCAATGGAGAGCGCAGAGAAGTCTTCCTCTGGTGGTGGTGCACCATCCATGGGGGCGTTAAGGCAAGGTTGAAGCTCAGCGTCACGTGCTGATTTTCTTCATCTCCTGCACTCATATGAAGGTTGCTAAACGGTCGGGGGCTCCTCTGCAGGTGACTGCCATTTATTCTATCTAATTTCATCTTTTCATTGCGACAGTAGCAAGCTGCGAAACGGAGGAAGACTGCCTCTGAGAAGAAAGGAAAAGACAAGGCGGCAGACCGTCCTGTCATTCCTATTCCAGTCGCCGACGACGATGATGACTCCAATTTATCGGAACAGGATCTAGACCTCCTGGAAAACTATGGTGTGGGTGCTGGATTTCTGAAAAGTCTTGACCAAGATGGCATAGCGCGGTACATGCTATTTGCTACTTTCGATCATTCACATTTTCTAACGAAAATCACAGGAGCAAAAAGGAAACCGCCCGTTTACATCAGGTTAACAAACCTATTCGGCAGAAGGCTGATACCGATGACCTCCCTTCTATACACTCTGACTCTGAGGGTGATGATGAATCCTGGAGCTCTGGCATTGACCATGATGAACTATCTTCCCCTACCCACGACGTTTCCGACGACTCTGATGCTGAGATGCCGTACGAGGCGGCCCCCGCACCTCATTCCGAGAATCCAAAAAAACTACAGTGCAACGCCTTCCTATCAAACTCGTCGATGGGAGTATAAAACAAATGGGAGGTCAGCCTGTAGAAGCTGACACGGCGGAGTCCGAAGACGAAGACGAAGAAAAACCATCGCTCCCGGTGACCACTTGGAAGCGTTTAGAAGACGTCTCTACTGGCGCGCGGTTTGGCCGAGCCTCTGTCGTGGACGTGTTAACAAAGGGTTCGCGGAAGACGCGTATTCAACAAGCCAAAGACCAAATAGCTGGCATCTGCCAGGACATAGTCGCGGAACCGGAGATGAGCGTACGTGTTTGTATCCATTCAGAAAGACAGAAAATCGACCTTGAATCTAGTTAGGACTCTTAAGGCGTCTACACGTATTTGCGTCAGAGACAGTCACTAGTCCAAGTCATCCAGAGCCCATCAAAAATGATCCTATGATTCGAAAACTAGCGATCCTGTCCCAACTAGCAGTCTTCATTGATATCATCCCTGGCTACCGGATACGTGCTCTTACAGACCAGGAGAAATCTGAAAAAGGTCAGCCAACAGGTTGCTCGTACACGTGAATGGGAGCAAGGCTTGGTCGGAGTATACCAGAACTATCTTCGTATCCTTGAAGCCGAACTCAAAGGTGCGGTCCCTCCATGAACAACGTCTAGCATTTCTGATATGAAAATAGCGCAAAGTGAGCTCACCGATGCCGCTCTACAATGTCTCTGTACACTGTTGAAAAAGGCGACTCATTTCAACTTTATTGTGAACGTTATGGGGTGTATTGTCGGGCGCTTGAGCAAGAAGTCATGGAACAAGGTCAGCAAATTCATCAATCTTGTTTACATACCTCATGAGATTCCCCAGTCCTCCGAGCTTTGTATTGACGCTGTTATACACGTCTTTCGAGCCGATCTGACTGGTCAACCATCGCTCGAATTGGTCCGTTTACTCAATCGGATGATCAAAGAACGGAGATACAACATACACCCTAATGTCTTGTCGTGTCTACCCTTCCTACGCTTAAAAACGGAGCTTTCCGTTCGTGCCTCAGATTCCAAGACGGACAAGCCAGCACCGGTCAAGAATGGCAAACGCCCAACCGGTGCGGCCAGGCGAAAGATTGGTGATGCGCCACATGTCAGCAAAAAGAACGCAAAGATCTTGAAAGAGAACAAGGAAATCGAAAGAGAATTTCGCGAGGCAGAAGCAGAGGTGGACCGAGAACAGCGAATGTCCACGGTCAGTCCGATGCCTTAGATTGACGCACAAGACTCATGCCAATAACAGCAAACAGAAACTCTCAAACTACTCTTCGTTCTCTACTTCAGCATCCTCAAGGCGACCTACCCGACACCCCTACTTCCCTGTGCTCTAGAAGGAATCTCGAAATTCGCTCATCTCGTCAATATCGATTTCTTCAAGGACCTCTTGCAGGTGTTGAAGAAGCTTATTCAAGAAGATGATGAAGACGACGATGAACTCATCTCCTCGACTCATCGGCGGTTATTATGTATCATTACTGCCTTTGACCTGCTCTCTGGACAAGGTGCGTCCAATGATCGCTTTATACTCTACAGCCGCTCATCTCAAGAACAGGCGAGGCGCTGAACATCGATTTAACTGACTTCGTGTCCCATCTTTACACCATAATACCGCCTTTGAGCTTGGCCTCGGACATCGATAGGCCTATCGCGGAGCACGGGGGTGGAACTTCCTCCTTGGCGAACAAACTCTTCCGCGCTTTGGACATTGTATTTTCACCGCGATCCCTCGGCGCGACTGCGCCTTCCTGGCGCTCCGCTGCATTTGCGAAGCGTTTACTTGGTGCCTCACTCCACTGGCCACCCACATTGGCGCTGCGGTCTCTCAATTTCGTTGACGGCTTAATTCTCAAGGACGAGAAATTAGAAAATCTTCTTTTTACGGAGGAGCGCAGCCTTGACGGAGTATACCGTCCGGATATTGACGACCCGCAACTGTGCAACCCTTTCGGGACGTCATTTTGGGAGTTGTATGCCTTACGGGACAATCATTATGACACCAACGTACGCGAAGAAGCGCAGAAGATTGTCTCGCGGGCGCAAGCAGGTCATTAATGTGTTGTATGTACATGATAATTCATTAGTCTGAGCCTCCTACACGACATCTCCGAACATGGTACAACAAAGTTAACTAGGAAGAAATGGTAGGGCTACAGTATGTTCATCCGTCCCCCTTCAAGTACCAATCTCAGATTGGGCGGAAGAAGCGTGCTTTGGGGGGGTGGGAAACACTACAGATTACAGGTCCAGAAGAAAACTATAGATAAGGAATAAAAGAGCATATGATATAGACAAAGTTCGAAATAGGGAATCGTAGTTAGTGGTGATTGAGAGCTTGGGGCGTTAGAGCAGCGGACAACGACGTGTGTTGGTATGCGGGTAGCGTTGTTTGTGACATCGTCGTGTACCCCGGTGTATGATGGAGGCTAGAGCCGGTCGACAAAGCTTGCAGGGGAGCGGCGGCGCAACCGGTGAGCGTGGCAGTGGGCAGTTGAGACGGCGGATTCCGGTCTAGATCGTAGGTGATACGGAGGAGCGTCGCACCATCGACGACGACATCCTGGACAATGATGTGTTTCACGGCTTAAGAACGAAAAAGTGTCAGCGTCCAACACCATTAACACGATCATCCAGACTCACAACTGTCAAACCACCGGCAACTGGTTAAACCGGAAAAGCCCAGAACAACATTTGGGCAGCCAAGCTCGATGCTGGAGATGTTGAGCTCCTGCATATTGTTCTCCGTGCAACGATCTCCGGCGAAAACCTTTGTCACGCAATGACCCGCACGCCTCCAAACAGCGGCTAGACATAACTTGACCGAAAAGCCGTGGACGTTGGGCGGAAACCGTGCGTCATCTTTAGGCGCAAGCGATAGCGCAATGTTGAGAGACACAGGTAAAGGCGAAGGCGGCGGCACCAGTACGTCTACGTCAACAGTAAACGCGGGCATAAATTCCGTCGCTACTTCGACCTTTGTGACTCGATTCTGCGGTGAAGCGGGAGGCCGCGGAACGCTATTCACGTTGGACAATGGCAAGTGATGGTGCCCTTGGGCTTGTCCGCCGCCAAGTAGATGTTGCGGAACATTTTCGTAAGAAGAGGGTGCCACCGCTGTATTGCGGGAGGAGTGCAGGGTCCCGGACGCGAAATTCTCCGCATCGTGATTCCTAGCATGCGGCCGTGGACTTGACATGGGTAAAGGTGCGGGATCACAGGTATACGGCGAAGAGTTGCTCAACATTGAAGCAACTGAGCCAGGCGATGAAGAGAAATCGGATCTCCGTTCAGAAAACACCGGAGAGGCGCAAGACGATGAATCGGAATCATCAAAGTCAAGCGGGATGGCATGGCTTAGTTCGGCTTTGATGTCTTCGAAGCGTGGGTGGGATCTGTCGAAGAAGTTGTCTTCTGGTGAGACGTCCGTAAACATATCTTCAGCTCCAGCGACAAGATAGTAGTCTATTTTGGGTAATCAGAACACAACTTGAGTCAAAGAAGCTGAGTTACATTCGCAGCCCTTCCACATATTTCGAAGCACTTGCAGGTGACTTGCGACCTGCTTTTTCGTTCTCGAAACGCCATGTTTTAAGAGGTGGTTGACAAGATACTGGTTGCGAAGTTTTTTCTCCCTCCGGTCGAGACATAGGCATTGGGGTGTGACATGTATTCCTCGAGCCCTAGGGAGTTTGATGAGAAGATGTTGTTGCATGAAGACGCTAGCATACCTTGTTTAAAGATCTGTTCAATGTCACTCGGCCATACTTCCTCTCCAGTTCCCTTGATCACCTTGTGATGTTTACGCCCAGGAGTGAGGGACTTGGAGACGCCAACTAGTCTACGCGACTTGTTGGAAGGCTTAGTGTCGGCATGACCTCGGGGAGCAGGCATGTCGCGGACTGGGGGATAGATGTAAGGGCGGACGCGGGGGAGAGGATTGGAAAAGCGAAAACCCGGGCGTCCATGGCGTTATATAAGAGAGATTTGGCTTTGATTCGGGGACTGTGTACACGGGTTACAATTGGAGTCCGTGACGGTACAAGAAGTGACGCGATAGAGTTAAGATCCGATAGGAAACTATTTTGGAAGGTCTGAACCATTGTTCTGGAGATGGTGAATAGAGTGTACCTGGCAGATGGGGATCGGGGTGGACAGCACCGTGTATGTCCATCAAGGCTGGCCGTGCGTTCGAGACACACCATCAGTACACCATCGGTCCGATGACCAATTTCCGACACAGCTCTAGCAAAGCGGACGTAGCGGAGCTTGAGAACGAAAAACAATTGCAAGTTATTGGGAGTACAAAGGGTACTGGCGCTGACAGGCGTGGCAATTGAGACATAACGGGCCAGCGAAGCCTCCGTTCCCTGGGATCGACACATCCTGAAGAAGCGGGCACCATCAGCTCGCCCTGATCCTTTGAGGATTCTACTTTTGGACGACACCCAGAATAGACTGACAAGTAACTTGAAGAATGAGTCGAACATATGACACTGACCGGAAAACCGATGCCTACGGGGAGAATCATGAGCTCGTGTGCGGTAATGTGTGATGTGAAGACACACAGAGCGGAGGGGGTGGGAAGGAGGATCATCAAGAACAAGAATGCTTCCGCGGAACGAACATTCTTTGAGGGTGGACGCGTCAAGATCTTCATGCTAGTGTTTAAAGAACGGAGGCAGATTCTGGCTCGAACGATGCACTGGCCAAAAAGGCAGGAGAGTCCCCATAATTTGTCCCCTCGGATTTCACGCCCGAAAAGGCAGAAGGAGATGTTCCCCCTGGCCCAGTATTGTGGTTTTACCGGGTTTCAAGGAATGTTTACCGACTGGGGATAAGCACAGTCGAGCGCATGAAACGGAGTGAGCGTTGAGTCGGTAGTCGGCCCGACTTTCCCGATCGCCAGAAATGGAAGGAGAACGGAGTTTCAAAGCGGCTTGTGCCGATCTTTGCTGGACATGGCTGAAACTCTCACCCAGAAATGGCTCCGCCAAAATGTGCAGCCATACGTGCATCCCGAGCGTGTCTTCGCCGACATTGACGCGACGCTGACCCGATTCCCGACGCTCCGCCCAAAAACTGATGCATACAGTGCGTTATCTGTCAAATATCCGAGGTTATCCTCATTCAATGTCTTGTACAGCGTACGACGATGGCCGCACACAGCTACTGCTCTGTCTGCACAATGTAATTCCGATATCCTACCGTGGGGCATCGTACAACATCCCAGTAGCTATCTGGATCCCGCGGGATCACCCTGCGCAACCGCCAATAGTATACGTCGTTCCAACAAGTGATATGCTTGTCAAGGCCGGCAAATCCGTCGAGGTCAGCGGCAGATGTAGTCTGGAATATATGCAGCATTGGCAGCGCAAAAGCGAGGTCTGTCCGTCTCTACCGACCGAGGTACACCGTTAAATCCATGTGTAGAGTTGTAGCTTATCGGCCTTGGTGGAAGCCATGCAAGATCAGTTTTCTCGCGAGCCTCCTGTTTATGCCAAACCTAAAGAGCCACCTCGTCCACCTGCCCCTGCTCAGTCGTCAGGAAGCCAGCCTGGTTATGCTTCGCGTCCTCCTCCTCTGCTACCAACAAGCTCAACCTCTGCCTCGGGCTCACCACAACCTTTACAGCACCCCGAACGGCCACTTTTACCTCCAAAGCCAGGTCATTATTCTGCGACGACATCCCCGTCGCCGCCGAACGTAGGGCTTTCTTCTTTAAGCTTTTGCCTACTGACATCTCTCTTCGGTAGTCCGTGGGATTTCAACAACCTCATGTAAGACCTTCTCTTCCGCCTCCGGAACTCCCGAGGAGTCCAAATGCTCCTTCAAATCCGATTCTTCCACCAAGTTCGCCGACGCAACACCAATACCACGGCCATGATCCACGGTCTTTGGGGCATCCACCTCCGCCACCTCCTGTATTCACTTCTCCGCCTCCATGGAGTGCAAGTCCTACTCCAATTCACCGCCACAAGGAGGACCCCCGCCGCAGCCCTGGGTTGCGCCTGCACCAGCTATACCGTTGCCCAACTTGTTAGACGGGGATACTACTGTCGAGCCTGACCGACCGCCTCCTTCGGCTGCAGCACCTCCCGTCCTCCGAATCCAGAGCTACTTCGTCTTCATAGCCAAGTCCACGAGAAACTCACTTCCGAAATGGCTTCCTTGGCTCAAGCACTCGCTCTCGACGCGGAACGTCTCCGGGCCCAGCAATCAGACCTTCTCCTCGGAGAACCAGCTATCCGTGATGAAATGGCACGACTGGAAGCTGTACGCGATGTCTGTCACAACGTGAGCAGTCGTATGAGAAGTACTGTCGATCAGGCGGAACGCAGCATGTCCGAATTACGTCGTAAAGGCGATCCCGAAGTTGATGAACTCGTCTGCTCAACCACAATCGTCCATAACCAGTGCGTCAGCTTACTCTATGGTGTTCTTCCTGTCGCGTGTTTTACATTACGTCCTCTAACAGGCTCATCAACCTTGTGGCGGAAGATAATGCTATCGAGGACACGATATACCACCTACACCGTGCGTTGAACAGTGGTAGGATCGATTTAGAACGTTTCTTACGGGTATGTGGCTCGTCACTGATAGTTGCACCTAATCAGCTATCAATTTCCCAGAGTACTCGTATCCTTGCCGAAGAACAGTTCATGAAGCGTGCGTTAATCGAAAAGATAGAGTCTGGTCTGCCGATGGGGGCGTCGTGGACGTGATTCTGCTAAAGATATCAGGATCTTGTTGGGCCCTTGAGAATCTCGGAGTCACTGGAATCTCATTTGAAATGTGCTTTGGTTTCTCCATGAAGCGTGATGTGTTGATTCCGGATCCACCTCGACAAAAGTGTTGCCTTATTCGTCGATTTCTTTTCCCCCTACTTTTGGCCGTTCCTTTGTATATCTCAGGATGGTTAGATCTCGGGTCCGCTCCAGAGAACATTTATTTCATCATGCGGAAGACATCCCCAGATATATCCGACTGATCATGAAACTACACGATTGAAGGGACCGTACTCTAGTCATAAGTACACTGGAAGATCATCAATACAGAATAACTAATACACGACAAACCAAGACAAGAGAGAAAGAACCAATACTTTTGACAGTTTATGTGGCCTTATAGTCCGTCTAAATCCTCCGTTTTCTCAGCATCTGGAGCCAGCTGCTTCTGACCCCCAGAACCGCCACCGACCCAACGCCACACCCTCATTTCATTACCCCCATTTCCCTCTTCTAGATTAGCACGAACATTGGTGTTCGCTTCTACGATTCGAGCGACTTTGATCCACAGGCTGTCTCGTACTGCCAAAGATTCATGAGGCAACAAGAGATCCCGAAGCTGAACGGATGACACAAATGGCTGCGGCGATGTTATAGGGTCGGTGTAGTGTGCCATTTCCGCATCGCGCACTGTCTTCAGCGCTACTGGCACGAGCTCGGCAACGCGTTTCATCTCTTCCTTGTTTCTGGCATTCCGCGCACGAAGGGCGGAAACAGCGATAGCCGATATCACCATCCCTAAGAGTTGCATCATCAGAATGGCTTTGATAACATGTAACTCCCTTACCGAGAAGGGTCAGCCGCCATGCACGCCAAATTCCCCGAGACTTGACGATAGCCGTGCAGGATAAGGTGAGGTGAGGTGTCTTGTGGGCAATGTAGCGATCGCCGCTACTTAGGGTCAATAACGGTCGGATCGCAGATGGCGCGGAAAATGCTTACCTAGAATTTTCACCAAGAATGATGCCGCCCCATTGAAGAAGCTGTTGAATAGCTTCGTTGAACATGTCATCAAAAGTGTGTAGTAGATGCGCCTGATCAAAGGATGAGGAAAGTTTCTATATCAGAAGTAGAACTCACTGCAGTCATGCTGCGCATTGCTGATCTCAGCTCATCCAGTTCCATTCCCCATTTCTTCGCCTCCCCACCTTCTGCCTCGCTTACAGAGGTCGTATCACCCCCTGCACACAGGATCTCGCCTCTTTTATCAGCTAGGATTCTCTCCACTGCCTTTCCCAAAGCGCCAATATGGCGTTTCCTTTTCGGATCTTCAACGCAACTGGGAGGCAGACCGACACTACCCAACCCAGGAAGACCATTCGTTAGCTCGGAGATGAGTTTCCATGCCAGCTCGTTTGGAGGTGACGAGGTGGATAGATCCACATTCGTCGGGGAAGGTACGGGCGGCAGAAAGAAGAACAATGGATGAGGACGAAGAATGTATCCAGTATCACAGGTCACAGTCTCTCGAGTACAGGTAGCATGCTCGGGACATGGCGTGCATGTATCAGGATGGAGAGCCGGGATGAAAGTCGGCAAGGGGCAGGGGGTATCGTCGCCATCGCGCAATGTCGTTCTGTTCTCGGTATTACAAAGCTCAATGGCTTGTCTCGACGCACGCAAGTCTTCAAGGACAGAGTTGGTATCGCTTCCCGCGTCACAGTATCCTATTGGCGCAGATTCCATCTTGTAACTCCCTGCCACGAACAATGCACCGGTAATTGATAACCAGATGAATACGCGGAGAATCCACGGAAGTGACGTATCCTGAGAGATGGGTACAAGGCCCAAGTCATCTTCATCATCGTCAACCTCAACGAGTGCTTGTTCAGAGCCTCCGCCTTCACTCAAATTGTCTGTTGTAGCGAAAGCTTCTTGTGCTTCTGCTTCGTCTACGATGTACTCCTTTACATCTTCCTCTTGAACGAATAAAGGATCATCTTCGGAAGGTGCAACGTCGGGTTCTTTGGGTTGTACAGTGAATGGGGAGCGGGGCGTAGGAAGCAAAGGAAGATGAGGCTCAAAGCGGGACTGAGGCAGCCTATCTCCTGTAGGGAATATTCGGTTGGGAGATGAAGGAGGGGATGTTTGGGGGGAGCTGATGCTGATTTGCGCGACTTGCGGACAGATGGGCGTCGAGATTTGGGCCTGACTGGGGAAGGACGTGCTGGTGACGATGATTCGGCACCCGACTGGAAAATGTTATTGTCCTCCCAACCACTGTCCTCCTGCGGTACTTGTCAGTCTACGGGACGCGTACATTCAGATGAAAACCTACCGCATGAGATACGCGCCGACTTGAAGCACCTGCCGTCTAAATAGTGGGATGAGAATTAGCAAAAATAGGAATAATGGTACACTTGCATTCTTCTTGGTCTTGACCACTTTACGGACTGGCAGATCCTCTTCCTCTGGTTCGCTTTCTTCAGCTAGAGTCGGTTGTGTATTTATTGGTTTTGAAGGCGCGCCAAAAGTTGGTTGGGCTGAAGAGCGGCGACGTTTAGGCTGAAGTCAAGTTAGCTGTGGCCCATGGCTGCAAAGGAAAGACTGACAGGATCGGGATGAGGTTCCGGCTCCGAATCCTGTGCTGGAGCACGCGACAGACGGCGGGAGGTTCTTCTAGCCGCGGCGGGCTATAGAAAGACGTTAGATTGAGCGCGAAACTGGTTGCGGTGGCACTCACTCTGCTGTCAACACTGATAGGCTTGCCCGTTACGCCGTCGGTTATACCGTCGTCGCTGGCAATGCTAGACTCGTGCTTGAGCCGCTGGCGTTTCAATTTGGCGGAATTCGCCTTGATTTCATCATTGAAGACTTGTACGAGCTTGGGCTTGGAGTACGGGGTCGGATACTTGACAGCGTGGTGGCTGAGGACGCCAAGCAGCTGAGAGACAGTGAGAGACGACGGCTCAAAGTCCGGTTCGAGGTAGCTGCCCTGCGCAATGACCTGGGTCGCCGTCAATTTGGACATGGTGCAGACCCCCGATTGATGTTGGTGGTCGGGAGCAACGTGAAAGACAGTCACATGTCACGTGCGGATGAATCAACAAACATTTGGTGCAACCCTATAGTTCTTCTGACTAGTGCTAGAGACCTATCCTGATACCCTTGTTGAACATATCGCTAGGGTCATATTTCCTCTTCAACTTTCTCAACAGATCCAGCGTCTCCTCGTCATAAAAGTCAGTAGGCTCACTCCCTTTGATCAAGTAATTCGGATATTTTTTGACCACGTTAATCCCCTCCTTCTGTGCAGCTTCCTCCACTGCCTTGACACCCTCCCTCATCAGCGTCGCGTTCTCCTCGGGATGTCCAGGGAGTGACCCAGGCTGGCTCATCATCACTGAGACAGCGTTGAGCGTTGTAACACCCGGAGGTGGCCAGACACCTTTGGTCGCAGATGTAGTGTTGAAAGCGTTTTTCATGAAAGGCATATAAAATATTCCAGCGCCGTTGAAGCGCTCACCGTCAGTACGTGACTGAAGATCCGCAACCCAAGAGGCACCAGCAGTAAAGACGGACGGTCCGAATGAGGACAGCATCGTTCCGCCAATTTGCCACGAGGTGGTGGAATCGGGGCGATGGATAGCATTCTCTGGTAGAACATTCAGTCAAGGTCAGCTTGGATAGGATTCACTCACCATTGATGAAAGCAGCTTCCTCGAATGTAAGCACTTTACTGTTGTCGTTTATGGGCGCATAATCCCATGCCCATCCGAACACCTCAGGACGTTTGGCATACTCTGCTACATCTTCACCTTCGATGCCAGCAATGAAGGGGCTCATACAGCATATAGGTCCAAACCCGGGCGCGTGGAAGAGAGACTATAAGAGAATCTGAGTACTTTGCTTAGGAAATTGCGTATTATACAAACCAGAATAAGACTAATCCGAGGATCCGTGTTCTCTGTTGTGAGCTTTTCAACGTGCTTGGCCAATGCTTCGAGTTTGTCCGCCGCGTACAAGAGGTACCCGGCATATACGCGAGGCGGCTTCGGGAGCGCCTTCATCACAATCTCCGTTACCACTACATGAATTTGATGAGCATTAACACACACATGGAGATATGATATGACGACTCACCGCCAAAGCTATATCCAGCGCCCCGCATCGCCTGCGCCAATTCCGGATCTTCGCTTGCCCACAAAACGCGCCCATCCGCAAGCACGATTTGGTAATCGATAACATTGTTGCTGGCGAGACCATACATGTTTGTGAGGAAACATAATCCACCGCCCGTCAGGAAGCCGCCCACGCCAACATATCCGACGCGTCCGCCCATGACGGTTACCGGCGTAGATATCAGCTTTTCATACACGGTCCTCCATGTTTGACCAGGTCCTAGTGTGACCGTTTCAGACGAGGCATCATAATCGAATCTAGTTAAGCGTCAGCCATTTGGATGATCAGAGACAGAACAAGAAGACATACTTGTCAAAATGTCCTAAATCCATAATGACATCGTCGCTCTGTGACTGGCCTACACCGCCAGAGCGGACTGCAAAGTCCACTTCGCCGTGGTGTTTCGAGAGCCAGATAAGAGCTTTAGATACATCTTCAACGCGCCCGGGTTTGAACACCACCTGTGGGTTTTTCTTGGCCTGGCAGCCCCAGGAGCGCGTTGCTAGGTCCCAAACATCATTCTCTTTTTCATCCGCGGTGCCTTTGAGAGGAGGAAAGAGGATGTCTCCAGTATATCCAGAAGCTTTGAGCTCCGCAAGGAGATTAGTGTCGAATGGCATTTCAGTCAAATTTCAGTAGTGAGTTGATGAGGAAAGGGCGAGCAAGGGCGTTGTTTTCAGGTCATTTATTTAACGTGGGCGGCCTAGGGGTAGCACGGACAGGGTTGAGTGAGCAGGAACACATGAATTATGATGTTGAAACCAGGTCGAAAGATGAGTATGTAGGAACATTGTCATTGATGCCTGATAACTCTTGACTGTAGTGATGGAACCTGATGGAACTTGGAAGACGTCAATTGAAAAGAAAAGTTCTCACGATCCCTATACAAGTTTTTAGTAGTGCTCAAATCAGTCCAGTAAATCCAGCTGCAAATCGTTCGCTGCTAGCAGTTCAATGTATTTGTCACGAAAGCATAGGACTACCAAGCAAAGTACTGCGCGCGCCAAAGATTTCAGACGTGAATGTACATCTACTTGAAAGTGGGTCGAGCCAATCCATTTGCTCCAAACCAAGTTCCCTTGACCATGAAATTCCAGTAAGCAGTGGGAAACACGTCCTAGAGCATGCATCAGAAACTAGTGCTACCAAAGTCCACGGAAACTGACCTTTTTCAGATGATAGAAGAATCTAACGGATATGCGTGAGTACATGATAACGCCTCAACAAGAAAATTACCTATTGCTCTTTGCTTGATTCAAATACGGGAAGGATTCTTTGGGTTCGAGACCATACTTGAACTCGGCCAGCATTAATTCACCGTAGCCTGTAAGGAGCTAAAGAATGAAGAGGAGTGAGCAAATGCATGAGGGATCGTTTCTTCTGAACGTACGGGGCAACTAGTATAACCGTCGTATTTCGCCGGGCCAACTTTGCCGCTAGTCATGTAAGAAAACAGATTCTCAGTCAAGACGGGTGCCTGCGCAGTGATAGCAGCGGCGGTCTTAGAAGTCGGCAAGGAAGAACAGTCTCCCAACGCAAATATGTTGCATACTCTGGCTTGGTATGTTGCAGTGTTGCCTGATCAACTGAGACCCATCCCGCTGCATCTGCAATTGGAGAGCCCTTGATGAAATCGAGGGGGCCCATCGGTGGGGTGACATGGAGGGTTGTGTAGTCAACGTTCAATTCAGAGCCATCGCCCTTTTTGAACGTAGCCGTGTGGTTCGACGTGTTAATAGATATTAGGTTGTGCTGGAAATATCCTCCAACGCTGCGTTCAACGCGTAGAGCATCTAGGGCATCAGAATATTTCTTGACACTGAACATGGTGGGCATCCCGGTATAAAAGTCGACCTTGATGTTGTCCAGACGACCCGACCTTTTGAATCTGTCCCGTGCCATCCACATAATTTTTTGCGGAGCTACAGCGGAACATTAGGCCAGGACTTGGAAGAAAGAATACGATAACGCACCGCCTGCACATTTGATAACTCCTGCAGGTTGCGTAAAGATCGCGTTTCCGGAACGGAGGCTCTCGATATCGGACCAGACCTTGTCGCACGTATCGTACGAGTAGATAGACGATACGCCTGAAGACGAATCCAGGAGGGCTTTCGAGAGGCCTTGAATGCCATCCCAATTAATCTGAAGCCCAGTTGCGACCACCAGCGTTTCATACGACAGGTTGCGGCCGGATGTAGTGGTAATGGAGGAGTTGGCGGGGTCAAAAGACTTGACTTTGTCACTGACATGGGTGATATGGTTGGGTATCAGGGATGCAAGAGGACGGCGAAAATCGGTTTTGGATTTAAGACCAGCCCCAACGAGTGTCCTGTGACGCGTCAATGAATAAGATATGAATGAATAAGGTGCGTGCGCACCATCCCGGCTGGAAGAAATGTTTTCTTAGCAGCGTAGCAAGTAGAATGGAGATGGACCCACTTGATAATAATGATACTCGGCGGCATCAACGACCGCAACATCACCACTGTTGAGGGCCTTCCCGGCCGACTTGAAGCGCTTATAGATCTGATTGGCCACGGACAAACCGCCACTTCCTGCAGTGAGAATGAAGCTGATTATTCCCAAGTGATCAAAAACCTACATACCAGCTCCAACCACGAGTACCTTGTATTTATCGCCTGCTGCTGCTGTGCTGGCAAAGCGAACGAATTTTGCAGTCTGGCCGGCCTTTCTAGCAACCAACATGGCGGTCAATGGGAGAGTAGTGCCGTGATGATTCTTCAAGTCGCTAAATATTTCACTGCGAATTCGGAATACGTGCTGCACGTGATGGATATTCTTGGGTCGATTTCAGTCTAGGACAGATCTGAATAGACTGTTTACCTAGATAAGAATGGCCAGGCGATATTTTGACCAATCTTCGTTCGGTGATGATGAATGCACAGAAAAATTCCTTGCTCTCAATGGTGCAATCGGCGATCGCGCGGCTCTCGGACCGATTTCCGCGGAGGTGGCTGTGCCAGGTCGTCATGCAGTCTAATTGTCGCTTCACCTTCTTTTGTTGTCTTCTTTCATCTTCGACTCTGGATACCCTCCATTTTGCAGCTGGTCTGCAAGTTTTAGCTTTGATATCCACTTGACTTGCCCAGGACTTGTCATGCAGTCAAGTTCTCGTGCTGTAGGTCTGCCGAGCGGACCAGCTCGCGCTCGTTCGCGCACTAGAAACGAACCTGATCGTCCTCACGATCGCGCTCCCTCCTTGCCTCGTCAAGTTCGTCCTCAGAAGTCGGCGCCATCTATGCGCAGGGAACGCAGTATTGCCCCGCCTATGCCCCGCCGACATGCACATCATCCATCCTATCATCGTTCAGCCGATACCGAGTCGTATCGCTCGTCTCATGATTCTGCATCGTCTGCCTCTTCTCGCTCTCTTTTCGACCACGCCCGGTCGGGCTCTGGTTATGCGTCTTCTGTGACCAGCTACGAGGACGATGAGTACCGTCGGGGAAGCTCGAAATCACAGTCGTTGAGGACCAGACGTGCTCAACAATCCACCGCAACGGATAGTTATGGTCAGTTCCTGTCATTCTTCTTCGGATCATTGTTCCTAAGTCATCTTCGAAACAGGACAAGAACCTTTGCCGTCTTCATCGCCTGTTGATGGAATCGGTGGAACCATATGGAACCGCGTTGCAATAGCAGCGAGCGCGTTGACTGTGAATGTTGGAAAAGCTTGGGCGGCCAACATAACAACTATGGCTGGCGAAGGTTTGTTCTCCGTTCTTGAGCGATTTCATACTTAGTCCATTCTTAGAAACGCCTCCTGGTCAAGAATCACGTCTCACGCGAGCAATGAAAGCGTACCACCTCGAAAAAGCTCGTGATCGGTCTGATCTTCCGGCTTGGCTGTTTGATGAACGCGAACGAATGCCAAAGTTACGGGTCACTGAGGCACCAGTTCCCACGCGTGAGGAAGAGCGAGCCACAAAGCCAAGAGGCTTCCGAGACATTTACGAGTCCGCAGCCGCTACGCCGATCATCCCTGCCCCCAAATCAGCGCAATACAGCCGGTACATGGATGATTCAACACCATCCAAGGCTACAGATCGTCTCAAAGCACTACGGGACGCAAAACGCACTGCGTTACGTCCTCAACACTCTGGCAATCATTCTGATGTTGATTATCGAACTGTCGAGCGGAGTGTCGAATCCGGTCAACGTCAGAGAGGTCGTATCGGCTTACCATCAGGGCCTGCAACATATTCTAGGACGAGCCACCACTACCATGATTAATATTGATTGTGATGAGACACTCGCCACTAATTCTGTCGTCTCTAATTATGTCTTTCTTACGCGGGCAGGTGCTGGGCAGGTTTTATCTTTGGCTCAGGCTTTGATGGGAACTATCTTCGGTGTCACGACTGATGGGGCCGTATGGGATTGGACCCAAAGGAGTGGATGGAGGGGTACGACGGATGTGAACGGTATTGAATTTGAGGTTTTTTTATTGGCTCTGGTGATGTTCACGTCTCTCTCTATACCTGTAGACTGTATACTGTTACTCTTGTTGTTCTGTAGGGTACCCGCGTCTAAATCTTCTGAAAGCTGTGATGGCGTCCGCTTTGTTGGAATCGCGGATTGTAGTAACCCGAGGTCTCCGCCACCAATAGGAGCTGCCGAGGATGCGCCAATCAGGATCTGTCACGGAACTATGAAGATCTGATGTTGCCACCACGACGCTCCGAATACAGACAAGAGAATAAATACCATCGCCGGTGTGAATCCCACACCCATCTTCTTTCCTTTCCCTCCCTTCAATTTTCGTCTCCTTTCAAAGTCGAGTTGACTCGGCTTCCTTCTTTCGTTCAGCCTTGAGGTTTGTTCCTCTTCGCCACCACTCAACTTTTACTTATCGTCAACAATGCACAGATCACCCTCTTCGATAGAGATTCTGTTCAATTCCTCCAGGGAGGCCAACTTTTAGTTCACAGTCCTACGACAACCACACCTCAACGGTTCACTCCTTCGTTCTTCTACAATGTTCACGTCCTTGATCGGTGCTACCATCCTTCTCTCTACTTTCACGGCCGCTTTGCCCAGGCCACGAGACAGCGCTCTTGGCGCTGAAGTCGGTGTTTCGGCTGTTGATGGAGTTGTGAAGACTGACAGCGTTGAACTTGCTAGGTCTGTCAAATCTTTGATCATCTTATGATTTGCATCTAATATCATCGTTTCAGTCAATCTTCCGCTGAAGCCGCTGCTAATACGGCCGGTTCCGCCGCTGCCTATGCTACTCAGGCTTCCTCATGGGACTCGTCATCCAGCTATGGTTCATCCAAGGATTCGTCTAGCTCTGACTCCTCCAAGGATTCGTCTAGCTACGACTCCTCCAAGGATTCCTCCAGCTACGACTCCTCCAAGGATTCCTCCAGCTACGGCTCCTCCATGGATTCCTCTAGCTACGGCTCCTCCAACTCGGGCAGTGGTTATGACTCCAACATGGGTAACTCTTATGACACTACCACCGCAGCTGCGTGGACAACTACTACGGCTGCCGCTCAGTCCTACTCTACTCCTTCCTACGGTTCGGGTAGCGACAACTGGAACTCTGGCGGTTATGATGACTGTGTTCAACGTATGTCTCTCTCTTGCCGATAGACAAAAATCAGTTACTCATGGGCTTTTATAGAATGCCTTGCTTCTTATGGCGGCGCTATGGGATCGGCTACTTATGCCCCGACTGCCACTTCTGGTGGTGGAAGCGGCAGTGGTGCAACCCACGTTGTCACCGTCGCTCCCAGTCAAGGTGTTCTCCGCTACGTTCCCTTCGCCTTGAACGCGTCGGTTGGCGACACCATCTTATTCATGTGGGGTGCCAACAACCACACGGTCACCAAGAGTTCTGCTCTCACGCCCTGCAACAAAACATCCGACGCTCTCTTCACCTCGGGAAGTCACGACAAGGACTTCACCTGTACGTTCACACCTCACTTGGCCTCCGCCCGGTATATTGATTTCTTTCCAGTCACCCAGGTCGTTAACAGCACTGACCCCACCTTCTTCTACTGCGCTACTCCCGGTCACTGCGCTAAGGGAATGTTCGGTATCATGTATGTCTTCATTCTTTACCGTGGAGCCCGTCGTCTTACATTTTCCCAGCAACCCTCCCAACACTCTCCAAGGTGCTACCTCAGTTGGCTCTATGATGCAATCCGTCGCTGCCAACGTAAGTGTTTGCTTTTTGGCCTTTTTTCGCTTGGGTGTGACAGTTCTGATTGATGGTTGCAGAACTCTGATGTCAAAGCATACGCCGCGTACACCACGACCCAAACCGCTGGCTCCAGCGCTGCTAACTGGGGAACTAACATTGACATCGGGTCGATGCCGGAGTGGGCTCATGCTTCTGTCATGGAGAACGTCCTGTACACTCGCAACCTCCTCGCCGCCAACCCCGATATCATGAAGGATGATGGCTCTGTCGACCTTAGCGGCATAGGCAGCACCCCCTTGATGGTCCCCCTCGATGTCAGTGCTGCCCTCCAGAATGCTGCTGCCGCCGATGGTGCGTCAGGCTCCTCCGGTTCCGCCGCCGCCACTAGCACCGCTGCTTCGGCCGCGGCGGCTACGTCGACTGGTACGGCCAATTCACAGAGCACCGGCAACGGCGCTGGTAGCTTGGCGGCGTCCAAGATGCTCGTTGGTGTTGTTGCCGTCGTTGCTACTGTCTTCCTTCTGTAAATGTGAGCACTAGGGAAGGGTGGTGTAACTTAAATTTTTCTTGGACTATAATGGACTCGTAGACTAACACCATATACCGTTGATTCCCTCAAGTTCGGACTGTTCTACTATATCTCCCTCCTCGTCGAGTTGTGATCTTTTTTTTTACTTTACTTTTGCTTTGCACTAGCTGCTGCACCCACCTTAGCTGCACTCCTGCAATTTACATAGGTAGTCGCCGAATACAAACAGGTTTGACACCTAATACGCGTGAAACTTGCATTCTTGGCTCTTGAACGTTCCCAGCCAATAGACATTGGGCATCGATGTACACCACCAAAATGGCACAAGGTCGATCGGATCTCGAAATGCCGGCCTCGCCGAGAGTCGCGGCAACATCAATTTGTTGGTCCGATCGACATCCTGCCGACCTCAGCTCTCGCCGAGGCTCGGAACCCGGGGCCTCGCTGGATCCTCGAGAGATGGTCATACAGAAAATACTGTAAATATGCTACTGATACTTGTCTGGGCATTTCAAGCGAATCTGTGCAATTTTATTACCTATCTGCAACGCCTTAAACATGCCTGTGTGTTTAAAAGAACGTTCTGAGCTCTGAGCCTCTGGACGAACATTGAAATTCGCCAAGTCCATTCAAACTCAGCAATCACGTGCAATTTCAACCAAAACGCTGGGCAATCACTGCCAAACATTCTGTCGTCTTTCCTTCTCCCACTTTCCTTCTCGCTTGCCACCCGAACCCTGCATAACGTTCACCAAGCAACACCACCCCACACCGCCCATGTGCACTCAGAGGAGGAGGTCCAGCGAATACGACACCACTGCGCGGGCCCGAACGAGGATCAATACCCAGACGAGCGCCGAGGATTTACACTCAGGACGAGGACCAACGCAGGATGAGGACCAACGCAGGACGAGGACCAACGCAGGACGAGGATTAACGCAGGACGAGGACCAACACAGGACGAGAATCGACGCATTGGACGAGGAGCAACGCCGAGGACGAGGATCAGTGCACTGAACCAGAACCGACGCATCGACGCCCAGGACGAGGACAAGCACACCGATGAGGACCAACGCCAGAACACACAAAGAGCGTTCGCGCGTGCGGCGAGCGTTGACCATCATCCACCTTCCCTCATCGCACATGGACCAGCATGGACCACGACGCCAATGGTGCTGGATGCCAACCACAACAAGACTCCACACGCCCGACAGCGGCGCGCGACCATGGCACGAGACAGCTGACTGATGACCTCCCATACAAGACGCCAACCGCCAGCAGCACTGCCCACTCGGGAGTCGATACATGTCTATAGCTTTTAATTATTCTTGTTGTTTCTGTATCTGTTCAACTGCTGTACCCTATCATAATTCTGAATATAATTGTGGTTTTCTTCCCTCTCTTTGGATTGTCAATGTTGCTTAAAAATTAGAAGAAACCTGAATATATATTGTCTATGTAACATTATGTGGCTAAATGGCTGACATCTGAGGTGGCCTCCCATAACATTTAGACAACCTCGAGGACGAGGTCGCAGCGATGACACCCTCGTACGAGGCTCGTGGGATTCGATGATTGAGCCTCGGCGAGGATCGGACTTGAGTGAGGGCCGATCATCCTGACATCTCGGCCTTGCGAGGTCCGGGGGACCTCAGACCAAATTGGCGGTGTAGATATATGAACTGCACTAAATCGCAAAGATAGCATCAATTTCGTCCGTCTTTTTTCGCTTCTTGGGCCTCTCCGGCCGTACACCTTCATCTCTTCTGGAATGTTTCGAAGATGAAACAACGACTAGGATACAATCAGTTCGTGTTGTGTGAAATCATCAAACCTCCTACTGGGTGTAGATCTTGGCGGAGGTGGTACTTTACACTCTCCATCAGGCGCTGGAGGAACCGAGGCAACAACGATCTCCGGTGTAGTGTCAATGGATGTGGGAGGATCCTAACGATCGGTCATCTAAACCGAATCCAAGCAACGGAGATGATACACACCCGCAAAAGAGATATGACCTGGTCGGTCAATGATAGAGCTTGACACACATCAGAAAGAAGTGTGTTCGAAAGTGTATGTATTCGTGAAACTGTAGCGATGAAGAGCACCAGGAACTGAACAAATGCGCCAGACTGCATCGCAAGCGTCAGGTGTCTGAAATAGTTAGTTCTCATCAATGTGAAAGGCAGAAGCAAACCTGTACGCTTCTTCCAGCCGCGAGTGACACTACTGAACTTCGGTATCTCTCTCTTTATATGATCTTGAGGCGTACCTTTTCCAGGAGTTGGGAAATAGCGGTTAGGCGGCCAGATACCAAGGCTACCGAGTCTGTGGCGGGATAATGGGACCATGATCCCTTAAGCTTTTGTCTATAGAGAATTTCAATGAAAATACGACACACATAGCCGAAGTCATCTTACGAAGACGTCCAAGGAAGATCGAAAAATGACAGATATAGGCCGTCCACGAAAGGTATTATACCAGAAGTAGCAACGCGTTGTGTGTACCTTCGCGCTTCAAAGACGCGCTTCCAGACTAAAGATGCGGAATGCTGATTTTTCCCTTTGTAATATAGGCGCTCTAGGATTTGGAGTTCTTCGCAATATGCGACAAAATTTGGATTGAGCTGTCGTCTGCATTTCTTGAGATTTTTTAGAATGGAGTCCACATATCCGTGAGCACCAGTAGGAAGCTGCCCTCGAGGCTGACATTGGAACGAGGGAGGTTGAACTTCGCGTCGTAACATGGGGAGAGCTGGGAAGGAGTCGAGACTCGAAGGTAAGATCCAGCAGCGGGAGTTTCGGCAGCTCGGCACCTCCCGCGACTTAGCAAGAACCTCGACTCAACCATTGGCGTCCATTGATTTCCTGGTCGAGACACCACTGGAGTTAATTTCGTTATACTCCTCTGCGTTTCGTAGTGCCTGTCCTCGCAATGCAAGATGCCGATGCGGATTCCTGTTAAATTGGAGAACGATATCCGGTAACCCGTGTACTCAATTTGGACTTGGATTTCCGATTTGCCCATGAGTTACGCTAGTGCCGGAACAACGCGTCGTACGCCTTGAATTGTCGCATATATAAGTGCGTTTCACAGAGACGCAATATGCCAGACAGCCATGAAGTTACTCCTCAGCGGTGCAACCGGAGCAGGTCAGTAGTAGCTTGTTGGTATTCGTTATTTTATCAGGACTGAAGTGCATCTTCGTTTAGCGGGCAGTCAAATACTTCGCTCTGCCTTGGCAGATCCACTTATTAGCTCCATCACGATCCTGACTAGGCGACCTTTGCCCAACTGGCTACCTGTTCCCAACGACAATAAGCCCACTCAAGTTGTGGTCCTTCCTGATTTTCTACATTATCCGGAAGATGTTCGCGCAGAGATTGCTGGACACGACGCGTTTATTTGGGCTCTTGGATGCTCCTCTGTTGGAATGTCAGAGGCAGACTATACCAAAGTGACTTACGATTACGTTGTCTCTGCCGTTGAAGCGTTGCAGGACGACACAAAACAACGTTCTGTGGGCAACCCCTTCCGATTTGTGTTCGTTTCAGGACAAGGCTCGGACCCAGAGGAGAAGAACATTCAAATGTTTCGCAACATCAAGGTATGTTCTGTGTAGCATTCTTCTTGGATTGTCTTTAATGCCTCGCAGGGCCGGACTGAGAAGTATCTAACCAGTCTTCCAACTTGCTTGATGATCCAAGCATCGGTGTTGCGTCCGGGGTATTTCTTCCCCTCGCATCCGGTAGACCGGGCACATACTCGCGGCACTGGAGCGCGTGTAGCTGACCACATCTTTACTCCTCTGTTCAGAGGTCTTTTGTCATCGCAATATACTCCCATTGAGGACCTGGGTCGGTTTGCTGTGGAGCTGGCGAAAGGAACGTGGGGAGAGTCGCATTGGCAGCGTACATTTACGAACACTGAGATGCAGAAGCTACTCGCGAGCATGTAATTGACTTGAAATGAACGTGCATGTTTGATCCAATCACGATGACGTGGGACAGTGAAGCAAGCCGGTGATCCAAAGCTGTCAACTTGCCTTCGTCGTATCGCGTCTCCTTTTAGTGGACTGCAACCATGTCCACGCCCGGCCAGGATGCCAAGTTCTTCCAGCGAGGAAAAATCGAGGTGAGCATGACGCACGCTGGCCAGGCGCAACGGCCGACTTTCTCCAGGAATTCAGAGCCGAGCTACATGCAGCCGAGTCGAAAGACAAGAAATTCCAGAAACGCAAGACGGTTCTGAAGAAAATCGTGGCGAATATAACAATGGGGAACGACAGTGCGTAATTGGACCGTCTCGCGACGAGCAACACTTACCCCCACATAGTGTCTCCATTATTCAGTGATGTTGTGCAATGTCTTGGCACACCGCTCCTCGAAATCAAGAAAAGTGAGCCTTGAGGGCGCGTCGTAGCTTGTCTCCTGACGCTTGTTGCTATAGTGGTCTACCTCTTCCTCGTCAGCTATGGTCGATCCAAACCAGACTTAATACATCTCGTCATACCCAATTTCCTCCAGGTAGGACACCTACAGGCCAATCTCTCTCCTCTGACGAATAACACAGGACTGTAATGACCGGAATCCACTCATACGCGCCCTGGCCATCCGCACAATGTCCTACATACCAATACCCGTCGTAACCGACGCCCTTTCCGACAACCTACGCCATTCTCTCAAGGATCGCGACCCATACGTACGCAAGACTGCAGCAATATGCGTTGCCAAGCTGTACGCTGCCGATCCTAGAAGAGCTGAGAAGGGAGGTTTTGTCGAAATGCTACGCGATCTGATGTTGGACACGAATGCCACCGTAGTCGCCAACGCCGTCGCTGCATTGTCAGAGATAGGTGACAGACAAGACGGTGTTATATTCAAGCTTAATCTGGCAACGACAAACAAGCTGCTAGCGGCTTTGGGGGAGAGTTCCGAGTGCGTCTGCTCCGTCACTGCGTACAATTATCTTCAACTAATCGAAAACAGATGGGGTCAGATCTACATCTTGGATTCTCTGCTACGATTTGTGCCTGAACGTTGTGGTGACGCCGAAATACTAGGCGAACGAATCATCATTCAGCTGCAGCATGCGAATTCAGCGGTAGTTCTCACCACTGTAAAAGCCCTCCTCTACCTTATGAACTACATGGAAAACCGCCAACTAATAGATCACATCTGCAAAAAGATGGGACCGCCGTTAGGTTAGGACTGTACAAGATCTAAACCTAAGGCCGCTACTGACAGTCTAATAGTGACACTTTTATCCTCTGGACCGGAGGTTCAATATGTCGCCTTGCGGAATATCCTCCTCATCATCCAGAGAAGACCAGCCGTTCTGAAGAACGATGTTCGTGTATTCTTCTGCAAGTATAACGACCCTATCTATGTCAAACTGGCCAAACTGGAAATCATGTATCGTCTGGCACGCGCTGAGAACGCCAATGAAGTTCTGGCGGAACTACAAGAGTATGTCTTGACTATTATGCTTGGTTTTATTCTAACAGAATTGCAGATATGCATCAGAAGTCGACGTCGATTTTGTTCGCAAAGCCGTTAGGTCAATCGGCCGACTGGCCATTAAAGTCGAAGCTGCATCAGACAACTGCATACAGACCCTCTTGGGGCTCATTGAGACGAAGGTCACATATGTCGTGCAGGAGGCTGTGATCGTGATCAAGGACATCTTCCGACGATATCCAGGAAAATACGAAGGCATCATCCCTACTCTATGCGAGAACCTCGATCTCCTAGATGAACCCGAAGCCAAGGCAGCAATGGTGTGGATTATTGGAGAGTTTTCGAACATCATCGACAACGCCGATGAGCTGCTTGATGATTTATGCTATTCCTTTACAGATGAAAGTGTCGAGGTAAGGAGGCTCTCTCGCACACCTAAGGAGCATTAACCACAATTACTTTCAGGTGCAACTCGCGCTCCTAACAGCTGTCGTCAAACTGTTCGCACACAAGGGCACTCAGGACAAGACGAAGGAGCTCGTCCACAAAGTTCTGAAGTGGGTGACAGAAGAAATCGACAACCCAGATCTTCGGGACCGCGGATTCATGTATTGGCGAATGCTTGCCATTAACCCAAGTGCTGCAGGAGAGATCGTATTGGCCGAAAAGCCTCCAATAACAACGGACTCTGACCGAATGGACCGTGGTGCTCTTGACCAGTTGTTATTACACACGGGAACGTTGGGAAGTATATATCACAAGAATCCGGAGGTCTGTCGCTCGATTATGCGCTTCTTCAAACATTGATGTTCCACAGACCTTCATACGCGGCGCTGCTGGCAAAGCTTTGAAGGACAGTCCCGCCTTGAACGCTCATTCCAGAGCTGTTCTTGTCCCTCTTACCCGAACTCAACTCCCTGGAGGTGCACCGATAATAGTAGCGGGACCTGGTCCCGTAGAACCCGGTGAATCGGAGAAGAGTGAGGCGCCCGAGGCTCCAGCATTGCCCAGCAAGAACGCGTCAGAAGTAGACGAGGTCGATGATCTTTTATCGACGTCTCAAGAAGACACTACCAGTGACGACGGGATCATCGACGACGATGACGACGATGAACCCAAAGGAGTGGCCAATAACGATCCGTACTCAAATCTTGGTGGGGCATTTGGGACCTATTTGGCAGATGAACCCAAACCGATGCATGCTGGTACTCATAATGGACGCCATGGGGAGGAAGACCTGTTGTTCTGATTTATCTTGTTTTTGGATTGTCATCATCACGGACTAAATACTATATTCACAAGGTCAAAGAGAAGATGAAAGAGCGCTTCTAATACTTTGCAGCACGCTCTCTTTGGGACGGAGAGAATTGTAATGCTGGAAAGAGACGGCGTTAGGGCTCACTGAATTCGGTGACGAGGAGCACTTGCCTCGCCAAGTCCGTACATTCGGCGATGGTAGCTGATACGTAGGGCCCTCTTTGCATGGATGTCGTCAGAATTGGAACCAGACGAGTCATGTACAACAACAGGCGGAACGCCACCTTGAATGACGTGGATTGGAACGTTGTATGCCCGGCTGAGGGCCTGAATCTCTGGCTCGCCGCCCCATACACCGGTATCGCGTATTGCGATGCAGTACTGCTCGTATTGTTTGTTTGACATGAGACCCGCATCGTTGGCACCTTCTGTATCCTCACCTCCAGTAGACGGTAGAAAGGGTAGGAAGTCGTCAACATGCTCCCACATGTACGTTGAAGCGACAAGGCGAGTTGAAGCATAGTTAGCTTCAGACGGAGATAGAATGCCAAGAAGAGCAAGCTGGTCAGCTATGGCAGAGAAGAGACAATGACCATCAGGGTTTATCTAGCAACGATGAACTTCATTCAATATGACGCGACGAGGAATGGACAACCTACTTCGTATATTTCGACACCCAATAGGTTGCAGGTCTTTTTTATAGACATCTCCTCTTCCTTTGCTTCGAGCTCTATCCTTGCTGTATACTCGGGATTGTCTGGGGCATACGAGTTCTCCAGCGCAGCTGCCTTTCTAGCCTAAGGACCGGTGAATATGCACACAAAGCGCGATTAGATGACTAACCCGTCTTTCCTTGAATCTCTCTTTTGAGCTTTTTCCGGAATTGACTTCAACCTCTCGTTTCTCATGCAACACGTTCGACGATTCAGCTTGAACTGGTTCATCGCGCGAATCCAAACTAGCGAGCAAGTTGTCCATGAGATCGTCGTCGTCTTCTGGTGTAATCTGTGCTGGCGGTGGGTCGTTTCTGGGAGACAGGGCCTTCTTGACTCTTGTTCGTTTCGAACCGGCCATGGTGGATGGAGGATGGATGGAATACGAATCTTATCTAGGTCGATCATCCGGTGACCTAGTTCACGCTTGACTCAGCTTTGTTCTTACCGTCATGCCTGCCTCGACGCGTATTCCCCTGCTTTTTGTGTGTCTACTGTCAATCGCCATGTTTTTCGTGCTCTAACAACTGGTAGGGCACCATGACTATGGGCTTCCCGGGAGTGGACTATGCAAGAAACACCGATCCTAAGGAATGCCAGGAAATTCTAGATATTTTCTTCAATCACGGTCATACCGAGCTCGACACTGCGCGGGTTTACGCCTCTGGAACCACAGAGCAGGTATGTCCGATCTGGTACGGTACGTTTTCAGCTGGCTGACATTGAATTTAGCTTCTTTCTCAGTTGGATCTAAAGGATGCCACTATCGATACCAAGTCGATATGCCTCTTATTCCTCGACGCATAACTGAACATACATAATTAGAGTCATGCCAAGGGAGCCTGGGGATCATGCCCCAGAAAAACTACGAAGTACATTCCTGACTTCGTTAGAGGCCTTGAAGCGCTCGAAAGTCCGCGTACTGTACCTCCATGCGCCCGATAGGAGCGTCCCCTTCGAGGATACGCTAAAAGAGGTGGATAAATTGTACAAGGAGGGCTTATTGTACGTGGCGTTCCATTCGCTGGACAGACTGCCCATTCACGAACGCGGTTTCATCAGTGAAATCTTTGGCCTGAGCAACTTTGCAGCCTGGGAGGTATATTATATGCTGACTGATGTTGACTCTTTCTAATCATGTCCACCAGGTGGCTGAAGTTGTGGGAATCTGCAAAGCCAATCAATACGTTCCGCCCAAGATTTACCAGGTGTACGTTCTAATTGATTCTTCCATGTACTGTTTATTCTCATGTGTCGTTTCAGCATGTATGTTGCTTATTTCTAGCCTCAATTTACGACTAGAACGCGACTTTTAGGTATAACGCGATAACCCGGGACATGGAAGCGGAACTTCTCCCATGCGCGAGGAAATTTGGAATCCGTCTTGTAATCTATAACCCTCTTGCGTAAGTTTTCAGTGTGCCTTGGTTATCTACCTGATCAGTTTGAAGAGGTGGCATCTTTGCTGGAAAGATCCAGAAAGTGGACGAGACTCCGACGGATGGGCGCTTTGGCCAGTCAAACATGGGAAAGATGTATCGTGCTCGTTATCTGAATGAGGGCTACATGAAGGCAGTTGAATTGCTTAACCGTGTTGCTGTAGGTACCTCGACTCTCTATATTTCAGCTTTTCATTTGTCCCAGACAGAACACAATCTCCGACTTACGGAGATTGCCCTACGCTGGTGTCAACATCACTCCAAATTGGCGCCGGAAGATGGGATCATTCTGGGAGCCAGTAGCGCGACTCAATTGAAAGACAATTGTGAAGATAGCGAGAAGGGGCCGCTCCCTGCTGCTGTCGTTGATGCACTTGATGAAGCGAATCGGATTGTGATTGCCCATGGCGGTAACCCGCGGTACTGGCGCTGAATCAGAGAGGGGGAGACAAATTTGTAGCAGTAGTATTTGGATATAAGTAACAGCAACATATCGTGATTCATTTGAACATCGAGGGGAGGTGCACAGCCACACATTTAAGATGAACACAACTTTCCCGGAACGGTCACCTTGACTTTAAGCAATCGCTGTTAAAAGCAGTTGTTCACTACCCACCATCATGTCCAGCCCGGTTATCGAGCTCGAAGCCGAGCTCTCAAATCTTCTCCTCCAGGTCCGAGCGTTGGAGTCCAAGGTGTCCTGGCACCAGATCGGTATCGTCGCCCACGACATTGCGAACGCGTTGCGGACAAAGGACGCCGACAGTGCGTGCACAGCAGCACGATCTCCCTGTCGCTGATTACTTTCTCACAGACGATCTTCATACGACGCTCGGCAGGACAGCGCTGCCTAACACCCTGACTGCGCTTTTCAGTCTCTCTTTGCACGGCGGCAGCATCCCAGACGATGCACACACGACTCCAACGCTTGAATTGCTTCGAGTAGCAGCGAATTTATGCTTGGATCATGGTATCGTCGCTACTCTATTTCTTGCGTCGGCCCTGTGGCGCTCAACGCGTTCCTGTAGATGCCAATCGTGGCGTTCTCCTTGAAGCCGGTTTCCCTCAAGCGATCATCTCCCTACTAGAAGGATATGCTGAACTCGTGTCTTCACCTCCATCTCCCCAGCCACTTCCCCTCTCAATTCCACATCTCAAAGTGATCCGAACTGCTATCGGTGTTCTACTGAACGCGTGTGTAGGATACGGTACAGTACTCTCATTCAAATCGTTGCGCAATATTTAACATATCTAACTATTAGATCCTATCAAGGACCGTTTACTTTCGCTCGAAGCGGTATCGACGATTCTCAAGTTATCCACATCCATATACCCGCCCGGGTCCTGGCAGTTTTACTCTTCTCAAGAGGGTGATCTGAACGAGGCCTGGACTCTCCGCAGCGGCCTTTCCAATTGGGCATGGCGCACAATAACCGAATTGAGAGACGTGAAGGACGAATGTTTGTTGTGCTCGTGCTCGACGTCGTTTTCAGAGTTCTAACTGCTCGCCTACAGCTCTTCTGAAGATCAGCCCTGCCGTACTTTCAGTTCTAACGCCAACTTTAACTGCCTTTACTCCTACAACTTCCAGTCCTCCCATCTCCGACGTGATAACACCCGACTCAGAATTATACCACGATCTACTTCGCGCCGATTTCGATACTCTCGAGGAAACGTGCTCCCTTATAGAATCTCTATCTCTCGATGTTGAGGATGTCCGTTCTTCCCTTGCCAGAGGCTTCCTAAATCCTGATGAACACGACGGAGTTCCCTGTCTCCAATACATCCTTGCATTCATTGAGAGTGGAAGCTACCCAAAGTCATGGCGTTTGTCATCCATGGTCTCAGAGGGAGAGGTGAAGCGGATGGAGAAGAGTTTCGACATATGCAAGGCAGCTTTAGTCAAATCTGTCGTGGAAGTCGCGGGAGAGGACATTAATCAAGAGGTGCTGTGGGACGATTCTACAGCGGGAAAGCCAGGCGGAGAGTTCGTTTTCAAGATGGTGCAGTGGATCAAGGAGTATGTTATTTCTGTGGACACTTTCATGGGCGAGTCTCTACCCCGGGATGATCTTGCTATATGCGCTAGTCTGTCTCTTGGAAACTTAGCGCGAAGAGGTGAGACTTCAATTTCCAGCAAATCATATATTCTGAAAGACCGTCTGCAGAGAAACATGCCCATGTCCTGTTATCCCCTCCTCATTCGATAGCACTGGTTTTGACTTCGCCGCATCTGCTGGGACCAAGTGTCGATATCAAACTCAAACATGGAATCATCGGATTGCTGAAACATATGGCACAATCATCGTCGTCGCCCGTTGTTCATGATCCTCTCCTGCAGGCCGATGTCGTTCGTCACATCTCTCAGAGCGGTATCTGGGACGAAAAGGCGGATAACATGGCTGAAGTTGTTCAACTTAGTGCGATAGGCGTTGTCAAACATATGTGTGGCGCTAATGGTAAATGTCTATCTTTTGGTCTAACTTTTGATGTTAATGGGACTTTGCATCATAGTGGAAAACGCGTTTATTCTAGTTCTTCCGCAGGAACAGGGTCCTACTGGTCTCGTGAAAATCATGTCTTTGGTACGGCGCTCGGACTCCGTACCTATCAAGAGTGAAGGTACCCGTGTACTGGTCAACGTAATCAAGTCATTATGGTCGAGCGAAATTCCTCTCAACCCCAGCAACGCTGAATCAACGCCGGAAACGGAAGCGCTCTTGTTGAAACAGAAGAAGAAACAGACAGCAATTCGATTAATGCTGACGCAGGAATGTGCTTCAGCGTTGGCTAATCTGCTTGCGCGTAGTGGAAGATATCCACTTCTTGTGAACGAGGGAGTTGTTGCTTTAAGTCTTCTATCCACTCAAAGGCTTGGTGGTAAGTAGTTCTTGCATAGTTGGTTCTATAATCTCATTTCTTTTCTAGCTCCTCTGGTATTGAAGGCATTATTGGCCTCCCTCGTCGAGGTGGGGTCGCCCGCTTCAACAGAGCCCTCATCATCTACGACGTCCTCGACGCGTAGTTCTCCTACACTCGCAACGCCTTCGTCTACCCGGGGACAGCTTCCCGTACCGGACACGGCGACTGATATGCTCATTGGTGTCCTTCGAAACGTTGACAATCCCGCCAACTTTGCAGTCGAAGTACGGTTGAATGTATGCTCCCTGTTGTTGCAGCTGGGAAAGTATAATCTCGGCGAGGGGATGAAGAAAGTCAAGCATCGAGTTCAACCTGTTCTCGAACAGCTTGTCGAGGATCTGAAGGAGGTTCAGGTAGACGGTAAGGAAGGGCTGTTGCTTGCTGCAGCAAAAGAAGTGTCGAAAAATTGGGCCTCGATATAAATGAACCATGTATTTCAAGTTGTAGTTATTTCCTGATTCACTTGTTGTATCGGTCTAGTCGAATTGTATCAAATCTCTTCTGGTTTCTGCGGCTGCTTGAACTTCGTCTTCGGAGCACCCAGGGCTCAGGTGACCATTGCGAGACGGCAATCGGGTTCACTAGTGACCGGAGTGTGTTATTTCTTACTATCCGTCATGACCTTTTATATGAGGCAGACTTGCTACCCTTCTCTTCACCTCCAACCTCCTCAACAATGAGCGAAGTTATTGTGGACGTCACCGAGGGCATCGCGACTATAACATTCAACCGACCCCGCACCTTTGAATGCCATCACGCAAGCGGGTGGGTTCTTGCACGAACTGTTTCGTGTGACACATCCACGAATGCTTTCGTAGACTATAATGCTTTCGCCAACGCGTTGCGCGAAATTGATAAGCGCTCGGACGTTATGGTGACAGTGTGGCAAGGTGGGTTCGACACTCGTTGTATCTACCAACGCCTAATCCCCGCTGTTCAGCTACCGGGAAGTGGTTCTGCGCGTAAGCTCGTCTTTCAGATCCTTTCAGAACGAGCTCGAGTAGTATGGTTTCACAGTGGAACAGATATTAAGGGCCGTGCTGTTGCTGTCGGTGATGAACATCCAACCGTTCGCGAAGCGTACTTGACGAGGGTGGCGCAAACAAACACCGATTGCGCGAACGCCGTACGTGTTTTTCATTTTTCTGGTCCTATCCGTAGTTCATCTACTCTAGATGTACTCTCATTCCAAGGTCCTGGTTGCCGCTCTGAATGGGCCGGTCATGGGTGCGCGCGCCTCGTCCTGTTTGTGAAGACTGACCTTCTAATAATACTTTTCACAGGTATTGCAGCGGGTTCTCTTTCTGTTTCTCGGACATCGTTCAAATTCTAAACTCAAAGGCAGCATTCCTGGGATATTTCGATTTGATTTACTGCCTTCCTAACGCCTGGCTTTCTGTCCCATTCACCTTCCTGGGTCAGTCAGTATGCTTCGCTGTGACCTCCTTCTCATTTACTGTGATCAGGTCTCGTGGCGGAAGGGGGTTCAAGTGTGTCCTTTATCAATCGCAGTGAGTAGTGCACGCGTCCCATTCGGATCTGCATTAACCGCGTTTAGTGGGCGTTGCGAAAGCAACTGAA
Source organism: Hymenopellis radicata (assembly GCA_015501595.1). Classification (NCBI taxonomy): domain Eukaryota; kingdom Fungi; phylum Basidiomycota; class Agaricomycetes; order Agaricales; family Physalacriaceae; genus Hymenopellis; species Hymenopellis radicata. Next base: position 210,892 of record JADNRX010000002.1, on the reverse strand, counting down.
GTACTCTTGTGGGGAAGGAAGCAAACTGCTGAAGAACTGTATCGCTGCGGTTTCGTAAAGTGAGTGTACCGCTTTTTTACCGACCGTGGGCACTGATGGAGGGACAGTACAATCTTCCCTCCTTCGTCAACCGAGGAGTTCCACAAAGCTGTAAGGCGTAAGGTGCTGGAGGATATGGATGGACTGGATCCGACGGCAGTGTTGACTGTTAAGAGTCTACTTCGTACCGCCCTTAACGAGAGAAACAACCCAGATGCTGTCAATCTTCGCGAAAGCTATGGTGAGTCCAGGGCGCATCTCTTATCTGTCAGAAAAACTGAGAGATTTTTGTGATGATAGCGCAAGCAACGAGATTTGCGACTGGAGTGCCCTTGCAGCGCTTTGCCAAGGTAGCGTCGAAGGAAATCAAACACAAGTTGTAAAATGTGTAGGTAACTGCCAATATATGCTGGGCATCAGTGCGATAAAGACCAGCAGACCGCTAAGCTTCCGCATGGCGGATTTGAAAGGTTGAAGGCTTGGTTCGAGTCGCAGCCGTTCCGATCATCCTAATGGAGAATGAGCTCCCCGAAATGATCTTGGCTCTCAGTGGCACTTCTTTTCTTCTCTCGGCCCCGTTTCGATACCGGGCGCTCGCTTCTGGGTGCCTATGGGTATTAAAACTGATTGCGGATGGCGATTCAATGATAGCCGCTTCCTTTCTCCCTCACCACCATGGCCTCGGACGACATTGAGAAAAAGCTCCCCGCTACTGGTTCTGCCAGTTCTGTTAGCGAGAACAACAATGGCTACTACGAAGAGGATCTACATGAACCTCCTCCAGAGTCCAGTCTGCACCGAGGCCTCAAAGCGCGTCAGATATCTATGATCGCTGTATGTCATCTGCCAGCTCACGAGAACGTGAATATTAACCCTACTTTAGTTGGGTGGTGCAGTGGGAACTGGACTCATCATCGGGTAGGCCTCATCGTCTGTCCGTTGTAGTGCTTTACTTACCACCCATGTTAGCTCGGGTACAGCACTGCGGAGAGGCGGCCCATTGGGACTCCTCTTGGGTTATTCTTATGTTGGTTTGGTTTGCTACATGGTCATAATCTTGTTGCTGCTTTCATACGTAGGCTGACTACTGTTCTTTTCCTAGGTATGATAGGCCTTGGGGAGATGGCGGCTTTCTTGCCTCATAAAAAAGGTTTCTCGGGATACGCATCCCGGTTTGTCGATCCAGCCATGGGTTTCGCGCTGGGCTATAATTATCTCCTGAAATACGTGCGGGTCCTCTTTTCTTGCCAATTTGCTTCATCTGAAATCCATCTTCTGGCTAGCTCATTGTCACGCCAAATAATATCAATGCTGCGGGTGTGGTGGTCCAATACTGGACCGGGCGGTCCATATCGCAATTTGGATGTGTGAGATCCAGTCCTTGTTGCTGTAAATGCAGCGTTAACAATCTGAATAGGCATCTTCATCGCTGGCAGTGAGTCCAGAACGTCTCACGCCGAGGGATCAAGATTGATTTCGTTTAGTATTCATCGTCAATCTACTTGGTGTCCGTGTATTTGGAGAGCTGGAATTCTGGTTCAGCAGGCAAGTTATCGTAATCTGAACCGAAATGTAGTCATAGCGCTGATTGGTTTACTGTTGATAGCATTAAGGGTGAGTGAACATCAGCATGTTGCCATTGTATCGTAATCTGAACCGAAATGTAGTCATAGCGTTGATTGGTCTACTATTGATGGGCATTATCATTGACTTGGGTACGAGATCCGGACCTTGCGCTTGGCGTAGGGGACTTATCTTTTCTCAGGTGGCAATCCTCAACACGACCGCATCGGATTCCGTTACTGGAAGGCGCCCAATGGACCCATGGGTCATTACCTTTTGGACCAGGTACACAACGAGCACTTATCCATCTTCCTTGGATTCTGGGCTACCTTGGTGAATGCCCTTTTCGCCTTCATTGGTACGGAGCTCATCGGTGTAAGTCATCTCCGTGGCCGTGAAAAGCTCACCACTGATGGTTTCACTTCGTGCAGGTGACTGTTGGAGAGGTACAATGTCTGTTCGGATGTCGACAAGCGGAACTAACGTTCATTCATCATCCAGGCAGAGAATCCTCGCAAAAACATCCCCAAAGCCATCCGTCGTACGTTTTGGCGTATTTTAGTCTTCTACGTCGGCGGAGTCTTCGTAATAGGCTTAATCGTCCCCAGCACTGATGACTCCTTGTTCGTCGCAACAAAGTCCAAAACTGGAGGTACGACGTCCATTTGACGTTGGCGTTACACTGGCTGACTGCGCTACTATTACTATTAGCCGCTGCTTCTCCTTTCGTCGTCGGTGAGCACTTTCGTCATCCAGCTGCCATCGTGTCCTGATCTCGCGCCATAGCCACCACTTTAGTCGGCATCAAGGTCTTGAACCATATCGTTAATGGTGCCATTTTGATCTTCGTGATGAGTGCCGCGAACTCGGACTTGTATATCGGATCCCGCACGTTGTATGCATTGGCTGTTGAAGGGAAAGCGCCAAAGATTTTTGCCCGCGTCAATCGCATGGGAGTACCGTACCCGGCCTTGATCCTCTGCACACTGTTCTGCGGACTGGTGTTCCTCAATGTTTCGTCTTCTAGTGCTAAGGGTATGCTTGCCGTTACTGTACTGTTTGCGCGATACTCATTTCCGTTTGACAGTCTTTACCTGGTTCGTCAACTTGGTCTCAACTTTCGGAGCTATAACTTGGATATGTATCGCTTACGCTCACATGTAAGTCTTCTCAGCTTACTCTCCAACTCCATCTGATCTGTCTTCAGCGCGTTCATGAACGCTCTCAAAGCTCAAGGCATGTCTCGCGACAAGTTGCCATACAAGGCGCCCTTCCAACCCTTTGGAAGCTGGTTTGCGTTGATCTCGACGGTTATCATTACGATCTTCAAAGGTTTCGACACGTTCATGCCTTTCACGGTGGACACGTTCATCACTTCATACATTGGGATACCGGTGTTCATCGTCTTCTACGTTGGGTACAAAGTGTACTACAAGACCAAGGTGATTCCTCCCGAGCATGTCGATCTGGTGACTGGATTGGATTCCATCAACGAGGAGGAGGCGCGCTTCTTGGCGGCTCAAGCAGCGGCAGGTCCTCGCACCAGATGGCAGAAGTTTGGGGATGCTCTGTGATCAATTGTGCACTTGTAAAAAATGCTATGTATTGTGAATGTACCGGATATCTTGAATGCGCAGTGCTATATATGATATCGTGAATAATAATATTTTGCTCTTGGGCTATGCGATACCGCGATCCGCCTTCCATGCGGTTATCCAAGCAACAATTCTCGCCACATTTGCCTCGAGATCCTCCATGCTCTCACTATTGAGCTCGACGACAATTTCAGGAGCATATGACGCTCGTGCTTCTTCCAGAACAACCTGCATGATCTCGGCCTCGTTGTTTTCCTGGATCTTTTTTAGAGGATACGCCCTAGAAACTGGCATGTTAACGAAAGGCGCGAGCGCTCAAGAACGACAATCTCCACCTTTTTTCAAGACGCTCCCAAAGCTTGGTGTGATCGCATCGTAATACAACAACCAAGTCTGCCCAGCGCTCTGGAAAGGCTTCACAAGTGTGCCAATCCAGCACGATCCCGCCTTGAGCCACTATGGGTTCCAATTCGTCCAAAAGCTGTTCACTAACGAGCCTGAGCAGCGGAGCCTGGAGAGCTGCAAGCGCCACACCTTGTCCTCGTCCACAGTATGGCTCTGCCATTCGTCGTCGTACTCCTCGAAGAGCCCTCTCTCCTTTACGAATTCGCCGACGTTGATATGGCGGAGGGGAATGGGCGATTCGTTGACCAGGATCTGGGCATGCGTCGACTTGCCCGTCCCGGGCGTGCCAGTTATCACGATGACGGGGCTCGTTCTCTCAGTCGACATTTTTTTTGGGTGAAGATGGATGCAGATCGCAAGTGATCGAGAGAGAAAATTAATGACTCCGTCACGTGTTGCTGTCACCTGCCTTGGACTTTTCCCCTCACGCAATGTCGAATCTCGCTATTCTTCGCACGTACGCGTCCAAAAACCCGCCGACCTGCCTCCCACGATTCTGTTTGGCCACACGCCGAGCTCTCTCACGATATACGACGCCTTTCCGAAATCTATATTCCATTTCTTGATCCTCCCGCGTCCAGAGGCGTACCCAGACCTGACAATCCCAGACCTCTCGAGTCTGAAATCACTACTGAAGAAAGACAAGTCGCGCGCCGAAGAGCTCATCAAATCTCTACAGAGCGATGCAGAAGCATTGAAAGCGGATATAGAGAGCGAGATGGTTAAGCGCTATGGGTTCAAGTGGGAAATCTGGACTGGCCTGCACGGCGCCCCATCAATGGAGTGAGTTTGGATCAGCTTTCATTCACCGTACTTAGATGTTGTGCAGGCATCTCCACCTTCACGTTATTTCAGCAGATTTGTGTTCCGAGCGAATGAAAAACAAGAAACACTACAACTCATTCCACCCCAAACTTGGTTTCTTCATCGACATTGACGAGGTACTGTCATGGTTTGAAGCAGAACCATCTTACTACTCGACGGTACGCATCTCTCTTGCAGTCTATGGCACGCTTACAGCTCCAATAGATGGCAAAACTAGACCACAAACAATATGACGCCATCTTAAAGGAGCCTCTTTCATGCTTCCATTGTCATGCAGACCAGAAGAATATGCCCACACTAAAGACTCATCTACAAGAGGAATTTGACAAGATCAGCGCTCAAAAGAAGTCTTCAGCTGAAAAAAAGAGGAAACTGGAGGATAGGAAGGAAGAAAGGGCCAAGAAGCAGAAGTCAGAGGAGACACCTAATCTGCATGGAACTGAGAGTGACGACAACTGACGAAATGACAGTTCTTTGCTGCCCATGTATGTATGTTGTCTACATGCTGGTATTACATCGGTTATAAGGGTGTTGTACAATCAGCGAATCTTCTATTCAGCGATGGCGGCAGCGGCAGCGGCTTTTTGGCGCTTCTCATCGCGCGACTTCTCGCTGGCCTTGCGGATGGCCCATGTGAGCTCGTATGTCTTTACAGCGTCTGAAAACACGTTTAATAAGGGGAGACGCGTTCACTTGAACACCGACCTTCATATGAACTCAAAATCTGGGCAGCATCTGGATCTTCCTCGATATCCTCGATGATATCGATGAGGTTGGAAACTTCCGAGAAGAAAGGGTCATCGTCGGGGAAGCGGATAGTCTGCTCCTGGTCGTCACCAGGCCTACGAACGTAAAGGACTGGTTGGACGTAGGGGTTCACGAGCCTGTAAAACATGAGTATATGCGCAATTATTGTAACGATACACCCACTTCAAGCTGTACCCATCAGCGTATACTTCAAGCTCGCAACTGTAGTCGGTTCCTTGCAAAGCGGCGATGTGGGTAAAACTTCCGACTGCGCCACTTTCGTATTTCCTAGCGGGTAGCGGATGAGGATAAGTTGATTTGATTGAGGAGAAATCAAAGCGGCTTTACCAGGTGGCAGCGGTAACACGGGGTATTCTGTTTTCTGGCAAGATTTTACTCTCGTCAACCTTCATGGCCGAAAGATGACCAGCATTTTCGTCCCATTCAAGGGAGTGGGCGGAGACGGTAGAGATGTCAACCTCACCACCAAAGTAGCGCGAAAGATCACAGAAGTGGGTTCCCTGTTCAACGATGGGGCCTGCACTCTTGGACTTGTCCCACCAATCGGGCTTAGCAATAGCCTCATACGCACACGCGTAGCGGGCGATGGTAGCCATCACCGTAAGCTGATTCTCTTCAATGATTTGTTTCATCATCTGGACGGCTTTGAGGTACCGCAACATATACCTAGCTCCGTGATTAGCGTTTAATTGAATGGATCAAGAGGGACGCATACCCCACAGAGCAGATAGTATCGCTGTCCTTGATCGTTTTGGCGATAGCAAAGGCGTCAGCGATCTCAGCCTCTGGACCCGTTGCAATGGGTTTCTCGATGAATAACGCGACGCCAGGGAAATGCTTCAAAATCTGGATTTCAATGTCGCGGCCGGGCTTGGTGGTGCCACGGAACATGGGAGGACTACCGACGATAATGGCGCGAGGGCGGTCCTTGGGTGCCATGTTCTTGATAAAGTCATCGAGGGTCTTGAAGACACGGGTGCCCTGGTAGCGGACACGACGAAAGACTCGCATTTCTTCTGGAGGACGGCCGTTGCACGCTCGATGGCGGGGTCAATGAGAGCCACGACCTTGAGACGAGGACCAAGCTTGCTGGAGACCAGAAAAAGGTTCCAGCTGAGCGCAAGATAGCATCTATGATGACGTACTGTTCGAAGCGGAAAGAGTGGTTCCATGGACCCTCGTCAGAGCCTGGGGACGATGGTGCTGATCAGAGCTGATTGGGGGGAGAATGTGGTGGCAGCACCGTACCGAACATGATGTTGCCAGCACCAACAAAGACGACGTTGAAAATCATCGGAGCCAGGAATGTGAGTCACCCTGCCGACGTTGAACAAGGAAACAGGGGAAAAAAAGTCAGTGAGAAACAGACTTGTCCATACGAATTAGCCTCAGAGGATCGATAGAGCCTCGACGCGAATCCAGGCCCGAACCACGACGCTCAGAGCCGCGTCGCTCAGAGCCACGACGGTCAGAGGGGCGGCGGCCGGATATAGGAGAGTGCAAGGGAGAAGGCATGGTGGTGGTGATGGTAGTAAGAAGGAAAGCGAATTTGCCAGGTCAGCGTGGATATGGGGTATACCGAATTGGTCATGTGGATTATACACACAAAATAACACAATCTGAGATTCAGAAAAAGTACTAAGTCGCGGAGGGTTCAATGATTGCTTGCTCCTTCTGATCTCTCTTCTGTAACTTCTCTCGCCGACGCTCTGCAGCCTCTAGTCGTTCTGTCATGGCCTTGAGCTCTGCCTTGAGTTTCTCATTCTCCTGCGCCAGTTTCTGTACATTTGACGCTCGTTTGTTCACTTTATCCATGCTATACAGCTCCTGTCAGCGACGCGCAGCAGCTACGACGACGGTCACGTACTTTGGGTTAGCCTCGCCAGTGAAATGGGACAGATCAAAGTCGAGGGTTGGCGATGGCAAGATTTCTGGCAGCGACGCCGGTATGCTGATGATCTCGCTCCGCTGCTCCTCGTCGGGGATAGCTACCGGGGACGATGGCTCATCGGGCTCGTCGTTGTGCTCCTGACTGGACCGCCTGCAGTGTCCGGGTTAGACGCGTTCGCGGCGCACGACAACAGAGCAAGATAGGCACCTCGGCTCGCCCTCCGTTGGTGGCTCGTATTCATTGTTCATCGCGGCAACGGTAGCTGGACGAGGTTAAGATGTGTTTCCGTTTGGATAATGGAAGAGTTGCTCACGCGTTACGTCACGTAACTACAACCTGGCAACCACCTTCATATGTCGTTCAATGTCGGTCATCTCATCCTTGCACTGTCCATAGCCTTTTTTCTTCTTGCCAGTTATGCCGTCCTCTTCAGCGCGTTCCTGCCTTTGACAGGCATATTGGTGCTGCACCACCAGTTATCTCCCCCTAAACTTTGTTTCTCACCCACCCAATCAGATCCTCAATGCTCTCGCGAACGATACTCATTACAAGTACTTCTTCATCCTTCTCGTTCCCACCGGTGCATACTTTGTTATTGCCAACTGGGTCGGATGGCAATACTATCGCAATACCTGATCTGTAAGTTCGAAAGCAATGCATAGATCAATAGTACTCATACTCGATACATAGCGCATATGTGGTATACAGAATAAATAGTTCAAATAAATATAGCACTTCCAGCGGCGCTCACGGAGACCTTCTGCCTCGAGATTGCTCCGAAGATGGTTTCGACCTGTTTCGAATTTCTCGAAGCTCCAGCCATAGTTTGCTTGGTTCGTCTCCTCCACCGCTGACCGTACTTGGTGGAGCGGGAAATGCGCGTCGAGGTCGTGGTGCAAGGGCAGATCTGCTTGAACCCGCGGGACTGGTGTCTCGAGTCGGTGGCGTGATCCTTGATCGAGGCGGACTCGTTTCAGATCGTGGGTGAGCAGAGAAAAGCGGTTTCCTGGAAGCGAAAGGGCGTGGTGGTGGACTCGGAGATTGCTCTCGTCCAGCTTCTCGCTCGGGAAGCAGAGGGCGTCGAGCAGGAAATATATTACGAAATGCAGCCGCCGTAGCTTCGGGTCTGGAAGGAGCTGGACGCGGTGTTGACGCAGTTGGAAGGCGTAACAGACGCGCACGACTTGAAACAAAAATCAGTATCAGCTGGGTTCAGATACTAGTTCACTTACTCCACTGCCTTTCTGGTGAGCTTGGTGCGATAAGCTTGTAACCAGTTTTCCAAGTATCTCGCTGCATTAATATCAGTATACGATCCTGTTGGACAATGCGTAGCAAATCACCAAGTGTAGTCCTTCTGTCCAGATCCCTGGCCTTCTTCGCAAGCTGTGCGCGAGGCATTTGTTCAACCCAGATCTTCCAAAATTTGGCCTTGATACGAGAAGCGTTATAGTGTATGGCAGGAACAGACTTGGTCCGAGCTTTCCAACGGTCCATGGCGTTGCGCAACTCGTTCTTATGCGCCTGGAAGAGTAACTGATATTCCTGCCAAAAGGTTTAGATGAGACCATAGCAATCAGGACAGACATACCAGAGGACGAAGCTGCAACTCCTTAAACTTTTCCCTCCACTGCTCCCAGGCTCCAACAATCAGTGACAACTGTTTTTCATCTTCGAGGCGCTTGAGTAATAGTTTACGGTGCCTTGCGGCCCTGGTAGCAGTTAGCCAGTGATGGAACGCGCGACGAGTCAGATCTGTAAGAGAGTGTCAGTCATAGACCGATACGAACTCGGGATGAATTACCTTCGTCCTTCACTGCACGATAGCTCAACATGAGACTTTTGTCCTCTTCCACGCGAGTCCGGAGCCGCTTCCATTTATTGTACGCATTCCTAATAGTCAAGATGATCAGAATCCACACGCCTCGGTTACAGAAACTACGAACATAAGAATCCCAACTTCATAGTGTTGCTTGACTTCGATTTCTTGCAGCTTCACGTCAATGACGCGATTGGTCCATTGAGTCAGAGCCGAGCGGAGAATTCGCTATAACACTTGTCACTGTAAAGTTGGTTGGGCGAGCGAAGGACACATACCTGTGCAATTCTCGTGGAAACCTGCTCTTCAGCCAGCCGGAACTGCCTTGAACGCTGAGCGCGTTGTTGCCACACTAACGGAAGATGTTAGTCTCGACCGTAAAGGATTTACATGGACTTACGTCTGAAGAATTTGCTGCTTTTCACGGAATTGAAGTTTTCGAGCTTGTGGTCTAATCGGCGCTGTCCATATAATAACTTCATCTTGCTCAGAGAGCGCCGCATTAAGAGATAAGCTTCCAGGAGGCGCGCTTTCTTGGCTAGTTTGAACTGTTCATGCCATCGGATGCGCCAAACCAGCATCATTCGCTGGGTGAGCTGGACCGAGTGCCGTTGAATAGCGAATTCATTCGCGTTCCGGTGAGTGGAAAGTATTTGGCGCCATTTCTGGAAAGAAGTGACAGCGAGATGGAACGACTGTGCAGAAAATCTCGATGCAAGATCTTCGGGAGGGTAAGAACGCGACATGGGAATTAATAAATAAAAAGTACCTTCGCGCTGGCGTTGTTGCTGTAGTTTCCCTGTCCAGGTAAGCCAAACATGCTCTAGCAGTCGCTTGGATTTGACCCGCATAAGTAGACGGCCGCGTTCTCGAGCCTTCCAAACACGAGCAACTGCTCGCAGAAGAACATCGTCTTGACGGGCGATATGTCGGTCTGCACGCCGCTCAAGTTGCTAGCGAGCAAAGGAATCAGTGGTACGTATGAAAGTCGACGAATATGCATACCCGAACATCAGCAACAGCTTGCTTCCATTTTCTAATTGTATTCTTGAGAAGGCATAAATCAAAATATTCGTCCGCAGCATAAAGATCGTGCCTGTTTGACATCAACGAGTGTATCAATTAGAGGAGTTCTTGACACCTACATTTGCTTCTGCCATTGGGTCATGACCTGTCGTTTCAACCTGTACCCAACCCTCTGGGAGATGGCTCGTTCCGCAATACGAAGTTGGGCCATTCGACGCCAGTGGTTCCAACAAGTCTCCGCCACTCTAGCGATACCAGTTTCAAGTACCTGGTCAGCCGCATCCTCCAGACGGTCCACAGCTATCAGTCTCTCTTTCCAACGTTGGTAAATCCGCAAGACGAATCTCTTGTTGAAGTGCTGGTCAGAGAGATGTGACTGGTAAGACTGCCGCCATTTCGACCACGCGTCTTTCCTCAGTCTCTGTTCCTGCTTTTTGCGAACTATCTTCATTTTAGAGCGCATCGAATCACGCCAGTTGGCGTGCTGTTTGGACACAAGACGTTTTTTCCATGCAGAGAATGCTGCCTTGAGTCGCCGTCTGTCTGCTACGACCGCAACATTGTCCAGTAATTGTTGGTGCGAGGCCAACTGATCACGCCAACGTTGAAGATAGAGGCGTAATAAAAGGTTCTCTCGAGCCTCTTGAATCTGTTCATGAGTTGTCTGTCCCACTAGTTAGAGTGATAATGCGAACGGCAAGGTACAAGGACGTACGATAATCCAGTCAAAACCTTGCTTCCAGATATCCCAGCACCGTTCAATTAAGCGTAGTCTGTAATATTCATCCGCGTCCTTTTCATCCTGCGCCATCCTAATCTTTTTCCACGCGTCATCATCATTAATGACACTCGGTTTTGGAGGTGGTGGAATGGGTTTTTGTGCTGGACGTGGAGTCGACGTCGCGACTTTGGAGCGAGGTACGACGTCCGCCGACTGTCTTCCAAGTAGAATATCACGAGCAGCTGCGCGATAAGATGGAGGGGTAGTGGATGGAGGGGCGAAGAAATCTGCGGTTTCGCCCCCAGACGTCTCTGACTCAAGATGAGCCTTGGTTCGTGGAATGATGCGGGGGATGGGGGCGGCGGAAACACTTTCGCCAAAATCCAGACCGAGCGAGTTGCTGGTCACGTCAGAATGAGGCGGCGGTGGAGGCTGGCGTTGTCGTGCCCGTGCGCGCGCCAACGCCGGGTGGAGATAGCTGGGCGTTTGCTTCGAGGATTCTGGAAATGAGGCCTCTGAGACAGATTCGTTATCATGAGAGTGTACCGTGAAGCTGTCGTCGTCACGTATAACAGGTGGGGGTGGGTTTCTAGGCATGGGGCGTCGTGGAACTTGTGCTGGCGGAGGAGGCTGAGAAGGCCGCGGAGTGGGCGCTGCTGCAATAGACGAGCGATACCCATGCTGTTTCTTCACCATTGCCCACTTGTCTACCCAATTCCTGCCCTTCAGAGTGCCTAACTTGAGCAATTTTCCATAGTAAACAACCTCATGAGGATCCAGACCGCGCTCCTGGAGAATGTCGTTATAAGCCTTGAAGACGGTGAGAAAAGTCGTCGCTGCCTCTCCTGCGCGCGCAATAATGGCATCCAAGAGCTCAACATCGTCCGTTGTAAGACCCGTTAATTCCGGGGCAGGTGCGGTGTTACGCGACGTCGCCAGCGATGCCGCCGAGACCGACTCGGATATGTCATGAGAGGCGCGCGCTGGAGGAGAGGAGCGAGTCGGTCGAAAAGCACACATAGCCTATGCTGCATGCATGATGGACGCGGACAAGACGCCGATCGTTGACAAACAATGCAGATGTGATGCGAGCTTTATTTGGCACACTGTCAGGGTCACGTTCTACTCATACAACATCATGATGTTCTCTATAATTACATTGTACTGTACAGAGTCCTCCTAAATAACCACTAGAAATGCATTTGCACAGCCAGACTAGCAGGCGCTTCGTTAGGACAGTATGGACATTTCACTCGTCTTTGAACAGTCAGTTGATGAGTGGCACATTCAACATTCAAGCTGCTTACCCTCCTTGACCCCCAGGCTTGCTCAGCTTCTGCAGACTGTCCCGCGCTATGACATGGCCACAGGTCATCATCATGGGGGGATTCTCTGGTGTCGACTGTTCCTTTGATACTGGACATGTAAATATCGAATGATATGTATTGTCTGGGGGCACAGGGATCTCGATCTACACAGAAAACAACAATCAGCAGCAAGTCCAAAACACGTAGAAAAATAAGCCCTACAGGAAGTTCATTGGATTGACTCCATTCATTCTTCGTTTCTCGGAGAACGCGTCTTCCTTTCTCGATCTTGGCAAGAGACCCAGCCGCCCCGATTTGTGTCACAACGCTAAGAGGAATCTGCTTGCTCATCCCCATGCTTGCACAATACTCCTTTTCGAACAGAGGCTCCAAATCTCGATGCAGAGTAGGCGCTGCGAGGTCAGCGTACGGTGATTCTTGTAATCGTGACAAAGGCAGATAAGCGATGCATGCTAGCAGCCGTTTAAACGCGGTATCATGCTCGTGAAAGAAGGGACCAAGCGAAGCATGAGCGTATGCGATTGCTTGTACTGGGTCAGGTGGATGCGAAGACAGAAGAAGTCTCATGAATTGAGACCGGTGTAGGTAGAACTCTAGCGGTGATGAACGCTCCTGAAGGAACGCTCTATGCTCCTGGACCCAACTGCTATCGTAGTGAGCCAAAACTCAGGCCGTGATGTGGGGAAAACCGTACAGAAGCGCGGGCGTAATGTCTTGATGCTGAAGAGCTCTCAGAATTCGATGAAGATCCTGAAATTGGGTTCGAATCTCTTCAGGAATAGTGATATTGGATTCCTGAAGTATGGTCAGGTATGTAACAGCGTAGACTACCACGAACACGTACTTGCAACAGAATTTCGGCGGCATCAAATTGACCGGTGCGAAGCAAGTGCAAGGCAACTGTCCTCTCCAAGGCGAGTCTGCTTTCGTCTGACGAGAAGAGGTCAGGATACGAGGGTAGCGGAACGGGGAATTTCTAATGCGAGTCAGTATTGATTCCAGCGATGAACAGGCGACTCCACCTTGTCCAAGGTCTTTCCGAGTCGCGACATAGCCGAGTAGACCTCCTTCTGGTGCTCGTCGATATCCTTCTTCCTGGCCTCGATAATTTGCAACACATGAGAGGGATCTATTGCTCCCGTCTCCTTGAGCGACTCAAGGCTGTCGACCAGGCCGGCGAGCGAGTCGGATATGGAAGGACATTTTCCCTTTCCATCGAGCGGTGTCACTTGTTCTAGTTTGGCAAGTTCCTTGAGAGACGCCTCCATAGCGTGTTAGTGTCATGCACGTAAGGACTGAAACGACAAGTCTAGATCGGTCCGAGTGGTCCGAGTCTGTCCAATTTTTCGATCACTGCACTTGAACAGATACCACGATGCCTCGATTCATTACTGGCGACAGCTTAGGCAATATAAAAGCAGTGAATTACGACCGTAACTCTTCTCCTGCCATCCATGACCTAGGCTCGTCTGCATCAGCACCCAAACGCGATGGTCACAATCCAAATGTCGTAGCCCAGTTGATTGCAAACCGAGTGGATGGAACGACCTGGGTGAGCCTTGAAGCCTGATGTAAAGCCAACAGCTCAATCGTTTGAACAAAGGTCGCCGCTGGCTACTCAGATGGTGCAGCAGCGCTGTTTACACTACAGGGAGATTCTCTCACCAAGAAATACGAATGGTCAGAACCTCGCACGAAATTAAAACACTCATACGTTGGAATCTCTGTATCTCAACAGTGAGTATGCTCTATATTCATAGGCCTAAATACTTACTACGATAGAGGAATCTTCACTTGCACGAGCAACGGCGCGCTGAGGCGAACTCCATTGGATGCATCTGAAGCTTCTCCAGAGTCATATTCCGCGTCCCTACCTGCGCGCTTAGCTGCTTGGCGTATGCCCAATGATCCTCAGACCTTCGCCTACGGTGGAGATGAGGTCGACGTCTCTGTATGGAACACTGAACGAGCATTTCAATCAGCATCATCACCAGCAGACTCATCCAAGAAGAGAAAGCACAATGAGCTATTCTCCGGAGAAGTTTGGAGAGCAAAGAATGCAAGTGGTTTTCAGCTGCAACTACACCCTCTCATAATTTTTGCTCTTAGGTTCCCCATAATAATCTCCAACTGAGGCAACCTGTTCGAATCACGGCAATATCGCATGTATCCCCTACCAATATTCTCGCTGGAACACAACTTGGGTCTCTAAAACGATACGACATACGCGCGGCTCGCAAGCCCGTATCGATTGGGAAAAGTCTTCAACGGTAACACAGTCACTACCATTGAAACAGGATTTTCAGAGCAGTCCGTCAACGCGCTTCAAATATGTCTTCTGTTGTTGACATTTCTGTAGCGAAGCTTTTCTCAGCGACAATAGTAATAAAATGGCTGCTATCGATCTTCGAAACGGGCGTATCTTATACCGTTACGATGGTAAATCTCAACCAACGTTGTTCGTGGACACTGTTTACGATTTGCATAGGAATATCCGGTGCTGTAAGGGCTATAGCGGCCGCGCCCACGCTAGTAGCCTCGGTGTCGTTCGATCGTTACTACCGGTTCCATAGCACTTCACCCCCTCCCCCACAACCCGGTCAGAATACACAGAACAGAGGCAAGGTACTGGACAAGGTTTATTCCCACTCTGCCCCAACGGTCATCGTCTGGGATCAAGAATCGTCAATGTCTCAGCATATAGCCGTTAATGAGGAGGACGACGAGGTGTGGGATGGTATGCAGAATGTCGGTGAAGGTGACTACGAGGAAGACGAAGCACCAAGGAGACGCAAAAATCCAAAAGTAACTTAGCAGACATATCGCAGCGATGTTCAATGTCAATGCATTCATTGAAGAACTCGTAAATTAAGCACTGCTGTAAAATTAGTACGAAGTAGACTACTAGAGTGTACTGGGGGTAGTAATAGTATGTGTCCGTGAGGGAATGGAGACTACTCGATACAATGAGAAAAAAAGAAAGGCGAAACTAGATCCTTCTATGCAGAGACGTCAATGGTCGTGAAGATCGTCATGAAACATTGACCGGCAATTATAGAAGAGCGCCTAGGACGGCAGCGAGCGTCGTCAACATAATGCCTGGACCGATGTTGCTTCCAGAAGCGCCATCAGTGTTGGACGTCGCGCCCGTGGATCCGGTGCCATTGATCTCAGCAGCCTTCTGCTTGAAAGCGTCAAAGGTGTTGCCAGTGGCCGGTGCGTTCGCAGAAAACACCATGCCCTGACCACAGTGGCCTGCCTGGCGACAGTAAGCCCAGATAGGCTTGGTCTGAGAAGGAGGTCAGCATGAATCAAAATAACGCGAAACCATCACGTACGTCGTTGACCTGAATGGTGTACGTCGGGAACGAGGTCGCGCCAGCGGCAACGGCCATGCTGAGAACACAGTGAGACGGGAGAACGGATAAAGTTATGCCACGACTTACAAGCCAGAGTCAAAGCCGGTAGAGCTACTGGTCAAAGAAAGAGCTCTGCAAGGTTGCGCGAAGCTCGAAGCGGTGACAGTGTGGTTCTTGGCTTGGAACTCAAAGGTAATGGTGTCCCCAACGCTGGCGGTGATATTGGAGGGCTCATAGGTGAGCTTGCCATCAGCACCAACGATGACCTTGTGGTCTGTGCCAGAAGAAGATGATGAAGAGCCAGAGGTAGATGCCGGCGCGGTCGTTGCGTATGTCGTAGTCGCGACTGAGCCAGAGACGGTGACAGTGGCGGTGACAGTGATGATAGCAGTGGCGGCCCCGGTGGTGGAAGACGTATCCGTGGCATTCCCTCCCGTTGCAGTAGACTTGAACTGATCAAACTTGTCGCCGGGGTTGACAGCGAAGACCATGCCCTGCTGACAGTGATTGGCTTGACGGCAGTACACCCATGTAGGGTCCGTGTCGGAGACGAGGAGACTCGCATTACGGAAGTTATCGGTTACTGAGTCGGCCACGGGAATGCTAGCATAACGCGTTAGTTCACGCAGACAAAGGATATTATTGAAAGAACCCACAAGCCAGAATCAAAGCCGTTAGCCAAAGGCGAGCAAGGCTCAGCCAGACTAGACTGCGTGACGGTGTGGTTCTTCTGCTGGAACTGGAAGGTGATAACATCGTTGACGTTGGCATTCTGTTTGACGCGTTAGCAGGCTGATCGGCGGTTGTACGGGATCGACATACGACAAATTCTGGGTCGAATTTGAGGACACCCGGTCCGCCAACTTTGACTACAATGTTGGCTGCGAGCGCAGTCGCACAAAGACTGAGGGCGGCGGCCGAGGACAATAGGTTGGAGAATCGGGGCATTTCGCAACGGAAAATTGACGTGGAGAGTTCGTGAAAAGCGGGAAAACGACTGAGCGTTGAGAGTGGAAGGAAGACAAGAATGAAAATGCCTCATCGTCCCCGCCATGGGTGGTTTTATATGGGAGTCAGAGAACAATGAAAGAACATGAAAGGAGATCGGGATCAGGGGCGCATTTCCTAATGCGGATATTCATCCATTGTTCTTTTGTTGGGACTGCCTCAACAATGGTCATAGCGAACCATTCACGAGTCATTGTTCGTGGCCAATCATAACGTTGTTTTCCATCCGAGCATCCCGATTGGCTTTGTCAACGACCAAGCGTACCAACAGAACGGAACCAACAATGCAGTCCTTCCTCTTGTTTTCCTTTAACAAGGCGGGGCCAATCAGCAGTCAAGTTGTTGCGTACACTAATACTAATTTGGCTACATGTATTGTACAAAGGTAAATGTGTGGTTTATACATCCAAAACTCGGTCCATAGATCCTAATGACACACCGTTTATGGCCGTCCTGTATGCAAGAGTTCTCTCAGGTTACTCGACAACTCTGGAAGGGCAAAAGTAGCGGGCTTGTCTGTATTGCCACGGTGACGAAGGCCCTTTGGCACGTAGGCATCATCTGCCTGTCGTCGGTCGATGTCTGCCACAAGCTGTGCAAACGACAGGAACAAGACCTCCGCCTGTGCCAGAGTGGAATCCAGTTCAATTGTCATGCTGAGTTCATTGCAGTACTAGAGAGATTTTAGTTTCATGACGGTAATAAAGAATTATAATGGACCTTTAGTATTTCGTCGAACTGCAGAAAACGGGTAGTCAGCATGACAAACCAGGCTAGAAAAAAGGCTGCTCACCTCCACCAGGTATCGTAGTATCATATCTCTATGAGACTCTAGCACCGCAAGAGCAACGAAGAGGACGAAGTCGTTGCTGTAGTAATCAGTCCACAAGACCTCCCATAATCGCAAGACATCATCAAAGGCAAACTCCCGTTTGAATGCAATAAGAACCCAACTATGCACGTCGTCAATAGATTATTCCACGGAAGGAGAAACGACAAGGGCTTACCGGAAGCAGAAGAACAGGTTCAACCCATCGGCCTTTTCTAGATGTCGGTATAATTCTGGATCCATCATACCGATGAGTTGTTGGAGAGTAAGAAGTTGTTTCTTCATGCCACTTTGATCTCGTAGAAAGTTTTGTTTCTTGAAAGGGCATGTTAGCCATACAACGGTATAAGTGGGACAGGATAGACAGTCATACCATGCGGTGCATGTATTCAACGAAACACCAGAAAGTCAACTCTTCGTCAGCTTCCATTACCACGTAGATGGGAGCGCAGAGATCTGACATCCCTTGGACATAACCTACACAAAACCAAGTTTAGCGTGGCGCCACCAAAACGAGGCAGGTCTCACCCAACTCCTTCTCGTAGAAATTATATGATAAAAGAATAGCGGATAAACGGTCGATATGTTCATTACTGGGCGATTGGGCGCCGATATCGCTCATATTCGGTGATATTATGGAGTACCGTTTGGCACGTTCCTTCTCACTGTCACCACCTTCAGTCGGTGTCGGTGACGTTGATCGTGGCGTCGAGAAGAGTGGTTGATTGCGATCCGTTCGGCGACAGTCGACATCGATGCGATGTCGTTCCTGCAAATAGTTAGCACCAAGATGACCATCAGATACAATAATGTCTACCTCCAAAACATCCTGGCGATCAAAGACCTCTGGTACCCCACACCATTCAGCCTTGACAGATTGGTACTGCTTCCTCTTATTGTTCCAATTGCGTGACCTCTCTTCCGAGGTGACATCCCAGTCCAAGACGCCTAAGAGGAAGGGCCATACTGTTTTCCTAAACTTACCGCGAGGGGAAATGCCCCTTCTGAAGACCTCTCTGCGCATTTGCTCGATCCTGATAGTTGGTCGACCATCAGGAGCGAACCATTGCATCCATTGAATCTCATTCACAGGCTGAGACGGATTTCGAGAAGACTTTGGGGTCGGTAAGTTGGCGGTAGAATGGAGCAGTTCAAAGATGCCCAATGAGGACGATTCCTCAGCAAGATTTGAAGACGAATTAGGCAACGCTTGGGCTTCCTGCCTGCGAGCACGTTCTCCTTCCTCTGCAACGATTCGCGCCCAACGAGCAAGATACACCCTCGCACTTTCGAACTCTCCAACACCGCCTTTCTCCACCCAACTACCCCATGTCGACTCCCCATTAGCATTGACTAAGCTCTTGACTGGATCCGGGAGATGAGGAACTATAGGCTTTGCGAGAGGATGTGAGAGAATGTTCTGGGCAGCATGACGAGTAGCTCGAGTAATATTGGAGAAGGATTGAAGAAGGGCTGCTCTTGCTTGAGATTGGGATTGAGGACTGGCTAATGGCGACGCGAGTGATCGGTGCAGAACAGAGGAACGATGCGAGTAAGGGTTTGGCGTGACCGGAGATGACATGGAGAGAGGACGGGGACGGCGGTGGGCGGGGACAGGTGAATGAGAGCCGGCGTACGACGACTGGGCAAGAATGTCATCGACGGCATCATCTTCAAATAGCTGTACAGAGTGAGTCTCGATGTCGGCCCGGATGGATCAATTAGAAAGAGTGAAGGTTGCAAGTTGGATCGGAGAATATGGGCGTAAGATCGTAGACGGGCAAGAAGGTTCTCACCGCCCCATGCCGTAGCAGCGTTCGTAGAGTGTGATGCAAGTGAGGGGGCAGGTGGCGGTGGATAAGATGCTATACTGTTCCGCTTTGCTCTGCCGTTGACAGCCTGCGGGAACGGAACCGTGAAGGAGCGTGACTCTTCGTCGTGAAAGTAGAGGGTTGGCAGAGTGTCTCCATTAATAAGATTGATTCCAACGGATCCATCTGCAAGGAATGAGCTTAATAGATATTAATAAACGAATACAACGTACGCCACGACGAGAAGGATGGTGGATACAGCACTAGCGAGTATATTGAAGTCAGGGGAACCGAGAACGCATAAGACTCGGGACGCTGGGTTGGTAGATCGATGAGAACGACATCTGGGCATACAATGAGCAGAGTACAATGGTGGGAGACTGGACAGACCATCGTCTTCGTCGTCAACGGGCGCCCTTTCCTCAATCTTGACAAACTTGTCCCATTCGTCGGTACCCTTCTCATTGAGGAGTGTCTCTGGGATCCAGGCGAGTAGATATGTTGGATTGGCTGCTTCCTGTGGATACCTCAGAGTGAGTCAGGACAAGGTAAGCATGGTACACACCCGCTTGACTAAAGCAACAAAGCCAGGAATGTTATCTCGTGCATAGGCGGTTGGGTTGACATAGACCTTGGACTTGGAGTATATTAGTCGGTATCTGTCCTCCTCCAGGGCCTGAGAGGTGCGCGATGTCGAGGCGGGAGCGCTGTCGGTGCGCTTTATTTCGACCATGGAGCCAGACTGTAAGAGGTGAGGACAGCCGAGGCCCGAAAAGGACCGATTAGGACACACCGAAATGGTAGAGAATGTGCTCTCGAACGACGACGAGGCCTCAAAGTATGAAGATATGTCGCCGGTCATGTAAATGACTACTATTATATACTTGTCTGTCTAATGGCCCCGGCAGCGCAGTGACCGCGCAGTGAAACAGAAATGAATGCGTCACTGACACGTGCAGAACATCATCTCGCGCCGACTCTGCGCGTGTACAATGTACATTCGCTAGTAAATGCACGATTTATAAGGGATATTGTTCTTATCATCTTTCGAGAGCTTTGCAAGAAATCTACAGAGTCATCTTGAACGGCTTCTCAAGAACAAGGCGCAGTTCAACTCGTTGATCGACTGATAACAAATCCGCTAAATGACTGAACACCATTATAAAGGTGATACCTTCAGTGACAACACGTCGTTGACGCCCGAAGCAATGATATGAGTCCATCGCCACAGTCCAAGTTCACCAGCAGTGCAGAATAGCTCCTCTAAAAATTCAATGATCAGTCAAGCGGCGCGCCCTTCCTAATATTACAGCGCGTCAGTCCGATAGGCTTCACACATATTCACGAAAACATCATCTGTATAGCACGCATGGAATCTCAAAAGTACAGGAATCGTGAAAATATCATTTTTGGTATGACCAGACGTTCCTGAGGACTGCACGACATGAGCCAAAACCCAGATCAACAAAACAAAGCACTCACGGCCAGCCTTGGTTGCCAACCTGTTCAGCGAGTCGTCACCCTCTCCCTGCGACCGCACCTGTCCGCACAGGGCAAAAGTTGTGGATGTAGTAAGAGCACGTCCATTTGCGTCGACGTCAGCGATGTTAATCTGGACCGAAGCGTGGTCCTTGGAGGTGATGAGACGGTCTGTAAAACACCACACTTCAATTCGACTGTCCAATACAAGGGCGAGGAAAGCGTACTGGTCGCCGCGCACTTGCGGGGAACGTAGAGATCGACGAGAACACCCTACATGCCGCCTTTCTTCAGCATTTGCACCCCAGCGAGTCGCTGCACACTGACCTGGTCGTTTTCCATTTTGCTATAATCTACAGATCGTGGTGCGGCTTGATATGACGGGGTCGATTTCGGGAGCGTGAGAACTAGAACTGTACAGTTCTGTTGTTTGACTTTGTGTGTCCACCCTCGGGTTCGAGTCAGGGCTACTGCATTAAATTACTACACTACTAATAATCCATCTACATCGGGCACAAAATCCTTGGGGAATACCTGTCTAACATTCACATTTATCCTGGTAGTCTCCATGTACTCCGCGTAAGGCGTCCAAGCCAAATCTACCGTGTCTGAGAGATGTGGCGGTAGTGTATTCTCTAGTATTCGCGGTACGCCTAGAAGGAGATGAACTATCTTCATGACGCAGAAATCTGAACATACCGTGATATGCACGTCGACACGCTGGACCAGACATGATCACAATGTCTCCAGATCGAAGGAGTAGAGGTATAGGTTCCACGTCTCGCGTAAGACCACCTATCAGAAATACAGATGCATTTCCGAGGCTGGAGGACATTATACATAAGGGTTAAGACGACAAAAGGCTGAAGCTCACGATATAGACACTAATGGTGCAGTAGCACACACTTCTGAACGATCAACATGGGCCATCAAAGTGTCCTAGGACGCATTAGATATGGTGACTGATCCCAACGACATCCATACCTTTGTCTGGTAGAAATTGACGATACCAGCATCAGGTACTGTAGCACTGAGATTACACAATAGTTATTGAGCGCATACGAACGCACCATAACTTTCATCCCAGTGTCTCCAAGAAAATGCCTCGTCTCCCCAATCAAGATCTGTACCCTCGTAGATCTGGTCCCAGTCAACGGCTTGAACGGCCTCCTTACATACATATGTCAAGGTGTCATGTACGGGGGCTTTGCCTTTGCCAAAATCGTATTGTTTTGTTCCCCAATGATAGAACCATCCGATGTTTGCCCAACGCAGTTTCCGGCACAGATCAGAGCATGATGCAGGAGACGCGGTAGTCGATGGAGTGGCCGGCGGCTTGGGGGTATTTATGATAGATTTGAGATTGTCGGTGGTTGCGGGTTCGTTGTTGATTAATTGACGAGGACCAGTAGGCTCCAAGCTGCTAGGCACAGCTATACGGGGCTGAACTAGCTGATCCTCTCCTGGATTGCGCTGGGCGCGTAGATTAACGTTCCAGACGCCTTGCTCAGGAAGAGCGTAGTGTATATCAAGATTTGTGGGGTTTGGATGCTTTGCCTGATCGGCAAGAGACCACTGAATTAGATCTCGTTGTTTCTGATGTGATAGGAAGGACGGTAGAACAACCAGTCCTTGAGGAACTTGTTAACCATTGATCGACGAGAAAACGCGAACATACCTGGAATAGCAGGGATAGCATACGCTTTGCGCGTATCGGACGCGTTCTTAAGGGGCATTTCGGAGTATTCAACTGCCTCTGCTCGCCCCAGCCAGAATCCGGCCTCAATTTCTGAGGATCTAGAGTCATCGAGTGTGGCCAAATCTAATACGTTTTGGAGATTTGGTGGGGGAAATCGAGCCTTGTAAAATTTCTCTGCGGCTCTAAACGATGTCCAGTCGGATTCGACAGCATTACTTCTATTTCTTGTTGTCTTTTGGTGCAGTCTTTGGGCCTTTTTGTAGGCAGCACTGGACGAGTCATGGAGAGCAGACATAGACATGGCAGTGATACAATGCCAAACACTGTAAATGCCGTACCTTGTCGTCATCATCAGTTGTGGCACTTGCATGTCAGAAATTTCCAAGTCCCGCTAAACGCTCCTCCCATGTCGATATGGCTTCCCCGCTCCTCGTCTTCGCTCCTTGTACGCTCCTATAGCACTGTCATCCGTGTCCATCCGAATCCCCTTCGCCCGTTACCCGTTTTTTCCCGCTCGCAGGCGCTTGTGCCGGTCTCGTCGCGCCGTTTCGCGAGCTCCGTACCTCCTGATGACCGTTCCAAACCACCCATAGATTCCGCCACCGCTCACTCAGAAACCAAGCCTGCTGTCGTCCAAGCCCCCCTCGGTACTAGAATATGGAAAAAGGTCAAGCATGAAGCCCAGCATTATTGGCATGGCAGTAAACTGCTTGTCTCTGAAGTCCGTATCTCTGCGCGACTTCAATGGAAAATTCTGCACGGAGAGACTCTTACGCGTCGTGAACGCAGACAGGTGCGCATTTCACTCCGAGTCCAGTAATACCCATTAAACATTGTGTAGCTGAGACGTACCACGACGGATCTGCTCCGACTTATCCCGTTTGCCGTCTTCGTGATCGTCCCGTTCATGGAGTTGCTGCTCCCCGTCGCGCTCAAACTGTTCCCCAATATGCTTCCCTCTACCTTTGAAGACAAGTTTGCTGCTGTATGTTGGCTCCTTGTCATGCACTCACTTACTTATGCTCTCGCTTACAGCAAGAGAAAGAACGTAAACTACTCCGCTCTCGTTTGGAAATGGCCAAGTTCTTGCAGGAAACTTTACGCGAGTCTGGTCTAAAGGCAAATGCGCACATTGTAGGCAGTGAGGAGTTTAAGGAATTCTTCCGCAAGGTATGTATGAATTCGCCTTCATCTCCGTGCGGCGCTCATGATTTGAAAGGTTCGGTCAACCGGCGAGTCGCCGTCTGCCACGGATATCATCAATGTTGCAAAACTTTTCGATGACGATCTTACCCTGGACAATCTTTCGCGTCCTCAACTCGTGTCAATGTGTCGTTACATGGGCCTGAACGCGTTTGGCACGGACAACTTCCTCCGCGGCGCCATTCGGTCTCGTCTTCTTCATCTCCGTCGTGATGATAACCTCATCGAATCCGAGGGCGTCGATGAACTCTCTACTTCTGAGTTACAGGCAGCTTGTCAATCCCGTGGCATACGGACTGGTGGAATTTCACCTGCAAGGCTTCGGGAGGAATTGGCCACCTGGATTAGTCTTCACTTGCATAACCGCGTCTCTGGTGTCTTACTCGTCCTCGGTCGCGCCTTCAACTTTGATAGGAAACCAGGTGATGATGAGGATGGCAAAACCAACGTTATCAAGAGCCTGGAAAGTGTCTTGAGTGGCCTACCCGACAATTTGGTTCGTGCCTTTTATGACCGGTTAGGCACTTTCTGACACTTTTTCTAGTTGAACGAAGCCGAATTGGAAGTCGATTCCGAGAAGGCCAGTTACAAGCAGAAACTTGAGGTACTGCAGCAGCAGGAAGAACTTATCGAGGACGAGGAGGAACAAGAGCAGAAGGAAGAAGACGCTCGCAGAGCCAAGCGTGAGGCCGCCGAAATGGAAGCTCAAACCGCTCGCTCTCTTCTGCCTGACTCTGAGGTTCGTTTTTTTCGGCAGACATATGTCACACAACGCAGCTTACATCTCGCCAGCTCGTGCCTGAAGGCGTTGAGGAGGAGAACGCCCGCATGACCACCGAACAACTTAAGGAGCTCGCGGAAGCTATGTCCATTCTTTCTGCCAAGTCCAGTGTTTTGAAGGAGCGTGACGAGCTGAGGGCTCTCATGGAGGAAAATCTGCAAGCCGAAGAGGTACCAGTATACAAATATAGCGCGACGCGTATGAAACTGAATACTTGAATAGGATCCCAAATCGCCCTCGGGCGCGCTTACGAAACGTATTCGCTCCATGCTCACGAAGATCGACTCGCAGCTGCAGGACTACGACGCTCGTGTCGGAAGTTCCCTTCAGATGATTTCCGCTGACGCGCAGGGACGTATATCGGTTCAGGACCTGGAGAAGGCTTTGGCCGTGATCAAGCACAAGCCAGATGAGGATGTCGGACATGCTGTCATCAACAAACTTGACGTTGACCAAGATGGCTTTGTTGAACTTGAACACGTTCTGGGTTTGGTTAAGGAAGAAGGATTAGGTATGTTTGTGGCATTTCCTCAAGTCGCTTTACTGAACACTTTTCAGGCATTGTCATGGACGACGAGGCTCAGTCCATCCTCGGGTTAGGACACGAAATCAAAAACTCAAAACCTCGGAAGGAAGACATTGTCCAGGAATCATAGTAGAGGCCCCCGGTATAGACGTTCGATTATTATCGTTGAGGATAGAATCATTTAATACATAGCGAAATATCCAACTCGCGAAGAAATGTGTTGAGATATAATACACGTCCAAAAAAGTGAAAACACTAAGTGGGGACCGGTGTCTTGCCTCTGCTACGAGATTGTTTTGGCTCCTCCGAATCGCTCTCTGAAATTTCCGTGTCCACGTCGTACGTCTCTGCCCAAAACCTGCCCGCTTGTAATGCCAAGACCCCGGTTAAGGCGACGCTGCATATAAGATTACTCGACGCGAGATCGAGGGTCGCGCTTCGCAGAGATTTGGGGAAGGGATCCATGATTTTATGGGTTGGCAAGGAAGTAAAAGAAGAAAACACGACTTTTCAAGTTGAGGGCTTGAGCTATTAGGAAATAACAAGCGCGTACCTGGCACCACTGAATACAGATACATGGAAATGGTGGTAGCGAATAGGACTGTTGGTCGGTGTGAGACGACGAAGGACAGACAGGGAATTGCACTTACAGATGCTGCCGCCGTCAAACATGAGATTTCCAGCCTCGCCATCGCGGAGGCTCAAGAGGATAGTGATGGCACCGATGCCGACGATGACGGCGAGGACGTAGTACATTTCCGCAGGGCCATGTGCGAGAATAGAGTAGTAGGATGCGGCTGTCCATAGGTGCTCGTCTGTGACTGGGGATTTCCAGAGGGTCAGGGAGTCTGCTATCCAGTGGGTGAAGAGGGAACCTAGAACTCGGGTCAGTTGTGGTTGGGGTGGTTGTAAGCAACTTGAACTCACCAAGCAGAAAGCTGGTCACGCAGACGACGAGGCTCGACCTAAAACCCATAGTAGTGTAATAAGAAAGAAGAAAGTATGAGTGAAGGGAGACCTTCAAGTTATGCGATCACTGGCAAATTTCGACTCCGATCGTGCCCTCGTGCCATGTGAAATACAGCATTATTGCACTTCCATGTCGGCAGTCCTTCGCAGACAGTGCACCCATACCCTGCGCTCGCTGTCCACGACGACGAGTGCGACACCGTGGTTCATCGACGCTGATATTCCAACTCCCGCACCAGCAAGGCCCCCAGACCGTCCAATGTGCCGCCTTTACCCGCCGACGTCCCGCCTACCCTGCAAAAACTGCATGCTGAACTCGCAGGCGTGCCCCATCTCGACGCGGAGCATCTCATGGTATCACGCGCCATGATGTTCATGCCAGGCCCGCCCCTTCCCCTTCGCATGCCGCAGGGCAGGCGAAAACGCGGTGGAACGTATCCCGGAGAGTCCATCTACGACACGCCCAGTGGAATCTGGAATTGGCTAGTGCTAGCCCAAGTACGCGCATCTCGAAAAGCGCGTGTTCGTCCGTCTGATCTGTTCAATAGGTGAAAGAAGGAACTGAAAGCAGAGGCACGATCGAATCTGTCGTGCGCATTGTCAGAAAAATGGTAGGTCGTCAATCAGATACTCAGTCGCGTTTCCAATCTTTTTTCTTCTGTAGCTGTTGCAAGTGCAGCCACCGCTGCCTCTGCCTCCCAATGCAAAGCG
The DNA here is from genome assembly GCA_015501595.1 of Hymenopellis radicata. Classification (NCBI taxonomy): domain Eukaryota; kingdom Fungi; phylum Basidiomycota; class Agaricomycetes; order Agaricales; family Physalacriaceae; genus Hymenopellis; species Hymenopellis radicata. The sequence goes on along the minus strand of JADNRX010000002.1, from coordinate 184,537 downwards.
ACGCATGCTCAATGAATGGGCCATGATCGACGCGGGTGACTTTGCCGTCCATGTCCTCAGTAAGGCCGTGCGGGAAAGACACTTTGTTCGTGACCCCTCGAAAGAGTATTATGATTCATAAACTGGCGAATCATAGCTGCCTCACTGTGCACTTGACCCAGGAGTCTGCGCCACCTCGCGCGTCAGTATCTGCGTCATACTTTTCAAGCTGTATAAAAGATCCCACCTAGTCGTATCTTTTCTCCCCAATTCAATGTGCAACATGTCTTTGAACGATAGAAATCTCGGCGTCGCGAGCGGTGTTGACATGCACGAAGGCCTCGCTAACCCTACTGAGTCTTCAAGTAACCCGAATCCCATGGACACGAACTACGTACGAACTCCTCTAGGACGTTCTTCCCTCACATTCATCGAATTCTCCAAGGTCAAGGACCCTGCTTCGAAGCGGCGAGGGAGTGCTGGCCATCACCACCACCACCACCACAAAGATCACGATGAACGTGAAGCCGCCCGTGCATACAGAGAAACCGCCGGCGTCATTGAAGGTCGTCCGGGGATCATCGAGTCCACGAACATTGACCCCTTGAATGAGCATTCCAATGATAGCAAGTACACACCTTGATCTGCCTTTCGAGGTTCTAACATCATTTCGCCAGACGATGGTTGGGCAAACGTTACCAGGAATACCGGTACCGCATCGCCCGGCCTCGGTGGAAAAGCTCAATCTGCGGCAGATTCCGCCAAACAAGCGATGGGCACCGTGAAAGAAGTGGTCTACGGAAAGTGATTTGGGATCTTGGGTGCTCAACTGAAGAAATCAAGCTGTACAGTATTTGTATCATCTTCGTGTATCAATTCTTCCTGCAATGATTGCATTTCGAAAGCATGGTTATGTGAAGCAAAGCAAAGATACAAAGCGAGATAGCAATACGAAAACGTCAAGCATAATAGTACAAAACAACAAGCAAACAAACGAAAGCAAATTCAATAGCAATCTTAATGATTCTGTGCAGGCAATGAAACCGGCATCGCCATAGAAGAATATCCAGCGCCACGTCCAGCCAATCCAGGACTGGAGCTAACGTCGGAGAGGGCGGCAGGAGGTAACATTTGCATGTACACTGGGGTGAGGTAGGGAAACGGTCCTTGTGGGGGTGGTGTTGTAGGCGAACCGGCAGGTTGCGGAGGAGGAGGATGACCCATCACATAAAATGCTGGAGTCATAGTAGGAACGGGGGATGCCGTCCTCTTCGAGGTAGGCGGCGTAGGCGCCGGAATGTAGCCATGAGGATACATGGGCTGGGATCGTGGCTTATTGTGTCGCTTATGGTGTCCGTTGGTAGTATGAGTATGGCGTCGCGATGTCCGGGGAGGCGGGATGCGGCGGTGAGAAATTTCTGTGTCAGGAAATATGACAAAGCTCCTCCTGTGGCGTTGGTTTCGTCGTCTCGATGCGGTAGTGGCTGATCCAGAGACGATGGATAGCGGTGGCGTCGCGGATTCACCGGAGCTGAGCAAGTCGACGGGATTACCTCCGGGTGAGGCCCAACTAGTATCAGCTTGTTTGCTGTCCCTCAGCTTCACCTGAGTTGAACCTTGTACAGCTATATTCTTGTCTTTCCCGGTATACCACGGCCGCATCGGCTTGCGAACTGGTACGTGGACCAGCACTCTGTCCTCCCTTCCCTCCTTCGTAGCCCATTTCCACGTCCACGCGCCTCGTTTCAAACCTGGAAGATAATCAGACGTCACGCGTTCTGAAGCTATCCAGGGCATGTCATAAAGAGTAGAGAAGAACCGATGAATAGGATTGAGCTCCGTCGCAAAGGACGGTTCGCTTCCACTACCCCCACTGCTTGTACCTGCTTGTTTAGAGAACGACATACGTCGATAGTCTTCCGCAAGGGGTGGATGGGCTTGATAGGAAGCAGGATGACTATGGCCGTCACCGGCGCTCGGCGGCGAAGGTGATACATGGGAATGCCGGGAAGGATGGGGCGAGAGAAGGGTGGAACCCTGTCTTTGTGAAGGATGAGGGGATAACACGGGAAGAGGTGGTGGTGGGACCGAAGCTGGGCGTGAATAAGGTCTGCTGGGTTGTGGACGGTGGAACCCTGTCTCTGTGAAGGATGGGAAGATAACACGGGAGGAGGTGGTAGGACCGAAGCTGGGCGTGAATAAGGTCTGCTGGCTGGTTGCGGTAGGGCCGAATCTCGCGTGTAGTCGATGGGAATTTCGGTGGGCGACGGAGCATAACTTTCGACGACACGAGGTCCGTGTGGTCGAAGGCGTGCTTCTTGCCGCCTCCTCTGCACGTCTCCGGAGGCAAGAGCCTCTGGAATCTGATTGACCGTCAGATGAAAGGGCGCGCGGCAGGCATGCTAGGTCCAGCTATAGGTGTCGGAGGTGTGTACATGTACTGGGGAGGCGTATTTCCCGTCTGATGGCTTCCACTACCTTCTTCGGTTATAGCTCCCCGAAATACAGGCTGTCTGGGCTCACGCCGTCGGAACGCACGCTTGACATTGGTAACAAAACCGCCAACAAAGCGACGTTTTGGTTTGGGCGTCTTGTTGACAACATGCAGACCAAGCCCGTTCCGGGAGACGTCGCCTTCGACCTCGACAAAGCCTTCATCAAGGTCATTGGCATTGATTGGACGAAGAGCAGTACCGGAGACGGGAGACCAGAAATAGGTTCTATGGGAGGAGGCGGTGGATTTTGCTGAGATTGGAGGACCCAAGAACGAGTGCTAGCCTGACTGTTGAAGGACTGAGAGCCCCGAGAACGACGAACATCGAGAGGACGAGTACTGTGAGGCGAGTCGCGAACGTTTTCCGACATGAGGGGAGAGAGCAAGTAGCACCAGAGTTGACCAGCAGCTTAAGCACCGTCATTTACGTCAACTGCAAGATCGTATATGAAGTGGCGAAGCCATGCCCTAAAGACGTGTCTATGCCTCGTGTCAGCCGGTTGACGCGTCTGAGAACGCGTTGTTTGCCGTAAAAATGTTGCCGCTGTAACGAACACTATAGACGCTGGCAGAACGTCGGGGAATCGTCTCGAGTTCCGCACCGCCACCAATCGATTACATGATAGCCACATTTGGGCATGGATTGCTTACATGAGCTTCTCCAAGATTCTCCTACCTTCGAAGTAAGGAAATATTTAAGGCGGTCCAGCACGTCACCTTCTTTACTTTTCTTTCTTTTCCCAATCTCCAAAACTAGGTCAGCTCCGCTCTCATCGTCCTCTGTCTCCCATTTTCTTACTTGTTCATAGACAGAATGTCGTCCTCAAAAGCTATTGGTATTGACTTGGGTACCACCTACTCGTAAGTGTTTACTGCTGTGGCGTTTTCCTATTTTTTTCTGACTGTTTCCTTCATAGTTGCGTCGGTGTCTGGCAGAACGATCGTGTTGAGATCATCGCCAACGACCAGGGTAACCGTACGACACCTTCCTACGTCTCGTTCTCCGACAACGAGCGTCTCATCGGTGATGCCGCAAAGAACCAGGTCGCCATGAACCCTGTCAACACGTAGGTTTTATTTTTTTCTAAACTATAGCGCGTACTGATCATCCTCGATTAGCGTGTTCGACGCCAAGCGTCTCATCGGTCGCAAGTTCTTGGACGCTGAAGTGCAGTCGGATATGAAGCACTTCCCCTTCAAGGTCTTTGACAAGGGTGGAAAGCCTTACATCCAGGTCGAGTACCGTGGCGAGAACAAGGAATTCGTGAGTCTGCGCCTTTTATCTTGTAGATTTTGTCTGATTGTACATATAGTCTCCTGAAGAAATCTCGTCTATGGTCCTCCTCAAGATGAAGGAGACTGCCGAGTCCTACCTCGGTACCACGGTCAACAATGCCGTGGTCACTGTCCCTGCCTATTTCAACGACTCCCAGCGTCAGGCCACCAAGGATGCTGGTACCATTTCGGGCATGAACGTTCTCCGTATCATCAACGAGCCCACCGCTGCCGCCATCGCGTACGGTCTTGACAAGAAAGTCACTGGCGAGCGCAACGTTCTTATCTTCGATCTCGGAGGAGGAACTTTCGATGTTTCCTTGTTGACCATCGAGGAGGGTATCTTCGAGGTCAAGGCCACCGCTGGTGACACTCACTTGGGTGGTGAGGACTTTGACAACCGTCTCGTCAACCACTTCGTCCAGGAGTTCAAGCGCAAGAACAAGAAGGGTATGTCTATCTTATCTAATCTTGCATCTATATCTAATGATCTTTTAGACTTGTCGTCCAACCTCCGTGCTCTCCGTCGTCTGCGCACTGCGTGCGAGCGTGCCAAGCGCACTCTCTCCTCTGCCGCCCAGACCTCCATTGAAATCGACTCTCTGTATGAGGGTATCGACTTCTACACTTCCCTCACTCGTGCCCGTTTCGAGGAGTTGTGCCAGGACCTCTTCCGTGGCACTCTCGACCCCGTCGAGAAGGTTCTCCGTGACTCCAAGATCGACAAGTCCAACGTGCACGAGATCGTTCTGGTCGGAGGTTCAACCCGTATTCCCGTATCGTCAAGCTTGTGTCGGACTTCTTCAATGGCAAGGAGCCCAACAAGAGCATCAACCCCGACGAGGCCGTCGCCTACGGTGCTGCCGTCCAGGCTGCCATTCTCTCCGGTGACACTTCCGAGAAGACCCAGGATCTCCTGCTTTTAGATGTTGCCCCTTGTCCCTCGGGTAGGTTCTATGTTTTTATGATTTGGCATGTACTGATTTGCATTGTAGTATCGAGACCGCCGGTGGTGTCATGACTGCCCTCATCAAGCGTAACACCACTGTCCCCACTAAGAAGTCGGAGACCTTCTCCACCTACGCCGACAACCAACCCGGTGTGCTCATCCAGGTCTTCGAGGGTGAGCGTGCTCGCACCAAGGACAACAACTTGCTCGGCAAGTTCGAACTTTCCGGCATTCCTCCTGCACCCCGTGGTGTTCCTCAAATCGAGGTCACCTTCGACATTGACGCCAATGGTATTTTGAACGTTTCTGCCCATGACAAGACCACCGGCAAATCAAACCGCATCACCATTACCAACGACAAGGGGCGTCTGTCCAAGGAGGACATCGAGCGCATGGTCAACGAGGCCGAGAAGTACAAGGGTAAGTCGCTTTTTTTCAAATGTCTGTCAATCTTACTGATTTGCTTTCTTAGCTGAGGATGAGGCTGCCGCTGCTCGTATCACCGCCAAAAACGGTCTCGAATCATATGCGTACAACCTCCGCAACTCGATGACCGACGAGAAGCTTGCCGACAAGTTCGACGCTGCTGACAAGTCGAAGCTCGAGACCTCTGTCAACGAGACCATCTCATGGCTCGACAGCTCACAGGAGGCCTCGAAGGAGGAGTACGAGGAAAAGCAAAAGGAGTTAGAGGCTGTTGCCAACCCCATCATGCAGAAGCTTTACGGCGCTGCTGGTGCAGGTGGTGCTCCAGGTGGCTTCCCTGGCGCTGGCGGCGCAGCTCCCGGTGGCTTCCCTGGCGGTGCAAGCGAGGACGGTCCCAGCGTCGAGGAGGTCGATTAAACTTTCGTCGCTTTGCTTCTCACTCTGGACTAACGATCTCACGGCACAAATAATGACACGTTGTATATGGTAGCATTTTTAGATAAAGTTGTATTTTATTAAATCGCATGTTTCTTTTGCTGCAGCAATTCTGTAATCATTGTGCCATTTTTGACGATCGCCTATACTAGCAGTGCGTATGCATGAAATCAAATAACTCGGTAATGTGGCGCACAATAAACCACTTTCCTGATACTTTCCTGATGGAAACGCTGTCGTAAGTACAGGAATGGGAATAGCTGTCGCGGAGAAATTCGGATAAACACGTCGTATATTCATAGTTACTGATTTGAACTCGAAATAGGAATAAATTTGGACAAGTTGATCAATACTCGAATCCTGTTCATTAAGCACTATCGGAACCATTGGACTTCAAGACACCTGCAAGAACGCCGCCACCTGCAACCGGACGAGCCAACTTGTTCCCGCCGGCATGGACTGCGAACTGAGCGCTCGCGAAGCCATGGAGATTCGCATTGCCTGAGGTAAGTGATCGTGGCGCAGCTTATCGGAGTCTATTGAATCGGACTCACTAGTGTCGTTCATTGCATAATAGGTGGCAAACAATCGCTCGGCACTAACCTGAAGGGTAAAGAACCCTCGGTACGAGCCTTCACTCCACTGCAAATCCGCGTTTTCGGCGACAAGGACCTCAGATATCAAATCTGCCTGTGCGGGAGAGATACCCTGGCCGAACGAGGAGGCTGAGGTCACGGCTGTACCTGCAAACTCTACCCCAATTGCACCTTCCCCCGATGTCGGATCGTACCTAGAATCAGTAGATGAGATCCCAACTTGCGGAACGAACAGGGAGGCATGACTGACGTCGTCGTGTCGTTCGGGTCTAGTAATGTTTGGGGTAAGACATAGTGCATGGACTACCAAAAGAAGCGGCGTACAAGCAAGATCAGAGACCCAGTTGGCGTGACTATCACCGGCTAGGATAACGGTGTTACTGATGTCGTTATCATACAAATAGTCCAACACGCGACGTCTGTTCGCTCTATATCCGTCCCATGCGTCCTGAGAGAGAAATCAATTGAAAGATAAGTCGGATAGGGAGGGTTTTCCGGGCATACGAGGTCAACTGTGGGCTAATGAGGCGCTGGACACAAAGCCACGATCATTCCGCGAACACTCACAAGTGTCATTACCCAAATTGAGTTGAGTGAATACGATCTGTTGGCTAAACCCGTTTTAGATTCGCTATCAACCGGCTCGGACATGAGCGAATTTATTCACCCAACTATTCGCCAGATAGCTCCGCGTGCTTTGGACTGGGCAAGTGTGTCAAAAAACCCTGCGGGGAGGTCTTACGTTGGAGGCGCATCTAACATTGTGAAGAAACGACTAACACTTTTCCTGAGCTGCACCCATCAGGGATCTGTTTTCGAATGCGGCAATGGTATTGACAACTAGAAGGCATGTTGGTGGCTGCGTGACGTACCAAGGGAGAAGACTCCTTACATTCTGTCGGTAATCAGCTCATATTTCCCATCAAAGCGAGGAACTCTCACCGGTGTTATAATAAACCTTCGAAGTAATCTGTCAGTCAGGGCACTGATGTTCATTTTATTGCTTGTCTTACATCAGTCAAATCCCGGTCGTATTGCCCTGCGCAAGGTTAACGTGGAAGAGCCGGATCGTGCGTCTCTGACTTACGAGTGTCGAGCATGGTTAAATCCATAAGTTTACCGATCTGGAAGTTCCTCCATATACGAAGCTGATCGTTGGGAACGACCCGTCTAATGGGCATCCATTCATGATAGGCCCGTATAGCAGCCAATTTTCTGTCTGTGAAACAGGCGCCCGATTCTGAAAAAGAACATCCTAGTGTAGTATCGTTCGAGTCTGCTGTTCCGGCTTTCCTGAACAATACGATAAATATAGCCGTACAGCTGTATCTTTGTGCCGCTATACGAACCAGGCGTTGTCTGCGACCTAGGGCGAGATTTCTCAAGTGAGAGGCGCAACATACTTGAACGCCTAGATGCATACCTCGTGGTCATCCTACGACGGTTCCGTTAGATTTTAGTATATTTAGACGTAGAAGTGCTGTAGCGCACCCTAGCGGAGGGGACCTCGTGATTATCAATGGCGATGCAGATAATTGGATCTCACGTACCATACGACAATCCAAGGAGCGCTTTCATGGGCAATTCGGAGACTGGAATCAGTTCTGTATTGGTTCATGCGCTGACGATAATCGTGGATTGTTGCCAGCTCTCTTCCTAATGTTTGACGGCCAATCGACGCCCTAGGAATTACAGCATGGTATGAGGCAGCGCTCGCAGAATTGAATATAACTGCTGCGCACCCGTTTCCTATAGACTCGTATATCTAGCAGGGAGGAATCAGTACAGGGAACAAGTCAAGTCATGAACGAACATAATCGCCAAGGTGTATGAAGTAGTCGGCTTCAGTTTTTTGGGCGGCGTATCCATAAGCATTGAACCACCCTGGAGAACACGGTGTGTTTTCAACATATGGGGCTATAAATAGAATACGAGCGCACCAGCTTGATACTGAGAGCACGAAAACACGGCGAGGGTTAGCGGATTTCCACCGTTTATATCATTAGGTGAAGCTGGATGCACATCATTGGGCGATTGTACAATTTCGGGGTCGAGACCCCATACACACCATCAGGATGCGGAAGAGTCCGTGTTGTTCCAGTTGTACTAACCGTAGTAGGATCAGTACAATCTGAGAACCGAAAGAAATATCTCGTATCAGCGGCGAGACCTGTAGCCTCGACCTTAACGGTCCAGTCGACATCATAACTTGTGAACGCGTTTCCCGTATCAACCACCTTGGATAGGTCAGAAGACGCAGATATCTTGTACGACAGGCAAATCGGCGCGCTTTGGTCGGGAAACGCGCCGTCGGATGCTAGTGGCTCTGCACGCGTCCACAAAAGGACAGAGGTGTCCAAAGGATCGCCCTAGTTGAGGCTTCAGTTGGAATTCCCAGAGTAGCCTATGAATCGAGCGTACACTAGCCACTATAGCCCAATTTAGAGCCTGTCTCTTCCCGTGAAGCTAGTCACTTACCAGAGTGTGTAAAATTAACGCCACCATTCCAGATATATGGGGTCTATTCGGGGGGGCTCTATTAGGCAGAATAGCAGTCCATGAACACAATTAACTCACATTGCTGAAATCGCTCCCGTAGAACGTGGGATAATGATTATCCTCGAAAGCCTGCGCGTCCCCCAGTTGCCGACGAACATGTTCGAGATGACGTTTTTGAATGGCTGCGGTGTTATACGCCAGCTGTATACAGCTAGCGGTCAGCGAGAGGTAACAACGATAGTACAATTGAGTACATGCCTTGGAGCCACCGAAAGGAGATCCATAAACCAGATTCCTATCGAGTAGCTCGGTCGCAGCTGCTCCAGCCAAGAAAAAAGCGCTGACGTTAAGGATAACGAGGCGAATCATCGTACGAAATTCGTACTAGACTTGGCCTATCTTTTTGCGCATTATATAGGCCCTTGAAGGCATTCGCACGTTCAGAGTAGGTACCTTGACGTCGACTTCGAAATGTCGTACGTGCACGCACGTGTGTACCGAGTAGAGTAATACCCGCTGCGCGACACTGGCGTCCTCGCCCTCAAACTCGATGGAATGAGGACAATCGTACAGCTGAATTCGGCGGAATCTGATCGTAGCCAAAGAATTACACAGATTAAACAAGGTTAGTTAGTATGCGGGAACGATGAGTGTAGTTCCCACTACCTTGTGGACAGACATAATATGTGACAGAGAAGCGGGTCTCACATGAAACTTACCTGTCCATGTTTACCTGTTGCCACGAGTGAGAAGTGTGGCGAGAGACTTTGTTCTGTCCGAACCTGATTTTCTGATGACGGTCCTGAGTCTTGATGGTAAAACGTTTGGACCCGAGACCCACTGCGATCCAGTATCTACGGTGGCGGTGTCGTGCATCTATTAGCGCGGGTTTTTGATGAGATGGTAGTATGTCCGTAAGACTGACCCGCGGGGTTCATCGCATCAAACAAGCGCGAGGTCATTCATGACGCTCGTACTGCCTGTACGAACTGCGACGGCGCCCTCTAGACCGCCGATAATAAACTCGGAACCCACTCGATCGTATGTGAAAGCCAATGATGTTGGCAAGTGGGTCAATGGCCATTCACGGGAACTCGAACCTTCTGATTGTGAAGGAAGGCCTTCCTAGGGTTTGGTAACGTTGATTTACACGGTAAGGCCTGCCAGTGATGTGGTCCTGGTTTAATTGGCCGTGGCTACTCTTGCTTCGTGATTATCGGAGTATTCGTAAGTCGCTGACTGATGGATGGAGCGTGGCCGATACGTAGCGGCCGTATTGGAACATAGAAGACGAGTTTAGAGTAGCAAATCCTGGAATAATGAAACATATGATTTCCAAGATAAACCAGAGAGGCAGCCCTGTGTGGGCCAGAAGCTTCGTAGAAACTGAATGCATTCGATCAGCCGTTGACTTCGGGGTTCCTGCGCCATGAGCCAGGGTATGTAGATGGCAGAAAGTGACATTGGAGAAGGAGAAGACAGGAGAGAACAAGGAGCACCAAACATGGAATGCCTCAGGGCAAGCGAGAATATTTGTGAAACCGCGTCCAAGCGGGCAGCCATCACTTTCCCGCCGGCAACTTTCCCACGTGGGTTCGGCCATCAACTCCAGTTCTTCCTACATAACCGTGTCAATGTCGTTTCGTGCCGCGTTTCTTGCCATCATACGAACACGCTCTACAGATGAAGGTCGAGGGCGCCACAGACCCATACCCTCTGGTCGACGGGGCCCGCCCGACTTCGTCGCACTATGGTCGTTCTGACTCTCTTTTCAACTTCTACAGTGCCGATCAGTCCGATGGTTCTGAGGATAACGTCCCGGACGCCGCCTCCCCCCGTCGCGGAACTCGTCCTCCTGCAAAATCGTTCGTGTTACTCGTGTTTAACTGTCATTTTTCCTTACTGTCTTCTCTCTAAGTAGCTCGGGCGCGTGTGTTCACTGTAAATCGCTCAAGGTAGGTGACCCTTGAACAGCTATATCTCCCCATCAACTCGCGCGTGAGCAGGTGCGATGCGAATTCAGTCCAGGCCAAAAGACGTGCCAGCGCTGCCAGGCGGGTAATTATGAATGTATCCCGCGTTCTAGGAAAAAACGCAAGCCAGCGCCGTAGGTTGACCGTCTCTGGCGGCACTCACAGCTCATCTGTCGTTAGCACGCACGAAGACCTACAACTCCGCGCACACCAGCAAGATGCCCAAATATATCAGCTACTTGCTCAATTCGACACCCTCAAGGCTAACAATAGGATCCGGGACCGTATGACACGAACAGAACATAATGGTATTACCGGTCTCCGCTTTTCTTCCACGTATTCATGCGCAAGGACAGGTTCTAAGCGGACCAATTACCCGGACAGATTTGAGAACCTGGCTCGTGGGGATTCCCCAACTGAGTTGCAGGTGATTGCTGCGTTTGCCCCAAGTAGGAAAAACTTCTCTCTGCTGCCGAGCATGCTCATATTGATGCGTAGCACAAGCACATGAACCCGACCTGCCCCGTTTAACTCCCCCCGATATTGTGCGCTTCTGCTCTCTTACCCCCAATGAGATCGACGATCTCTTTACAATGTGAGCTAAAGCATTTCTTAATTTAGTTGCCGCAGACTAATTGAGCTTAATAGATTCTTCGAGCGCATCAACGTACGGTCCATCTGTATGAATGACTGTCGTGATCTCTGAGACGTGTGCATAGCCTTTTTTCTCAATTCTGGATCAAGAGTTGCACACTCCGGCGGCGTTGATATGGACTTGCCCTTTCCTGTTCACAGTCAGTAAGTAGACATGGGTTCTCATGATCTTTCTGCACCATTGAGTTGCGTCTTAGTTTGTAGCACTGCGGCCAGGTACTACGCCTCGCGGCCGACCCTTTATTCATCTGCCCAGGACTTCGCCCGTGACGCTTCGGCGAAGTCCCTCATTGAGGGCCCGAGGACTATTGATGTCTGTCAGGCTTACTTGCTTATGGCACTCTATCCTCCCCCTAAGAAAAAGTGGGAGGAGGACCGCCGCTGGATCTTGATGGGTGTCGCAATAAGGTGAATGAATTCTGGCTGTGCGTGTTGATAAGTTTGACACTCATAATTCTTCAGGGTTGCCCTCGAGCTCGAACTTGACAAGCCCCTTCCATCATGTGGGGAACGGGAGAGCTTGAACCGGACTCGAACATGGTTGAACTGCTTCTGCGTTGACGGATCACATTCCATTCAGTTTGGGAAAATGCCTATGATTCGACTCGACGACCACATGGCCTTACACTCTCAGAATTGGTACTGCTCATCCCAAATGAACCAGCCATTTGACGTTCACCTGTGCGCCTACGTACAAATCATCGTCATAATGGCACGTTGGCGCAAGGAAATGGAAGGCAATCTACGCCAGCGGATTCGTGACGTGCGTGCTGTCTGATAGACCCTTGCAATTTATCTTAACTAACCATTGAATAGGGTTTTAACGTGGTCAAGTCAGCCATCGAAACGGAGGAATCTCTAGATCGCGAGATGAACCGTTGGGCGAGCCTTTATGACGAACAGTACAGTTACAACCGTAAGTTGTTCATCTTTTCCGGTTGTCCTGAAACCCTTATCATGATATGAGTGCTAGCCTTGGCAATATGCTTGTACCGCGGGGACACGACGCGACTGTGAGAGCTTGCTATTCTTAATGCAAAGTTGTAACTGATTTTCCCTAGAATTACCGCTTATCTGAGACTGGTAGTTCTTGCGGCCGGCTTCCAGCACGCGGTTAGACACACCAACCTCACCCGTGACTCTGAAATCCTGAAGCGTTCTATTGATGCTGCCAAAAGCGTCATCGAGGTCACTGTTAAAAGATTGTATCCGACAGGAAATCTGCGATACGCCATGGAGGCTAACTTTGTTTATGTTTCCTTTGCCGCCGCTTATCTGGTCAATGTAAGCCTCTACGTCTTTTCAGGACAATTGTTCACACATTTTCCAGCTGTTACGCCCCAAATTCCTACATCTTGTCAGAGAGGAAGTCCAACGCGACATTGTGGCGATTGTGACGCAACTGGTCAAGATATTGGCCTCCGATAAAGTCGCTCTAGACGGAAGACATACGCCGCTCTCTATTCGCGCTTTTTGGCAAACCTTATGGCTACTCACAAAGTGGCGTCACTTGTACCGGAGGGGGAACTTTCACCAATCGACCCAGGAATGTACAACTCGTCACCAGTTGGAGCGAGTTATTCTTGGCCAGACGTCCGCTATTCAGACTCCCCGCCGAGTGTTGACCAGACTACGCACAGCTCTCACGACATGGATATGGATTTCAGTTTGAATCACTTTGGTATGTTCATGCTGCTGTCTTTTTGGTATGTTCAAGATGCTCATGGTGACTAGTCAGAACTGTATCCCAGGACATGCCAGTGTCGCCGAGCTTCGCTACAACCACATTTGCTGCCCCTTCGCAGTGGCCGGAACCTGTGTGGCAACCCGCTCCTCCCCACGACCCTCCGTACATGGCCCAGAACAATTGGCATCATCAACACTACAACGAGGTGTGGCGCCATTGACACGGTCTTGTAGTGTGATAGACGTTTCTTTGCTTCGTTTTGCTGCTTCCAAGTTTTATCATGTCTTACTAGTATACATCTCGTTTCATATAGCACTATATTCCGGGTTTTTCGATTGTTATAGCACCTACTTTCTAATTCGCTTTTCTGTATCATCTTATATCGTTTGTAGCCTCTACGTCTCCATGTCCGTAAATACTCGCTCTTGTGCAATGGCCTCATATTGTAGACTCAATTTGATTTGGTCATTTTGATCGTCGGCCCTGAAGGGAGCTTGCACTTGTTAGACCCTCCCTCAACAGCTTGCACTGTGCGTTCGCCGCCGACTGAAATGGCTTCACAGGCGCGGACACAAGCAACAGAGTCGGTTTATGGTCTATTCGATTACCGCATGGATTGACTGTGCGTCTCTTCAGAAAGGCGTTTCACGATCTCTTCAATCCTTCGACGTCTCTTGCGAAAATAAGAGACGCTGCGCTCTTGGATCGTTTGTTTAGGATCAGTAATGATGGGCTGGACGTCCCAGGAAGAAGTCTGGCGTGGAAGGTGCGTGGTGGATTCGGATGAGGAGCGCCTAGTGAACAAGTGATAGCTCTTTCTGTTGCCCAGTGAACCTCTGAAGACTCCTGTTGAGGCGGATTCTTCATTTCTTCTCGAATCTCTGAGGTTTAGTCGCAAGCGATACACGGAACTGTCAATCGACAAGATGCGCGCTCCCGATGGTGGCTACGAAGAGGGATTCACAGTCCCAGGTTCCCAAGCCTCGCCCAAACGTGTATCAAAGCCTGACATCAATCTGGAACGCAATAATCCTCTCAGTCTGCATACTGAAGTGCGTCTAGCTTTGTCTCCACCCATTACAAACTCACCAGACGTCATAGAATCCCTGGACAGAGTGGTTCGCTTCTGTCGAACTCAGAAAGACAATATTGCAGGATGTCGAGCGAACGTAGGTGTCCGTCGTTACTAACTCATGACCGGCTTGAACTGTGTGTTGGGATAGTTTTCCGGAGGTCGACTTTTTCCGCCTACCAGAAGTACAGACGGAGCTCACCAGCATTCTCTTCATCTACTCTGACATGAATCCCTCGATTGGTTACCGTCAAGGTCAGTCACATTCTACAAGGGACCGTACCTATTATCCTTAAGCAACTGCAGGTATGCACGAGCTGCTCGCACCGTTGTATCATGCAGTCTATTCCGACGCCATCTCGTCATCAGATGCTCCATATATCAAGGAAGACGGTGTTAAAGAGCTATGTGCGCGGCCTTGGGTGGCCGCTGATTCATGGGCACTCTTCGAAGCGGTGATGCGTGGCGCCTCACGCTGGTACGAATGGCGTGAACCGACGCTAGGTGTCACTAATAAGTCGCCCCTCAACACTCATGTCACTCTCAACGTCTCTCAAGCTCGAGGGAGTGCTGAAATAAAACCTTATATTACGCCCATAGTCCAAACGTGTAATGACATCCAAGCGAATCTCCTGCGGACAACCGACTTTCAGCTTTGGCAGCGGCTACAGACAACCGGTATAGAGCCTCAAATTTACGGAATGTAAGCATTCTTGTTCTCTTCTATCTCTTTCTTTTCATCTTTATGACACAGACCCTCAGACGCTGGCTTCGCTTGCTATTCACGCGTGAATTCAGTCTGCCTGATGCTATGAAACTTTGGGATGCGCTTTTTGCTTGTGACGCGTCATTCGACCTTGTGCCTTGGATATGTGTCGCTATGCTCATCCGCATCCGCAACGATCGTAAGCTAACTGTTGAGACACGTATCCATCCACTCATGTATGAACAGTCCTTCCTTCGGACTATACGGGACAGCTCACATCCCTTCTACGTTACTCTTCTCCCCAGTGGTCTCAACAAGGTGTTCATGTTAATCATGTAAGTTTGTTGGTTAGACAAGCACTGGCTCTGCAGATGTCTCCAACGCCGGCTACTGGAGTATCCTTAATCAGCGAGAATTGGAGTTTACTCAACATCCCGATGGATGTGCCAGAGCCACCGCCTGCACCAAGGCGAAAGGTGCCGCCACCAACCATTCGCGGTCGGCCGTCATCGAATTCCCCTGTTGGTCCTTCCTCCCCCGCGGCACCTGGCCATACACGGCAACAATCCTCACAGCAACTTGGATTTTCAGACATGCTGGGTGGAATTTTGGAGCGCGGAGAAAGCTTGGGAATCAATAAGTCACTGATGAGCGCAGTTACGGAGTTAAAGGTATAAATTTTCGCGAAATTCACTGTACCGGATTCAACCTGTTCTTCTAGCGAAACATTCCTGATATCGCCTCATCTCTCATACGGTCACCGACGGCCCCATCTCCTTCTTTTCCATTGGCCGTCGAGTCAAGCGGCGAAAAACCACCATGGGAACATCGATCTCGTCTCGATATGGAAAAGGAAATGACAAGTCTTCGTGTGATAAATAAACGGCTTGGGGACTCCTTGAGTTGGATTGTGGACGTTCTCCTTCAGGACGAAAGTGAAACTCCTGATCCGGGACTGTTGAAGAAAAAGAGAAGAGAAGCGGTTGAATCCTTGGCCTATATTCGAGATGTCTTGGTTAGCAATGCTACCGACGTCGAAGACGACAGGCTGATAGGGGAGGAAGAGCGTAAACAGAGGAAGGCGAAAGCGAAGATGAGGGAAAATCGCGAGCCAGACGTTACCGCACTGAGTCTACCGACACCGGTTCCTGTAGTTGATTCTCATTCCGGAAGAGAAGCGCAGGCGAGTGTAGGGACCTCTCGGCGTGCTCCCCGGTCTTTGGATATCTCCAACATATCCAATGACCGTTCACCGTCGAGGAAGCCTTCGGATCTTTCGGCGCGTATTGCACCCTGGAATTATACGCGGTCGAACTTTGCGACACCGTCTTCCGCTGTAGAAGCAGCTCTTCCACGGCCACCGCCACCGTCTTCGACTACAATGCGACCTAACGCCGACAACCGCCTCACTAGGAAGGACCCTGTACCAGTACTACAAGACCCCTTGGGAGTCCTTCATTGACATGCAGGATGAATGTCTTGTCCCATTTTTTTTCTAGATCACAAATCTACTAGTGCTTCTTCTTACCTGTAGAATATGATACTGTACTGATAGTCTACGTCCGATACTACCGCATCTTAGATTCCTTTGTGGTGCATCGTTCCATGGTGATATAGTGAGGGTCACGAGCGTTGTCTGTTGACAGAACATAATTAAAAACGGTCATAGCTCGTCCCGGTGAATAAGATGGACTTAGACGGATGTGCTCAAGGGCCGAATGGATTACGACTAAATGGCGGCTTAGAACATCTACGTCGCTGTCCCATCGTTGGCGTATCAATTGGAGTTTGTATTGAAGTAGTGTAATGCCGCAGCACAATAGGATCGCGTTATGTCAGGTTATGTCCATGATGCTTTAATGAGATCTGCAGCCCTTTCGGCGACAATATATGTAGGTGCCTGTGTATGTGCACTCGGTACCAGAGGCTGACAGTTAATTAGAAAACAAGAACGTATTCAAGGGACTTGGGGGGGACGTGCTCACCAGAATCGACGCATCTGCTACTCTAAGGCCTCTCGAATGTTTGACCCTCAAGTCTGGATCCACAACGCCGTAGCCAGAACCCACAGGAGACATGCTAGCGGTGCCGACTGGGTGCGCGGATGTACCTGCGGCAGCCCTTACAAACGCTATCATCTCCTCGTCGGTGGTGGCGTTGGCCAACTCTTCGTAGTAGGGCGCCAAGACGTAGTCGGACCAGGCGGGCGCGGCGAAAAATCGCAGAGAGCTCTTCACCGCCTCTACGAGAGCAAACACGTCGAAATCGTGTGTCAAGTATCCTGGATCAATGAGAGGTGGGTCGACTGGATTCGAAGAGTTGATGGAAACCGATCCACCTAAGCGAAAGGTTAGGTGAACACTTCATGGTATTCATACATATAAAGTGCTTCTTCGTTACCGCAGAAACGGCGGTAACGCCTTCTTTCCCTGCCAAAATAATCGCTTTTGACGGCTGGGGACGTGGCGGGGATTAGGCAAGCGTTTCTACATCTCAATCGGGCAACTTTCATCCCGATCGGGTAACTACTTCCTTTCTCGTCAACGCCCACTCTGGTCACTCGCGTCGAGTGGGCACACTCACGCGTGACAGAAGCCTCTCCGAGTGTGCAGATCTGCTGACCTGACTTGCCGGACTTCCTGACGTGGTCCACACCCAACTTGAAGATCTTGTCTTCGCGAGGGATCATGCCACGCGAATGCTTCCCGCGCTATTGAGCGCGGAAATGCTCGTCTGGCATGAGGTACCAACTAGATATCGAGGTACGCGCATCCGCGCGACACCGGGACTTCTCACCTGCTGTGGCGGGCATCGACATTGGCTACTGGCGCCCGAGAACATGAGAAATCATAACAACGGCCTACTGATCATTGACGAGCTGTACTACAATGACTAGGAGGCAGCGGTCGATTGAATCTTCTCACACAAGCATCACTGTACTAGATAGTAATGAATTTCTAGAGTACTTACATTGTTCCTGATAAAGAAATACTTGCGATGATTGTGGTCCACATCAGAAATTGTTCCGCAGTGGTTACCATTCATAGCGAACAAAGGCGGAATCATCATAGCAGTGTAGAAACGTTTCTACCTGCAAGGCGAAACGTTACTACCGCCGTCACCGCGCCAGGCGGTAACGCCCAGATATGAACTACATACGAGATTGGGGAGTCACAACAGTCACGCCTGCGCTGACGAAGTAGCCGTCTTCAGGCAGGGTGGCCGTGAAAACACTCCACCCGTTCTGTGCCACATTGTGTAAGAAGCTTTGCGCGAGTTTTACGAAATCGTCACCTGTAGGGTTAGCTCAATGTGTGGTGTCCCAGGACCCGCAGAAGGATCGTCGTATTGCTCGAAGATAGGAGAATCGGCTGGAAGTCGATTCCATACGATATGGCTTGCAAACGTGTCCACTAAAGGTCCCCTCCTGGAATTTCTCCATTCCTCAAGCAACTCTTGCTGATAGCTATCGTTCCGGAACACGTCGTCCCAGGTGTCGGTCGAGTTTACAGTCCATTTATTCCACACTAGCGGCTGGTCAGACAGATTCTTGCCAACGTCTGGGAGATCCAGAATAACAGGAATGCCCAGAGAGCGCAGAAGGGAAGACTCTCCGATTCCTGAATTTAGGAGGATGTGGGGGGATCCTATGGCACCCGCGGAGAGTACAATCTCTCTGACCGCGGTCACGGTATGAGTCTCGCCGTCTAAGAGCGGCATCAGTGCAATAAACCTCAGTTTGCGTACTACTTACCTGAAGATTGAATGAACTCGACTCTGTCGAATTTCACTTCATCATCATCAGAGCTGGCTTGCAAGACTCGCGTCACGTAGGCTCCTAGTAAAATGTGCAGGTTGGGTCGGTCGACAAAGTGTGGCCCAAGATAAGAGGCCGCTGAGCTACTACGTGCTCCGTCATCGATCGTGGCCTGCAACCAACCTAAGAGAGTATTCATCTCGCTTTGAATATCGTGCTCGATCTGAGGTCGTCAAAAGTGCGTACCAACTCCCTGTGCTTGTCCAGGATTCGTATCCAGGATCAACGGAAACTCGTCAGGCAGTTCTTGTGTTGTCTGGATGATGCGGTCGTTGGTAGGATGAGGAAATCCCGCGAGACTGACAGCGTTTATCCCAGTGGAGCTGTGAATCGAAGGATCGAATTCGCCTGTGGTATTGTGTCCGTCCACAGGAGGCATCCATCTTTCGTTCTAAGGATTCTAGCTTGGCGGCATACCGTAACAAGTATATCAAAAATAAGAACGTTACCTTCGCAATGTACGATTGAACGGCGTCCCACGACCATCCCAAATCGCCAGACAATGCAGCATAGCGATTCCAGTCATCCGGAGAGCCGCGAGTATATATCATACCATCTGTACGCCATATTGGGCATTGAGAAGACACCACCCTGAGAAGGGCACTCACTGACAGACGTGCTGCCCCCAAGAACGAATCCTCTTGGGAACGCAGTGGGACGTCCGTTGAGACCGGATTGTGGCGTCGTGGTGTAGTTCCAGTCGTACGTACTTCCTAGATCAGTCACCATGTACGGAACGGCGATATTCTGGACCCCAGCGTTACTTGGTGATCAATAAGTTCAACAAGGTTCAAGAGATGAATGCAATTCGCAGTTTCGTACGTTGGACCGGCCTCAATGAGCAAAACGGAGTATTCTTCCTCTGTGAGACGGTTTGCTATAACAGCGCCCGCTGCCCCGGCTAAATTAGGCACTGGCGTGAGACGTGGGAGGACGCAGGAGCGCCGTGAGAGACCTGCCTCCGACGATAACGAAGTCATATGAAGTTGTCGGGAGGTCTCCTGCGTCGTCGTAGATGGCTCCAAGACATCCGAGGAGCAACGTCGAGAAGAGAATAGAGAAGAGCATATGGAAGTTGGTGAAAAGCATTGTCGTTGAATTGTCGATGCTTAACAGTCAGTTCTTATACATTTTTTGTTGGAGCTTCGCTGGGGGGTCGCGGTGTCGCGTGAAGCCCCATAGAAGGATGAGCTGTAACTCTCACCACGAACAATGAATGGCGAGTTCGACGCGTCATCTGAGGCATACAGTTTTGCTAAGGTGTGCCTCAGTAGTACAAATAGCGCGAAGATGATTGATGTTTGCAGCGGCATGCCCAGGATAGAAGCATCTGCGAAGTCAACAGCCTCAGAACAAGTGAGATTAACCCAGGAAGCTTGAAGGCCGTAAGTATCAAGAAACAGCGAGAAGGTTCATGCAGCTGCCAACCTACGGTATACAGCGTCCGACATCTCATCTCTATGACCATCCGGCGGAGACGGAACACCTGAGCTGAGCATGAGTAGTCGTCACACGGTGAATTGAACATGGGGCTGCCGCCACAGAACTCGTGATCCAGAGTTTCTTCAATAATAGCCAAAGCACGCAGATTTTGGCAAGTGCGCCCGGACAAGCTTTAAGGGTTGGAAGTTAATGTGACAGATGGACTATACGTGGAGGGAAGCAAGCAAGGAACAGCGAAATTCGAATCGGAACACGATCATCGCTGTTGCATACATCACGTGAAACTCTAAAAGTTTACCTAACGGCAATGGAAATCCAAGTACAATATTTTGAGATACACAAGGCAGACATAATAGACTACAGAGGGCTATCCAAGTCAAAACGATAAAACGTAGCCTCAGGAAAGTATCTTGCCCGGACAGTTCGTCCATCAAAGAATCGCCCATCCAACTCCCTCACGGTCTTCCAAGCACCCGTCGGTCCAGCAAAGACGACAAATATGCGGACATGGTCAGCTGGGTTCGGAGGCGTTGGTTGCACCAGGTGCACAATAACACGTTCAACAGTGCCGTTCTTCGAGCATTCTTCACCTACGGAAAATATGTCACTTTTCGTTTCGTTTGAGAAACATGCGCATATAACATACCGATTTCATCCTGCAAACCAGCGTCCGCAGTATCCTCAATACCGACCATGTTGGTGAGAACGACGACGCGGCTTGGTTCACCAAAGCGTTCTCGATCTTCTCGCGCTTTGGCATCCTCATTGTCGTTGATGATACGACCGCGAGTTGAACCCGACGCAACACCCTTGCCCGCTTTGCCCTTTTGAGAGAATTGCTCCACCGTTAACGCATTCACGATACCACTGGCATTTGCACCTAAGCCTTGTCCTTCCTTGTGGCCCCACTTGGCCATCATGCGTGCAGCGAAACCATGAGGATCAGGTCTATAAAATGTTGGCCCATAGATAACGAATATGGACTAACGGCACTACCTTTTCTCGACCTCTGGTTCCACAGTCGAGGTATTGTTTGCTACGGCAGAAAGGCGTGCTGCAATCGCAGCAGCAGCCTTCGCCCTAGCATCTATGGCAGATACGGGCGGTCCGGGTGGCGGTGGTGGCACAGACGGCGGCGCAAAAGGGTTATACGCCAAGGTTGGCGGTGATTCAGGGCGCGGTGGCTGAGAAGCCTGTTGAGCAGGAATTCTGCTGCTCATTGCGAGCCGCCTGAGGTAAGCTTCCTCACCCATCTCCGGCGCGGCAGGCAAAGCTTGAGGTTCTGGAGGCGAGATAGTCGGTTGTGGTTGTGGCTTAGACATGGCGAGTCGGCGCAAATAGGCTTCATCACCAGTCAAACTCTTTTCGACAACAACGGGTGCAGCCTCTCGAGGAGCCTCGTTGGCCCGATCGTCGTATTTACCTGCGATTTTGATGAGTACGTGGCCATTTGGTGCTTTGCAAGACGCGAACCTGCTTTTCGAGGACGATCATCGTCTGAATAATCTTCTTCGCTGTCAGTATATTCGCTGCCGCGAGAACGTTTACGCTGCCGCTCTCTTTCGTCCGCCTCTCTGGCACGTCGGTCAATTTTGTCCTTTTGCTTCCAAAGTTTGTATTCATTGTAATCGTTTGGTCGCATGAGATCGTATGGTTCCGACGGATCCCATACCTGAATTACAGGCGCATTCTTATTCTGAGGAGATACATTGACGAAACATTTGGTAACAAAGGTGTGGCACGTACCTTCTTGCCTTTCCCTTTGCTAGTTGCCGGTTTTTTCTTTTGGTTACGTTTGAAGCCGTTCACATCGTCGTCCAAGACCATAGAGGGAGGCTTGACTTTTTTCCCCCATCCTGTAGTTTCGGGAACTGGTTCTGGCGCTGACTTGGGTGGTTCGATGAGGACTGGAGGAGCGAATACGACCGCGTTCGAGGAGACGGTGGCGCTGGATGAGGCCAATGCGGCACCCACAGGTAAACGGGCTGGTTGCTTCGCTTTTTGCGGATTCCGACGGACAGGTGCAAAGGCAAGGGCAGCCGACCAGCCTTTGTATGCAATAAAGGGCGTTTCAATAAACCACGTTTCATCATGAAGGGCACAGTAGAGGAAGAGTACCGGCTGTGGGTTTCTCGCTTGCTGTGGCAGGCGCAGGCTGCGCTACAGGTTGAACGGCGTCGGCTTGAACGGGCGCGACATCAGCAGGGGCGGGATTTGACTGGGTGGACTGAGTTGCGACAGTCGCAACGGCGGGGCCCTTTGAAAACTTGATTCCGCCATAAAGCGACATGGTGGTTCGAAAGTAGATGTCAAATCGTGCTGACATCAGCAGGCGGCAGGCTCTTTCGTCAGCACAGTCTACAACGATGGCCCCGACGAGAGTCGTATCCACTTTCCATGCATCGTCGGCCGTCGTATCCTCTTGCAAGTGTCGCCTAACCGACGCCAATACTGAGCATCTTGTCGTCGCACATCCCGATAACATCCAAGTCTATTCCGTACGAGATTCGGGCCTCGTACTGGAATGCACGACGCGGATATGGGGACGAGTGCTCTCTGTCAAGCCTGTGCCCATAACTGTGTGTTAAATTCGCATTTGTTGTGCTGTAACTCACCTCTGAAATTTCAGGATACGAACAAATCGAATATCGTTGTCTTGCTGGACCATCCAGATCCAGAGCTGCTCTTTCTTACTTTCTCTGCTGAGAACCCTTCTCTGGATCTCGCTCAAACTATATCTCTTGTCGAGGACGGTGCACCTATGTCTGAATTCTATCACGGTGTTCTCGTCGATTCCAATGGAGAACTCGCAGTCATAAGCACTTATCAAGGAAAGGTGAAAATATTGCAACTTGCGGATGGCCTTTCCGCTCAAGAATCTGATGCGCGGTAGGATACGCGCCTCTTTCTGGTTATTGCGCGCTTACATGCGATCCAGATTACCTGAACTTACTGTTTTCAGTCTTGAGCTCATCCACAACACTCACCTTGCCATTCTTCATCTCAATCACAAAAGATGCGTAGAACTAGTAGTTCGGGAGCTGTCTGCCGACGACGTATCCTCGCAGTACTCATTGATCTTCTCGCCAACCCTCATCTCCAGTAACACTTTGCCATTTCCCCATGACGATATCCCGAAGCTCATCTTCGCTCCCGAATTCTCCCAGGATGAGTCTCCAGGTGGTCTTGTCGTGGCAGGGGGTGTGAAGATACTCCTCTTCGCACTCAACTCAGCTGAATCGCAGCAGAGAATAACTCGGAAGCTCAGCAAAGCGAAAGAGAAAGAGAAGGACAAGAGTCGTGGCAATCATCGTAGTTCTTCATCCGTAATGGTTGTTGAAGCACAGAAAGACACAAAGTACAGGAGTCCTACTGCCTCCGTCCAGTGGCCGTTTCATGCAGTTACAGCGTAAGAGTTATAATCATCTTGTGCACGGATACTCAAGCCAATCTGCAGCATGAGCTCCATTGCTGGAAAGCCACTCACCTGGCTGATTGGTGATACATTTGGTCGAACTTGCTTGTTGGCGTTGGATCCCTCCGATCCGATCCTTACATTAGTTGTCCTTGGTGAAGTGAGTAACTATCATCCCGCAAGCGCTCACATCATTGACCATCCACATACATAGACTTCATCTGCCGAAACATTAACTTACATCACGAATCAAGTCTTCTATGTCGGCTCATCTGCAGGTGATTCCAAACTTGTAAAGATTAGTACGACCATCAAGGACGACTCGGTCGCTGTTCCACTTCCAGATGGGTTCAGTGCAATCACCGAGGATATGCTGAGCCAAGACCAGGATCTGGATCCAGATGCCCGAGAGGATAAAGGACGCGTAGTAACAAGCGCTGGCTCGTTCCTAGAAGTGGTTCAAACGTTCAAGAATCTGTCCCCCATAAAGGACGCTGTTCTTGTTGACTTGCCGAACTCGAGACACGTCGGTCCTCTTGATTGTTCTTTCTTCCTGTTATTCAATAATATCGTCTACTTTTTAGAAACAACTTGTGACATGTTCCGGGCGCGACAACACCGGCTCACTGAATGTCGTCAGGATGGGCACCGAGTTCCAGCCTAAGGCTTCCATTCCGGGTCTCAGTGATGTTGTACAGATGTGGCCGCTTCGCGTAAAAGTTCAAGACACGGTCCATTCACACGTTGTAATGACCACCCTACGCCAAACATATGTCTTCGAACTAGGAACAGCATCGACGATGATTTACCAAGAACAGGACTCGGCTACAGGTTTCGTCTGTGATACCCCTACCTTATGTGTCTCCAACTTTATGGGAAAGGCAAAAGGTGAATACAACACGGCTTCGACCATGGTTGTACAGGTAACCGCTAGTGGCGTATATCTCCTGGAACGCGATCCCACCGGTGATTGGTCTCGAAAGCATGAATGGAAACCAGATACTGGCGAGGTTGTCGCAGCCAGCATCAACACGAGCATGGTTTTCCTTGCTACGTCCAATGCCAAGGTCCCGAAGCTGGTGGCTTTGGGGTTCGCAAACGATAAAATGCATCAGCTGAGGTAAGTTTTAGGTTTCCGCTCACCACAAACGATTTCTAAACGATGTACTGCAGAGCTACCGAAGTCCACTTAGCTCGAGAAATTCCGCCAGTGTATGCGTTGTGTTTTTCCTGTACCGGAGCATACTTACAATGTATTTCTCCAGACATGGACCGGCGACACATCCTGCCTCATGGCCAGATCGCATATCTTGCGTGACCTGTATTCCGTTCGATGGAAAACCCTATACAAAATACGTCGCCGCTGCCTTCTGGCACACCAACCAGGTCAAGGTTTACACAATTTTGAAGAACGAGTT
This sequence comes from Hymenopellis radicata, assembly GCA_015501595.1. Classification (NCBI taxonomy): domain Eukaryota; kingdom Fungi; phylum Basidiomycota; class Agaricomycetes; order Agaricales; family Physalacriaceae; genus Hymenopellis; species Hymenopellis radicata. The sequence continues at coordinate 159,699 of JADNRX010000002.1, read as the reverse complement.
TGCATTCACATGGGAAACACCTCTCCTCGGAGCTCCCGTGAAGTCCCTGCTTTTCTATAATTTCTACGGGTCCGACAACAAAGATGACCTCTTCCTTCTGGTGGGACTCGTAAATGGCACTGTGGCTTGCTTCAAGCGGCCAATACCCTCGAAGCAGAATGCCGCAAACGACATGGAGGTGGATGGCGACGAAGCGGTTGCAGAGACCAGTCTTCCCAAAATCGTCACGATTGGTAATGGACCGGTTAGCCTCACACCAACTGTAGTCGGCGATGGAACGAGAGCTGTCCTCGCAGCTGCTGACAAGGCGGTGATGATCTCCTGTCAAGGCAGGCGTCTGTCCATCTCGTTGCTTGCTGTTCAAGTCAGTTCCTCTGCTCTATCTTTACCATTATCCCCTAACATGGTGCCAGGATGTTGTAACTGCATGCTCTCTGAATACCGAACATTACCCCAACTCGATGTTGCTGGCCTCTCCAGTCGGCTTGACCATTGGTTCCGTTAACGCACTCACAAACATGCATATTCAAACGATACCTATGGGTTACAGTGTACCTGAACGAATCGTTTATGCGAAGTCGCTCGGCGTGTACGGGGTGCTTTGCAAAATTACGCGACCTAACAGAATCGGTGGCCTGGACACCTGCCAGTCTTCCTTCCGTCTTATGAATGATACGAGTTTTAAATGTTCGTTCTTCTTTTCATGTTATTCCGATTGATTGACCAATGTTAATCAGTGCTCAGTCAATGGAATGCGAATGCGGACGAACTTATCGCGTCTATTGCGACGGTTACATTAAAAGAGACTAACACCACAGTGTTCGCAGTTGCCCTCTACACTGTCTCCAACGATGACGTCGAGGTTCATGAAGGCCGTATACTTCTTTTCTCCACCGAAATCAGTTCTGTTGCGAAATTGGCGTCTCAGAGCTACCAGTTGTCGCAAGTGGCCTCCGTCGCAATAAACGGTTGCCCCTTCGCATTGTCTGTTACAGATAACGGTATGCTGGTTGCCGCCGTTAATGCTTCTGTACGTACCACGCAGGTTTGAGTTCTGGCGCTTCTTATCCTTTGGTACAGGTTCAACTGTATCGGATCAATCTCACGAAAACCGGGTCGGACGTCTCGTCGTATTCACTCCACAAGGTGTCGGAATACACTCATTTCTACACTGTCACGAGTCTAGCATCGATTGGCCAACGTGTCATCGTGGGCGACTGCATGCAGGCTGTGTCTGTGCTCCAAATTCAAGGAAACTCCAAACTGGACTTGATGGCCAAAGATTTTTCACCGTTGTGGCCGCTGACTGTCGAAGTCTTTGACGAAGACAATTACATTGGGGCAAATGTGAGTCCTTCGCGAATGGAGCAAATAGTCCAAACTCATCAAGTCTAGGACCATCATAATCTGTTTGCTTACTCGCTGGAATTTAAAGATCCAAAGCCAAAGTTGGAATCTAGAGGGCGCTATCATATCGATGACATGGTGTCGAAGTTTGTGAGAGGTACGTTTATCGTTGTTGTCTCTGCGTCCAAGAGCGAATGAACATTTCACAGGGTCCATGACGCCCGCCGACGCGTCGTCGCCGCTGGAAACGACCCACTTCTTCTTTACAGCTTCGGGATGTATTGGTATCATCTCAAACGTGAAGGATGAAGAGTATGGCGAGCGTTTGGTGACACTACAGGAGCAGACGGGCTTCGCTGTTCCGGGAGTAGGCGGTACAAGCCATACAAGGTGAATCCTTTTTCTTCATATTCGACACATGATGGAGAACTTGTTTTAGGTACCGTGCACCGAGGATAGACAAAAAGACCAACGTGGACGATAAGTCGTCTGGCTTCATCGATGGCGATTACATTGAACGATTGAGTTCCCTTGTTGAAGACTCACCAGCAATTGTTGCCGAGATATCTCAGCAGAGCGAGTTTACTCACGAAGAACTTGATGTGGTTCTGGAGTCACTGCAGAATGTGCACTTGTAGTTTCGTAGAGGTCAAGCGCATCAAGGCAAGGCATGACTGTGTATATTGTATTTCTATAGTACTGCTGTGAATGTATCTGTATGTGTACAACTTGAACCGGATCGCGGAACTAGGAGAATCGTCAAATCTTGGACTACTCACCAGGTGGAAGATGCTTCGTTATCACGGCCGATGAAGAGCTAACGGTGTGGGACATCTGATGGTAAGTAGCTATCGAGTCACAGGCTGTGCAGCAGCAGCATGATTATAACTTGACCAGCGACCACCACCATGGACAGCCCATCCGAGTGCCCACTAACCATCGGAGTCGATGCCCCCTCCTCAACCCCTCCTGTTGGGACGTGACGCGGGCGAGTCTATAGAGCCCGAGCTGCCCTGACCCTCATGCATCACTGACTCTGAGGCCTCCACAATCCTGCGTCTTCAGCGCTTCAGCCCGTATAGCCGCGTCGGAGAGGTCATCGCGTTTCTGACCAACCTCGCCTTCCGTCCAGCCTTACTCACGAGTTCCTGGGGCCTGAGGCCCGTGCGCCTTGGTGCCTTTGCAAAGTGGCGCATTTACGACTGTAATCTCAGGCGGTCCCACTGCCAAGTACTCGCTGGTATCTATGTATCTCCTTCTGGTTCCGTTTTCACGGATGGCCTCCCGTCGGACCTCAAACCTTTCTTGGATCAAGTATCATTGACGCCTGCAGGACGCCTGTAATGCACGATGCTCAAGGAGCTTATGTGGTCAACCCCAACTCATACTCGTACTCATACTCTCGGGCGGCCTCGTTGTCAGTCTGAACTCTGAAGACCTGTGAAGACGTCGGTCTACGACATTTCGCCGACGGTTCCATCTGCTCCTAGCCTGGACGAGGCTCGTTTTCTTCCACTTTCCATCTGCTCCCGATCGTACCACATGCGCCTCAAGCCCGCCAGAGCCGCCTTCCAAGTTCCGGAGGCGCATGCCAAGTCAACGCCAAGTGATTTCGATACAACTCAATTCGCCTGGCCTGATTTTCATCTAACCCATCAATTATGTACTTGGTATCGCGGTAGGACCATGTGCAATCAACGCTTGCCATTTACTCACCATGTGCACCGTTATCTTTGAATGCTCGGAGCAGCGGGAGCAAGAGCTTTTTAAGTGGCGTGTGTGAACTTTGCGTTTGAGCGTCTTTTCCACGTACATTGTGTCCAGCAATGGCTACCGCAGCCTACGAGACCGAGAAAAAGCCCAAAGGCGACGATGTGTCTGTCGTTGGTAGCGAGAAGCACGGCCATGAAGGGAGTTTCGATGACGACAGCATCGTCGAAGGCTCAGAGGGCGTAACTCAACGCGAATTTGCGACGCTGAGGCTAGTTCCCGACAAGATCAACTTCTCTTCGTGGTTGGTCATCATTGTTGAGTTCGCAGAGAGGTGCGTACGAGTGTTTATATGACTACTTCATATAATTGAGCCATCTTCAGATGGTCGTATTATGGAACCATCAACGTTCTCAACAATGTTAGTCGCGCTTCTCCCAACAGTTCCTACCCATATTGACTGCTGTACAGTACGTTCGTGCGTCATTACCCCAAGGCTCTCGTGATGGCTCAGTGCCACCTGGCCCAAATCATGGTAACGGTATCGTAAGTGCCAATTGACTTCGAGAGAGGAACCAGAAGTGAGATTGATTCGCCTCTCTAGGCCGGTGCTCTGGGCAAAGGTCAACAAAAGTCATTCACCGTCCGAACGGTTTGTGCCTTTCGTAGCAGACATTTGACTTGACTAAAGCCTCGCGTAGTTCAACAGTTTTTGGTTCTATGTCACTCCCTGGCTTGGTGGAATCATCGCTGATTGCTATCTCGGCCGTTATAACACGATCATGCTCTTCTCCATCGTTTGCTTGTGAGGGTTCTCTCCATCAATACGAAAACTACATGTCTAACTTCGCTTTTATCAAGGGCTGGCCACATCATCCTCGTCGGTTCCGCCACCCCGCCTTCCATTGCCAACCCGACCAAGCATATGGATTACTCTTCTTGGCTGTCGTTGTAATGGGAATTGGCGGAGGAGCAATCAAGGCGAACGTTAGCCCGATGATTGCTGAACAGTACACCGGCAAGCTGCGCAAAGTCACTCTAGCTTCCGGCGAAGACGTCCTTATCTCGCCTGCCGTTACCATCCAGCGGATATACAACTGGTATGTGAAGCTCATGTTGCGCCTTGTGTAGCTCACACGTCTATTCAGGTTCTACGCAGCCATAAATTGGGGTTCCGCCGGCGCCATATCTGCGTCCTTCTTGGCTAGGGATCATGGGTACTGGGCCGCATTCCTCGTCCCCACTTGTCTCTTCGTCTTGGTTCCCATTGTTCTTGCCGCGGGCAGGAAGAATTACATTGTCACACCGCCTCGTGGTTCTATCCTCCTGGAGGTGAGCAGGTCCTCCGTCGTGTTTCTGCAATGGTCTAATGAGAGATTACAAGACTCTCCGAGTGATCGCGATGTGTGTTGGCGACAAGTTATCCTGGAATCCCCGCAAGACCATCAAACAGCTCCGTGCACCCGGATTCTGGGACGTTGCTAAGCCCAGTACGCATCATCTCTAGAAACATCGCTAACACACTTACACGTCGTAGGTTCCTATCGAGGCGGTGAAATGCCATCGAGAAGTAAGTACAGGTGACCTCATTCGTGTCGATGTTCGACGCTGACCGCGTTTTCAGTCACTTGGGATGACCAATTTGTCGGCGAGGTTGTTCGCACTCTGAAAGCATGCCAAGTTTTCAGTGCCCTTCCTTTCTTTTATCTCTGCTATTCGCAGATTGACGGAAACTTGGGTACGGTTGCCGCTGGCATGCGGCTTGATGTATGTATCTCCTCCGCCAACAGTTGACAACGAAGATCTGACTTTATTCGCCAGGGTACTCCCAATGTACGTTTACAGCCAATCGCTGCATCAAGGAGTGAATGACTGACTCTTTCGGCTCTACTTGCAGGATCTTATCCAGTAAGCTTGGACTCGTTATCATCGGCGCTTCAAGTTGCTCATTTTTCTCAGAAACTTGAACCCCATTGTGATTATCATCATCATCCCCATCATGGATCTCCTCGTCTACCCAGCGTTGCGCCGAAACGGCATCAACTTCACGCCCATCAAGCGCATAACGCTGGGTTTCTTCATTGCTGGCCTTGCGATGCTCTACGCCGCCATCCTGCAAAAGTTCGTCTATGAGCAGTCTCCCTGCCACGACAACCTGCCGTCCGAGTGTGTTGACGCTAATGGAGACCCGAATCCCGCTCCTATCAACGTTTGGTGCGTATCCGTCTTACGCCCAGATCACTTTGACGCTAAGGATGTATCAGGATCGTGGCCGGTCCTTATATCTTGGTCGGAATGGCCGAGTAAGCTTCACGACGACTTCTGCCGTGCCCATCAGCGTTCTAACGACCTTGACAGAATATTCACATCGCTCGTCGCCAACGAATATGCCTTCACAAAGTCGCCGAAGCGTATGAAGTCCACCGTGATGGCGTTTTCGCTCTTCATGCAGGCCATTTCGGCTGCTCTCAACCTTGCCCTGACTGCAGTCAACGTTGAAGATGTACGTGCATTTTGTACAAGGAAGTCACGCAGATACCTGATGAGAGCTTGTAGAGGTTTACATGGCTGTTCGGATCGTTTGCTGTTGTAGCATGGATTGTCGGACTCGTCTTCTTCCTCTACTTCCGCGACCTGGATAAGCAAGAGGCCGCGCTGAACGTGATCGGTACAGGTTCTAGAGAAGGTTTCGCCAACGAAACTGCCGATGTTACCACAGCCGTCCACCACCACGGTGAAGAGAAGTTGGGCAAGGCCGCAGGCCCCATCGTATGAGCAGGTGTATGTAGGGTACAATTACGAGAATCATGCGTCGTGTACAATATGTGATGACTACAATTAATCAACGCTACACATTTCACATCTAGCGTGACGCAGCGTGCAGAAACTTGAGTGGATGAGGCTGAATACTTTTCGGCTAGCAAGACACGCTACAGTCTGACTTTAGAACTGCAATACACGACTGTATACAATGGCATTGTATATACGCATATGCACAAATGACTGATAAGTAGAGCATTAAGCGGAAGCGGTCAACAAAACACATATGAATACAGAGATTCCAGAGTAATGAACGATCAGAATTAGGAGCTAGAAGTAGAAAATATCGACATAAAGGGAAGGTATCATTTTTACCGCATGTAATAGCAATGTCCAGGGCAACGAGACGTCGTATATGTAGTGGTAGACGGTCGCTCAATAAGACCCTCTAGGCACCCCATTTTGAGGCACACCGTTGGGATCATCCAGACTTCGATGAGCTTGCAAATCACGAAGTACAGAAGGATCGACTGGTTCACGATCAAGACATAATCACTGTGTAGATGATATCACATACCAGGAAGCACGCTTTTACGACGAACATGGGGACTTGCAGTCTGGCCGGGCTGTGTAAGCTCAGTGGTTCCAACATCGTAGGTGCGCTGAATCACATAGTAAGACATTGTTGACGCGCTGCGCGCTCGTAGATCAACGTACGTCCAAGCCCGGATCCGCCATCGGTACTCGTTCGATTCCATGCTCGTCCAAATCGCCGCCGACATCGTCGATGGAGGCCGCATTAAGCTCCATAGATAGATCCAAGATATCGGTGTCGTCGACGGGAGGTGGCGGTGGCGGTGGTGCGTGAGGGACGTCATGGAAACCTTCAGGAAGTTTACCACCAGGCGCGTTTTTTATGGCCTTTTCGCGCATTTTTTGCCATGCGTTATAACGCTCGACAGCATGTTGTTGATCCCTGTACATCCATGAGACATTGACTGAAAAACAGAAGCGAAACACTTACTTGATTTGTCGTTCCTTGTATTGCTGCATGGCCTCGTCGAATAAATCAGGGTTGATTTCCATGAATAACTTCAACGCGTTATAAACCATGCCGTGAATTGTTCTAGTGTTACGGTTAAGATTGAAGCCTGAATTGAAGAAAAGCAAAGCTCACCGATTCCAATGAGACTTTGAGTTTGTATATAGCGCAGGGAATACAATTGGCAGGACCACGCTAAGGTTATCGCTCATAAGGTTGACGACATACTCGTTGTTCCAATAGAGTAATGCCCGTTCCGCCACTTGGAAGTGTTGACTGTTGATACAACGAGCCAGTTGGTGGAAAAGAGCGACTTGAATCTTCTGGAATTCGACAGGATCGGTGACGTCTAAAACTTCTTCCACCTCGTTCAGGAACATGACTTCCTTGGGTGAGTTGACCTTGGCCAAAACTTGAGAAGACCCATCATGACTTCTTCGGCCAATGCTGGATCTTTCTCCAGGAACTGGACAACACAGTACGCGAGTTGAGGATGGTACAGGGTTAGGCTCTTGACCTTGTGGAGAGGAATAAGGACGCGAGTAAGGAAAATTTTGTGTTCTTCCTTCAACGGCAGAGCGAAACCGTTGATGATGGACCCCAGGATCTCCAAGAGTTCGGCGATTCCGTTGTGTCGCTCTGTTTCGTACACAAAGTGGAAAAAGACATTGTTGATGGAACGCCTGATAAAGGCGCGGAGGTTCAAAAATTTGCCATAGATCCGGTGGAGAGTAGTCTTGAGAAAATCGCGCTCTCGTGGATCTTCCGAGTCAAAGAGCTCGAGAAGATTAAGGACGAAAGGTTGGTCAATGTAGCGCTTTGCCAGATTGGTGTTGAAGTCTGGGCTCTCGATGAAACGTAAGAAAAACTCGTAGACGATCTGCAGGTGAGGCCATGCAAGTTCGAGGACAGGTTCATCCTCTTCGGGGTCAAATGCGTCGCCGGTCGGGTTGACAGGTGGGGGTATGGAACGGAAGAGGTTCGAGGCAAACTACAGGGTTGCGTGAGAAAGAAGAGCGAATGAGGAAAAAAGAGCACGGACCATGTTAACAACCTCTGGGTATACTGTCTCAGTAATAACGCCACGTTGAGTGGTGATGTATTCGAGCATTTCGTGGAGGGTTTGAGCCTTGATCTGCTTGCCTCGCAATTCGGCACTGGTGTCATTGAAATCAAACAATACGCGACACTGGTGGAGCTTCCTGATAAACAAGTTTGGCCTTTCGCTGACAGGCGTTTCTGTTGAGAATAAAATGAGAGAGGGGGCAAGATACAGCTGGGGAAAGGCACGCACCGTTGAAGGCAGGCAGTCTCTCTATTTCGACTTTCTCAGTAACGACAAAGCGACTGCTGCGCTGCTTCCTGGGTGGTTTACCAACGATAGGAATGGTGTCCTTGGGGCCAGCCCGCAGACGGTTGAGCGTCGTTGCTCTGGGTGGCTCGGCAGATCTTTCTGCCTGACCACTAAAGTGAGCGGTACGATGGGCTGGTTCATGGGACGGGTCGGAGCTGACGACGACGATGGGTGGCGCCGGGAGATCGCCTGAACCTCTACGATCCGGTGTGGTAGGTCGTGCAGACGTCGCCGGAGACGATGAACGTGGTTGAGAATTGAGTGCATTGGCGACAGCAGAACCACCAGGAACGGGGAGGGGTTTTGCAGAATTTGGTGGTGGAGGCGGCGCTACTGCCGGGACAGCTGCATGGTTAGATTTGGACTCCTTCTTGGACGAGCCGTCCTGGCTCTGTGAGCCCTTTCTGTTGAGCTGGGTCCATTGGCAAGGGTCAGACACGCGTTGGGCGGGCAGGACAAGCGCCTACCAAAGTCTTTTTAAGGCCCTTCATCGCTGTGCGACGCGTTGGGGAAGAGCAGAAAAGAGCAGAGTCGCTGTCGAGGACAACAGCGAGCAAGATGCGGGATCGATGCGAGATGTGGAAGAAGGTGTGACAAAAATCACATCACGCACACATCAACCGTTTCAACTTGATACCCAACTACGAATGGCTGGTAAGTGTTAGCCTCCCTACCTTGCTCGCTGCTAACCGTTCTAAACAGCAATATACTCGGTTTATACATCCCCAACCCATCCACCCATACCAGATCATCTACCTACCCTCATCGTCACGCCACACGGTAGAGCAACGGTATCCGTAGTCGTCGTCTCCAACTCACTCTTCATAGGCCAACCATCCAACATCCTATATTCCTACTTGCATACCAATTTTGTAATGTGGCACCTTCACCCGCTCTGCCGTCGCTCACACGTCTATTTAGAACTCGGAAAACTACCTTTTGACGCCCTCTCCCCAAGGTGATCTATGCGTCGCCAAGCTCTTCCCGCCCAGGCCCAAGGAAGTTGGCAAAGCTTCCGCATCTGATCCGGGCCATTCGTCGTCTTCTGGCTCCCGCGTTGTTCGATGCGAGGCTTCACGTAACCTCAAATGGTCGATCGCCAACACCGGTGTTATATCGCCCATCTACAAACTCTCTCTGCCCTCTCCAGACTCGGCAGACCTCCCGCTCTTCCAGATATCAAACCCAATCCCAATGCTGGTTTCTGGAGCATGTTCTACTTTGCTTATGCTGGACATAACATTCCGCCTAAGCGTATTGAGTTTGGCAAAATTCAGAAGAATCCTCCCGGTCCCAACGGTGGCGGCACCAGAATCAGCATCACCGGCAAGTCAGCCGAAGAGAAGGCTGTCTGGCAGACCTTGGGCGAGGGAAACGAGGACTGCGTAGAATGGGTAGTCTTGTGCGCAGCCCTCAATCTGCTTGAGTAAGTTTTGCCGTTTATCATTTTTGGTCACGCCTCATTTAATTCCTTAGCGACGAGATTGTCAAGGCAGCCGAGAAGAATCCCGCGCCCGCCCCCCCTATGGGTACTGGCGCAGTGCCCAATGGAGGCGGTCGGCCTGCCCCAGTCGCCCTCCGTGACCCAGGCCCAAGCGGCGGCGCACCGCCACGCGGACTTGCTAATATGTCCCCAGCTCCCCAGCAGCGTCCTCCTCAACACGCTAATACATTGCCTCCAGGCGGACGTCCAGGTCCAGGTCCTGGTCCTGGATATCAGGGGCAGCCTATGCCCCAGCAACGAGGTTTTCCTCCAGGCCAAGGTCCCCCGCCAAATGGCTATGGCGCCCCCGGTCAAGGATACCCAATGGGAGGTCCCCCCGGTCCTCAGGCCAGACAACCCCATCCTCAGCAAATGCGCGGTGGCATGCCAACAGGTCCTGGTCCCCGCCCTCCCCCGCAGCATATGCAGCCTCAGCCTCCTCAGCAGGCACGCAGGTTCTAGTTTCCGTCATCTTTGGGATTATTGTGGCCTTTAATTGTGGTCATATCAGTATACCCGTTTTCTGTTCCCTCTTTTTCATGTCTTTATTATCTATGCGCGCCTCCCTTTCATAATCTTATTTGCTCTCTCAGAGTCTATTCCAGAGATTATCCTAGTATCGGACGTTGTACTTGTAGTACGTGTGAATTGTCGAAATCGACTGGGCCTTCATTGGGTAGTTAATTGTACAACAAGTTATTCTTCATGCTTTCGCCAGCTGTTCTATCGCATCAAGAGACAGCGCTATGAATGAGGGTTAGTTTTCATTCACTGATAAACAATAATAACGCGCACATTTCGGTCTCTCGAGGGGCAATCCAAGGGCTGTCGTACATTAATCAGTCAGATTGTCTTCAGTACGAGACAGTACTAACCTCGAGCCCAAACAAGTTGAGTTAAACATCCCAAAGCTATAGAAACATTCAATACTTGGTCAAATCAAAAGAGACGTTCAAATTACCTCTTGACACTCCAAAGATGACAGTGTAGTACTGCGAAACACGTTCAATTTCGACATCGCGACGAGCGCTTCATTAGGCATACCTTAAACTCCTTCAGGCCGTAATGATGCAACACACAGCCTAACCGATACTGTCAACATTTCATACCCGTGCACGAGCAGTAGACATACCTGATGTGGCGTCAACATTCGGGTAGGGATTCTTGGTCTATTGAGCATTCCTCAGTGAACGGTTTGCGGCAACAATGAGGAAGAATAGACACCTTTCCATGCTCCTTCAATACGCCAGGTGCCACCTCGTATGTCTTGTCGAACCAATCGTCAGTTTACATTGTCGCGGCACATCCTTCACGACGTACTCTCTTGACAAGGCGAACAATTGCACTTTCTTCGAGTTCAGGCTTTGAATCGCAGAATTGTTGCAGTGCGATGAAGCGAGGGTCGGGATTGCGGAGAACACCATGCCCATATCTTGAGGTGCAAAGTTAGAAGGCGAAGCAGAAAGAATGATGGATATTACCCTGGAACCACTTGTCCACTTTTCAAGGTCTTCCATAGGTATTCTTTGATTCGATCATGAGTCACATCTTCCCCAATTTCCTTCTGCATGGCCATTTGCCATCGGAGAACTTCTTGGTTAGCAAGGCTGTAACATTATGGTCAATTAACAACCATAAGTACACCGAGGCACGCGTACTCACCCATGGAGAGGACCGGCTAACGCGAACAATGCAGCGGAATACGACAGATACGGATCGGAGAGTGTCGACCCAACCAAATCTGTCATGACGCGTCAAATGCCCCGTTCACAGGTAGGCAATCCAGACTCACGAGCTGTATGCGCAGACGCGTTTCCTCCTTCATGATCGCCGTGGAGGGCAATGTACAGACGCAGATATTCCGTCAGGCTGTGGTTGTCGCCATATCCAAGCAGACGCGAGTAATTGCCTACAAACAGAGTCAGAAGGTTCAGGTCATATGAGTGGATTGGACGTACCAACTAGATCCAGACTGCTGTCAAGTTCGAGCATCTGCCGGCCAGGATAATAGACATTCCGGTAGATGCGAGCGGCCAGTGCGGGGAGCCGTGCAATAAGGTTGAGACAATCCTCCAACGTGGCTTCCCAGTACTCTGATTTCTTCATCCCCTTCTCGTATGCGGACTGGAACAAGCTGTCATGGTTTAGGGACGCGACGGCCATGCCGAGTTGGGTCATTGGATGTAGTGTCTTGGGGAATCTAGGGAAGAAAGATGTACCATCACGCATGCACTGTGCAATAGACTCACGAGTCGACAAGTGTTTCCACGAACGACGGTAGTTTACCGCGCTCGACGAGATCACGAGAGAGGGCGCGGGTATGGGCCTCGGTAGGAACTTTGCCCGTCAGAAGGAGCCAGAGCATGCTTTCGGCTATGATTTCTTTTCCACCTGGAGCCGGGGGAAGTTGCTTCTGGCAATCGGGGATGGAGAGGCCATGAAACCGAATGCCCTTGGGAGAGTTGGCACGTATGACACGGTGGTGCAAGTAGTATGCTCACCTCTTCCGGATCAAGGACGGACGCGTCCCAAAGCATCGCTTTGAGTCCTCGCATTCCGCCAATGACATTCTCCACCTTGGGCAGCGTTAGCGTATGCGGCAGCGGTCGTAGAAAGATAGGGCTTACCTTGACCTCCCCAAGGGTGCTACCGCTGTGCTGAGTTTTCTGGAGAAGGATAAGCAGCCACATAATGAAACGACACCACCAGTTGACTGACAAGGCGTTTGAGCTGCTCCTGTTTCTGAGGAATGGCGGCTTTGATAGCGTCCTTCAACGACTAACAACGCCTGTGTCAGTGGTGAACGCGGTGTGCAGAGCTGGATAGCTACCTGTGTCGACGCGAGGCGGACATGGGAATGCCTGGCAGAGATAGCGAGCGTTCGATGGCACAACATATTGGGGCAAAGGGATAGTAGGCGAGCGTAACCCAGAATTGCGCTCTCTTAACCGATCTGGGGTCCGGGGTAATTGCATATGCCTGGCTGCCGCTCGGCATCACATTTTGGTCCGTTCGGCACTGTCGCCTTCCATTTCTGGCTCTCACCTTCCACGTCGCTCGACGTTATTCCTCTTCACCGCCATGGCGTCCATCCTGGTACCCGTCGCCTATGTGGTGCTCGTCTTTGGGTCGCTCTTTGTGTTCAGTCATTTCTACCGGAAGCGTCTTGCTTGTATGTCCTCGCATTCACCTCCATTTAATGAGCCCCTTATACGCGTTGTGTAGCCCAGCCATTCGAACCGTATTTCCCGCCACACGTCGAGCGCAACACATATGTCACTCTCTTACAGAAATCAGACCCACCCACCCCAGAGCCTATCCTCAAAGCCGCCCTGGTCCGCCGTGCAGTAGCCGACGTTCTCAGAGTTCTCAAAGTCCGCGAAGACAAACCTGCATTGCAGAATCTGCTCCAGAAGGGCTCCATTGGTGACGATTTGTGGAACAGTCTGCTCGCCGCCGAAAAAGAACTAGAAGGAGAGGTCTCGGAGGTCATTGCGGAAGCAGAATCCTACTTGCCGCGATGGGGAGAGCTCATATTCGGGACTGCAAACGAGGTCATCGCAAACGACAGGATTCGTGCGTCTTTTGAACAAATCAACCAGAACAAGGCCAAACTAGGCGAGTTTACACATGTTTTCTATCCTGCAATGTGTTGACGCTACCTCAGAAACCAAGTATGGTGTCAAGGCAAAACTCACCATTGGTGTTGGTCCTCCGCCACCAGGCGCAGTGACACGTCTGGATCGACTCCCCCTGCACGTTCTCCCTCCCCATCCTCACTAATTACGCCACCTAAACCTGCGAACGGCACGTCAAATCCGCCACCCAACAACGGCACCCTGCAACCACCGGTCATCAGCTCCAGCGCCGACAGCATAGCCTCTAGTGACGGTGAAGGCAAATCACCTTCCAAAAATGTAAGTGCACCGTCTGGGATCACTTCAAGTCTAACATGGGTACTGTAGGCCAAGAAAGCCAAAAAAACGCAAATGATCCAGACGCATTATTTATTTATTTAGCCTTCATTGTAGCCTTGCGGCGCAGTATGATAATTTCATGGTACATGGCAGAGCCGAGAATTTACTGTAATTGAGCAAGTGAAAAAGTACAATGGTGAAACAAATAGCGTGAGTGAGATGTGTAGTAATAACGATCCCGAATCCAAACACAAAAAACGTCGTACACAATATTCGATTAACCTCTGATGACAATAGCTTTCTCCCCAGCGCCGACGCGAGTCTTGCCCGACTTGTCGACGTGATCCAACCCGAGAACGTCTTCTGGCGCAAATTGGTGATCGTAGATGGTATCCTCTGCCCAAGACGTCAGTAAACATACGAGTAAATCGCTGCAGTGGATCATACCATCTTCGATGTAAGACGGTTGCTTGAATGTCGATGCCAGAATGAGGGCAAATCGGTATTTGGCCAGATCTCTATCGGATACGCCCAGCCGTGCTTGCAACCGCTTCTTCGTGTCTGCGAATTTTTCTCCCTACAGTGTGATTCAGAACCTGCAGTTGGAAAGAGCGAACGAATACGAACCCGCTTCACGACAAACTTGAATGGCACTCCATGGGTCCGCATGAGGTCCTTCGAGAAATGGAAGACACCTATCACCTTGTCCGAATCGTCTGCCTCTAACTCTTCTCGGGGGATTTCCTACGGATATACCTAGTGAGTAGGACATCTCCACTAAACATGGTAACCACGCACCTCTGCATACAGCTCGACTGGGTCGGGGATGTTACCAATCATTTCTGAGCCAGTAAACTCCTTCTGGTTCTTGCCATCCTTCGAAATCTCGAATATCCGGATCTTCCCAGTGCCAGTCGGGGTAAGGGTCACCTTCTTCGCAAGGTTCTCGGCTAAATCGTGCACAGAACTGGTCTTCGGAAGCAGGAAGGGATGCGCCGCTTCCTCCTTGTTATGTATACCAGTCCAAACCACCTTCAAACTTCGCTTCGTCTCCAGCTCCACGATGCTAACATCTAGTCGCTCATAGAGGATGACTGTGCTTGTGGCATAGTACGGTGACATAATTTCCGCTATGCTTTGGTTTAATGAGCGCTTGAGAATAGATTTCGGTGTGCCATTCTGAGCATGGGTGGTCGTGAATCGAAGCTTGATGGGGTCATGTCGAAGATATTCCCCAGCTTTCTGCGACATCTGGACAAACATGAGAAAACGGACCATCAGGGATTCAAAGGCTTACTGTATCATAGTTATGCTTCTTACTCAGAACAAGATTGAACTCCGGATCGCCTTCGTCAACTTTTGGTCTGAAGATGATCATGACACGGTTCTGCAAGAAGTCATAGTACCCTATGGGAGTTGACTGGAGACCTTGGGTATCGATGTCGTGAACCCTAAATGCAACGTTAACATGCAGGAGTCCCGAGGAAGTGCGCTACGACTTACTCGTTTTCGGGAAGGTCCACTTGGAAGCATATAACATCACCATCCTGTATCTCGCTTTGTGCGAAAGATAACTTCGGCTTCATGAGCTCAATCATACCAGGCTTAATTTCCTCATATAATTTGATCGGCGTCCCGGGGGTCCAACGCATACGCTCGTTGATGGCGGGTACAAGATCGCCGACTTTGTTGCTCTTCAGCATGTAAACCTTGCCGGCACCGAAAAGGGTTTGCTTTGAAGTGTCGAAATGCTTGAGGAAAACCATGATTGATTGCGGTGGTATTTCAGCCTGCAAAAGTTGAGCACTATAATGCTGCTGTTAATGGTTGTGAATCGTACCCGGGAAGCATCAGGGATAACGTCAAGATAGAGACGCAAGTCTGACTGTCTGGCTGCCATGTTGTTGCGGATCACCTCCACAGCTATCGATACGTGAGAATGTTGATTGACGTATCAAAAAGAGCGCTTACTGAGAGTGGGTTCATTTTCGGGAATGGGAGTATCGGGGCGGACGGTTTTGTTCTGGCGATTTACAAGAACCCATAGGCGAATCTGACTTTCGGGATGGTGGAAGTGTTGAGCGACACGGCTCTTGAAAGTCTTGTAGGTTTCTGTCTTCAGAACACGGAAAGAGGGTAGATCCGAAGGGGGCCAATTCTTATCTTCGAAGGTGGCGAGATCAAAGCCCTCATGTCGTGCGAACGTGTCGTCAGTGATAACCTATGAGACACTTGGTATATGAAGCTGAATCATAGTGGTCATCACGTACCTTGGCGGTCAGGAACAAATGCTGCTCCTCTCTCTCCCTCTTCTTGGCTTCCATCTGTAGGCGTTCCTCTTCTAGGCGACGCTCTGTAATAAAAACCATGAATTTGAAGAATAGAGTGGCATATCAATAGACGCACTGAGATGCGGAGGAGTGTCTTCCTCAGTAAATGGTGGAAGAACTTCATCCATGGCAGCCTCCCGAATATACACCAGCATGTAGGCGTTAGTGAATCGCTTGACAGTCCTCGCTTGATTCCGTTGTTGAAGGCTAGGATGGACCCCGTTCAACGCCTCACCACCATAGTTCTCCTCGAGCACCTCCTTGTCCGTAACAGGTGTCACGCGATCATCATCGAACTTCAGCCACCTTGTTTCTCGATCAGGTTTGATGAGAGCAAAGTAGTGACCACCGTGAAGATCACCAGAATGCACGAGGACACCGTGCAGCTTGTACACCCAGGGTTGAGAGCGGTCCGCAGATGGATCGAGGAATTCAGCCAGGTCGATCTCGAACGGGAATTCGTGGCGATCGTTAATTTTAACCATGGCGTCGCGGTTCACGTCATATTCAAAGCGCTTGAGCTGCAGGTGCAGGACCGGTGGGAATGATTCGAAGATAATGCCCTTCTTCGCATCTTGCAGACCTAAACCTTCTGCCTGGTATTTGTTTTCGCCCTCCAGTGTTTCGACCGCGACGTAGTCCTTGAACGAATCGTGCAAGTTCTTCATCCCTTTGACGTTAAGCTGGATGTCTGATAAAAATAGTAAGTACCGCAAAGAAGAGGCAGGTCTGTACGCTCACCGTTGAATTCTTCCAGCCTGGTTGACTCGAAGTCTACGTTCACACATTTGATGAAGCTCTTCATCTTCCCAACAAAGAGTTTCGCAATCGCCCCCTCGGCTTTCGTGCCCTGATTGCGTGATCAGCAACACTACAGACGACTGCTAGATAATACTCTACTTGCCTTCATCTTAGACTCCAACTTATCCTGCAACACCCGATTAAACTCTTGTACGTCATGTTGCAGGAATGAGTCCAGCGATTTCCAGCCGAAAGACTTGGTCAACTCAGTCGTGCCTGTTGACTCTTAGCGCTTCGTAATGGCAGAAAGAGACATCTACTTACCTACGGGATGATCTGACGTTTGTAGGTGATAAAAGACGCGTTGTAGCGCTAGGGCGACGCTCTCAGTGGGGTGATCATCCTCTGTCGGTATCTGATAAACGGCCTGAGACAAAGGTTAGATAGATACAGGTATGACTGACATATCAACAGTACCTTGCGGAAATACCGTGTGCAGAAGAAAGATTGAAGGAGAGAATTCATGTAACATGTCGCGCCTTGGTTTTTCAGTCCAACAAAGCCCGTCTCTTTCTTAGAATCATAGCTAGAAAGGCATGAGAAAGAATGAAAGGGATGAAACGGGCATCAACGCACTTGACAAAGTTGTGCCACAGGACGCCGGTTGGGTCTTCCAGTACGCGTACGAAGACAGAGATGTCCGCAGCGTCGTCTTCAATTGTTGGCCTAGCATAGCCTTCCTGTTTAGAGAAAAGCTTCTTCAACTCCGCGAACCGAGTGAAACCCCAATCACACTCCTCAGCGATGAAGCGGTGATGGGCATCTATCGAGACGTCAGTGGACTGTACTTGTGATCAGTGGCAGGCACGCACGGCTAACAGTGAAAACAGTAGGATCATGAATATTTGATATTACAAGGGCGAACTGGGCGCAAGCGTGCCAGCCTTCGGGGGCCTTCTTGGGCTCCGCATAGTCGAGATACACAGATACTGTATCGTTTGGAGGCGCATTCGAATTGCCGAAAGGAAAGAGGAGTATACGCCTGGGATAATGAATGTCGGAAAGTAAGCAGGAGCGAGGGTAGAATGACGCACCACTTGTGGCCGCCACACTCAAAATCGGGACTAGTCAGTTTCTTATCCAGCTTCTTCCAGCTACCTAGTTTCCATGTAAAGACTTTAAAGTCCTTGACGTCGTAGCCCATGTCAGGGAGATGTTTGGCCGCAAAGGCTTCCTCTATCATCCGGTAACAAGTCAGATACACAGGTATAAGGCGCGGACGGCGGGAAACGCACGGTCGCGAACAGAGACGACCTCGTTTATCTCCATGGCCGGCATTGAGGGGCCACCGTTGGCCTTCTCATCGAGAACATCCATGCTGTCGTTCTGTGATGCGTAAGGCGTCGATGGATGATATCGGGCGGGCGGGCGGCTCACCATGGGTCGGGCAGAGAGAATGTCGGGGAAAGGCGCTGGTGTGAAAAGGGAAACAGTCCTGTTCAAGGACGACAAGAAAGAATGGTACAATGGGGGAAAGGAAAGCCAGATATAGGCAGAGACTCTGGTGTCGATGCAAGGCAATGACAAAGCTTACATACTCTACTGCATATGCCGCTCCTCGGCAGTCTGATAAACCGTGGTCTTGACATGTCGGCGCTTTCAGCTCTTACTCGGTCTTTAGTACATCAATATACGTCTACCTATAGATAGCTGTAGCGAGATGCTAAGTACTCGACGAGAAATCGGAAAACATTTGAGTACGTCATCCATGGCAGTACCTCGGGACTACGGACGCGTCGCAATTGAGACGAAATCACAGCTCAAGCATAATTACTAGATGTAGCGTGGGCGCTCATCAGCAAGGCAAAGTCAACAGGCAAGTGACTTCAGTTGGAACACAAGGCGAAGACTCGGAAGAGGCGGTGTTGACGTCTTGAATGAAAGCGATGACTTTATGCTGTCTACATACACATTAGAACCATCTCCAAGGGGATCATACTTCACTTTCTCATAACGCACTGGGAAAAAGGAGAAATCCCAGTCGACAAAGTCTTAGTCTAGCTCCGAGTGCAATGGGCAAAGGTAGAGCCAGGTTCGATAAGGGTCGACGTTCTGAGACGCAACTTTACGATATAAGACGCGGAATATTGTGAGGCCCAGCAGTATGAAGTACCCAGATGCGTATTCTCCCAGATAAAGACTGCCTCATGCAAGCAGTGAATGTTCAAGAGAAGTTAAACACGAGGATGATACGAACCGGCGTTTGCCGAAGCTGGCTATAAATTTCTCGCCTTGATTTTTCCCTTGCTTTTCAACCACGATCCTTAAATTATGTCGACACAGGACGATTCTACGAATCTTCAGCAGCCTTTCCGCTGTCTACTGTCGGTAATGAGTCAAAATCGTGTTATAGCGGGCCTTTTATTGTTCATTTTCTGAATCGGGTCCGTTCTGGATTCGGTTTGGTGGGCGCTTTGGGTACCAGGTTTTCTGGTGGTCTGTGGTTGCCTTTTGACAGTGTCTGGCATAGCCTTCGTACCTTTAGACGTGATCTCGACGCTGCTACAGCGGTATTTCGACGACCTAGTCGTATGGTGCATCGGCGTACATATTCCACCGCTTTTAATGTACCTCTATTACTTATTTTTGAATAAAAAGCTGTGAAAAATTACTCGTTATACCCGCGCCCAGATGCGCCCGAGAATGACCGACCCAAAGGCTGATGTCAATGAAGAGATGTCGCCTAAAGTGGGTTCATCAGTTGGCCTCATGTCGACACGACCACTCCGCTCTCTTTTGCCATCTTTGTCGCCGGGGCCTTTCTTTCTGTCGGGCGGAAGCGGGCAGTTCATTTCCAGTGTTTCCGCTGAATGAAGAGTTTCTTCCAGCACCGCAAGCAAGACAAACCAGCGGAACCTGCAACCAAGCCCAGCGCGAAAGCCTACAAAATCTGGATTCCCCCGAGCCAGCCCTCAGACCCAGCAAGACCTACCAAGGTTACACGGGCGTCCGACTATGTGGAGGTCAGGGCCAAGGGCACTGGCGATACGGACAAGTCAACTCGTCGGACGGCACATCCAACAACGAGTCAGGCAGCGCCGACATCGTCCTCCAAGCCTCACAAGAGCCAGTCGGCTGTTCCGACGGTCGGCCCAAGTGCACTGAGCGCTGCCGCGCCGTATGCGCAACCGCACAAACCTAAACACTCTACTTCGGCTCCGGCGCCGTTCCATTCAGCATCAACCCCGTCTACCAGTTACCATCACGCGACAAGCACAACTACACAGCAGTATCCGGTCTACGAACCCACTCAGCAGCCTAGGTCGTACCCTACAGCTACACCGATACCAGTCTCCCAATACTCCTCCCTTCCTTCATCCAAACCAGCTCTGAAGCACACCTATGCTCGCAGCCGAACGATTCCCAATCCAGCACAACCGGAGTTTTGGATGCCACCGACATCCGAAGACGCTCATGTCTCGAGCAAACAACACAAAGACAGAAGTGGTCACTCGAGAAGTCGAACGGACCCAACCACTGCTACCGTTAACCCTCAGATATGGCTACCACCAGAACCGCCCAAGAAACCAAAGGAGAAACCCCCGTCTGATTCCATTGATATCGTCGGCGTTCCTCTAACAAAGAGCCATCGCAGTCACAAAGACACTGACTCTGTTCGTCCGTCTGAGAGGACGGAACGGACCGAATGGGAAAGAGAGCGGGAACGGGAGAAGAAAAGGGACAGGGAAAAGAGCAAAAGCCGGAAGGAGGACGAGAAAGAGAGGCGCAGGGATGACTCGGATGTGGAGAAGAGCAGAAGGAAGAGAACCGAGGATCGCGAGCGTGAGCGACCCAGGGAGGAACGGGAACGGCCTAAAGAGGAGAGTGAGAGGCACCGTGAGCGCAGAGTGCGCTCAGATGTGGAGAAAGCCTCCAGCAGACCCGAGGCAGAGCGCGACAGACGCGACAGCGATCGTAAGCACGATGCATCAACTAGTCGCCATGCTGAGAGAGAGAGGCATACGGAGGAGCGGGAAAGGCATGCATCGTCTCGTGAAGCCCGTGACGCCAAACCCAGAACTGTACCAGTTCCCACTCGATCTTACGATGACTACGAAAGCTCTGACAGCGCCAGACCGAAGCCTGATTCCTCTTCCAGGCATCGCAGACATCGAACAGATTCTTTGACCAAGGTAACATTTCTCCATGTTAGCCTCTATGCAACTCAGAAGTTGTTTGTAGGAAAGTAGGCAATATCCTCCTGTCGTAGCCTCGTTGGCAACATACGAACCCCCCATTCGTCCGCTCTCGTCTCCGTTTCTGGCAAATGTTCAAGCTCCCGGACTTGACTATCAGACTGTCATGATGGATAGCGACTCAGCGAGTAAAAAGGAGAAACAGGTATGCATTCTTGGTTTGTAGTCTTGACAAAAATTATTGAAACCATTATCAGCGACATCGAGATTCGATGCTACAATCCAGTGTTCCTCGACCTCAACCTTCCAATACTCATTCCGTAAGTATCTGCCGTCTATCGGTTTCGCGCGCTTAGTCTATCTAGACCATTACATCTGCGAATCCTTCTCGAACCGATCCAAGGCAAGTTATAGGCACGCCCGTCAATATGGAGAAATTTGCAGTACCCGCCCCAGACTATTCCAGTAGTAGTCGCGAAGTTACTCCTCGCAAGGACGATAGCTCATCCTTGGAGGCGCCTTCGAGAGCTTTTCCTCCTCCAACTCTGCCACCTGTTACTGGTCCCACTTCACACAATGGACTTGGGGTCGGCGTCGCACCTCCACACGTTACCACACCCCCGCGTGACTCCCCTGTTATAACCAAATCTTCACCAGGAAAACGTTCCCTGCAAGAAAAGGTCAGCGTCTTCACCACTGGCCCGTGATTGGCATTGTTAATCGTGTGCAGACCAAAGATGAATATGGAGTTCTGAGATCAGCCGAATACACCCCTCCCACTGTTGTGCAAAGTCAGGCCTCCGCCAGTGCTCAGCCTCTAACCTCGCACTCGACAAGCAAGTCATCTCTTTCAAAGCGGGACACCGGCGAGAGTGACTCTATCCGTCATCGAAGGTCGAGTGAGACTCATAAAGCTTCCAATGAAGTCGCTGGAAGCAAAGTTCGAACTACTTACCAGGTGCGCATTCTAGCATTATCTTTGTTCTCCATACTTATTAGACACAAGGGTGATGTACTGTTGCCTTCTCCGGCCGATAATACTTTCGAGGTTCGCGCTGTTTTTTCTCCTTTACACTTCAACCCGGACGTCGCTGCCGCCCCCAACCTCAACCTCGGCGCATCCATACCTCGCTCGTCCACTTCCATGGCCTTTCGAAGAGATGATTCATCCAGACCTGTTCCAATGTCCTCTTCTATCAACCAACTACCCTCGTTTGCGTCGCACGTTGCCGTCGGTGCCAGTCTGCAGCGTCCTTCTACCGCTGCGGGCTACTCCCAAAACCACTCTAAGCCAACAATCGACACAAGTGCACTTGCTCGGGCTGCCTTCACTGATCAACAACAAGACAGGCTTTCTCATGCACAATCTGCTCCTCGTACACCTTTCCCGCCCCAGCGATCTGGTGTAGCTACGCCACTTGCCTCGGCGTCGTTTGCTTTTCCACCTGAACGACCAAGAGCCGACAGCAATTCTTCTATGACAAAGGGTATGCAGCCATTGAGACCTGATATGACGGATACAGCCTCCAAATATCCGTCGAGTGCCAATCACATCGCCAGTACATCTTATCCCCTGCCTACTCCGGTTGCGCAACAGGCGTCTTCGTCTTCACAGTATCAATCCCTTAGGGACAATTTCCGAGGTCCTTCGACTGCGCCACCCCAGCAACATGCTTTCAGCGTAGCTGAGGTGAAATATGACGTCCCCTCCACGTCTGCTGACCAGAGTGCAGTTCCTCCAAGGGACATGTCCACGCCTAAACCCTACCGCCATCCAATATTGACGGACCTATTAACTTCGCCGACGAACAACACGAAGTACATGTCGGCCGTCCAGAAATCGGGTTCTGCTCCGTGGGATTACGACGCGCGCCAGCAATCTCTCAGCGCCCAGGAACCATCGCATATCACCCAACATCCTCAGTTTCTCAGACGAGGGGACCCCCAGCAAGAGGCATCGAGAGATGCACCTCCCCTCCAAGCGACAGCATTTGCGATACCTGCCCACCCTGAAGCTCATATTACACGCTCTGCACCCATTGTGGAACCCGTAGCTTCGAGACATGAAGCTGAAGCTGCTTCATTGCGTATGCACAGAGCGGGCGCGCCGACTCCGGCGATCGACTCTAGCAAGCACAAGGTTCCTGCAGAGGGGGGCTGGAAGAACTCATCACCCAGATCATCACAACCTACGTATGGCGCAGATCACAGTAATACCACCCCGCCTGGCCCATCACCGTCTGCACCCTCCAACACAACCCCTCCGTCTAGATCTGCCACGACCTCTTACGACTCTTATGCCACTCGCTCCAGCTCTGTTTCCGCTAGCAATGTACCACCACCATCACAAGCTGTCCACCGTCCGTCTGCTGCTTCTTATCCCTCGTCGTCGCAACTCCACCAACAGAACAGTGTATCATTACCCCAAAATACCCATGTAGTAACAGCGCCCACAACCCAAACAGGACCATCGTCCATCAGCCTTACTCGTCCACTGGCGTCGACGTCTCAACCCCGACATACAGCCCCGACTCCCATTGCACGTACACCATCCCATGACTCTATTATGAAAACTCCTTCGTCCCTAGCGGCGTCCGTGTTGAAGAAAACACCGTCACGGACGTCTCTCTCTGGGTCTCTTGGTTCTCAGACTCACGAGTCGAAAAAGAAGAGTTTTCTGGGCATATTCAAGTCAAAAGCCGTATCCACGCCGGCTATGGTGCGAGCGCCTTTGGTGTCGTCCACCCCTGTATCCAAGGAGGAACGTTCTAGTAATGCTACAAGCTCGAAGAAGCCGTTGTCATCAAAAGTAGCAGTACCGCCTCCCACTTCTGCTCCCCCTCCACAGACTACGCAGCCTGGGTCCAACTTGCATCATTCGTCGTCATTCACCCCCTTCAAATATCTTTCATCCAAAAGACATCGTACTGTCTCGGGAGCTTCGCTGGAGGCCCTCCATGGGACAGCTGTAAGTCTAGTCCTCACTTTCCTGGCATCTAGGCTGAATGTTCTCTGGTAGACGAATACCGTTGTTGGATCACCTACGGCGTCGATGCTGAGTTCGAACCCTGCGCCGCCTCCGCCTGTTCGTGATCCTGTCGTCGCTGCCAGGGAGTGGAGCAACGCAGAGAGCAGTCATCGTCGTAATGGAAAACTCAAAGTGCGTAGGCCGGGTGTGGTATTTGAGTTGAAGGATGAGCATCCTCCTGAGGACAAGCCCAAACTACGGAGTAGCCGGAGGCGTTAAATGTGTATATGTGTATATTTCAAGTAATATTTATGTATGATATAGGGCTGTACTGTATCTTTAATGGTTAGAACTATCGGGATTGCGAACTCGGGAAGGCCCCCTGGCTATAGGGTTCGAACTCCGATCCCAAGTTGGCCTTTTTGGTTCTCCAAAATTTCCGGATTTTGGCCTGATTTGGCTTTTTAAATCGGAGTTCGAGGCTGAAGGTCATTTTTGGTTCTGCTAGCATCGGAGTGTCGGGGTGCTCGCGTTGTGAGCCTGGTCTTACCTTGCCAAGATATCACGCGGTCTGGCTCTGGTCAGCTCTGGTTTGACAGATCTGTCCAGGATTTGGTTTTTTGGCACCGTACATCATCCAGAGGAGCTCGTTTTGGCTCGAAACGGCATCGGACATACAGTGCCAGAAGCCCCGAAATTTGGCTTTTTAGATCGGAGTTCGTTCTCAAAATCACCCAAATTTGGTTTTTCTGGATCGATGTTCGAACCCTATTGCCAGGGGTCCTACTCGGGAACGTGAATGTGACTGACGCGTGACAACTCGCGTTTCTATTTACCATCATCATCATGTTCAAGGCTAGCGCGCAGTCGGTACCCGAGAGTAAACCCTCGACCCATGGCTCCAACAGTCGCGCCAGCAACCTTGAATATCCGCATCGGCTCAACTTGTATGTTGTATTCACGCTGCGCGACGCGTCTCACCTCTTCGACAGCTACGACAAGCCGCCGTTGTTCGACGTTACACTGGAGGAATTCGAGCGATGTGCGCTCGACAGACTACGCGTATTGGCTGAAATCGAGTCTTCTCAGGCTCGGGGTCGGTCTTGGGATGAAATTAAGACGGTCATCGGCGACCAATGCAAGAAATACCTGCCTTTGAGCGCGACGTCGGCGATAAGCGTCGACAGAGATTCGGAGAGGCGAAAGGATCATTTGGGCCATTTTGTATTGCGACTGGCCTTTTGTCGCTCGTGAGTACCTCAACAGGCATAGGATACCATCTCACTTTTAGGTAGGGAGGACTTACGACAACGGTTTATCAAGGCCGAGTCAACCCTTTTCCGGTTACGCTACGAAACAGACGGCGCGGAAGAAAGAAAAGAATTCTTGGGCACGCGGGACTTTAAATGGATAGCAGTGCGTCAACTTACATTTGCCCTCTAATGAAGTACTCACCAAGCTGTGGGCAGGTGTCTACGGAGGAAAAAAAGAACTATCGTGAACAACTCCTGGCAGCTTACCAAGGCTTCAAGAATGACACAGAGAAAGAAAACGCTTTCAAGGTCGACACTTTTTACAAGGTCCGTCGACGAGTCACTAGGAAAAGACGCGCTTTGACGAGGGTATAGGTGAAATGGACGCGTGTTCCGGACCTTGTCAGGAAACGCAAGGTATTCCTCAAAGCTGGGTGGGCTTATGTTCCTGGACGCGAACAATCCAGTATTGTCTTCCAGGAATTTGAATCGGAATTGGAGAAGGCCTTGTTGGTGCGTGTCCACTCATTTCCACTCGCCTTAATCTCTGAATTCTAAAAGATGACCGCGAAATCTCTACCACGCTTGGACGAGGATACACGACTACTGCCTGTTCTGAACAACCTGTCTCAAGGATTCATGGCGGGTGTCTCCTCAGATTGGGGTGGTTCAGGAACAGAAGCAGAGGGAGACAAAATAACGGCGGACATGATAGATGGCTACGCGAAGAAACACTTCCCTCTTTGCATGCGGAGTATGCATAGCCAATTGATGCGCGATCATCATCTCAAACACTTTGGTCGCCTGGATTATGGTCTTTTCTTGAAGGTGAGTAAAGGTGGTGAGATGTTGCTGAAGCTAACAGACATATACAGAGACTTGGCGTTAGTCTAGAGGAAGCTCTCATCTTTTGGAGAAAATCCTTTATGGGCGGTAAAGTGTCGGATGACAAGTTCAACAAAGAGTACGCGTACAACATCCGACATTCCTACGGTAAGGAGGGAAAACGCGCCGATTATCCTGCAAAGAAGTAAGCCTTTTGCCTTGCCTCGATACGTCACGTCTGATGTGGCTTGCAGTTGCATGCAGCTCTTGACTGGGAGTAGTGAATACGGATGTCCGTATCGCTTTCTCACTCCGAGAACTTGCAGACAAGTCTGGTGTCTGCGTACGCGCCTCTTGGATTGCAACACTCTGATCTGCCGGAGATACTGCATACGAAGAAGGAAACCAAGTTCCATCTTGGCTGTACACGCGTATTTGAATTAACGCACGCTAGTTGTGGTGTTAAGAAAGGAGAGGGCGTCGGAGCTGGGGAGACTGTCTCGCATCCTAATCAATACGCCTTGCGAAGTATAGAGCTAGAGAAGGCCAAGGATGGCAAAGGGACTGCCATGGATGTTGACAGTTAGACTAATTGGTTGGATGTTGTAAATGTACTTGTATGCTGCCTGCCGGAAATTCACCGCAAGTCCGGGGTTACCACGTGTTTATATTTTGGACTGCGAAGTGCTTGACCAGTGACCACCATCTGCTAACTCCTCTTTCCCTCATGAGCCAAAGAAAACCATCGACCGTTATGAATTCTCATGTTGTGGACGACAAAAAGGCAGACGCCTTGCACCA
Source organism: Hymenopellis radicata (assembly GCA_015501595.1). Lineage (NCBI taxonomy): Eukaryota > Fungi > Basidiomycota > Agaricomycetes > Agaricales > Physalacriaceae > Hymenopellis > Hymenopellis radicata. The sequence continues at coordinate 132,972 of JADNRX010000002.1, read as the reverse complement.
GTACCAGGACTCGGATGGCCATTTCTCCCTCGTCAGGTAGACACCCTCAATTGGCCAGTCGTCGCCTCCTCTCACCACCTCTTTTAGAAATTTCCGTCTTGCAGATCTTGTTACCATCATGAACGGCGTCTGTGGATCATTTTCCATATTCTCCTCCGCCCGCTACCTCGTCTCAAACGACCCAGACTATCTTTGGATGGCTCTATGGTGTCCTCTTGCCGGTCTCATGTTCGATTTTATGGACGGAAAAGTTGCTCGGTGGAGAAAGTCAAGCAGCATGCTGGGCCAGGAGCTAGACAGTCTTGCCGACCTCGTCAGTACCCCCGACTGACACAAATAAACTCCGTGTTGATTCTAGGAATATCCAGATCTCATTTGGCGTAGCACCGGCTCTGCTAGCGTTCGTCGTCGGACTGAGGACGTATCTGGACACCGTCATGCTGACCGGCTTCATATGTTGCGGTCTTGCGAGGCTCGCGCGCTTCAACGCGACTGTCGCTCTCGTGCCCAAAGATACGGCGGGCAAGGCCAAATATTTTGAAGGCCTTCCTATTCCATCATCGCTAGTCCTCGTTGGAACCCTCGCGTACTGGGCCAAGCACGGCTGGATTGCAGGACAGCAGGGTATTCCACTCGGAACAATCACTTTGTGGGGAGATGAAGGTGGGCGCGGGGAGCTGCATGTCGTTAGCGTGGTCTTCGGAGCGTGGGCCGCAGCAATGGTCAGCAAAACACTGCGTGTCCCAAAGATTTAAGATTATTTTAGGTTTCTTCTTTGTCGAGCAACGAACTTTCTAGTGTACCAATCTCAGCATTGGAAGCTGTAATCCGCGACACTGGTGAAATCACGACTTGATTTAGAGCAACATTCCCTGGCTGATCTCATTATGGATGCCCGGGAGTTTGACTCGTCATTTTGGCGTCACAATGCCACGGCGTCAGCGGCTACAAATAGATGGTGCCAGGTGGGTCAAGTCGTCGTCGCAACCGTAAACGGATTCAAGAGTTCCCTTGATACCATACCGCCCACACCGTTTACACTGCGCCGTGAGAGCACACAACGACAGAGCGGCCTATGCGTTAGGCATAACAGTATCCATCCTCTCGTCTACAAGGCGACACAACTCCTCCATTTAATAATCTCTAGTGTGGACATCTAAGGTTGCTCAAATCAGTTAGTGACGTGGGAGAAGGGCGAAGACCTCTTTTCTAGTCTCCCGACTCGATCAAAGCTGACACTTTGATCTAGACCTCTTTCCTGTAACGTTGTCGTACTGGAAGCGGTAGTAAGTCTGTGATGCTTCTTCGTGTGCTGGCTTTGTTGGCAGCATAGTAGCAAATTCAAGCGTCCAGAACACCTTTGCTCCTTTATCTTGAGACCATGAAGGAGAGCCTGAGGAACATAAACAAGTCCCTATGGTGCAGCTTCTATCCCGTACTTGTCTCTCATTACAGCGATGGGCGGAGATATCTCTCGGACGTCAAGCATACGATACACGAAGTTTTACTTGTCCAGTCTTCATGACGGGTATCAAATTCGTGATTTCCGGCCTGGTGGGTCGTCTTCAGGATTTCGCGTACGTGCGGGGTCGATTTTGCAGATGTATTGGAGTTGAGAGTGGGGAGCCGTGAGATAGAACGAGACCCGCGAAGAATTCAGTAACGTCTGAATTCATAGCTCTTTTTCTTTGCCCACGATTTGCTGCATATAGTCGTCTGTCATTGGCAGAATAGCATCTGTTTGAGTGGTTCTCATTTTCCGTGTCATGTCTGGTGAATTACGAAGTATGAAACCTTTTCCAAGCATGTCAACGAACTGGAGTCGACGAAAAAGCAGATCATCAATCAACATCAATTCTGACGCGCCAACCTGAAGGAGCAGAAAAATCCCATCCATATTTTTCCAAGGCATGCAGAAGATATCAATATAGGAGGAAGAACCCAAACAGTAATACAGCCATATATAATCTAAGTAAGTAACAGATTGTATGAGTAAGAAAGATAGATTGTAGCGCGACGAGGGAATGTGTTAACTTCTTGGACTGGGTATGAGTGAGTGTGGGTGATTATGTATCAAACGCGAGACTGGAATGGAATGAAAGAGCGTGAGGGCCGTCGTTTCATAGCAAGAGGATATAGAGGAAAGCATGGGAATGAAGGAGAGTATGATGTGAGGTATAATAAGTATCGTATAATAGGGATATATAATAGATGAAGGACAGCAGGGGAAAAAAAAGGAGAAGCAGTCATGATAAAAGAAAACCTAAAGCTTAAGCATTGTTCAGTGAAGGGTCCCTGGCGAGCATCTGGCGGTATAGACCCACCCCGGAATCCTCGCTCGGCGCTGGACTGGCCAACTTCACTGCACTGGCATTTGCTCCAGCAGGCCGCACACTGGCCGCTGCACTCGTCTGACTAATATTCCGCACGCGCTTCACTGGCGCAGCTCCTCTCGTGTTCGCATTCCATTCCGGCTTGGTACTCGTCGACTTCATCGAGTATTCACCCTGGCGCGAGCTAACCCCCGTCTGCGACTTGCGGGTCGCGTCACCGCGCTACCGCCGTCGGAGACCAATCGGTTCCCGAACTTGGCATTCGCAGACGACTCGCGCGCGTATGACGAGGGTGCACCGCCTCGCCGAGGATGGGCAACAGCAAGACGTCCTTTGTTCGGAAGGACAGGTTTCTGTACCGTGACTTTATCCGCACCCCAGTAGGAGAAGGACATTTTCGACTTGCGATCCGAGTCGTCTGAGTCTGCGCCACCATCTTCATCATCTTCGCGATCAGGTGGTAAGGGAATAATGCGGGGCTGTGTCGCTAGGTGTGAACGTGTCCGAGCAACGCTGATCCAACTATCAAACAAGGTTCGTTGTTGGCAGGAAAGTACGTACTCTTCCATGGATACAACACCCTCTCTGGGCTGCACAACATCCCCAATAGCCCATGTCTCGATCTATGTCATCGTCAGTAAAGAAGCCATCCTCCGAATGGAGTACGAACCTTGATGAATTTGTACAAATTCCTTGGTCTCGTGTGTGAATTCCGTCGTCCGGTTGTGGCATACTTTGCCTTGCCCTGCAGCTCTGGCAAACTATTCGTCCTTGAATTGGTCGCAGCGATCATCGGGAGGGACGTTGTTCCCGTCTTCTGGCACTGCAACACCACATCATTAAACACCACGAACCACAAATCTTTCTTCTGCGAGCCTAGCACATCGCTGAGCTTCCGCAAACTACTTCTCCCCTTGACAGTCTTGGCTGTCGGCGTGGGACTCTTCGAAGGAGATAGCGCCAGTGGACATTGTCGCTCCTCCATCAATATCCTGGACGGTTTCGGCAGTGCTAGCTGCCTAACCTTATCAAGTCCTTCAATCCGAGCGAAGACGTCTCTTGTCTTGTCTCGCTCTTCCTTCTGTATCTTCTCGTCTTCTATGCTCCTGACGATCGTCTCCACCTCGGCCACCATCTGCAGCGTGCTCTCGTACTCAAAAGTACTCGGATCGGTGTGGAAAAGCAAGTTCTGGAAGAGTAGGGGATATTTCAACAGACGTTGGAAGGGCTTTGAGAGTGTGATGGCGAGCCCAGTCTCGCCTTTGTCGGAAGCGTTCTCTTCGAGTTTTCGCAGAAACCGACAGACTTTGTTCCACTCTGCGACGTCTTGATTCTTCGGCTTCTTGGTGGACGTGTTGTTTAACGCACTATCCACCTGCTCCAGGGCACGCTCAAGATGTAGAACGTACGTAGCATAGCCATGAAAGATATCAGCCTTTCGGAAATTAGATGACGACAAATCAAAAAAAGAACAATTGCAAACTCACATTCGAGACAAAAACGTCTGCTAAACTTCGCACGAGTGGATACTGGTCATCATAGCGTTTCTTGAGACTCTCGGAGAGACGTTTGTGCCATCTAGTACGCCACTGTCCACGACTTGCAAGCATATCCTCAGATCCTCCGGCAGCTGATGCGGAGCAATAGAATCCCCGAATGGATTCGGGGCATCGCTCTTTTTGGACTTGCGTAGCATCGGGGTTGCCGGCTGCTTTTTGGATGAAGGGCTCTGGCTTGTTTGATCTGCAATGGACTGTCGGCCTAGTGACTGAGTCGAAGAGGCCATTTGCTGTGATCTTGGAGGAGGGGCGGGAAGAGAATGATGGGAACGCGAACCAGAAGGAAAGGGCACGGACTTTGCTGTGCGTGTGACCGTGGACCTGTAGGGGGAGCGCGGATGGTTGTGTTTAGCCGCCTGGCGCTGCTTGTTTGTTGGGCTGGAGTACCCCTTGCCCATGCGGTCGTCCGCTTCGTCGTCATCGTCGCTGTCGATGGAATCGGCATCTAGGAGTGGTGTGGGTGGGGTGGGAGACATGAACCGCGCTGCGATTGGGGGAAGGTAGTCCGAGCTTTCGACTGGAGGAGAGTCGGACCGATAGAAGTCGTAATCTAAGTTTGGAGTGGACGAGCCTATGGGAGAGGCCGAGGTTGAGGCAAATGGGTGGAGAAGGGGGTCAATAAAAGTGTCCTTCATCTTGACAAGTTCTTGAACGTATCGCTCTTCGCTCTGTATGATTTCAAAAAGGACCTCCTGCCGTGTTCGCTCGCGTGAGCCCAGATTGGAAACGAGGTCATCCTCTGCAACCTCGGACCAGGACTGGGCAGCGAGAATTCTGCTACCGCTTGTATTTTCTGACATTTGGCTATACGGTGAGCCTGAGCGAAGCGAGTGAGAAGACATATCTGGCTTTGCGAGGATTGGGGACGCGGTTCGCGTGCTGGACGACGTCGAACCGCGTGGCTCTTTGATATGAGCAGCATGGAAGCGAGAAACAGAATTTTTTGTAGGCGAGACGACGGGGGGTGGCTGAGGTGTGGGAGATTGGGGAAGGGCGCGGTCGAGTGACGGGCCTGGTGTTGGGGGCGGTGATATAAAGGCAACCTTTTTCTGTACTTCGGCAGAGTTGGTAGATGAGGTCGTCGGTTGTTGTGGATGGGTTGGAATCGGTGATGGGGGTGTCGGGGTCGTCGACGATGACGATGATGCTTGGTCGTCGCCAGACTGGGAGAGAACGCGGGTACTTAAACGCCCTGACACTTCCGGTGAGAGCTCGGGAAGAGGCTTGAAGGACGTGTAGGACGTCGGCGTCGAGGTGACCCGGCTGCTTGCATCGTCCTTGTTCGGCGGCCAGGGCTTCAATGGCGGAAATTTCTCCTTGACAACGGGCTCCTTCTCCTTGTTACTGCCCAGATGCAGCCTCGAGAAAAAAGCTTTCATCTTTCTCGAGAGGGAACCTCTCGCTGAGTGAATGAGCGTGCAGAGTGTATGACAACCAAGGCGTGACTGTGATCGTCACACAAATAATTTTGAGCAGCCAAGTTGAGGCTGTTGAGCAACCATGCTACAACCGGCTCATGCAACTAAACATCTCCCCATACTTCAGTACGGCCCGTTCACCCTTGCCCAGTCCGATAACGGTCTTTCTAACGGCACCGCACTTTGGCTCGGTGCACAGGTCCTCAGTGCTTACCTGACTGCGCTCAATCTGCCAGTCGGACGCGCATTAGAACTGGGCAGCGGCATCGGTCTTTCTTCGTACGGCCCAATCCCCCTGCTCTGGCCGTCCTTATAGCTCACACGATCGCTCTCTTCCAGCTTAACACTCGCTGCTTTGGGCTGGTCAGTCGTCGCCACCGATCTCCCCGATGTTATTGATGCCGTTCTGGCCAAAAATGTTGCCGCCAACGACGTTCACCAACGAATTCTGGTACAGCACCTTGACTGGACCCATTCTCAAGTTCTCACTGAAGATCCTGTCTACGATCTGATCATCACCGCCGATACCATCTATTCCCCATCACTTATTCGGCCCCTTCTTGATACCATACATGCGTTTGCCACGCGTTCACCACGCGCCCATCTATTCGTCTGCCTTGAGCGACGGGACCCTCCATTGATTGATTCATTTTTTGCCCAGGCCCACCAATTAGGATTCAGAACCGACCAAATTCCGTCCCGGAAGCTCTCAAAGGCTCTAAAGAAGGCCGGAATCGAATGGTCAAGAGAGGATTGGGAGGGCATTCAGCTTTGGAAACTCAGGCTTTCGTAGTCCCGCGGATGAATTCTCTTCCATTCCTTTCAACACCTTCCGAACGTCGACGATCGATAACTAGCTCACTGGCAAATGCCCTATATACATCAGCAATTATCCATCGCGGTCAAGTTACCCAGTCTCATGACTGCCACGAAGAACGGGGACGTATGAAGCAAGAATATTCCCATCGAAATCACCTCTTCTACCAACCCATCAGTCCGTTGGCAAGTTCAAGCAGCCTTGGTTCTGCTACTTAGACCCCGACCAGTCTGGAATCACGCCCATCTTCTGTTGACCAGGGCTCGTCTCTATCCATTTCAGGTGTCCTCTGCATTTCATGTCCGTTTTGAGCGTTTCTCTGACTCCGATTTCAAGCCGTTACCAAATTCTTATCTGTATCCACAAGCCCCCGAGATGCTAGGCATTGATCCACCTCTTTAGATATGTCAAGCCTTCGGCCTATGAGCTTGGTATGTATGCCAGGATATTATTGTCAGACCGCCCGCAGCATTGCGCAAGCCCGTAACAGTCGAGGCTGCCTTACGTGAGTTCGAATTGAGCGAGATTTAATGCTACACTTGGTTGGTATTGATTCGATATTCTACCGGGATGTTGCACCAGCAATGAACCTGGCCGGATGGTTGACGAGGCGCGACGCGACGCGAATATTTGCTTGGTTTTTAGTCTCGCCTTCTTTGGCTCAAACGCGCCTCCTGGCTCCCGAGAATGTACACAATGCTCTCTCTGAGCAAGTTCACCCCTTCCGTTGAACGTCCATCATCTTACGCGTACAAGAAACCTTTCGCGCTTTATCGTGTTCTCTCATCGATAATTATTCTCTTGTTCGTGCGACCATCATCGCTCTCTTCCTTCCTCCAAATGGAAGGTGCATTACCACGACGCCGGTAAACGCTACTACGTTACTCTCTACCTCAAACTCTCGGCCCGCTGCTTATCTAGACCCAAGAATCACTCCTCTGGCAGCCAGATCGCCCTTGGGAGTCACACTGGCATCCTCGTCTTGTGCTAGACATCAGTCGCGATACAGTCTTCTGTTTCTAGGCGTCCACACGTCTCTGTTCTCTTGCTCGGTGCCGACCTCCGTGGTCATGGGTTATATTCGGAAGGTCACCTCATAGATTTGCTTGCATCTGACTTCATGGAATTGGGGACGCAGAGACCTTTGTATCATGACTACGCAACATCGACACACTTTCGGATATTGTACGACAGGATTAGAACGCTTGAACGACAGAGCAACGACGCAGAGCAGAGGACGCGGCTATCGCTGCCCCGCCATCACGAGGCATCCTCGAGTCGCACATCAACGCCTTCGGGCATTGGTAGCGTTAGACCAAGTGGCTCAACGTCGAAAGGCATCCGATTAATCAATGTTAGCGTCGTCGTAAGAGGAATCTCTCAACCGATCCTGTGCAGTCGCGTTGTATATAGTAAGACGTAGAGTAGGACTTGAAGATTGTCTCCAGTGCTGCACATGACGCGTACATTGTCGGTATCTGTGCTTCGGCCGGGGCGGATCCGACATGTAAAAGACAAGCCTCTTGAAGACACGGTGAGTAACCGGACAAACTGCTAGAAATAGTGGGTAAAGCGTTCAGCCGCCGTCATTTGCGCGTGTCGTCGGAAAATGGTGGACGGGATCAAGATGTGATTGGAAGTTCCTTGCCTCGTACCGACACCCGGGCCCTTTTTTGGGTTTAAATTTCTTGTTCAACTCGGTCGGCAGCACACCACAAGCGGCCCTACCACTTCCTCGCAGGCTTCACTTTGTCTCTGGAGCTCTAGAAATCAGCATCTTGGAACCTCTCTCTTAAGTGGAACACGTCTTGGGGGCGTTATACCTTCGACTCCGCGCCGAACGACCGATTTAAACCACCCTTCGTCTTGAACCTTACTGAACATCCATCTACCTCCTGTGAATTGTATCCCTTTTCAAGGCAAATTCAGTAGTCACCTGTTGACATGTATTCCTCAGGCAACCCTAGCCAGCATTAGGTTTGGGAATGGAAGCGGTCTTGCATCAGTTTGTTTGTCATATGCCAGTGGGCACCTGAGCACTTAGTGGCATGCTTATAAGTACATTCGCCTCCACCGAGCTTTGCCTTATCGCAAAGATGACGCTTGAAAGCACTCCATACGCACCTCACTACACCCCGCCTCCTGCAAGCAAAGAACAATGTACACTTTCATCCTCGTCTCTGCGATTGATTCTGAACTCGCAGCATACTAGTGGACTATGCCGACCTTGCTGTTATCGACCTGTCTAAGGCTGCGAACGAGGCAGGCCGGGTTGAAATCGCGCAGCAAATTCGCGAGGCTCTGAAAACGGCGGGGTTCTTCTATGTTGTGAATCACGGTCTTTCAACAGCGCAGGTGAGTCCATTGTGCTTAGGCCCCAAGGAACTTTACACTAATACCGATTTCAGACCGAACGCATTTTCGATATAGCAGATATTCCTTTCAGTGCAGTCAGCGAAGAAGAAAAACGTTCGTATGCTGCTAATATATTGGCGACGGGATCCTATCAAGGCTACAAGTTGCGTCAGTACTGGGTGTGTATCATATGGTTAGTACTGTCTATGACCCGCGAGGTCTGATTGATAGCAGCACGTTCACAACGGGGTCCGAGACGAAATTGAACATTATAACAGTAAGTGATGTGCGTCTATATCGTCTCGCTGAGATTTCACGACTTGTAGTTCATCGTGACATGAATCAGCGAGAGCATCCTATTGCCCTACGACCGTACCTTTCGGAACTCCAGGCATTCACCGAGCACAATCACTTCAACGTGCTTCATCCGATCTTGCGGTCAGTGGTCTTGAGTACAGGTTTAAATATACAGCAGCTGAGAAATATCTGATAGGTGCCTTGCGATGGGGCTCGACCTTCCAGAAGAGACATTCGTTGAAAAGCACGGCTTTTCGTCGATTGGTGAAACGTGGCGTAAGTATTTTTCAGTCACAACTCCATCTGCTCACTCCTCCGTAGTCAGATTCCTGAAATAGTAAAGCAGAATTTCTGACTATAACGTCGTCGTTAACGTCAGTGTTACAGTCATCCCCGCTCCGAAGAAGACGAACAAAAATCGGAGAAGGTTTGGCTGAAAGGCCACACAGGTAGCGGCGCGTCTCGCAACACATTGAACTTCCCCACTGACTGCGCGCGAAACAGACTTTGGCTCTATCACGCTACTTTACAGCCAACCTGTTTCTGCCCTCCAGATTTTCACGCAGTCTGGAGAATGGAAGTGGATCAAGCATATCGAGAACGCTCTTGTGAGTCTCGCGCTGTTGATCGTCGATCGCTACTCATCCAGCATTGTGAAAGATCGTCAACATTGGTGATGCTATCGAATGGCTGACGGGCGGAATCTACCGCGCGACCATCCATCGGTACGATTTATCGTTCTGTTGAGTGCTGCTGTGCTGACATGCCTCCAGAGTGCGTCAGCCGCCGGATGACCAGCATGGATACGCACGTCTTGGCGTCATATACTTTGCGCAAACGGATGACGATGTCAAGCTCGTTCCCCTTCCTGCACTTCGAGGCATTGGACCTGGCAATCATTTCACGGATGAAGAAGCTCCGACTATGGAGATGCATAGGAAGGGACGTGCAATGGCGTACGGTCAGACTCAGACGACGAAAAAGGAAGGGAATGTGGAGGAGGAGGTAATCAATGGGATCGTCGTGAAGCATTACAACTGAGGTGATGTGGGAGCAGCAAATACGGATTTCGTACAGAGCAGTGGATTATATAGCATGTATGCCTCAATCATTATAAACGTAGCACTCGAGAAGCCAAATGAGAAAGACAAGGTTGCTCGATTGACTGAAACGATGTAATATAAGATACAGAACAAGTCTTAAGCACGCCCGATTTCACTCTGCCACGTGTGCGCATTCTCGAATCCATTTCGCCCAGTTTGATCTACAAGGGACGTGAATGTCAGAACGTACCAAGAACGTACAGTATATCGTGCGTATCGGTGCTCACAATCTAAAAGGGTTTTCCTCGCGCGTCGTCATGACGAAGGGGCCGTATTGCACGACGGATTGGTCCTATAGCGAAGTCAGCTTTTATGCAAGTCTCCCGAGGACTATTAACGTGCCAGAGGTTGTCCGGAGACCTGTAGCCGGGTGTAAGATTCAAGGAGAGCCTGGTGAGAACGAAGCTGCGCTTACAAGGATGAACTCTGTGTTGTCAGTTCCGGCTTTGAGTGCTACACCGGTCGAGTTCGCTTCGCTTGTCAGGGTGATGGTATGAAATGCTTCAGTGGGGGTAGTATCATCCCCAACGATAACGGAACCTTTCCAAACTGCCAAAGAGAAATTGGCTTGATGTCCCACCTATGGCAAAAGATACTCACTGTATATAAAGGCCGTCCATCCCGAAGCTACAAAAACATTGAGTGCTGTGTTATCGACATGGAATATATGATCTTACGCAGCTCTGGGAAGATCGTAGTCCCTGCCTTATCAAAAATGACATGGAAGTACCAACAGCCTCCCAGAGACCTCACAGGAGACTCGACACCATACGTCTTGCCACTGATAACCTTGATCTTGACGGGGCCCCCTTCACCTTCAGGATATGCTGTCGGTATTCTGTGAAGGACTATATCAAAGTCATATCCGCAAAGATTCTACAGTACGTACTCAGATGGCCCTAGCTCTTGATACGAAGGCTCCTGGAAGGCCAGTTACGCACTGTAAATGGAAAAGATGTTACGACTTACGACCATCTTGAACTGTGCCAAGGAATAAGAGTCAGTGAGACGTCGCGGTACCACAAAGACGCCAAACCTCTTTGGGTAGATCTATCCAAAGCTGGAGTCCTCGGGGATCAGGCGCGCCGTTGAGGTGCACAGGCATTTCTGCGTGTATGATGCCTCTGCCGGCACACATCCATTGAACACCTCCCGTTTCTACCAGCCACGGTTAATTGGGTGTAAGGCATGCGTGAAGCTTACATCCTCACCGATTGTGCCTTTGTGCCCTGCAGAATCTTCGTGCCGACTCGTTCTGCGTATAAACGATAAAAAACATTCACTTCGAGCAACGTTGACCCCAAACATACCCTTCAAGCATATACGTGACGGTTGCTTGACCGCGGTGAGGATGGTCGGGGAATCCCTACGTATAGCTTTAGTCCGGTTGCTTTGTGTATTTAGCGCAAGGAAAACACACCGCGCCTTGGGAGACGTGAAAGTGATCAAGCATTAAGAATGGGGTCAAATTTCGAAGGGACATAGATCCTATACTTCGCCGAACCAGCGCCCCAGCACCCTATTGGGATATGAGAAGGACAGGTCACGAAGCTACAGCGAGATCAGACCTCCGGGGTTTCCACTGCCAGCACCTTTTTTGCGACATGTCGAGTGATAGAGGATAGAGCGGCAGCCATTGGAAGGTCGGTACGATCTACACTCAATTTGGGAGGGTAGACAAGGCAAGAAAGAACAGTTATAGACGAGAGGAGGAGAAAAGAGAATTTAAGCATGAACCATCTGAGCGAGTTCATGGTCAGGTTTCAAATCAGTCATCTTCGTTCGATTAATCCTGCTGACGTGCTGATCACGCGCTGAGAAAGTTCTTGCTCTTATGGTCAAGTTACTCCTGGAGCTGAATATTCAACCAGTGATAGTTATGAAACACATTCAGATACAGTAACATACTCCCACCTACCCCGACGCCCTTCAAACCGCTACACCGTAATCATACCGCACACTTTGCTTTGTCAGCCGCCTTTCGCTTGCGGAAATCATGGAGACGTGTTGTGAATGCCAGAAGGAGAGGGTAACGGTGGATATGGAACTGGCGTTGTCGCCGTCATTCGCTTGTCGAATGTAGGGGTTGTAGGGAGAACATATATACGTGAAGGCGCGTTACTGAATCGAGCAGAATGGTGACTCCGCGGGTTACTGAAACGTCGATTTTGCGCGTAGCGGGACGCGATTGGCAATGGAGATGTTAACGGGCGATGGCAAAGGAGGGATCATGAGTGGCAATATGGATCCATGTTTTACGACGGTTGAAGTTGATTCTTCGTCCGACGAGTCGGCTGGCATTCGAGAACGCCGGTACACAAGCAAAGCCAGTCCAGCCGCGTACACGATCACTGGCACGCGTCAATAGTGAGAAACATCAAGAATTGGAGGTCATACGTACACAGTGTTGAGACTATCCAACTCCCTGCAAGAACGTAGACGTTGAACAGAATGCACTGCTCTTTGAGCTCTATGAACCTTCATTCAGTGGCTAGAAAGATTGTAACGTGAAACATACTTGGACACGACGACTGAAAGCGCCTGAACCAATGAGTGAAGAGAGAACCAGTACCCAGGTGTAGTACGAGAAGCAGTAATAGCCGAAGAGCATCGAGCCATGGCCGAAATTTTACAATTATTCTGATTCAGACTTAGAAAAATCATGTATCGAAAATTGAAGTGCGACAACTCACAGTACAGGAAGCATTATGATAGTGAACACATGAATCATGAGCATTACAACAACGAGTGAGTCTGGAGACGAGTTAAGACAATGATAAAGAAGTGGCGTGAGCGCAACGCACGTTCAAATTTGGGCATGATGTCCCATTCTACGAAGACCTGGATGCAAAGGATTACAATGCACAGAAAGCTGATGAAAGATATGAGAGCTGAATGAACTGTTAGCAGCGGATGACGCGGGGCGACGGGTCTCTCACCAAATGCGATGGACCGGTGTACTAGAAATACAGGTGAATACTGAGGTTGGGGCGTAACATTCGTGAGGGTTGCTTCAGAGGGTATCGATGAAGGTGGGCCAGCCATTTCGTCGTGGAGTCAAGAGGGAGAGAGAAGAGACGCCGGACATGAGGAAAGTTTCTTCGCCGCGGTTCTTTGTCCAAGGCGGGACAATAGCAAACAATAGTTCATTGTTCTTTGTATGTACACCATGACGATCAGCGGGCGCCGGTGATGCTTCAACGGTCCCGTGAGGTCCAACCTTGCATACGACAGTTCCACGCACTGGTACTTACTGTGGGATAGTTTGGGATGAGTTAGTTCTAAGGAAGTTGGCGTATATTATATAGGTTTGTAGAGTGATCGGATCAGGGTCACGCACGAGTCATACTCTTCACTTCACCACGATGTCTGACCAGCCAACGAAACAAAAGCTATGGGGTGGCCGATTTACAGGCAAAACGGATCCCTTGTGCGCCTTTTCTCGTCCTTCTCTCGTTAATTAACAATATCATCGCTAGAATGCACGAATTCAACCAATCTTTGAAGTATGACAAGCGCATGTACCAGGCAGACATTACTGGCTCAATAGCCTATGCAAATCCCTCCACCTCATTGGGATCCTTACCAAGGATGAAGAGGAGAAAATGACGCGTGGTTTGGCCGAAGTGGCGAAAGAATGGGACCAGGGAACGGTTCGTAACAATCAGCCTCATGAAAGCATGCGTTGATCTATTCCAAAGTTCGTCATACAAGCCGACGATGAAGATATCCATACCGCAAACGAGCGTCGACTCAGTGAAATCATTGGTCCCCTGGGCGGTAAACTCCACACGGGACGCTCTCGAAACGACCAAGTAGCAACAGACATGCGTCTATGGCTTCTGGAGAAATAAAAGACATAGAGCAAGGCGTCAAAGCCTTGATTCGTGTCCTCGTAGAACGCGCAGATAACGAGAAGGACTATCTGATGCCTGGTTATACCCATCTTCAGGTATATATTTTTATCATCGTGATCTATGCTTTCTGAGTCAACCTCTCGTCAGCGCGGCCAACCCATTCGATGGTCACACCTCCTCCTTTCCCATGCATTCTCGTTCCGCTCTGATCTAGACCGGCTGAAAGAACTTATTCCCCGTGTATCTGTACTCCCTCTCGGCTCTGGCGCCCTTGCCGGGAATCCTTTCTGCGTCGATCGCGAGTTCCTCGCCAAAGAGCTTGGTTTCCAATCCATCGCTGAGAATAGCTTGTGGGGTGTGGGAGATCGCGACTTTATTGTCGAATTCTTGATGTGGTCGAGTCTGACCATGACCCATCTGAGTCGGATGTCTGAGGACCTCATCATATACTCTACCGCCGAATTTGGATTCGTGACGCTCAGTGATGCATATAGGCGAGTTGTACTTTGAACCTGTCGTTCGAGCCTAACCCTCCTGTACATAGCACGGGTTCTAGTATGATGCCACAAAAGAAGAATCCTGATTCTCTTGAACTGTTACGAGGAAAGTCGGGCCGTATCTTTGGAAATGTGAGCATACATCTTAAATGCGTAGTAACGTTCTAATGCTGGTCTAGATGGCCGGTTTCTTGATGACGCTCAAGGGATTGCCTTCGACCTACAACAAGGATCTTCAAGAAGATAAAGAACCGTTATTCGATTCTGTGGATAACGTTGGGGCTTCCCTGAAGATCGCTGAAGGCGTAGTCGCCACGCTGGAGGTAACTTATGCGAAACACTTGAGTCAGTCCATCCTAATTATTCACAGGTTCACGGTGCCAAGATGCGCAAGGCGCTTACAATGGACGTCCTTGCTACCGACTTGGCCGACTATCTTGTCCGAAAAGGCGTAAGTTATTCAAACATACGGTGTCATCTTACCGCCGTTTAAACCATACCGCCAGATACCCTTTAGAGAAACTCACCATGTTTCCGGACGCGCCGTTGCTTTGGCTGAAGCGCGACAATGCCAGATTAACGAGTTATCTCTAGAGGACTTCAAGTCCTTGAATGACAAGTTTACCGAAGATGTCAAGGATGTCTTTGATTTCGAGGCTAGTGTTGAGAGACGACAGGCGATCGGTGGGCCCAGTCGAAAAATGGTTGATCGCCAGATTGCTGTTCTTCGTGCTGCGCTTACTGAATAGAAATACTAAGATAGGCTAAGATAGCCCGTGTTTAGAAAAGAGAACAGCATTGCAAAGTCTCGATATGGAGACCCTGCTGACACAAATCGAATGAGCAATGAGTATATATTACCTGTCGGAGGTGCGGCTTTGTGCTTGTTTACGTTCCTCAGCACACGGTGTTCGCCATCACGCTCAGCATCACTACTTCAAACGACGACCTTTTCCTAAAACATTGTCGTCTGATCTCTACTTGGAGGCGGGGCTTTCCTACTTTGTTGATTCTCTTTCTTCGCCTGTCTTGCCTGGCCTCCTAATACACACACCGTACCACCGTTTCATATATTTCATCGTCATGGCTGCCAGAGACCGTCTCGCCGCGATGAGGGTGAGCAGTATCTGTTGCCATATTCACTTGGTGTACTAAGGCGACGTTGAAGGCGCAGCAACAGGGTGGTGGCAATAACGTGAACAAGTATGTCTCGCATTTTTTTTCGTGGCCAGTGGACTTGATTGCTTTCCAGCAATTCCTATCCCACACAGCAGTCTTATGGAGGAGGAGGAGGGGGAGGATATCAGCGGCAACAAAATCCTTACGCCCAGCAGGACGACAAGTCGTATGAGATGGCGGATGTGAGCACAACACAACTCACTGCGCCAGCAGGAGGGGACAGCATGTCGGCGTTCTACAGCGAGGTGCGTTTCTTTTACTTGCTACATCATGATACTAACCGTTGCGTAGATATCTTCTCTTCAAGATAGCTTACGGACGTTTAACGACAATGTCGCTCGCATCGGCGACTTGCACTCCCGTTCACTGAATAACATGGACGACGCCGCAGCCCAGCGCAATGCAGCGCACCTGGACGAACTCGTAGAGGACACCAGCGCGCTCAGCGCTACCTTGAAGAGGCGTATCAAAGCGTTGGAGCGACAGGGTGGACCTGGACGTGACGGACAGATCCGCAAGCAACAGGTTCGTCATTCGGCAATTCTTCATGGAGTGGCTCCCAATTCGTTGTAGACCGCCCTGGTCAAGTCCAAGTTCGTGGAGGCTATTCAGAGCTACCAAACCGTGGAGCAGCAGTACCGCACAAAGTACAAGCAGCGAATGGAGCGTCAGTTCAAGATTGGTACGTTACCATCATTATCTTCATTGTGAAGCACTCATTCCTTTTAGTGAAACCCGACGCGAGTCCGGAGGAAGTACGAGCGGTCGTGAACGACGAGAACGGTGGACAGATATTCAGTCAAGCAGTAAGGGCTTTCGCCACTATGATGGTAGTTGCTCACAGCTCTGCATAGCTTCTAAGCTCCAACCGCTATGGCGAGTCGCGCGCTGCCTATCGGGAAGTCCAAGAGCGTCACGAAGACATCAAACGTATTGAAAAGACGCTTGGTGAACTGGCACAGCTCTTCAACGACGTGCGTATCGCGTAATAAACTGACTGCGTGATTCTAATATTACAATTGTAGATGAGCGTTCTCGTCGAACAACAGGACGAGACCATCAACGCCATTGAGACACAAGCCGCTACTGTCGAGCGGGACACTGAAGCTGGGTAAGTGTTTGTTTGTCATCCAACATCGCCGTTTTGTTTATCGGAACGCAGTCTTGGCTACACCGAGAAGGCCGTCGTGTCAGCGCGCGCAGCACGGAAAAAGCGTTGGATTTGCTTCTTCATCACCCTGATTATCCTTATCATTGTCGGAGTCGTCGTTGGTGTGGTTGTGAAGCAGCAGGTGGATAAAACAAAGTAGGGTTCCCGCTTCACTTGATTATTTATGACCAGGTATATATTGGCTTGACTGCTTCACATACATACCGGACTTTCTACTCGTTACGCTCGCTTTTCTTGATTTAGTTCCTCCTTTATTTCTCCAGATTGACTACCCTACATGTCTTTTTTTTGCACTGGTAATGTCATCGGACCGTGGACGCCGTATACCCCCAACCTGTTTGTGTGGCGGAAGTGCGTAGTGTATGACGAGTAATGTAAAAGGTATCAATTGAAATGTGCCACCGCGGCAAGTTCACTCGTTACGGGTATCAGGCAATAATTATTCTATACAGATAGCAACAAGCAACATCGAGACTGAATATTAAGGGAGGTATGATAGTCCGTGTACGAGGAGAGGATAGAAGATGGGACAAAATGTACAGCTGCCAGTGTTCTGGACAACAGAGAGAAAGATATATGGTGGGTGGAGGTGGGAGTGATTGTCGCGTCCTAGGCCGTGGCCATCTTGGAGGCGACGGTACGTTCGCTTTCCAGCCGCTCCTTGTTCTTCTTGAACGCTTCTTGGCGGCAGTCTTCCAAATTGTTACAACTATGGTGCTCGGGTAGACGATGCTAGATTGGGAGACGAGTCAGAAATCAGGCAACCCTGCGTAAAGCGGGCTCACCGTTGAACAGAACTGAGTTGAGCAGTGCGGGCAAGTGCCTACGAGACGAAGCGCGGCAGAGCTGCACTGCGAGGTGGTACCGGCTTGGAACTGGCAGCGTTTCTTGGCGGGCATGTTGTGTGCGCAAGATAAGAGGCTGGGCTGCATAGCAGTAGATTAGTTATAGGTCGACAATGACGAAAGGTATGAGAGGACGTACATGAAGGTAGGCTGGGGGGTACGACTGGAAGGCTGAAAGGGATGGGGTGTTGAAGGCGTGCCAGGCGAGAGGCGTCCTCTTAAATATGGATGTACGCGTAAGCTACTTCTATTCCACGTGGAGCACAGCCATGTTCCTAGACCTTCCAAACCTTCCACCTCGTTCGACCTATCAATGTGGACTTCTTGTTCTTGCATAGTGCCGGTCCTCTATTGATGCCACCTGGACGACAGCTCTATTGTTCTCTTTTCTCTCAACGACTGACCCATGAATGTTGAGTCACGCATTCTGAACGTGTTCCCGTCGCTTGGAGATCCAGATTCAGCGTTTCGGATTCTTCCGTCCGACGTTGGTCCGACGACGGATCATGGAGACAACTGAGGACAACTGCCGCTCCGTCGCAATGTCATTGCGTATCTTTCCCAGCCCCTTTCATATTCTCTCCGGACTCTCGACTGGGGGAGGGGTGAAGGAATCCCCAGTTGGACACCTCATGGGTCGACAGCGGTGGCCATGTAATACGCTCATGTCGCAACTAGAACGCCGTTAACTGTCTCCCGCTTGGGATCGACCGGCGGCAGAATCATTTGCAACAAGAACGTTTATCTTGAACCAGCCACTGGCCAGGATATTATATCCGGCCAGAAAACGGTGAGTTCATTGATCTGCCGCCATCTGCAAGGCATTAGTGCCCTCTGCGACCGTCGTCCATCATGCAACAGGAACCTGACCCTCGAACATTTAAATGCCCGATGCACACACGGTCGAAGGGAATGAAAGAATAACAACGGGTCCGGTTTGTTGGTTCCCGGGCTGCGATGAAGTGTACTCAATCGCCACCGGTTTTCCTGGATCATCGGATGCATGGTCTGCATGAACTTGGCACCGGAGGCGAGATAATGTTTCGCTAGAAAGCCTTGATTGATTGAAGGTGATGATTAAACAACGTGTAGTATCCGCGTTCGAGACTTTTGATTAGTATTACGCGTCAATTCGCAATTGAGAGTGTTAGGGAGACCTGGTAAAGAGCTCAACGGCATAGTAGGATTATGCTCACGATTAGGATGTGTCTCTCGTTGTCGATGACTGAAGGTTATTGGTGCTTTTGTCTGCCCATTCTTCATACGGCCCAGTCTCTACGACCGCCATTAGAGCTCGTTCGGCATTTGAGCGGGATTATGGGAGGCCATACTTCCGTGGTCGCGTTATCCCGCCTTACGTAAACCTATAAAGTCTCGACCAAGTCATCCAGGAGTTAACCATCTACAACACCAGTAGCAGCAGACAGCAGCAAGGTGAGTGAGCGCAGCAATCGGCGTGAATATTGAGCAAGTCGCTGATTACCGGCCAATCACATGCAGCGCTGTCTATCAAAACCTCCGCATCCTATCGTACGCGCTATAATTTACATTCAAGTTAGCGTCGCCATTGACATCCATGGCAGCCAGAGTCAAACAACTAGTCTCCCACCTTTCCCAGCCTATCAACATGTCCGCAGGTGCAGTAGATGCCTTTTGGCAGCGCCCCCTTACTCACTGTCTCCGCAGAATCATGGCAGAGCGTTCCACTGGCTCCCCCAGATAGGTCGGTCCCTGTCCACAGTGATCGAACCCCACTGACCCCGCACTCGTAGTATCTTCAAGTTGACCGCCACCTACAAGGCCGACAGTTTTGCCAACAAGATCAACCTAGGCGTCGGCGCCTACCGAGACGACGATAACAAGCCCTGGGTACTGCCCGTCGTGAAGAAAGTAATGTTTTGTCGCGTCCCCTATCTCGTGTATCCCCCGCTAATCCATCTTCCCCAGGCTGAGCAGAAGCTGCTCTCGACCCCCAACATCGACCATGAATATCTTCCCATTACTGGTCTCCCCGAGTTTACCGGCGCTGCCGCAAAGCTCATCCTCGGTTCGGACTCCCCTGCCATTGCAGAGGGACGTGTCACCAGCGTCCAGACAATCTCCGGAACCGGTGCCAACCATCTAGGTGCCCTCTTTGTGGCTAGGTTCTACACTTGGGGTGGAAACAAGCAAGTCTTCCTCAGTGATCCGACCTGGGGTCCGTTCCATCAAGTCATATGTTCGCACTGTACTCATTCTCTCCTTTATATAGTTAACCATTTTGCCATCTTCAAGAACGTGGGCGTCGAGCCGTTGACCTACCCATACTACAATCCCGCTACCATCGGGCTGGATTTCGATGGCCTCGTCGCCTCGTTGACTTCTGCCCCACCTCGTTCCATCTATTTACTTCATGCTTGTGCCCACAACCCGACCGGTGTCGATCCCACGAAAGAGCAATGGGGTAAAATTGCCGACGTCATGCTTGACAAGGGTCATTACGCCTTTTTTGACTGTGCCTACCAAGGCTTCGCCAGCGGCGACCTGGACGGCGACGCCTGGGCGGTCAGGGAGTTTGTAAGAAGGGGTGTCTCATTGTTGGTCTGTCAGGTATGCGATGAATGCGCGTCCATTGTCGCTCCAACCTCATTTCGTTCTATTAGAGCTTTGCTAAGAACGCTGGATTGTATGGTGAGCGTGTCGGCGCACTTCATGTCGTGTCTCCGGACAAGGGGACTGCCGACCGGGTTAAGAGTCAGCTTTCTGTATTGCAGCGGAGCGAGATCAGTAATCCACCAACGTATGGCGCGCGAATAGTAATGTCACTTCTGTTCTACGATGCCGTTACAGAACTGAATTCGCTTACTATAGGTCTCCATGATTCTCAATGATCCGAGCATGTTTGGAGAATGGAAACGCGACATTGTTACGATGTCTGGTCGCATTATTGAAATGCGCAAGCAGCTGTTCCAATTGTTGACGGTGGAGCTCAAGACGCCTGGCAACTGGGATCATATTGTGAACCAAATTGGAATGTTCAGGTGGGAAGATTACTACCATTCGCGGATCATTAGCTAAAAAGATCGCTAGCTTTACTGGTGTGACGCCGGACCAAAGCAAGGCGCTGACTGAGAAGGCTCATGTGTATCTGACGGTCAATGGGAGGATATCGATGGCTGGGTTGAATACCCACAATATTAGGTACTTTGCGGAGAGCTTGGATAAGGCAGTACGGGGAACTCTTTAGAATACGTGTGCAATGAAATGTGAAATGAAATGTAATTATATACGCGTTTTGACTAGATGAACGGACTAGTACTGGACCACTATGGACAGGGTGCGCGTAATGGCGACAAGGCACCAACGACGTCATAGACTATTGCATCATCTGATGAACTGTTTTGAGTTGAACTTTGTTCCTTTCGCCGACTCTGTTTGCTCTGTCACACACGATACAACACTTTAATACGCCGCCGAAATAGGCGTGCTTACTATCAGCGCCAACACCGACCGCCCGCCCGACGACGGCGGCGACGCTCTTTACCTTTAGCTCCTACTGGCCCCACCTTGCTCCAGTCCGGAACGAGGCGATACTCGAGGTCCTTTGCCCTTACTGCATTTCTAAACTTGAATGTGCTTCCACGCCGTTGTGCACGCAGAGAAAGGGCTGCCGTATTACACTTGCTCGTGCATGCTGCGCCTACCCTACCCAGTTGTACAAAAGTCTCTCGTCTGCACGGACTGATTACCCAGTTCGTCCCTTTTCTTTCCCCCGAGGCACCCTCTTACCATGGGTCTCATAGTGTCCCTCTTTGAGAGTCAGTTTGTCGATTCTTCCTCCGAGCCTACTAGCAGAGCAACGGAAGCCGACGGCGTTAAGCCCGCCATGGCCAGCGTGCCCCGAAATCCACCCACTTACATTGCCCTCCCGTCGCCCTACTTTACCGCCATGTCCATCACGCCGTCCCCGTCTCACCGTCTCGAGGACCCTTTCGCGAGTCCGATGCTTTCTCCGCCTCTAACTTTCTACACTGCTCCTACATCCCCCATTTCATCTCCAATGAACGAGGACACGCTTTTCTTTCAGATAACCTCGATGGAAGTGCAGTCCCCAGTCACGCAAACCTCTCTTCAATTATCCCTCCCATCGCCTACACAATATCAGTCTATGGCTGCATTTCCCTCCCCCATCTCCCCAGCTTTCCCGAATCCTTGCGCTCCACCAAGTCACCAGGATATTAATCAGCCAGTACAATCGCCTTCCTCCGACACTGATGACACATTTCCATCCGTCGACGCTATTGACTTGGCGCTGGATGAAGATGAAAACATGGAAAGCCTTAACCCGCTCGAGAAGATTTACTTGTTCTCCATCAGCAAAGCAACGTATCATCGCATTTTCATATGCCAGGACTTGCCCAATTTGCTTGACCTCTTATCGCCGCAAGAGGCCGTCGAATATGTTCTACCTCTCCTCCATGTGCTCTCCCGGGATCAAGGCAAGTCCTCTCCACACCACCCGTTGGTCTAACAATCATGCTTTCTCCAGATGAAGCCGTCAGGGAAGCCCTGACATCGGGACTTTGCTCAGTAATCTGGTGGTTTTTGACGGTGCGCATTATATCATTTATGAAAGCATTCATTTCTCATCCTCGCCTGATAGCACTGTCAAATGACGGAAGACGACACGGACTCGTCTGATCCGCCAATGTCACATCCAGCCATCTCCGTGGACGTGTTCACACCTATCCTTGGTCGACTCCTCTTAAGTCCAAATCACGTAGTGTCGGCGTCTGCAAAATCCGTCATTGTGGACCTTCTCAAGCACATTCGGGAGGCTGATCGTACGGAGAAACGGTCTGGGACCGATATCAACTTGCCCTTTGCCGAGGATCCGATAACGCATGACCTCAGTGGAGCCTCTGTGTTGCAGGAAGCGCAGTCTGAGGCACCTCTTTCGGTTGGTCTTTTCGACAAGGAGAAGAGAAGCTCCTTCGAACACGAAATACTTGGGAGCCTTATTATTGGCCTGGAACACTTAGCTGACACTGAAGCTGGAGTGTTTGAGGATTGCGAATCTTCCAATGACGACGAAGATCAACTTCGGGACGAGGGGATCCAGGAATGGAGAGGGACGGTCAATATTGCCGATGACGAGGCTATGGAGAGCCCTGTCAAGGCCTTGCCATTCAGTCCTCCTCAGAAGTCGGATAATATCAATCCTTACTTTCCGGTACTGTCGGGTCAGTCTGAGGATCTTCGCCCACCATACTCACCAACGGCAACGTCGAGCAACGCATCGTCGACCACTGCATCCACCCCGAGCTCGACGCCAAGTGCGGCACCTTCGTCTTCGTCCACTTCGCCTGATGGCAATACATTATCTGTCGCTGTAGAGCATCCTGTGCCTCTATTGGCGTCTCCGCCATGCCGTTTACCGATTCCGTTACATACTCTGCATTCCGTCCGGCCAGCCTCACCATCCTATCTCTCGTTCTCCGCATCCCCTAAACCATCTCCTGGGCATCAAATCACCGATCCATTTTCTGCGCTTCCCGCCGCTTTTTCGCAGCGTTCTTCGTCACCTGCCAACCAATATCCACGGTCCCCTAGTCCACAGGTGTCACCATTGCCTCCCGGTGTATCACACAGTCTGTATAATGATGAGACCGCACCTTTGACTGATGCCCATATCGCTGACACAACGCCAGACGATCAGGACAGTCAAGAGGTGGAAGAGCAAGCAGCTGTAAAACGCATGGCTTCTATCAGCTTGATGGCTATTGCAACATCTGAAGGTCGGTAATTTATATGTCGTTGTTCGTCTCCGTACCAATCACTTCCCCAGGCTGCATAGAACCGTCGTCTCAAATTACGCTCATTCAACCAATTGAGCGATTCTCTGCTGATCCTGTGCCTTGGGTTCGGCGCGAGTCGAGTTTCGCGATCAGTGCACTGGCTAAGACTGTACCGGATGAATTGGTTCATATGTCACTGGTCAGTCGTCAATGTCATATTTTACTTCAAACCTGACACAGCGCTAGCTTCCTCTACTGGAAAATCTTATGGGTGATTCAATTCCTCATGTCCGACACTCTTCTCTTTTCGCTCTACCTAGCGTACTCGCCCGCCTTCCGCTCAAGCAAAGGCAAACATTTGCGTTGCATGCCGTCAATACCTTGGCGATGGACCCTTCTGACGACGTTCGAAGCGGTCTCCTCGACTCCTTGGGAGAGATCCTATACACTTTCTACTCGGAGGATGGGTCCAACGATGCTGGACCTCCGGAAGAGCTAATCTGGATGTTCATCGGTAGACAGCCTGATCTACGGAGAAGAGACGGTCAACAGCCCTTTGATCGAGACAAAATTGACAAGCTTGCTTCGTTCTACCAGGATCGGGCTCGTCCTCTGATTTGTGCGTTCAACTTCCCAGCAGTGGCAAAGTCGCTTGGCCCATCCAGGTGGGATTCCATTTTGCGGGACATGTACCTCAGGTTGGCGAACAATCCTGCATTCGGTGTCCGTCGGACGCTGGCGGCTTCTGTAGGTGAATTGGCGCGAATCCTGGGTCCTGAAAAGGCCGAACGAGATCTGATGGGTGTGTGGCGCGATGCTATCAACGGACAAGACGAGGAGATCCGTACGAAGACCGTGGATTGCTTGGGGGTGCTATTTGGCGCCTTGGGGCCCACGGGAAGGCGGGAAGTGCTGGAGAAGGTGTTGGAGGTATGGACGGCAAAACGATGGAAAGGTTGGAGGGAAAGAGAAACGATTGCTCTTACGTTTATGACGATCATCGAGTCTATTCAAAGCAGCACGAAGATGGACGTCACAGGGCATGCAGCAGCTCTTTGTGGTCTTGTGATTCAAGCACTTCTGGACAATGTCAGTGCTATACGTGAAGCAGCTCTCCATTGCGTCAGTACGTTCTTCTTATGATTGGTTCAACACTGACCCATCATTGCAGCTACCGTGCTTGTGGCCTGTGATACAATGTCAACCGTCCATTCTGGACAGATTTAGACGAGATATCCAATCTTTCTCCCAATCCGACGCTTCTCGCAAGCGAATGACGTACGTTCTTATTGTCATGGACAGGCGTTAGAGCTGATCTTTCCGCAGTTATGTTGCTTGTTTGCAGAGTCTTCTGCTTCCGCCCGGCAACGGACAAGCCCTTGTCTCTCTGGCTGATGAACTGTCGATGCCTTTGCGGAGTTTAGCTCGTGACTCTATAATCGGCGTTAGGATCGGTGTTGCGAGACTGTTGGGCCATCTTTATGGTGAGTATCGTCTACACAATAGGTGGATGATCTGTCTCACTGACGTGCGAAATCTTCAAGCGGATCAATCAACTAGGAATGAGAACTCGACTCGCCTCATTGCACTGGTGATGTTGTTCTCACAGGAAACTTCGCGTGAGGTCATGTTATACGTTCCTGACCTCTCGAATTCGTTGATTAGTTCGAGCCATGGGAGTACCTCGTGTTCTACACGGCCAGGACAAGAGTCTGTTACGAATTCCGCGATATTTTCGAGACCACCGCTTTGCTCTATCGGCGAGAAGTGTCCTACTGAACCGCGGTGAAACGCCACATTGCAACATTGCGACGACCTCGGGATGTTCTCGATGTATGCCGAACGATATCAGACCATGCGCATCGCTGTCATCATCCGTCTTCTTAGCAGCAATGACTTGATGAATCATCCAGCTTTCTCCATCAGACGACAAAGAACTTTGTGCCACGAAACCCTGTAGACTGACCTGACCGCACATTCTATACATTTAGTAATTAATATCGCTATAAATCTATTATGCTACGTTATTGCCCTTGGAATTGCGGAGCATGCTGGAGGTTGAGTGGATCTGAGTGATTCGCAGGCACGGGTGCAGTCGGCCCTCAGCGCTGAGGCAGGCAGGAGGTGAAGCTGATGCGTTACGTTTCGCTGAGTTTCAACTTCTCGGGGTTGGGTTCCCGTTCGGCCACGGTTCGGCGGTAGTTCCTTACGGGTTCCTTATATCTCCTGAGGACGGGAGTTGACCTTCTTCCCTCTCTGAGGTGTTCAGATACATAGCACCGCGAGCGGTGTCCCCTTCCCTTCTTTGCAGAATGCTGACGGTCTTCACTTGTACACGATACGTTATATTTGGTGCGTCCGGAGTTTTGCGCCAACCATGATTTTACCGCGTCGCTTATCACTGTGTAGCGCTGTCAATCGCTTGCAATGCTATAATAGCTTCTGTTGCTGTGTGGAACCTTGGCTTTGTCCAATCGTTGAACTCGTATTGTACGTTCCTTATTTTTTTACTGCATCTAATTCAGCGCTCAACTTTGCAACGATTAGATCCTTTGGATAATTATCTTACTTTCCTCGGTGCTTTCGGCCTTGCTGTTGTTTTTGCGGTGTAAGCTCACCTTCAGCTATCCCACATTGTCCTCTTATTCGTGTTTCTCTAGTGTATCGGTGGAACTCATTCGGGATCGTTCCGTAACGGGGCGCGTATGGTTTGAATGCCTTTGGATAGGAGTGTTGTTCGTGATGAATCTAGGTCAGTTAACATGGCCTTGTACATTGGTGTAAAGCTCAACATGAGTCTAGTTGGTGCTGCATATCTTTCGGTTCATAAGCCTCAACTTTGCGATGTTCTCTGTACGATCACTTTCTTTCTTCGCTCATAAGGCAACTTGGATTCTGATCGAGATCGTCAGCGCACCTTTTGCTGGGTTCCCAAGCCTGCACTTCTAACCAGGTTCTACTGGCATTTACATGGATTCTTTCTGCACTATGTTCGTCAAGTTTCCCGTGGATTTGTACCTTATCTGACATACTTACAGTGCTCTGGTATCTGGCTCTCTTGGTTTTATACTGTCTCGTCCACCAAGGCAAGGATCCCAAGATATGGCAAGCCTACATCAAGGATATATCTAATCCTGAATGCTTCCGTGCCATTACTGCGTCGTCTCCAACATTACCCTATTTCCAGAAACGGAGATCTGCGCCATCCATCGTCGCGCCAAAGCCACGGCGGCCCATACCTCCAGTTGATGCCATGGCCGGCCTACAGTCGTTGTATGATGTAGAACCATATCGACCTCGCATTGAGATGGCAACCCAGTCACGACCACAGATGACTGGAGGTGTCCCGACTCTATATTCGCAACATGTACAATCAGCGATATCGACGCCTCCCGTCGCGCATACTCGACGCGGACCAAAAGCTTCCACTCCTCCGTCACCGCCACCACTAGGGAATTGGCCGCGGTCTGACATATTATCACAACCCGTGCGCAAAGGGAAAGAGCGGAAACCTCCACCGTCACCAGTGGACGTGCCTCAAAACATTGCGCCGGGACGTACATCTTTCGATTCCCCCCCTTCTCCAAACCGTGCTCGGCCCACCGGTCCTAGGACGCGGACTACGTCTAGGCCACGTCCACCACCGTTGGATTTGAGTTCTTCGACTTCCAAGGGGAAGTCTCCAGCACGTAATTGGGACTCGTAGGGTAAGGACCAGCTGGTTTGGTTTGGAGTAATATGTTGTTGTATGATATATGTACATTGGATAACTATCATGCGCTTGCGCGCGAGGTTTTTGGACCAACGATTGAACCAAGAATGTAACAAAACTGGCCATGTTTGGGCCATGTACAAACAAGGTTACGTCAGCGATGCAGGGTCGCAGTCTAGGTGCATTGTCCGCCGAACGGCCGATCCATTGTTCTCAATGCGACAAGTCTTATTGTCCTCGTCAGTATATAATAGGCCATTGGGAGTCATGGTTTGCTTAAAACGCGTGTCTTTCCCCCAAGGACAAGCCGTTTCCTTGCTTCTCTTCTTACGACCAAGTCCACTGCGTGGCATTTAACGAACACTCCCTCTGCTCTACTAGACAACCCGCTAGCCGGAACGATTCATCATGCGGAGTCCTTTCTTGATTGCTCGATGCGTGATATTTGGTGCGTCTGAACGCGTCTTTCCTGAATTATCGTCTAACTTGGGGACCCAGCACTCTTAACGTATTTCAGCCTTTTAATCGTGGTGTTCGCCTCCTGGAACGTTCATGCTACATCAGAAACGAGTACACCCGGTTTGTTGGCTTATTGTTTGGCATCGGAACATGGACTGACAGAACTGCATAGTTCCGGGCTCTGCGATACTGTTGATCTTCAACAGCTGTCTATTATTCGCCTTGATTGCGATGTGCGTACATTGATTGTGATTCATCACTACGGTCGACTCATTCTGTTGTAGATCGTTCGCGGAATTCGCCATTCCTCAGCTCAAAACCGCCATCGTTGCATTTGAATGTGCATGGATGCTTGTACTTGGCATGTTTGAAGTCGGTACGTCGTGTCTTCTCGATGCATGCGTGTTTCGGTTGCTCACTACGTGTTAGGCGCTTCCATTAGTCTTGTCATCAATGGTCCCGTACTGTCCTGCCAACTCACACGTGAATGGGATGTATGTGCATCTTCGTACCTCCTCATTCCTACAGTCTGGTTGAAAAGCTTCATCCGTAAGTCTCTTGATTACAATGCACTTCCCTGTATTGACTTTTGGATAGTCTTGGGATATCTCTTCCTCCTTTTGATCGCTGGCATGTCGCACTCTCGTCAACTGCCCACTATCTGGTGCACATCGATCTACTCCGTTCCCTGGTTTGCCTTGGAGTCGGACGAGAAGACGGCCTTCCTCGGTGATGCCCCTCGGAGTATTTCGAATCCAGAGAACGATTCGTGGGCGCGTTACGTTGCACAGATAGCCAACTCATCTGAGCGCAAGCGTCAATACTCTGTCGACAGCATTGAAAAAGGCGAGCCGCAGGACATCGAGAAGGCACCGTGGGCGCAAAATGCCGACATTCGTCGGGGACGCGACTCTCCTTTCACCGTACGCGATGACGATTCATCCACCAACTCCTCGCGCACCAGGATAACGCTCCCCGAGAGACCGGCTGCACCTTTACCTCGCACACCGTCCTCCACTGCTGGGTCACGTTTCATTGAGAGGTTCCGAGAATCTCGCACCCTGACACGACAAGGCAAATCCCACTTCAGCATGGATTCAGACGTTTCTGTCGCCACACCATTCCCTCGTGATATTGACGACCACGACCAGCCCATTCCCTTGCCGCGGTTATCCCAATGGATGAGAGCCGATGCTAAGAAAGGCATCAGCATCCACACGATTCCCCGTTCTCCTTGAACACTTACTCCTTGATGGAATAAGGACATGAGATGTGCAACCGAATGCTTATGGACATGACGGACACAGTAACGACGATTCCCTTCTGTAGTATCCGTACACCACCTGTACTAATTAGCATTGTATCCATACTTTGAACGTTAAAATAGAATATCAGTGATAATCGATAATCGGTCAAGTGAGACTCTCGGACGTGGTAGTTCATGTGGAAGAAGATGTATTGAGACGAACGCGTAGTTCTTGATTTTCAGATTCCAGGGTCTGAATTTGGGCCTTCATTTCTTCAACGAGTCGCCTGTTCTCTGCCAGCTCTTGAGCATCATCTTCCGTCAGCTCGCCAGCACCAACAGTTACACCTAAGATAAACAGATTATAACACAATCCTCATGCGCTGAGAAGAACGAACCTCCAACTAGTTTAATCAATCGCCATAGACGGAGAACAACAAGCAAGGTTCCCAACTCTCGTTCTTTGCCCTTGAGGACAATTTCTAAAACGAAAGTTGTTATGATGATAACTGCGTCAAAGTCATGAAAAACAGCGTGTGGTGTGTCTCCAACTGGGTTGTAATAAGACCATCCAAATGCCCAGAGCGCGAGTGGTATTTCAACCAAGAAAAACATAGTGATGACGATGGAGATGAGCGATAGGATTTCGAGCCATTGTGGACCTTCTGGACCGGGTGGCTCACACCCGGGAGTGGATAATGTATATGCCAAGTCGGCGAGGACACAACCAGCGTCCACTACGATCTACAGGCGCGTTAAATAACGGCGTGTGTGTGATGAGGTCCGACGTCTTACCAGAGTAATTACGAACTCGTGAAACAAGGGAGCTTCGAGAAAAAGACCCAAACGAGTACGCCATGAGTTCGTTTGCTCGGAGGAGTTGCCATGATGGTCGAGTAGAGGCTGGTGTTCGAGATCGGAGTTGAACGTCATGGTACAAGGTTGTTGTTGCCAAATATAGACTAAGACAACTAAGACTACGTGGTCGTATAAATCGTCGTGTAAGATAAACGTATTCATTATCTAACTATTGATGTGGGTGCTTGTGTGTACAACCTTCGAGACAAGTGACGTCAAGCCAATCTACTCTTCCTCCTGCCACCATGTTCTCCATGCTCCTTCGGTCGACCTACCGATGTGGATTGCCACCTTCCTTAGCGGCACGGCGCATGACGCGCCTAGCGCCATTCAAAAGCACATTTCGAATGTGTAACAGTCGCCAAATCACATCTAGAGCATTCAGAGTGGAACCCAAAACACGCGTTTCTTTCCTCGTGGGCGCCGGCGCCAGTGTCGCTGGTGTAGGAATTGGAGTATATCTTTCCAAGAGGTCCCCAGTTTACTGCGAAAGTTCGAATTCAGTCTGCGAATTGAACGATGCGTTTACGCCTCTTGAACAGACATCGCCGCTCCCGAAATGAACCGAAAACCTGTGGCGCAAGACGAGCTGCCGCCTCCGCCGTCGTCTTCAGTTTCAATATATGAACTATCGTTCGGTACCATGGCCGGATTGTGTGCCGGTGTGTTCATCAAGAAAGGCGCGAAGGCTGCCGCTTTCCTTCTGGGTGGAATATTTGTGCTCCTCCAGGTAGGTCTAGTACAAGTGACAAATTTAAAAGTTGAAGATGACCATCATTGCAGTACTTTGTGTCGTTTTCCGTCGTCAAAGTCGACTGGGAAGCGATGGCTACCAAGTTCGAACAGATGTTCTACTCGACAGACGCGACTGGGCAGAAGAAAACGCCAACAATATATGGGCTATTCCGTTGGATGGTCGATTTCCTGACTGCGGACTTCCAACCGAGGGCGTCGTTTGTTGCTGGGTTGATGCTGGGGCTAAGGATTGGTTAGAAATTGCGATGTATTTGGTCTTGTGTACAACTAAGCAGATTTTTGACTTTTCATTTCTCCCTGCTACTTGACTGTACAAAATATGGGTCGTCGCTCCAAGAACAAGCAAGCAGCGCCGGAGCCGTTGCGCGACGTTTCTCCCAAAAAGCGAAAAGCAACGGACGAAAAGGACGCTCGACCATCAAAAAAACTAAAAGACGCTGCGAAACCAAAGGCCTCGAAAACAAAACAGTCTGCGGATAAGCCTAAGCAGCTTGCTGGGGACTCGTCGGATGCCGATGGATGGGAGGACGTTGATGATCAAGACCAGTGCGTCAATTATCATCTTCGAGATTCGAGTCTTACCTTTCTGTAGGACGCTTGATGATGAATTCGAAGGATTGGACGAGTACGCGCCATCCAGTTTGCTTCATGAAGGCGTTTACCAATTGTGTTTCACAGCGACGAACCACTAAGAGGACCCGTACAGGAATTCGACTGGAGTGATGAAGACGAAGAAGAACTTCCTATCCAATCCTCCAAATCCAAAAAGTCTAAACAAAGCGAGAGACCGTTGAAGATAATACCCACTGGCTCTGATAACTCGGATTCAGACGACGATGAACCTGTCACTATGGCCAACATGGAGGCCCGTTCGCGTGCATTGGATGCTCAAGCTCTTGAAGAAGCTGAACTTGACGCGGACGAGCTCAGACAGGCAGCTTTCAACGAAGAAGATGACGAGGATGAGTTTGATATGGACGATGCTGAGGACGAAGTCGGCGATGAAGACAAGTTCCATCTGCCGACAGCAGAAGAACGGGAGGTAGAAAAAACGCAAGGAGGTCCTGACGTCCAAACCGTTCAACGGCGTATGCGGGAATGTGCACGCGTTCTCGGTAGATTCAAAAAGTTGGCTGAGCCAGGACGGTGTGTAATCTTCCTATATCATCTCTGTACGTTCGCTCATACATTCTACTAGGTCACGTTCAGAGTACACCGAACAGATCTTGTCTGATATTGCAAGCTACTACGGCTATAATGACTTCCTTGCTGAAAAGTTGTTCCAGTTATTCCCGGTTGATGAGGTATGATTATTGATGTCTTCACAGACGCAGTGCACTCAGTTTCTTCTAGGCCATCGAGTTCTTCGAGGCAAATGAAGTTTCGCGACCGGTTACAATTAGAACCAACACTCTACGAACGCGTCGTCGTGATCTAGCACAAGTATTGGTCAACCGCGGTGTAAACTTGGAGCCTATCGGGAAATGGACCAACGTCGGCTTACAGGTCTTCGAGAGTAGTGTTCCTATCGGTTGGTGTTCTCTTTCGTTCGAAGACCGAGGTACTAAGACACTTGATTGCAGGTGCTACGCCTGAATATCTCGCTGGTCATTACATGCTTCAAGCTGCCTCATCATTCCTTCCTGTCATTGCCTTGTCACCCGAGCCAAATGAACGTGTTCTGGATATGGCCTCCGCTCCCGGTGGCAAGACTACGCATATCGCTGCGTTGCTTCAGAATACCGGTGTAGTGTTTGCTAACGACGCGAACAAGGCCCGCACGAAGAGTCTTACTGCCAACGTCCACCGTCTGGGTTGCAAAAACGTAATTGTTTGCTCTCATGACGGTCGAGAATTCCCCAAGGTCATGGGAGGCTTCGACCGAGTACTATTGGATGCGCCATGTAGTGGTACTGGTGTTATCAGTAAGGATTCCAGTGTCAAAGTCAACAAGGTATGGCTCTATTCTGCAGCGTGTTTGGCGTAACCCTTATATTTCTGTTTAGAGCGAGCGCGACTTCACGCTGTTGTCACATCTGCAAAAACAGCTCATTTTATGCGCGATTGACAGCGTCAGTCCAGAGTCTAAAACTGGCGGCTATCTCGTCTACTCAACATGTTCGGTGACTGTCGACGAAAACGAGTCCGTCGTTGACTACGCTTTGCGAAAGCGACCGAATGTCAAGCTTGTAGACACCGGTTTGGAATTCGGACGAGAAGGCTTTACCAAGTACCGCGGCAAGGCTTTCCATCCGAGTGTCAAACTGACTCGAAGATTTTACCCGCATGTGCACAACATGGATGGATTCTTCGTCGCCAAATTCAAAGTGGAGAAGAAGGCAAAGATAAAAGCCACTGACATCGAGAAGGAGGAACCAGTTGCTGTAGATGCGGATGTCGACATGGACGCACCCACCGAAAGCATCAGTTTCAACCCGGAGGAAGACAAACCATATCTCGAAGGTTCGTTCATATATTACATCGTTATGTCGCTTCTGACTCGATCCAATAGAGGCCAAACGCCGTCGTATGAAGGCAAAAGGTCTGAGGCCGCCTCCTCGCTCCAAGCCGCCTG
The DNA here is from genome assembly GCA_015501595.1 of Hymenopellis radicata. NCBI lineage: Eukaryota > Fungi > Basidiomycota > Agaricomycetes > Agaricales > Physalacriaceae > Hymenopellis > Hymenopellis radicata. The sequence continues at coordinate 100,158 of JADNRX010000002.1, read as the reverse complement.
CCGCAGCGTCTACTGTAACCGCGACTGCTTAACCTTTTATCCCCAATAGTAATACAATGATTGCCCACAATCCTTGGCTCCCTGTACATAAATGACTCGTGTGACAGATTTCCGTCCATGTGAATGCATGCAGAGATGAAAATAATAACTCAGGAGAGGATATAAGTTCGTGTCAAATGGTTCATATCAAGGGTATCATGCGTAGTAGTACAGGTCGGCAGATGTAAGCGAAACACTTGCTTTCATTGACATAATACCGGAAGCGTTCTTGTTCAACAAGTAGAAGCGTAAAAAGTTCGTATAGCGGGTATGTGGATAAGGAGGTCCGATGGGGATCCCTAATTCGATCCTTATTTGCGATGCAGTCGTTAGTATTTGCCGTCCTTGCGGTTTCTGAAATAGGCGGTATTGAGTCGGCCGATCACTAGGAGCACACTGAACAAGGCGAACTCACCGGTATCTGGTTCCGCAGGCACGAATCATGCCAATGAAGGACCTGGCCATCGCCAGCCAAAGCGCGATCATGGCACCCAAGGCCATCCAAACCTTGTGAAGAGAGACTCAGGCAAAGATCTGTCGTGATGGAATGAACGGCGTACCGCGCTGCCCCAATTCATCTCAAGGTCGCCATCAGAGTGATCGTGAACTTTGTTGCGAATGACAGCGACCATAATGACATCGATGAGAAATACAAGAGTGGTTAGAATGGCGCTGAGCAGTCCCGCGCCCAGAATGAGAAGAGAGGGCACACGGGAACTACCAGCATTATCGCCTCTCCGGAGCATGAACAAGGACACGAGAAGCGCGAGGAAGCATAGACCACATGCTGACGCGTATGGTCAAGTGTGATCACGTCTATAGGATGCTAAATAACGTACCCACAGGATGCAGTCCTAATGCCGCCGCAGTTGTGCGACTGATGAGGTCCGTAAAGTCATCGACTTGGCTGATAGTGTGATGACTTGGAATGAATGCATGGAACGGACTTGCAGAACGTACAGTGCTTTAGCAACATTTTGATCGAAAGTGTAACCCAATTTAGCAGCTGAACAAAACGCCGCCGAGCTGTCATCGAATCCAGCGATTCTGAAAGACCAGTGTATTAGCTCTAGGCAGAGTCGGAGAAGGAAAGAGACTCACGACACCTCAAGTGCGCTCACGCAGTAACCCCACACGCCAAAAGTGGCGCTTCCGGAGACAGAAGACTTTACTAGGCCGGAGGAGATGTTGCTGGTAAGCCGGAAGAGAAAGATGGACTTTGTGATGGGAACGGAAAGCGATACGAGGAGCAGCGGAAGGAAAGCGAGAAAAAACAAAAGTGGCGTTATGAAAGCAGCATACATGTCGTGAATGGGGAGGCACGCAGCGAGGCGCGGTCTTTTATACGCGCAGAGAACAATGGCATTTTGAGAGCTCCGCAGAAATGGATGGATGACGTTGGTGGAATGTTCACAGGGTCGGAGAGCGTATCAGAATGGAGGGGGCCATGCTGATTTTGGGAGGCCTTCTGGAATGAATTGATCGCGGGCGGGACCGTTCACAAAGGATCCGGATATGATATTTAGACAGAAAAGGCGCCACACGTCGCTGCCTTTTATGCCACCATGGACCATGCTGGGCGTTTCAGAATGGACAGAAGATGAGGGGTGTACACAGGGGAGGACTTTATATTTCTGACGTGATTTGCGGAATATACGAGATAAATGATCATGATGGCTTCTTTTCACACAATTTCAAAGGGAGATATGGGCGAAACTGGGGGAGAGAGAGGCTCTAGTAGGAATGGTATGATATTTACGGGTGAGACGAGGGCATGATCATCTGGTTCAATAGAGTCGGCTGAATAAACGAACGCGGAGAGGACAACGACGACGATCTGGCCCCTACGATAGATCTGAACCTGAGGAGAGGGACCCTTTCGCAGTATTTGCACATGTTGTGCACGGACGTGCAATACAAACAGGGTATAAGAATGGCAACCGTTCCAAAATTGCTCTCAACCTCTTCCATCCCCACTATTTTTCCAGCGGGTCTTAAGGCTGCGTAGCACGCATATTCCTCTCTCTTTTCAAGTTGTCAGTTCATACCCTTTTCATGTTTGTCGCCTTTTGCTTTGTTTTTTTTTCTTATCGTCTCACCTTGTTCCAGCTTTCGCAATAATGTCTGCACCTGAGACTGCTCCTGCTGTTGCCCCGTCGACGAGGTTAAAGCCGTCGAGACCCCGCCCCTGCTGCCGAGGCTGCTCCTGCAGTTGCTGAGGCTCCCAAGGTCGAGGAGGCTACCCCTGTACGCATTGGCTTGTTTCTCTCTTATGTTTTTTTTGATTCTTATTTGTCGCGCAGGAGCCTGCTAAGGAAGAGGTCAAGGCCGAGGTATGTTTATTTCATTCATCGCCGTGTTCACTAAGCTCATTTCGTGTTTAGGAGGCGCCCAAGGCTGAGACGACAACGGAGACGCCTGCTGTTGCTGAGGCTGAGGCTACTCCTGCCGCTGCTGCTGAGGAGGCCGCGCCTGCCACCGAGGCTGCTGCCGCCACTGACGCACCCAAGGAGGAGGCCAAGCCCGTATGTTTTCATCTCCTACTTTCTATTGTCTCGTGACTCATAAGCTCCGTCTAGGCTGAGGCCGATGCCGATGCCTCCAAGAAGGAGGACCGCCCCAAGAGCCCCGGTCTTCTGGCTAAGCTCCTTGCGCCTTTCAAGAACGAGAAGGCTAAGGTTGAGAAGAAGGTCAAGCCTCCCAAGAGCCCCAAGAAGGACAAAAAGAAGGAAGGTTCCGAGGTGCGTCTGCCACTACTCCATACCTGCTAATTACTGACATTCATCTACAGTCCGCTCCGGCTGCCACTGAAGAGCCCGCCAAGGAGGAAGCTGCTGCCGAGACCCCTGCCGCGGAGGCTGCGCCCGAGGCCACGGAGGAGACCCCTGCTGTCGCTGAGCCCGTCAAGGAGACGTACGTTTTACATTTTGGAGTCTTCTTCTCCTTCTGACTTGTTCTCAGTGAGACCACTGAGGCTGCCGCCGCTGCGCCTGCTGAGGAAGCCGCTCCTGCTACTGAGACCCCAGCTGCTGAGGAACCCAAGGAGGAGAAAGTGAGTCGTATTGCTTTGCATTACAACTGTCGTCTGACTCGTATCGCAGAAGGAGGAGAAGAAAGAGAAGAAGGTCGGCCGTCGTTTGTCTGCACGGGTCGGCGACTTCTTCAAGCCCAAGCCCAAGCACGAGGTCTCAACGCCCGCCAAGGTTGACGAGAACCCTCCCAAGATTGACGAGCCCACTCCCATTGCCCCTCTCGAGAACCCTGCCGACGAGTCTTCCAAGGACGCCGCCGCTCCCGCTGAAGAGTCAAAACCCGAAGCATCTGAGGCGGCCAAGCCCGAGGAGACCAAGCCGGCTGAAGAGGCCAAGACCGAAGAGACCCCCGCCGCCGCCCCGGCACCAACACCCGTCGTTGCTGCCGCAGCATAAGGGCTTTTGGCTGACATTTTTCTGGAGCATCTCTATCGTAACGAACGACCTTTTATGAGCTTTTTATCTCTTCTGTCTTCGCTTTCCCTCCCTGTCTACCTTTTATGCGTTGGGAGCCTTGGATTAGTTCGGTCCATTGGTCCTCATTTTGGTTTTCCTTTCTACTAGCATACATTCGGATTGGTCCTCGCTTTCTTCTTTACGAGCATCTTATATCACGACGAGTCCTATCCTGTTCCTCCTAATTCCCAATTCATTGGTCTGATGCATACCCCTCCTCCCTCATTGTCGGATCGTGCTCCATGTCATTACGTTTCTCCTGTAATCAATTCGAGATACATTTTGCCCGCTCTTTTCGACTTGACGCGTGAATCTCTGTAAATGAGTCATAATTATGGCGAGCATGCCCTTATTGGGCGATCCTTCATCTTGACTTTGACGCTCATGGCACCAAAGGCCGCACCAGAAAAACTTGTTGGCAGTGAGGACGACGTTCTCCAGGCCGTTGTGCTTGCAGACAGTTTCAACAAGCGCTTTCGACCGCTTACGACTGGCAAACCTCGAGTGCGTGCTAATTCTCATCGATAGTGGCTGTAAATTGACTCGACCAGTGTCTTCTCAATGTTTGCAATGCACCGCTATTGGATTGGACCTTTGAAAGTCTGGCATTGGCAGGCGTGCAGGAGATTTTCGTCATCTGCAGGTCCCATTCTGAACAAATAAAAACTGTCATCGCGTGCGGCCATTCTGCTGCTCGACAGTCCCCGACTTGATGACCAGTTTACAGTGAATCGCGATGGAGTAGGCCTGGATCTGGAATCAAGATTGTCCCCGTCATGATTGCAAAAGAAACATTCTCGCCTGGCGACGCTATGCGCGACATCTACACGCGCGGGCTCGTGAAGAGTGACTTTGTGCTCGTCATGGGTGATCTTGTTAGCAACGTGCGGATAGACGAGGTAGTCCGCATACACAAGGAACGCAGAAAGGCCAACCCAAACGCGCTCATGACTATGGTTGTAAAGGAAAGTGGCGGCAAGCACCGAAGCAGGTGAGCTGGCTTCCCTTTTCGAGGTGCGAGATTTCTGACGGACCGTATGGAAGGTCCCAAGGCGACTCGTCGATATTCGTACTGGACGCCGAGACTTCGGAATGTCTGCACTACGAGCCTGTGACCGGATATCCAGCAACCGACAAGGTTCATATACCCAGAGAGTTATTAGCGAAGCATCCAGAGATGGACATCCGGAACGATCTCATCGACTGTTCCATAGACATATGCTCTGTTGAGGTACATTATTTCTCATGCAACACTGCCTATCTTTCCGATCTTGTACTTCTAGGTCCCTTCTCTGTTCCAGGACAACTTCGACTACCTTGATCTTCGCCGCGATTTTCTCCACGGTGTCCTTACCTCGGATTTACTAGAAAAGAATATCTATTGTTACATTGCGCAGGACGGTTATGCGGCACGCGTCAAGGATACCAAGAGTTACGATTCTGTCAGGTATTCATTCCTGTGATTTTGTGTCTTGCGGCGCATTATGAACGATTCAACAGTAAGGATATACTATCACGCTGGACCTTTCCTCTGGTTCCAGATAACAACTACCCGGGAGGTCACACCTATGAACATATTCGTGGCAACAAATACATTGCAAAGGATTCGACAGTCACCCTAGGCCGGTACGATCATTCCTCGACGGCATAATTGACACTTTGAGCGATTCACAGGACGAGCAAAATTGGGAATAACACGCTTATTGGTTCGGCCACCAGTGTGTCAGAAGACGTCCAAATATCGTCCTCAGTCATTGGGCGCCACTGTGTCATCGGTCCTGGAAGTATTATCATTGATTCGTACCTGTTTGACGGGGTCACCATTGGACCGGAGTGCGTCATAGAAAAGAGTATCATTGGGGAGGGTGCAATCGTCAAGGACAGTTCGCACATCTCCAAGGGTTGCCTCATTGGTGACGAGGTGATTATCGGTCCGGAAGCACTCTTGGAATCATTTGACCGCCTCTCGAAGCGGCGATTACGGCTCGAGGGGGGCAGTGACGAGGATGGAGAGGACGAGGACTCTGATCTGGAAGAAGTCGAAGCCAGTACGTTATCTCTGTGAACGGTACACTCGTGCTATACTAATGTCTCCGCCTGACCCAGGTCAGCCTTCCTTGGTTCCAAGATTGGGACAAGATGCGAATGCTATCATATGGCCAAAGGCGCCACCTGACGACGACGACGAGGGTGATGTTGAGAATTATAGGAATCAGAGGTATATGCGCATAGGTTTGTTTAATCTAGCCTTTCTTTGGATAGCAATAGTCAACATGAATTTTTTTAGGCGATACTTGTTCAGATCTGGACATGTCGGATGATGGCTCCGATTCAGACGAGGAAAGCGACTTTAGCTCCGACGAGAGTAGTGAGATAGGCGAGGAGGATGCCAAAGGCACTAATTCAATGATGGATAGCACGACGAGTATCAACCTTCCGTCGCAGGATGCCATCGCCGAGTCCGAGTTCCGCGCGGAGGTGAACCAGTCCCTTGAGCGCGCGTTTGCGGAGGGCCACTCTATCGACAATGCGGCGGTGGAATTGAAGACCCTCCGGATGGCTAGCAATGTTCCTTTATCTCGAGTGAGGGAGGGCGTCATTGCGGCTATCGTCGAGAAGATAAAGATCGTCGATGGTGGCTTGGCAGCTCAGGTCAAAGAGATATCAAGCGTCATAAACCGCTGGGGTGGTCTTATTGATAGAATTGGTGGCGTGGACGCGGTTGAGACCATTTCTCTCTTACAGGTATGGCAAATTTCCTTCTGGTCGAGTGCAGTTTCATCTGAAAGCCTAATTTACAGTTGCACTGTGCGTCATCGGAACGCATGCCTTTGTTTGGAAAGATCCTCGCTTCTTTGTACGAGCAGGATATTGTTGATGAAGAAGACATTCGGGCGTGGCACGCTTTACCGTCAGCGAAAGGCTCCGATCTTCCGCCCAGTACTCGTGCAGATAACGTTAAAAAGTGCTGGGAAGTGGGTAAAGCCTTGCTCGAACAATTGGATGACCAAGAGAGTGAAAGCGAGGGTGAAGACGACGACGAACCGGAAGAGGGAAGCGAAGGCGAGGGGAGTGAGGACGAAAGCGAAGACGAGGACAGCGAGGAGGACGAAAGCGAAGAGGAAATTGATAAACCTGCAGCTTTGGATAACAAACCCGAGGCCGCAGCTACGACGATAAAACCCACACCGACGCCTGCGGTGGACAACAAGCCTAAAGCGTCTGTGGTAACGCCGGCTGCACCACCTGCAGAGGACGAAGAGTCAGAGGAAGAGGATGATGATGATGAAGAGATGATGAAGAGGAAGTCGATAAACCTGCAGCTTTGGATAACAAACCCGAGGCTGAAGCTATGACGATAAAACCCACACCGACGCCTACGGTGGACAACAAGCCTAAAGCATCTGTGGTAACGCCGGCTGCACCACCTGCAGAGGACGAAGACTCAGAGGAAGAGGAGGATGATGAAGACGATGATGAAGATGATGATGATGAAGATGGAGATGACGACGAAGATGACGAGGAGGACGAGAGCGACGACAACGATGGTGCTCCGAGCTCTGCGCCAGCGACCGCCGTAACTTCAAGTAGTCATGTTCAGAAATGAGCAAAAATTAGAGTTCATATAGCAAGATTGACAGTGACGTTTATCGTGGTATCAAGGAATTACAAAAGCGCTAAAGGTAGGGAGGGTACATGGATACAGCGTGTCCGAAGGTTCGAATGTTCGCCTAATACTTTAGAATGATGTACAGCGCTGATAAGAACGTTAGATGACGTCCAAGTAAACGTGCGAGCCACCGTACCGTGGATGACACCTGGACTGTAAAGCAACATGAGTAAGACGTTCATCAGCAACGTGTGAGACAACTTACATCCAACCGAGAATGGTCAACAGGATGTTGATGAGCTAGAAACCAATGAGTGTCAGTCAAATAAAAGTCTTCGGGTAACCTACGAGGTCGGCTCCACATCCTCGCTCGAAGAACACGCCTAGAGGCGGCAGGATGATAGCAAAGATAATCTGAGGCACTGTAAGCGACGCAACGAGCAGCAGACCAAGACACCGACCTTGCAGATGTCTGAAGCAGTAAAGGCCATGGTGAAAACGTGAAATGTACGTGAGTCGTTACTGGTGGTGGGTGAAGTTGGGTTTAGTCAACACTGACGCGCTTCCTTTTATAGCGAGCATGACATAATCATTGATCATGACTGCGACTGCGTGCATATCCGCTCCCTTTCCGGAGTTGTGGCGGTGCAGCCGATCATCATCGCCACCTAAATTCAGTGGCTGTGGTGAGTACTGCGATATGATGGAGCACTTTGACATATTCTCCAACATTCCTTATGCAGAGAGCCCAGTCCCAAACCCTCTCCTCGAATTTGATCTCTATGTGCCCCACTCGGGAAGCACTGCACAGCTGCGGCCCTTGATCTGCTTTGTGCACGGCGGTGCGTGGCGTTCGTATGTATTATTCCAATGCAGTTCTAGTACGTAACCAGGCTGACTATTGAACATCAAAGCGAGGACAAGAGCGATCATGCCGTGCTCGCCCAGAAACTGGGCGCCTCCACCGGTTTCGCGGTGATTGTTGCCAACTACAGACTCACGCCACAAGCACCCACTGCCGAGAACCAGTTAGTGCACCCGGCTCATGCAGAGGACGTTCTGCAGCTGCTGTCCTTCATCACCGCCTGGGAGGGCCCCCGGGGCGGGGTCGCATGTATGATCCGGCCAAGATCTATCTCATGGGCCATAGTTGTGGCGCACACATGCTGGCCGTCATCTTGCTCAACTCATCGCGTGTAACGCCGTCCCTCACTCCTTCGCCGCACATCCTTCTCTCGGTAAGAGGTGCTATCCTCTCCGCCGGAATCTACGATATCGATGCGCTCCTGTCGCGATTCCCTTCCTATCGGATGTGGTTCATCGAAAACGCGTTTGGTGACCACGATTCTTACGAGCAGTTCTCCGTCACTAGCCTTCCCGCCAGGAATACTTCCATTCGCTGGCTTATCGCTCACTCCACTGACGATGAGCTCGTCGACCTTCCGCAAAGTGAAACTATGTTCCGCCATCTGCGTCAGCTTTATGCGAATATCCCGCACGTTGACACCTTGGTGACCAAAACGGTTGGTAGCTATGGGCAACATAATGAAATGCTGGAAGCAGAAGATTACATTGACGTCGTGGCAAACTTCGTAAAGGGAGGAGGTCGCAGCTCGACGATGTAGATCGGATACAAATTGAATAATAGATTTAGATACGCTTTTCTATGCCTTCAAACGCCCGATCTAAGCACGCGGCTGCTCGTTCACAGTCGGCCAACACATTATACAGCGGGATGGGCGCTAGGCGGATAACATCTGGCTGTCGTTCGTCACCAATGACGCCTTGTTCAACCAGGCTGTCAAAAACCTTCTGCATCACGCCTGTGCCCACGGGTAGGAAGAATAAAGATAGTTGACAGCCTCGTTCATTCGAATCTCGCGGTGTGATTATGGTAAACCCGGAAGAGCGTCCCTCCTGCCCAACTGATGCTACGTCGCTTGTTTCTACAAAATATGGGGAATTTCTCAGAAGGCTCTCGAGATCAGAGGTCAAGAGCAAGGAACGCTCTCTTACGACTGACATGCCTACTTCCTTGAAGATTTGGAGAGACCCGAGAAGGGCAGCGATACATAACGCAGACGGGTTGGACTGCTGGAAGCCCTGCGCACCCTGGATCGGCGAGAACTCTGAACCCATCTTGAACCGACTGGATGGATCAGTTCCCCACCAACCGGCGAATCTGTGAAATCGCAACACATGTCAGTAACGACATGGGTTGCATGATCATCGCAGACATACTTCGGTAATTCAGTTTCGTTCCACTTTTCGTGCACGAACAAACCCCCAATTCCACCAGGTCCGGAATTGAGATATTTGTACGTACACCAGACAGCAAAATCGACGTCCCAGTCGTGAAGGGACAGAGGAACGTTTCCAACGGCGTGTGCGAGATCCCAACCGCATATACAGCCCTTGAAACACGGTCAGTTTCACAAGAGCGCCGACCGCGCGAAAAATACCCCACCACTTGTTTTGCCTTCCTAGTCACGCTGGCAATGGGGAAGTACTGTCCGGTGTAGTATTGAACACCAGAGAAGAGCACAAGGGCAATGGATGATCCTTCTCGCTCCAGAGTGTCCAAGATATCTTGTTCGCGGAGGGTATATTCTCCTGGGCGAGGAGACATTTCGAGAATGGCGGTAGCGGGGTCTAGTCCGTGTGCACGTACTTGTGAAGCAAAAGCGTACTGATAGCAAGATCAGTCTGCGGCGGCATTAATTCGAAAAGACGACGCTAGAGATTACCTGGTCCGAGGGAAACGCGTGTACTTCGCATAGAATTTTGTAGCGCCCCGCAGTAGGTTTATAGAACGAGTCCATCATGAGATGTAAATTGGCGGTTAGAGTGCTCATGCACGCGACTTCCTTTTCTTTTGCTCCTGCAAGCGCGGAATTAACTAACGCGAATGGAACGAAAGAAGGGTACTCGCCTACGATTTCTGCCATTAGAGGCGTAGTGTGGTCTGCAATGCTCACCCATCCTCTGTTGTGTGGATGAGAAAAGTGGCCAACGACAGCTCTGTGAAGGACGTCAAGGGCAATCAAAGCTCACACGTAAATTAAACGTACCGCTTGGACCAGACGTCTAGTTCTTCCTGGACCAGTTTCTTCGATCTCGTCGATAGCGGCCCCAGAGAGTTTCCACAAAGATAGGTGCATGGACCGTCTTGCGAGCAGGATTAAGTTGTGTGGATCTACAGAACGTTCCCAGCGACCTACCGGGGAGTTCTGCGCGGACTGCGCCGACCTCGCTGTTTGTTGGCAGGTAGAACTCTCTACTGAGCGCGACGGACATGACAGTGGAATGGGTGATCGAGCGATTGAGATTAGATGCGAGGCACAGTTTGTCAGCGATGTTGTCAGCGTTGTCGTTCGGCATCGAGCTCTGGGCGCGACTGGAGGCCAGAGACGGTCCTTGACCTGTTAATCTGACTCGACCTGTTTTGACTCGTACGTGCTGCTTGGACGTTCTGATAATTTCGGGCTTATCCAGATCCCACACCAGCTGAGCGGTGATCCGACTTTTAATAATTCCATGTCTTCTACCCGCGAAGCACTCATCGTGGGTGCTGGTCCGGTCGGCTGTCTGGCGGCACTAGCCCTCGCCAAACGTGGCTGGCGTGTGTCACTTTACGAAGGCAGACCAGGTCCGTCAGTTGACATCCAACATTTCCCCTGCCAATCATCTCTCCCAGATCCTCGCCTCGCGTCTTCAAAGGCCGCTGCCCGCGCTCGTTCTATAAATCTTGCCATCTCCCACCGCGGACTCTGTGCGATTAATGCCATAGATCCAAAGGCGGCCCAGTCCTTCCTCCAGGCCGTCGTGCCCATGAGGGGACGGATGATCCACCACTCGAACGGCAACCTTGATAGCCAACTCTATGATCGAGACGGACAGGTTCGTGACTTGAAGCTCCTCCCTCAACACCCCTTCGTTTTCTGCTGTATGTTTTCTTTTCATCACAATACTCACGCGTGTCTGTTCTCATAGTGCATTAATTCAATTGATCGGGGGCTGCTGAACGAGTCCCTTTTGGAAGAAGCGCTCAATTCGGAAAATGTAAACGTCCATTTCACGCACAAGCTGCAATACGTCGACTTTGAGGCACGCGTGATGACATTCCGAGATCTTAATGCGGATAAGGACGTCTCTGCGGGATTTGATTTCTGCATTGGGGCGGATGGTAGCTTCTCCACGGTTCGCCGGCAGATGATGCGAGTCGTGAGGTTCGTATTTCATTAATTCAGTGGCAAGCTTAACGAGCATGTGTTATAGAATGAATTACCAGCAAGAATACCTGTCAGATGAATACATTGAGCTGAAGCTCCCAGCAGGGAAAGATTCTCAAGGAAATCCGATATTTCTGCTCGATCCGAATCATCTTCACATCTGGCCGCGCCATTCCTTCATGCTTATCGCGCTGCCTAACCAAGTAAGAGTTTCTGAACCCGAACGTTGACTCCACTTTCATTAATTTTACACTTTCAAGGACAAAACTTTTACCTGCACTCTATTCGCGCCTAGAAGCGAGCTGGATCGACTGACGAGTCCCGAATCAATTCTGTCGTGGTTCAAACTGCATTTCCCGGATGCTGTAACGCTTATGGGCGAGAAGGCTTTGTTGCACGATTTTACGTCTAATCCTCGCAGTCCCCTAATCTGCACCAAGGTATCTGCAACTCCATTTTGATTTCTCCGAATCTAAATTCTCCGGTCAGTCTAAACCCTACCATTACTTGGATAGAGCGATACTTTTGGGCGACGCTGCTCACTCCATGGTACCCTTTTATGGCCAGGACTCAATTGCGGACTAGAGGACGTGCGGGTGCTCGATTTGATGCTTCAACAAATGGCTGTTGACCCGACAACTGCCGTTCCCCGCCAAAATGTCGATGAGGCTATGGCACGTGCACTGAATCTTTATTCAGAGAACCGACATGAAGATTTGGTCGCCATCTGTGATCTGGCGATGAACAACTAGTAAGCTGGTTCTTTTGACAGGCGTGGAAGCACAGATTCCTGATCTCGTTCCAAAGCATCGAGATGCGCCACCTGGTGACTTCGCCCTTGTTTTTATTTAAAAAGGCGCTCGATAACCTCTTGTATTCTCTGAGCAATCGGAGAAATATGAGGTTTGAGTCCTTTAACGAACAGCTCTCCCGCGTATTGTTCGAAGGAGAGCCAAGAGGGTGGGTACCACTTTACACAATGGTGACATTCCGGCCAGACATCAGTTACGCCACTGCGAAGAACAAGGTAGCCCGACAGTCACGCGTCTTGTCGATTCTAGGTTGGACAGGAACAATGCTTGTCGGTATGGCGGGTATACTAGCTTTGAGAGGTCTGCGCATGGCGGTATCCCACCGGTCGCAAGCCTGAACGATAGAGTGGGAAGAGGACCAATACAGTGGGCCGTATTTTGGAACACTAAACAAGGATGCTGTAAAGAATTTGTATCCACGGAAATTGACATGTGGCAAACTGGAGTCGAAATTCCCATGAGGCTCACAAGAAGAAAGAGTCCCAGATATTCCTTGATTGACATTGTACAGATGATGCGTTTGTAGAAAAAGCGTATGTACAATCCAATATAAATACATAGCGAGCAACAGCAAAACGACTAGCGCGTAACCCAAGATGGAGGAGAGAGGAGAATGAACAACTAGATCATGACGAGTCGTACAACAGTAGATGGGTGAGATACGTGAAATACAGAGTCCGTTGGTGAATGAAGGGCGAATCACGTCGACTTCTTTGGTCTACCGCGCTTCCGTTTGGCAGGAGGCTCAGCAGCGTCACCCTCGCCGCCTGACTCTGGGGCTGGACGAGGATGCTTCGGGGTCTCCCGCGCTTCCGTTTGGTGGAAGGCTCGTCACCCTCTGCTGGGGCTTCGTCGTCCTTTTTCTCCTGGACACCCAATCGATCAGCGACGCGCTAAACGACGAGAAACGGGTACGAACTTTTGGTGGGCGGCCTCTAGGACGTTTGGGAGCAGCCGCGGCGGCAGGACCCTTGTTCTTACTACCCTTTGGCCTTCCGCGACCACGTTTTTGGGGCTGCTCTGGGGACGCAGAGGCAGCGGCCGGTGCTGTAAACGAACGATAAGCTGGAGAACCGAACATCAGTCGGGGTAACCAACCTGGCTCGTTCGCCTCGGCTGATTGGACGTTCTCTTCGAGTTCGTCCTCAAGTTTCTCGGGGGCGTCGTCCTGAGCGTCGCGCGGGGACGTGGACATGGTCGGGAGGGAAAATGAGGGCGAGGATGGTGGAACGGCTTTAATGGCACAAATGAACCTCGATGCCGAATATAGAAGAATTCGACTGAATAACCTCTAATCAACTGAATGAATTGTGCATTGGATGGGTGGATTATAATAGATAATTGATTATTATCTCATCTTCACTTTGGGGTTGGAATCGACTCACGTAAAATGCGACTTTCTGATTTACATCTGGAGGTGAGTGATCTTGGATCTCTCCCACACTTAAATGGGAAGTTACCATATATGGGACGCAGGGAAATCGTCCTGCTTGGGTCGTAGCTTCGTGTCATGGAGCGAGAATTGCTAGATACACTGTCAGTCGTCGTCTGTAGTGCCCGGGACTGGTCAGGACCACAAGTACAACAGCACCGAGGTAACAAGGTTTCGTTGCCGACTGATCCGGGGCAGGGCAGCTTTGATCGAGGACGTCGGCTGGAGCTCACCCCGTCCGCCGTTGAAGGTGACTGCCTTTCTGGACAACACACGTAGCAGGCCCATCATCATCATGCAGTCCTTCCTGCTCCTTGCCCTGTTCTGCCGCCTCTCATTTGGCCGTCTGCTGCACTCGTTGCCCGAGGATACATATGCATTTCCGAAATACAAGGTCTCCTTCCTTTCCCACTTGCCGCTGCGCAACGAAACCGCCCAGAAATGGCTCCATGATGGTCTCCGAGGTGGCCAGCTCGAGTTTCTCGACCAGCCATTCCAGTCACACCGCGAGATCGCGTCCTCCGATGCCGACGAGCTCGTTACAGAGCCAATTCCACACAGCTACTCTCTAGAGCAGATGAAAATGGGCCCAAACGACTCGTATCTCTGTCTCATACCAAAGCCGCTCGACCCGCCGGCTTCCTCGGCCCCAGAAGCAGAAGCAGAACTGGAGGTTTCTCCGGCCCATAGCTGGTCTCTGCTGGAGCCTCTCACTGGGAGCTGTCTATACGTCCGTTGTTATACCTCTCTCGCCCCATGGATCCTTGCTCACATCGCGTACAGCACCGTCAAGGCTGGTTCACGTATTCTTACTGTCACAACGCGGAAATCCGCCAGTTTAAAGAGCGCATAAACCCACACGGCACGGCACCCGGTGCGTCTCGACGTTCTTATTGTTCCATGGGCATATATTTACTTTCGCTTTCGCAGGAGGCTACAAACCCGAGGAAGATCCAAAAGCGCGTTCTCTCTCCCACGATGACGCCTCCATCTAACCCGTCACATCTGCAGTACGAATCGTACACCCTCGGGAAGGCCCCACAAACTAGCACCGATATTGCCGTCCGTGAAGGTTCCATAGAGTTGGCTCATGGTGGAGGCGGATCCCGCTACCTCGTCCAAACGTGGGGTGACGGCACCCTCTGCGACAAATCTGGTAAACCACGCGAGGTTCAAGTTCAGGTACTTCTCCCGTGGCATTTCATCAACTATCGTATCAAGTTTTCAAACAGTTCCACTGCTCGATGGCCATGTCCGACACCATCCTTTTTGTAAAAGAGGCCAAGACTTGTTCTTACGTGCTCGTCATCAACACACCAAGGCTCTGTAGTGAGCCTGGCTTCAAAAGCACCCGCGATGTTACTGAACAAGCCTACATACAATGCCGGGAGGTGGTTAGTGACGGCCAACTTACGGAAACCGGCATCGACGGAAAAGAGGCACAGGACTTTCCACGAAAATTGGTCAGACCCAAAGCCGAGCTTCCCCCTCCTGCAAAGGATAGCGGCAAGACCGGCGCGCCAGGTAATAATCAACAGGTTGATGATATCCTCAAGAAGGCCATGAATATGCTCCTGGGCTCCGGTCAGGGCGTCGAGGGCGCGCATCTTGCAAATGGAAAGTTGGTTCTCTCCGATGATGGTGCCGTGATGGTGGAATTCGTCGAAGATCTACCCTTGGAAGATTTACTTGAGGACGAAGAACTGGGAGACGACAACGGAGTGTTGATGGACCGGCTGGTGGATATATTAAAGTCGGCTGGAATCAACGTCAAGGATGCTGAAGAGGAAGCGGAGGATTCTCGGCCGTTGGATGAATTATAAGTCTATTCGCTGTATGTATTTGCAACATAGTTCTATTCATGGAGTGTACTACAGGGAACGCGATTCAAAACTTCTGAGACGCGTCTTGTACCTCAGGCCACCATCACCGTTCCTAGAAGGGATGATAGTAGCCTAGAAAAGATAGAAAACTACTAAAGCAAGCGACGGGTGCGTTCTCAATGCATCAGAGTATCAAAAAAATCTTCGGGGAGTAACTAGGAAGAAATGATGCATGGTCGTCGATCAAGCGTCTGAAGACACTGAAAGGCTCATGCCGACATCAGAATTTTCGTTCGTACACGGGAGTTGCAACTTACGCCACACAGTGGACGTCTCTCATCAGCGGTACATTGCGTGAAGATCTTCCCGTGGGACAATACGCAGTTTTGTAGTAGGTAGGAGGTGACTGAGATCATCATGCGGAATAGTAGTCCCTTTTAGTTCGGTCAAACGGAGGAAGAGGCAACGTGGTAAATGTGGCAAAAAGCGTGAGTTTCTAGGGCCCAATGGCAATCAAGGGGAGGCTGGGAAATGTTATTGATTCATCAGAGACGCTGGTGGAAATAAAGCGCAAGGCCTATAAAATAATACTAAATGAATACTTGGATGCTGAGAATTTGGAACAATTCACGTTACAAGTGACGGCGGTATTAGATAGAATCCGAGTTCAGACGGACATCCTTGGGTGATGGATCAAATACGTGAATGATGCCAAAATCTTGGGGGAGGTGAATGGGCTCCTTGGGAAAGCGACGAGGGACGAAAC
The DNA here is from genome assembly GCA_015501595.1 of Hymenopellis radicata. Lineage (NCBI taxonomy): Eukaryota > Fungi > Basidiomycota > Agaricomycetes > Agaricales > Physalacriaceae > Hymenopellis > Hymenopellis radicata. The sequence goes on along the minus strand of JADNRX010000002.1, from coordinate 83,956 downwards.
ATGTTTCGCTCTAGTAGGGATTAGGGCAATTGGCACAGTAAAAGGGTCCCTGGTACGGGCGAGCTGAGAACTCAGGCAAAACGAAATCTTACCATATTACCGTGAGCATGGCGTTCGGGCGCTGAATGAATCTCTGTCAGTCACCGTGCGACACATGACGACGGTCACAGAGTCCCTTGACGCTTATGGCAGTCCTAGTCCAAGAAAAGAGTCGAATACAGCCCTTTCCAGTATACTGGTGTCATTTCATGAGCCTGAGAGTCGAAAGTAATGTCTTCGAGACGATTCCTTGATTCTATAACAGTCTGCTCCAATAGTGGTCGTATGGGGTATAAATTAATAACGTACACGGAACAAACACACCCTCCGACGACAAAGCAACCTGAAAATGGAAATAAAAGGGTCCTACCTTCCCGCTGCTCTCGAACTTTGCAGGGAGCACATTATCAATTTTCTACGCCACATTACAGACAAGACTATAGGACAGTTTGAGAAAAGTGAAAACGTGGAAAACGAGTAAGATGCATGCCACTTAATCACGCGCTAACTACTCGTCTCAGTCAGTCAACGTTCCCGCACTTGGACTCGTGGTGTATGAATTCGCCGGTTTGTGATGTAACTGCGGTAGCGCTGGCATTCCTTCACAACAGCTCGTTCGCATCACATCGATTTATTGTCGGCGAACGTCCATCGTAGATTATCGGAATATTCCGGCCTCTGAGAAAAGGACGAACTTTAAGCCTGTGGCGTTGGTAGCGCCACATTGCCACCAAGCCGAATCAGATAAGACTGGGTCTCGCTTACCGACAAAATACTCTGAATCAGAATTGGGGAACTATGGGTTCCGAAAAATGAGCCCAATACGCTGACATACAGTACAGGTGTCCGAGTCGCGTGTGCTTATTTTCCGTTGTTAGCCGAAAGGCCTCTGCGGTCTTCAGATCAACGACGAACGTGTGCTTTTCGGTAGTCGAGTGTGCTGCGCTATTCCCTAAAGACGTCTGGACATGTCAACGTTATCCTAAGCTCCCCGCGCATATGCTAAGTAGAAGTAGAAGCATCAAATTGAGAACCAACGATCCACGCAACTCCGTTTCACAGAATACCCCAAACACTGTTATTTTTCACTCGTGTGAACCTGTTCTGATCTGTTCTGGCGCCCCAGTCTGCCAACCACCCGGTTCCTAAACTTCAGAGTTGACAGAAGAATCGAACTCGCCAACTTCGCGTTCACGGAGCGATTGACGAGATGTCAGCTTGTCAATGTCAAAAAAAATCACGGGCCAGACTCAGGAAGGAACTGACGACACCCACATGGGGAACAATTATCGCTTCGGGATGCGCAACGCCACCGTGATGCGCTAGTGCACACCGGCACATGGATACGGGTTGTCCATATGCGTTCAGGTTGGAGCAGGGGAGGCTTATTCACGTCCTTGACCGCATCGCTCGGGTTGCTGATCGGAACACACTATTAACAACGATAGTCAATCAGAGGTCGTATAGCGAAGTAGCATTTCGCTTCGGGAATTGTTGGAAAAGTATGCAGACCACGTTCGTGTGGTTCAGCGGATAATCGGCAACGTCAGATTGAAAGAGATAGGCTGAACGTCGGCCCCTTGGCATGGATGTTGTGCTCTGACGTTGTCCACAAGGGGGCGGCCTTTGTGCGTTAGGGCGCCACGCCAAGCTCCACCCAAGCTTCAAATTTTGCATTAACCTCGTTTCAGATAGCCATTGAGAGCCACGACGACAGAGCGTAGCACTTGCCAAGGGGACGGAAGTGAAATTGCTAAAGATCCGGTGTGGGGCTCGGCCAAGGTCAGAAGGCTAACGATTCCGTCATTGGCCAATGTAGACACATGTAGGTCCGTCTCCCGGGCTTGGCCCCGCCCAATAAAGCGCACCGCCTCCATCCGGCAATCGGCCGGAGAAGATAATTAATTAATTAAATTTTGTGAACAAGTCGGCTAAGTTATAGCCGTGTTTTTCCGGCTCGATAACGGTGCTTGTGGGCAGGAGTTTGCGAAAAATTAAAAGAAAAAAGAAAAAAAAGAAAAGAAAAAGAAAAGGAAGGAGAGGAGAGGAGAGAGAGAAAGAAGAGAATGCTTGTGCCCATCTTGCTCGCTGTGGTGCCTCTACAAGCATGCCCGAAGTTGCCAGAATGCAAGGCGTGAACGACACCCGGACTTAATGTCCGATCACTGATGCGCGGGAATGTCCGAGTTCGGCTGCCCCGCCGTGAGATAGCGATGTGCTTTAATGCAATTTATCGGGGGCGCCTGACGGCGCGTCAATTTAACGTGGCACTCTTGCGTACTGATAGTCTGAGAATCAAAAAAGTCAAAGCCATAGGATGAGCCCGAAAAGAACGCAAAATGTTCATTACTTTCCCACTGCCAAGTCGGAGTTTAAATACATAGCGATATTTTAGCTCACGCACACAAAGCAACCTCACGAAGGATGGACTTCCTAAATTCCATTGATTGACTGCAAGGCATGTAACAATACTATAATCCTAGTCCTGGGAGTGGCTTGGGTGCATACTAGTACTTGCTCACAGTTTGAGCCGCCACACTTCTTCTCCAGGTCTCATAACACAAGGAATGTCTTGAAAATTGTCAAAATTGCTGTCAAACCATAGCTATGGTATCGTTTACACCTCATAATTTGCTATACATGCTGTCGTCGAGGAATACGGGTACGAACGGCTCCTATGCTCAAGGAACACAGTCAAGACTCGAACCCTCGTCCTCCGGCAACCGGCAGCAGCTGATGTCATCGGGGCGTGGGAGTTTTCTGCCGTAAAAGGTTGCATCGCTATCGCTATCGATAGCGATCCCACAGGCAACGTCAGCGAGCCTTTTTCCTAAGAATACACGGGTTGCTGAGCAGATTCCGTGGAAGAGCGGAACGCACCAAATCTCTGAGTGTTTCTGCAGCGTCATTCTCGGTTTGGAGTTGGTAGATTTGGAGGAAACCCTTGAAACTGAATATTTCTGACTTGGTACACAAAAGTCGACAAGTAGGGCGAGGAGGACGAACGTGAGATTGTTGGCTTCATCCACATCCATGAACTCGATTATTTCATCGATGCTATCTTCGCTGAGCGCATTCTCCTCTCCGTTAGTGTCCTTGGACCACTGTCGAATTTTTTCACGCGTCATGAGTCCATCAACAGCGTATTTTTCAAAGATGTGTTTGAGAGCGGTCTCCAGCTACGCCCTTGAGATCAAATTTTATATCCAAACCTGTAGGACTAACCTCGATAGTGATATCGCCATCGTCGTCCAGCAGCTTGACTTTGTGTTCGCTCATCGTCGAAGGAGAGAGAATGATCGGAGCACGTGGTTCATCTTGACTCTTGACACCATGAGTCGTAACGGTCCCTTGTCTATCGAGACGTTGCTGGCGAAACAAAAGGCCGAGAAAGAGGCAGCTGCAAAGGTACGATCGTGTTTCATTTGTGGTGCCATTCTGACCTTTCTGCAGCCCAAATTCTTGTCGAAAGAGGAACGCGCAAAGGTTGCTATTGCTAAACGAGCTGCTGAGATTCGCGAGGCCAAGGAGCGAGAGGAGAATGCCCGCAAGGAAAGAGATGCCCTAGAGGCCCAGATAAGGGCCAAAGACCGCGAGCAGCGCATGCCGCCTTCCAGACGTATGTCACACGCCTGATATTGACGACCAAGTAATTAACGACTTTGGTTATAGACAATTCCACTTCAAGGCAAAGGCCTGGACCGCCTCCTGCCAATGCTCCCACCGGACCTCGCGCCGACCGTGGTAGATCCACGCCTACAACGCCCTCTAACGGTAGCACATCTATGGCTCCTCCACCTCAGCCAACAGCGCCAACATCCACTGCGCCTGCCACATCCATGTCTTCTTCAGAGCTTGACGCCGTTCGATCTCGGTATCTCGGGGTCGGTCAGAAGAAACGCAAAATTCGCAAAATGAATGACCGCAAGTTTGTCTTTGACTGGGATGCTACGGACGATACGTTTGCAACCGAGAACATTGCACCAATTGCGCAGAATACGCCGCAAGTCATGTTTGGCCGCGGACATCTCGCCGGTATTGACGATGGTGGACGGGATGCAATGGAAAGAAGGTCAACCATCATAGACGAGCGACATTGGTCTGAGAAGCCGCTGCACGAAATGAAGGAACGTGACTGGCGAATTTTCAGAGAAGACTTTAGCATTGGCGCGCGGGGTGGCAATATTCCCCATCCTTTGAGAAGTTGGAACGAATCCGATATTCCAAGGGAGTTACTGGACTGTATAGAAGCTATAGGATACAAAGAGCCCTCGCCGATTCAGAGGCAAGCCATCCCAATTGGCTTGATGAATCGAGATATTATCGGTATCGCAGAGACTGGTGAGTTGTTCCTAAATTTTAAAGACTAGATTTTCATGATTTGCAGGTTCTGGTAAGACGGCAGCGTTTGTGATACCTATGCTGTCATTCATCTTGCATCTCCCGAAGTTGAATGACGATAACCGGCATCTGGGTCCGTATGCGCTGATTCTCGCACCGACGCGTGAATTGGCACAACAGATAGAGAGCGAGGCACGCAAGTTTGCCAGTCCGTTGGGATATCGATGTGTTTCGATAGTCGGAGGGGTAAGCACTTTGATAAATTCCTTGACACTAGAAATTCTGATTCGGGTACAGCGCGCAGTCGAGGAGCAGCAATTCAATTTGCGTGAGGGGGCCGAAATCATTATCGCGACTCCAGGCCGACTCAAGGACGTGATTGAGAGGCATGTGTTAGTGTTATCACAGTGCCGCTATGTGGTCATGGATGAAGCGGACCGGATGGTGAATCTCGGATTCGAGGCAGACCTGACATTTATTCTTGATGCGCTGCCGTCCGAAACGATGGAGGGTGAAGATTCGGGCAGTGCTATGGATGTAGACGGGGCTGTGGTACGAAAAGGACGGACACGGGTGACAACATTGTTCTCCGCGACGATGCCTGCGGCGGTAGAACGGCTTGCTCGTAAGTACCTGAAGAAGGCGGCGATTATAACGATAGGTGAGGCCGGCCGAGCTGTGGATACGGTTGAACAGAGAGTGGAGTTTGTCAGTGGAGATGAGAAGAAGAGGTGCGTGAAGCACGTTTTCTGGCTGATAGGGAGACTAATAATACTTTTGTAGGCTCCGAATGCTGGAGGTCCTAAACAGCGGCGAATATGCCTCACCGATAATTGTGTTTGTGAACCAGAAAAAGACGGCCGACATGGTGGCCAAGGATTTGCAACGGGCCAACGTGGGTGGATTATATAGTGAATCTATTCTTGCTGACGGACATTGACAGTGGAATGCGTCCACACTGCACAGCGGTAAGAACCAGGAGCAGCGTGAGGCTGCGCTCCAGGCGCTCCGTACCGGGGAGAGCGACATCCTTGTTGCGACTGATCTTGCCGGTCGCGGAATTGATGTGCAGGACGTCAGCCTTGTGATCAACTACCAGATGGCGAACACGATCGAGGCATATGTTCATCGTATAGGGCGAACTGGCCGAGCAGGAAAGCTGGGGACAGCGATTACCTTTTTGAACAACGACGACGACGAGGTGATGTACGAGTTGCGACAGGAGATCAGTAAGAGTCCGGTGAGCAAGGTGCCGATAGAGCTGGCGAAGCATGAGGCGGCACAGCATAAGGTGACCCGGGACATGAAGCGAAAGAGGGAAGATGAGCCGGAGTGACGGGTTCGGAGACATAGTCCAGGAGATAGTGGAGATTAGATTGCTGAATAAGAAAGGGTATTTTCTACCCCCACTTATATCGGGCCGAAACCTACGTTATGCCTTCATCGTCACTTGCCCCTCCCTCGCCAACCATGGTGGAAGCGCCGCCATCGCCCCGGAATGAGTCGCGGTTCAGATTCCCGCGCAAGGCGTCAATAAACGGCGGTCCAGGAGGTAGTCCTGCCTCTGTGACTGCCCAGAAACATGGAGCGCTGCATGACCTGAAGCGCTTTCTCAACCATCACATCCACGACGACCACCCGCTGTTCAAGAAGCAGCGGACACCGTCACCTGGAACATCTACCACCGTGTCACAACGACCGTCGCCTGCTCCTTCAGAAACTTTGGTACCGCCCTCTACACCGCATCCGACCCGTGCATCTGGTATCTCTACACCGTCTCTGCAGGAGGCGACGCATGCACATCTGTCTAAAAAGTATGGCAAGTGGGGACGGGTGTTGGGCTCTGGTGCTGGTGGTACTGTGCGGCTGATCAAGGCGAGCCCCAAGAATGGGGGCAACATCTTTGCAGTGAAAGAGTTTCGACCGAAGCGGGCTGGCGAGTCTGAAAAAGAGTATCAGAAAAAAGTGACTGCCGAGTTTTGTGTTGGGTCGACGCTGAAGCATCCGAATATTATCGAGACGGTAGATATCGTATCAGACCACGGCCATTACTACGAGGTGAGCAGGCTCTGACGCTGCCTCGCTGTTGCTCATGCAGGCCAGGTCATGGAGTACGCCCCCTACGACCTTTTTTCGGTCGTCATGTCTGGCAAGATGTGTCGACCCGAGATATACTGCGTATTTCGGCAGATTTGCGATGGCGTAGACTATCTCCACGAACTCGGCCTCGCACATCGGGACATCAAGCTTGACAACTGCGTGATGACCACCAACAACATTGTGAAGCTCATTGACTTTGGGACGGCGACTGTCTTCCATTATCCAGGCAAGTCGTCCCACACGCCTGCATCGGGCATCGTCGGGAGCGACCCGTACCTTGCGCCCGAGGTGCTATCGTCCGATTCTTACGACCCACGCAAGTCCGACGTGTGGAGTGTGGCGATCATCTTTCTGTGTATGGTTCTACGTCGCTTCCCGTGGAAAATCCCAGATCCCAAGCAAGACCCGTCCTTCCGCGCCTTTGTCAACGCCCATCCGGATCTCTCCGTTGCGTGCACCCCGCCGCCCCGGAAGCCGGCTAAGCGCGGCCTGACAATGCCGTCGTCCCCCTGTTCTCCCGCCCTACCTGCCCCGCCGGAGCGGGCCGCCACCTCCCTCGCCGCCCTACCATCCACCATCAACTCCGAACCAGAAACTACCTCTTCCCTCAATTCTAGTGACTCCGATGATATCACCGACACCGAGTCTACCGCAATAACAGATCCTCCGTCACGTGATGCTATCCTCAATATCCGCGACTTTACCTTCAACGAGTACGATGGCCCCGTCAGCCATAGCACCGCTACCCTCCCCATGATGAGTCCCCATAGTCCGCGGATATCCACACTTTTATCCTCTGATACCTCAAATGGTCCACCTGAGGATCCTTCAGTTCGCGTCTTTGACCGTCCAGGTTCTTCAACAGAATCACTACCACTTAGAAGTCCGCGTATAGGTGCATATGTCGTCCAGGTTTTCCCATCCGGCGGCGCCAGCCCCAGCGAAGAGGTTCTTGCCACCCCTCGTCCTCATCCAGAGCGTGCACGAGCTTCCACCATGGCTGTCGTAGACCGCAAGGCCGTCGCTGATGCCGTCAATATCATCAATGACGCTACTATACGCGAAACTCCCAAACGGCGGCAACGCACCGATTCTGTTACGACTTTTCATGGAGGCGGTGCAGAAAGTATCTTCCGTTTGCTACCTCGCGAAACACGGCCTGCCTTGCGCAGGATGTTGTTCGTGGAACCCTCTCCCGTTGTACTCTCACAGATTTACTCAAGGGTAAAGGCAAGGGAAGTCGGTTATTATGCGGATGTGATGCTTCACTTGGGGCCGGAGACGGTGAATACTGCGTGGATCACGACTGTGAAGAGGACGACGGAGATGAGTGGCTCAAGGGTATTCGGCCCTGCTCCTGCTCAGACAAGCCAAATCACGTCCACGTCAAGGTCACTGTTGACGAGAAGGCCGGCAAGAGACGGTTCTTTTAACATCTACTTATTTAGACATTATATTACACTACTTGTACCTCCGGGACGCTTTCACTCATCCTTTGCTTACTTTTTTTTACCCTTACCACGCCGCTATCTATTGAAAATTAGACAGTGCTACGTTGTAATATACAGTACATTCCTATATGTCGATAAGTAAGTAGTTTTGATACCATGTATAGAGAGGCGTGATTCTCAGTCACATCACGTACTCGTTACGCTCGCGCTTTTTCTCTGCTCTTCCATCGTCGACATACACAGAATGGCCTCCACCGGCGATGTTCAACGATTGTTTCTGCAGGCAGTGCTCTCGCGTGGAGTCATGTCCGAAAAGCTAGCAAGAGTACTGCGCAAGAAATGTGTCGCTGCTGTCAAAGGTTGGGCCTAGCCATTATGTCTGCAGATTCCCTCGAGCTTACTGCGAGCTCCCCAGCTGCCGACAACTCGCTCGATATTGCCTACTCTGACAGCGACGCGTCCTGGGAAGCCTTTATCGCGAACGTGAACAAGTCGCTGGACGCGTTGGATCTTTCATTCAAGTTCGCGTTTGATGAAGTGTCTGGCAAAAAGATGTGCATTCTCGTGCGTCTCTACTTGCTTCCGAACATTGACGCGTTTTGAACGAGAGTTTGTAGGCCAACATGAAGAGCGACGAGATTGCCCAACTCGCAACGGAATACTCTGTCGGCGAGATTGCGTACTTTAGAAACTTGGTGCGTTGCTACGCACATTGGGACGTCGTGCTGTGCTGATTTCGGCGTAGGTGGAACAAATCGTGCTCGCGCCCCGCGACGCGTTCTCCGTGTCGTCTTTTGCTGCCCTGCGCGAACTGAAACAGATCAAGCCGACCATGAGCCAATCTCAAGGTGAAAAGGTGCTGGCCAGTTTTGTGACCAACGGTTGGCTCGTCAGAAGCAAGTGCGTAAAGCTCTTATTTTCCTTGTGATGTCAAATTGAACGAAGCATATCTAGACGCGGGAGGTATTCTCTATCTTTGAGGTCGACTCAAGAGCTCGCGCCGTATCTCAAAGACAACTTTCCGGACTCGATCTACGAGTGTACTATATGCCACGAGGTATGTTGTTTTTTCGAGCGCTACGCTCTGATGCTGACTCGCGCAGATGGTCACGAAAGGAATTGGGTGCCATCGACCAAACTGCGCAGTCCACCTCCATCTTCACTGTTTCAAGAACGTGCGCACGCGCCGCGGGACGTGCCCGTCGTGCAGTATTGATTGGCCAAGAAACGCCAACGATCAGCCTCTGATTCCTATCGGAGAGAATGCTGCGCGAGACGGCGACGAGCACAAGCGCCGAACTCGACAGGTCGAAACTCAGAGTGACGAAGAGAGTGATGAGGAAGAAGACCATACGATGGATCAGTCGCAGGATCAATCACAGTCTCGACCGTCACAAGCAAAGAGTAGCCAAAAGGGCAAGAAAAAGAAGAAGGCTACTGACATGGATGTTGACGAAGACGAGGAGGAAGTTGACGACGAAGAAGAGGAAGAAGTCATGCCTCAGAGATCCTCTCGACGTCGCAGCACGCGAGGGCAATGATAATCTTTATATACCTATATTGTATATATGTACTGTAAACACCATGCATGCATTAATTACGGTCTTGAAGTGGTAGTGCTGGTAGAGTCGCCGGCCGACGCCGTTGAGGGGAGTACTCGCCCATCCTCCTCCGAAAAATTCGCCGGGTCGGTAAACCCAAAGCGACCTTTGCCCCATATCTGCTTGCGCTTCCGGTCCCGGTGCCCCTCCCCAAACTCTTCATTCCACTTGCGTAAAGCAGCAAGAGTTCCAGTTGCCTCGGAAGAAGATGGCGTAATCTCCTTCATTGCTTTGGAGAAATGGCGCTGGTACAGAGTGCGAGTAACATTTGGCACTGGCTTGTCCTCAGGAGCATTTGAAGAGGTCTCTGATTGAGGAGGTGTCTCGTTCTTGAGAGGTTCGGTCGTTGTTGAAGGCTCTGAATCACTTTGAGTTGACTCCTCAGGTGTCTCCTTTTCATCTAACGGCTGTTCGGAAGCCATTGGCTGCTCCGCAGGAGTTGAAATTGGAACCTCTTTCTCCGAGACAAGCCAAGGAAGTTCGACAGTCTCCTTAACTGCATCCACGGCAGCAGAAACACAGAGATCTAAGGCAATGATAAAAAAGGAGCCAGAGATAAATCACGGAGACGAACGTTTCAAGTCGGAACCGGAAAAACTCTCTGTGCGCTTTGCCAAGTCTTGGATGTCGACGTCCGAGGCGAGTTCTTCGTTACGGAGCATGATCTTCAAGATGGCTAAATCATGTTAGCGTACTGGACTCTAAACCAAGATGGAACATAAATACCTTCACGCTCTTTCTCCCCCGGAAGATCAACAAGTAACCGTCGAGGTAACCGGCGAAGAACAGCATCGTCCAAATCGAACGGACGATTAGTAGCACCGATAACAATGACATTACTATCGGCCATGGTCTTCAATCCGTCCATCTCCTGCATGAATTCCGTGATAACGCCTCGGTAAGCGGCAGAGCTTCCACTGTCGCGACCAGAAGAACGAGCACCGAGAAGAGCGTCGATCTCATCGAGGAAAACCACGCAAGGCGATAGCTTGCGCGCGAGCGCAAAAACCGCTTTGACAAGTTTTTCACCTTCTCCGACGTACTAAACGATTATGATTGGGCACCATTTCGGAAAATGATATGTGTGGCGTACCATGTCCATCACATCTGAAGGCGACACATTCATCATACGACAGCCAGCTTCCTTAGCCAAGGCCCTCACCACAAGAGTTTTACCAGTACCGGGAGGTCCGAAAAGCAGACATCCTGTAATACTATGCTCTTTGAGGATACCTTGTTGGAATGCTTGAGGATGGAGTAATGGGAGGGAAACGATGGTGCGGACAGAGTCGATGGTCTTCGTCGGCAAATGAACCTGGCTAAAGCCCGTTGGCATGGTCGCTGTAAGGATTTGTGCGAATCAACACAAAGAACGAGCATAGAAGACAGACAAAAGTACCTGGATCAACAATGCATGGCAATAATCGCTGTTCGTGCGAGTCGATGTCAGGATCATTTTTGATACGTTCCACCACTTCGTCGAGAGTCGGTAAGGAATTTTCGGCTGCAGTATCAGACTCCGCCTTCTCTGCTTGAGCCGCTTTGACTGCCTCCTTGAACCAGGTCTTACGCAGTTCTGACGCTGACCGCTGGATAGTCCAGGCATTCGAGACGGCATCCCAAGGAACCAGAGTAGGCTCTAAGGATTGTTTCTGAGCGTAAGACACGCTATTGGCCACAACGCTTCCAAGGGCTCTGTCAGCAATGTGCTTCACGGTCATCCACAGCTCCACCCGCTTGCCCCATTCCTCCCACATCTGTTCATGCGCAGACACAGAGACCTCTGGAGCCGCAGCGTCTGACGAGGACGGAGTAGTGTCAGTCTCAGTGTCGCTTTCGTTCTCATCAAACTCGAGGGTGGACTCCTTTGGGATCAGGGAAGCGGCGGGGGTGCGCTCCAGCACTCCACCCACAGCGCCAATCGCCATACGTGCTGTCAGTTCGTTAATTTCCTGGCGCCTTTCTATCCGGGCGTCACGCTCATCTGCGGTCGAGCGCACACTGGGAACAAGGATAGAAGTTCGGAAAAAGCCTGTTTTGCTGTCGCCTTCAGACGGACTGCGATTTGACGGAGAGCCTTGCGATACTGGGAAGAAAGGAAGAGGAATGGCGGCCCCACCGAGCATGACAACATTATCGCGTTTTGGATCTCCCTCCTCTCCTTCGTCCTGGTTTGTCAGCGTTGGTAACTCGTCCAGTAATGAAGGATCGCCGCGTTCCCACTTCTTTAAACGACGTCGAAGACGCGACTCTCTAGCTTTTGTTGCGTCCTCATCCTCATTCCAATCAGTTTTACTAGGTTTCGAGGCAGAGGCCGCTGGACTTGCACCAGCGCCACGGTTCATCATGACACTCAGTAGACCGCGACCTGCGTTGGAAGAGGAGGGCGACGAGATAACTTCTGGAGGTGTGATTGCAGGAGATAACCCAAAAATGATGGTGATAGGGTTGGTGACAGGGGAGGAGGGAGATGCGATAGGACCGCGCCGTCGTTGGCGAACAGCGTTTAAGAGGGGGCGATACCATGTTGCTGATGTGGGAGCCAAGGTAGGGAAGTCGCGAATGTAGATGATGCGCGGTACGGGAGGACTCTTGACGCCATCTAGTGATGGCATATTGACCAGAGCGTCAAAAAATTGCTTTGCTTTGCTCGGCTGAGGGTTGGACAACTTGGACGCGGACATGACGGTTCCGCGGGGTGAAGAAGGGGACATTACTGTCAACAGCATCTGCGCGGTAGGAACTGAGTTGTCGCCATAGTCGTCATCATCGTCCTCTTCAGCTGAGCTTGAGGCAGGAGTAGAGGTGGTCGATGTTGCTCGGAAATGCAACGGATTTCGAGGCAAACGAAGCATATTTGCCGCTAAAGAATGATCAGCACGACAGTGTATTGCAAGACGGCCAACAAGTACCTGGGCCAAAACTGCCCCATTCTCCAGCAGCAAGCTGCACCGAGTCAATAACAAGGACCTCCGCGCCAATCCGACGTGCCATCTCCTTCACAGTAGCATCAATAACGTAGTCTCCGCCTTCGATGGGGCAATACAACGCGAGAGTCGGCTCGACCGCAGGCCCGTCGGGAGACGCATAGACCGCGCGATTTTGTGTTTGTGGATGGAGCGTGATGAGTAAGTTGTTTAGCGCCTCGTCGAGAATTTGGGGCGGCGGGAGGGTCGCTGTATCTGGTGCATCCGCATCTAGGTCCTCAGACGGTGCCCACAGCACATCGAGCTCGGCAGGCCAGTCTATGGTCTCAACGGGCGTTGTTTTCAATCGTCGACCACGTTCAGGCTTTTCGACTGGCAGTGGCGGAGGCGGCGGTGGTAGCGTTAGAGGTTCTGAGGCCACAGGAGCCGACTCTGCAGTGGATTCCACATTTTCAGAGGGTTCCAGAGGACCAGACGAGTCCGTCGACACAAGTCGGGAGCCCGCCGCCTGTATGAGCAGCCGATGCCGTCTGCTTCTGAGTCCTGAACGCTGCCAGCCGAGTCGAACGGTCTTGACGGCGTGGAACAACGAGCTCGACGTTGCTGGAGACCGCATTCACGGAGAGTGAAGCCGTCCGTGATAGCAGCTGAGTTCAAGTTTTTGAGCGGTCACGTGCCACAATATTACTCTATTAAAGTCGTACTAGTGTGAAAGACTTCCCCGCTACAGCGCCTGCCAGTCTTGTAATAAATATATCAGTGCTTGTCAAGCTTCTCCCGTCTGGCTTTTGCCCGCTCCGCCAGATCCACCCCAACCAATATTTTCGACGCTTTCCATAGCTGGACAATGTTGATGACGTTCTTGAGGAAGAATATTGGGGACGAGCACCAAGCCACAGCCCCAGCCCAGCTCGTGCCGGCAATGAACTCTGGAATGCCCGGTCCCGATAACAGTTCGATAGGACTCGACCACCACTTGGCCAGATACAATGCAACGAAGAAAAGCTCATTGCCCGCACAAACAAAGAAAAGTGTTCGCTGGTGGAAACAATTGAGACTAGCACGTTCTGTTGCGAGAGAACATACCCTGTCGTTGTAGTAGAGCCAAAGAATGCGACTGACTTCGCTTGTTACCGATTTGTGTGACGAAGATCCGGTAATAATCGAGCTGAGTAAGGGAAAGATAAAGGTACGAGAAAGACGCCACGCTGAACGCTTACCTGTACATGTGCATGTAGTGACTACTGAAATCAAGTGCAATGAGGAACTGAAAGGCCACCGCGTAGTCGGGATATGCGGATGCTAGATAACAGAGCAGGCAGGAAGTGGTGCACCTATCTTTCAGTAAGTATACAGCCTCAGATAACAGCTATGAAACAAAGCGCACCTGTCTGTCACCATGTCGAGAACGGCGCCGAATTTTGACTCCTCGCCACGATAACGGGCTACTGGCCCGTCGACAGCATCCAGGAGACACGATATGACATATGCGATTGTGCAGTACCGGGGATGATAGCTCATGTAGTGCAGCGAGAGGGCCGCGAGAAGAACTCGAGTGTATCCTGTTGCCCGGCATTAGACGCGTGAACAGACGTCGAGATGGTAGCACACACCAATGATATTTGGGGCAAAGAGAAAGACATTTTCCTTGTAGGTCTGGTTAGTTGCGAGCCCGAGGGCGGCGTTGGCGTCGACGACGCTGACCGAGTCCGGTTTGCGTTTATAGGCGTTCTTGGTAGACATTAGCGATGAGAAAGACGGGGGAAATGGCGGGATAGACGACTCGGACCACGACTGGTGAAAAGTGTGAGGTCAACACCGGCGAGTGAATGTGCTGATGACACATGGTACCGTGTCATCGGGCCGATAAGATTAGATAGTCTGTGTCGAGTCAAGCAAAACTTTGCAAGTTTGAGTGAGTCAGTTTCAGTCTTTGCAACCAACCAACATGTGCGGTATCTTTGCTGTTCACGGCCTCGAAAACCCTTCCGCCGATCGCGTCCATTTCATCGCCTGCTCTAAGCGCATCCGTCATCGCGGCCCAGATTGGTCGGGATGCCATGTCGGACGTGAAGCTGTACTCGTTCATGAGCGTCTGGCTATCGTCGGTGTTGGTCAGTCCTTTTCTCCAGTTTGAATAGCTCCAGATCTAATATCTTGCTAGATACCGGTGCCCAGCCTCTGGTCAGCCAGGATGGCAAGACCATCCTTGCTGTTAACGGCGAAATCTACAATCACATTGCCCTCCGCGCTGGTCTCAAGTCTGATTTCAAGTTCAAGACACATTCCGATTGCGAGGTTATCCTTCCCTTGGTAGGTCGCGCCTCCTACGATCGATTTGCTCGCGTGCCAACGTCTAGCAGTACAAGGAGCACGATAAGGACCTCTGCAACCACCTAGATGGCATGTTTTCGTTCGTCCTTCTGGATGAGTCGGTGACTCCCAGCCGCGTCATCGCAGCACGCGACCCAATCGGTATCACGACCTTATACCAAGGTTGGAACTCCAAGCGTCCCGGAGCCGTGTACTTCGCGTCTGAACTCAAGGCCATCGTCGATGACTGTGATAAAATCATCTCATTCCCTCCTGGCCACGTATACGACAGTCGCGATCAATCCACGACGCGCTATTTCAACCCGTCGTGGTGGCACGGCGATGACGAAGGCCCTACTGCCACTATTCCTTCTAACCCCGCGGACCTGACCCTTATACGAGAAACCTTGGAAGCTGCGGTGCGCAAGCGTCTCATGTCTGAGGTCCCATATGGCGTGCTTCTCAGTGGCGGTCTTGATAGCAGTTTGATCGCTTCCATTGCTGCACGAGAAACTGAAAAGGTCGCTCAAGCGCAGTATGAAGTTCGTAAGCGCAAACTCCAGGAACAAACCAGTGGTCCCTCCACTCCCAGCGGCCTTGAAGTCGACCAGGAAGGTCAGTCATCGGCGCTCTCCGAATTTCTCAAATGTACTCACGTTCTTATAGCCACTCTCGCATCCTGGCCCCAATTACACTCGTTTTCAATTGGTCTTGAAAACTCGCCTGACCATTTGGCCGCCCGCAAAGCAGCTCATTTCCTCGGAACAGTTCATCACGAATATGTTTTCACCGTTCAGGAAGGGCTAGACGCTATCCCGGAAGTCATATATCACTTGGAGACATACGACGTGACAACAGTCCGAGCGAGCACTCCGATGTATCTCCTCAGCCGGAAAATCAAAGCTATGGGTGTCAAGATGGTTCTGAGCGGTGAGGGAAGCGACGAGATTCTGGGCGGTAGGTTGTCCTCGATAATTTGCCGTATCAGCCAGCTGATAGACGGATTGCAGGTTATCTCTACTTCCACGCTGCGCCGGACGCCAAATCATTCCATCAAGAATGTGTGCGTCGCGTCAAGGACTTGCACACTTCGGACTGTCTTCGGGCGAACAAGTCTGTTTCTCCGAGTCTTATCTTAAAGTTTGACTGATGGAATTTGTAGATCGACTATGGCGTGGGGTCTGGAAGCTCGTGTGCCTTTCCTCGACAAAGCGTTTCTGGAGGTTGCAATGAATGTTGATCCTAAAGAAAAGATGTTTAGTAAAGGTTCGAGCCAGGAAGTGGATGCTGATGGTTGCCCAAAAGATGGAGAAGGTGAGACCATATTGACCGTCCTTCGTCGATGAAGTTACTGACTTGTCACAGTACATCCTTCGGAAAGCTTTCGACTGTTCTCCGGATGGCAAGGTAAGCTGATGATGGGTTTCGTCTGAAAGCTATAACTCAACATTATGATAGGCGTATCTTCCTAATCCATTCTATGGAGGCAAAAGGAGCAGTTTTCAGATGGCGTTGGGTATTCTTGGATTGACGGGTATATATTCAGCCAGCGCACTTGACGAGATGCATTTAACGTCTTGTTAGAATCAAAGCTCACGCCGAATCGGTAGTCTCGGATGAAGCCCTTTCCAAAGCTGCTGAGCGCTGGCCCGACAGTCCACCTGATACTAAAGAAGGCTACTATATTCGCGATGTGTTCGATGGTACGTGCAAGCCTTCTTGCTGAGGCTGTTGCTAAACACATCGCTTCAATAGATCTCTTCAAGAGCAAGGCTGCCGCTAGCACTGCCGTACGGTAAGTGTTACTGCATGCTGGTACTGACTGAAAGCTAACCTTTCCTCAGCTGGTTACCTCGTGGCGATTGGGGTTGCGCGTCTGATCCTTCTGGGAGAAGCGTCAGCATACACAGCGCTGCGTACACAGTCGATGAGTAAAACATGTAACTATTGACAAGTAGAATTATTATAGAGTAAGAGTGCCAGACGGAGGCGACCAAGAGAATGAGAACGAGACAGACGCCAGTAAAAAAACCCGTTGCTAATCAGTCTATCCACAATGAGCGTCGGGTTAATGCGCCTTGAAGGAAGGTATCGGCCGCAATGGTCAATAAAAGAGTAATCCTACTGTCGCTGCTTCACAATTCTGCATGGAGCGTTCGTAGCGTGTAGACGCAGAGAACCGGTTCACAGGAGTTAGGAGTACTCTTCAGCTCAAATACGAGCAAACAAACGCGTCGCGGTCTATCACAATTAGGTGGCAAGCCGTTCGAACCGAGACTGAAACAACTTCAGGACTCGAGCGCTACGACGAGCTTGGAATGCGAACTTACGAGCATTAGGTCCATTTTCGAGCGACGCTCCACGGCGGAATAACGAACTCTAGGACTGTGACAATCAGCACTTCGATAGCATTTACCTGTCCACCAAGCTTGTAGCCAATCCTTGTAATGTATTATATGGTAGCGAACAGTAGGTACATGTCCCAACGGTAAGTATACAAAGATGTAAGTAATAAGTTGTAGATGCGAGTAGAACATATCAGTCCATGAATGTAAGTACATAAGGAAAGTTCCCTTAAGTCGGAGTCATTGGCAAAGGAGGAAGTTTTGTTGTGAAAGGATTTATCCACAAAGGGTCCACCCGCCTGGCGGGCCAGCCAACATAAACACCACCAGCTTCAGCCACTTCGCCTGAAGTAAGAAGCGTGTGTTCACAGAGTATGCTTCCGTCTTCCATTGACGCTCCAGAAAGCAGCCGAGAGCCAGATCGCATAGCACAACTAGTTAGCATGGCAGTGAGCGTGACACACCAGAAAGCAATGGGAATGCTTACCCATTCCCAAGCTTCAGAGGATTCAAGGCAAAGTTCCCGCGAGAGTTGATGTGAGCTACAACGGAACACGAGTCGAGAGCGACCTTGTCACCAAGCTACCGTGGAAACTCAGCAGAGTTGGAAAATTGATAAAGCTTTCCTTTACCTCTACGAGATCCGGTTCGGTCATAAGGCCCTGCTTCCCGCCAGCATCGATAGCGCAGTTTTTCCCGATCTTCGCGCCCAACGCACGATAGAAGCACGCAATGAAAGGAGTGCCTGTTAACGTTGCCAATACACCCCCGTTACCAAAGCCACGATAAAGGGGCCGAGAAAGTACGAGATGCAACTGCCAGCGCTGGCAGTAACTGCTCTTATCCCATTCAAACTGACCTGGGGTCCTCCGTCCAATGACAATCCATTTGGTAATGACAACCCAGAGCATCGCCAGTATTGCTTGGCAGTCAAGACACGCGATGAAGCCGGTGGCGATAAAGCCGAAAACGAGCCCAAAGGTATACCACTGTGGTTCGAAGAGCACGGGGAAATGAATGCTGAGTTGCCGAAGACCTTGTGCAGCTGCAACCGCGCCTATGGACCAGTATGCTGCAGAAAGACATGCGACTGCGACGTTGATGGCAAGGATCATGATGTAAGGAAGAACGAAGAAGTCCGCTTTGCGCTTGTAGTAGGCCCGACCGAAGGGCGTTGTCGTATCACTTTTAGGATCCGTGTCCTTGGAGCCTTTATTAAGACAGATGGGCTCGCCCCGTTCTTAGAAGAGAGTGAGAAGTAGAACAAGGCAGATGATAATGCAACGCACGACATCCAAGCCATGTGGAACCGTCCTCATAAGAAGCGCCACGACGGGTCATTGTTCCAGAGCCCAATACCGCCCGTCTCCCGATTGTCACTCCGGGAAGGAGAACTACGCGATCCGCGATCATCGCTAAACGAGGTAGGTCAATAAGCAACATCGAAATCACCTTTGAGAACAACTTACCCCCATCTTTAATGACTATCTTCTCGCTTCCGATACAGTCCGTGGTGAGAATTTCAGAACGAGACCCAAACACAACGTCGTCTCCAATCTCCAGCAACTCAGGATCGAGGCAGTAAAGACCTGAGCCTGGCCAGTAGACGCGTTCGCCAACCTTGGCGCCCATGCAACGATATACAAGAGAAACAGCCTCATAATGGGCACCTAGGATGGAAAAGGCACGCTTCAGCTGCTCCTGTGATAGAAGATAGCCATTGATGTAACGTCGGAGGAGAGACCACTGTGAGGCGTTAGCGCTGGGCCGCTCGCTATTGAGTCCCAGGACACGCTTGACGATGAGAGCGAGTGTAAGATGGATAATCGGAGTGATCACTGCCCTGACCATTCTTGACACGGCGTGGTACAGTACACGCTTAGGATTGGCGAACCAGAAAATGACCGCCACAAGCGAAGTACGATCGGGTTCAATGAAATCCGTCTGGTATATCATGAGGAAAATTGATGCGAACCAAGGAACGTCTAAGGGAAAACCCAAGTCAATTACAGTGTCGGCAATGTAAGTGGTTGTACACGTACATGATGCTAGGAAGACGATAAGGAACAGTGGCCACGCTATGAAGAGCTTGAGTAGCCAGTGTGGCTCCCTAATACCAGTACGATTGTAATACGCATAATTTTCGGGGGAGGGAGGCTCGAGAGATGATGAATGAGGTCCGAGAACGGTGCCTGGAGGGATAACAGAGCCTGGAGAGAGTTGGGTGTATGTATTGATAACAGCATTTCCGCCAACGACAACATTGTCCAGGCGGAAGTATCCGTCACGTTCCACACAGAAACCACGGACAAGGGCCCTATCCACTCTACAACTGTCACCGAAATGTAAAAGGTCGTATTCACCAAGTTGAGCGTTTTTCGCAATCGTAACGTCGTTGCCAACATGGGCACCGAGCAGCCGATAGTACAGAATCTCGAGCGAAGGGTGAGCTGAAAATATTCCTCGACCTGCTGTTCGCAGGCTCTGGTCGACTATCCACCAACGTAGATGATAAAAGGACCAACTAGAAGTATGGAATATTAAGACGATATCACAATTACAACTACAAAAGGACTTACAATTGATACGTCCCAGGTTTATACCTGCCTATAATTATCCATTTGAACACAATTGCTGTGATTGGCGCAATTATCCGACAGGCAAACCGAGCGGCAACGATAGAACAAAGCAGAACGCCGAGCCGCTCCCAGAAAGTGTCGGTGATGAGGGGCGCCAACCACGACATGACGTATAGAAGTAATGACCCTACATTCCAAGGTCAGCATACAGCTTACAGTCAGGGTACCAAACATATCTCACATGTCAAGGCAGACTTCAACGGATTGAAGAATATGAAAGGGATTATCTGGAAGACGAGTGAAAGCGGATGCCACTGGCTGCGAGACTTGGGAGAGGGAGTTTCTGCCACAGAAGGAGGCTGTGTATGGAAATGAGGGGTGGATGTCGCCTCCAGCAGGGTGTGGAACTCAGAAAATTTGTCGGAAGGTAGTGAATCGACTGATGCATTTCGTTCTTGTCTCTCGAGAAGATCGGCTATACCGGCAACCGTGCTGTTGACGAACATAGACGACACTGGGAGCGAGATATTGGATTCTCTCCGTATACGATATGATAACTTTCCTAGCAGAAGAGAATTTCCACCAAGCAGGAAGAAGTCGGAGTCCGAAGAAATCATGCTAGGCTCTAGAGAAAGCACCTCTGCGACAGCGTCCCGTACTAGGGATTCATGACTGGATGCGGTTGATATGTAGTCCTGATAGAATTTTGTTTTCATAGCCTTGAAGTCAATATCGCCGGATTCGGTCCGCGCTAGAGGGCGGGGGACGACATGCAGGCGCTGTGGGATGTCATAACCGTGAAGAATTTTGCCTAGCCATGATATGAGACCTTGTGCGTCTGTGGGTATCATGGTGACAAACGCCTCAGAACTGCCATCAGACCGCGAGCGTACGGCAAAGTCCTTCACACCAGGTGAGGAACGAACAGCTCGTTCAAGTGCCACGAGATTGAGAGAAACTCTTGAACAGGGGATCGGATCTGAAAGCGGTGCCAGAGGAGACGGAACCTGAGCCTGAAAATGACGCTGGAATGTAGGGACCGCATCCGACATGCAATCGAGACCTAGCCGCGAAGCCAGGTGTATTCTGAGAGGTTTTCCTGCACTGCAATGGAGTTAGATGACATTGCAAAAAGACCAGGGTGAGTCGTACAAGTTCTTGGGGACATCCGCCATGTATACTACAGCGAAGGGCCATTTGGAAGGATGTAGATGCTCTCTATGGCGGTATAAGTTGCACGTCAGATGTTGAACTCAATCACAAACGTTACCTTAGTCTGTCGTGTAGTTGGGTGAGACCTATGCGAGGAACGCCGGTTGGAGTTACAATCACAACGCCGATGACTTCCTGCAGCACGTCATGAGGGATAGAGAACGCCAGTGTCGACTAGGCAACGTTAACAAACGCTACCGAAGTACAAGAAACAGCACACCTTGACGGAGTCTTTTGCGCAGGTGACAATGGCCTCTTCAACTTCAAATGGTGATATAACCTCACCACCCTTGTTGATGATCTCCTTCGATCGTCCTGTTATGTATAGATATCCATCTAGGTCCATGTAACCCATGTCGCCTGTATCAAACCAGCCATCGCGGGAGAATGCAGAGGTGTCTAGAGGTGCATTTCGATCTGGAGAAATCTCGTAACCCTCGAAAGTAGGAAGGCCTCGAACAGAAACAGCCCCCGTCTGCCCTCTCTGAAGCTCACGTTCACGATTACTTGGATCACGAATGGACATATATGGGCCGCACGCAATTCCAGAACACCCCGGACGCTGGAGTTGGTAGTCGGTTGGCGGGGAAGCGATAGGCATACATCTGCAATATATTAATTGTAACGCCACTTAAGACAAATAATACTGACTCTGTCATTCCGTACGATGGCAGGATAACTGCTTCGAACCGGTTCCTGAGCTGGACAGCTAACGACGGCAAAAGACCGCCGGCTGCATTGCAAATTAAACGTATCTTCAGGTCGCGTGAGGGTATAATATGGTCGGGCTGAGAGGTCAAGATTGCGTGGTGTATGGTAGGTGCTGCAAAATACCTTGTAGCCACATTTTCAGGGGCCAATTATCAGTGCAGAAGGAAAACTTACCAGGTGGCACCTAATTGAGAGGCCACAGACCAGAACGTCATGGCATCAAATCCGATACACATGATAGAGCTCCCACCGGACAAGACAGGGGCCAATAAGTTGCGAACGATACCTCCAACGTGGAACAGCGGCATCATGTTAACTAATAGAGAGCAAATGAGCATTCATTACAAAACATGAAGCCAACGCACGGTTAACATCACTGGGTTTCAGTTCCCATGAATGAACCACAGCCCAAGTCCCAACGATAAGAGAGCGCAGATTATATGGGACGACCTTCTTCCTGCCACTCGTTCCTGATGTGTGCAGAACCAATGACTGATCATCCAGCCGGTGTGGCCTCGAGGGAGAGGATGGAACGACTATCTCGTCACCCAAGATAGTTGTATCAAACAACCCAGCCGGACCAGAAGGACGTCCCCGGATGTAGACAACCTCGCAACCCAGGTCCCTCTGGAGCGCCTGAAGATCGAGTCGTTCTTCAGCATCATCAGTGGTGACAATTGCTTTGGCCCGAAGTCTCTGCGCGTCCTCTCTGAGCTCAGCAGCTGTACAACTCACGTTGACTGGCGCGCAAGTGTGATAACAAGCCAGGGAGAGCAGAGCAACAGCGTTCACCGGACCTGGTGGCAACGCGATTACGACTCTGTCATTGGGCCCGAGGCGCGGCCGGAATCGGGAATGCGGGAGAGTGAAGTTGGCAACG
The DNA here is from genome assembly GCA_015501595.1 of Hymenopellis radicata. NCBI lineage: Eukaryota > Fungi > Basidiomycota > Agaricomycetes > Agaricales > Physalacriaceae > Hymenopellis > Hymenopellis radicata. Next base: position 61,457 of record JADNRX010000002.1, on the reverse strand, counting down.
AAGGAACGGAGGACGTCATGGCATAGCGGTGGTCGGTTAGGTACCGTGGAGTAGATTACGGGGGAAGAGGTCGTGCAGAGGCAGTCCAACAATGTCTCCGCAGCGCTAGAGGTAGCGAGCTCTTCAAGAAGCGAGTCTCCCAAAGAATAGTCTTTATTTCCGACGACGTTTGAAAGGAATGCTAGAGGAATCGACATATGTGGACACGCGGATACTAGCGCGACTCCAGGAAGGGACCCTGGGATGGAGGAAGAGGTGGATAGTGACAGGTCCAGCCAGTGTGCGTGCTCGGTGTTCATTCACATCAGCCATGTTGGTCTTTATCTGGGTCTCTGGGGGCCAATTGGTCAAACGGAGATGACAGTGGTGATGGTGAAAACCACACGGAGTTGCTATTTTTGAATGCCGATCGTTCGATCGGCTTTAGTGCCTGGCTGTTCTTGAGCAACCAATGCCACCAGGTCGTTGTTGGCCGTTAAGCCAGACGACAGCCTGTCTACTCCAAGATGTTGGTCTCTCAATTACAAGCCCCCCACCCTGCAGTTTCTTGCACCTTCAAGTCAAGATCCGAACAAGCAGTGCGACACACCGCGTGGCATTGTACCTTTGACCACCAAATGACCACTGAACATTCCGTTGGATCAAAGAGTCTTTTCCACCATCAGAGCTGGAGGCCGGAGACAACGAAGGAGGCCGAATACACCAAGACTACACAACTGATTTACTGATGCAATCATTCTGTGGCGGTGAAATCGCTGAGTTATTCACCAATTGAAGAGCAGGCTGTCGCATGAAGGACAAACATAAATGCGTAAGTTCAACGAGGGATGGAGCATGGTGAAGAAGTCCCGGTCATATTGAACTGTCTTCCTTGTGAGGAACTGAAGGACTTCTTGGTTAACCGTAACCATTTGAAGGGTTAGATGTAGTGGACGCTGTCCGCAGTGGCCGATTTCACCAGACACTGCAGTCAAGAGAAATGCATCAACATCGCGTACTGCCCGCCCGACATGGAACCCGTTTACACCATTCCTCTGTCGTGTTAGTTCCCCGATACATGGTCCCCCGAACACTCATGCTCGAGCCTCAAAAGAATCAGACTGAGATTGACATCTTCACCGAAGCCCCACACTTAACGAATAGCCCACATCACGAAATGATGTTTTACGGCCACAAATGAAATTTACTCACCATGATGAATGTCGATGTCTGCTGCGCCGCAATCTCCACAGTGTACTTCAATACAGACTCTGACATTTACCAGGCATACGAATTCTCCCTCAATACTCATCCCGTAGCGGAAAGTCGGAACCTGTTGCTTGTAAATATGCCCCAACGCGTCCTCTTGACCTAGATGGCAGGCCATCGATTGAGACAATGCGCAATGCGCATGCACTGCAGGAACACGGGACATCTTCCGTAAGTCCCAGATCTTTGGACGGTGCCAAGATCTTCAGGATGCGTCTGAAATCAGAGAGTAACGAGAGGGTAGCAGCGTCAACCTGTAAGTCTGAATCGCCGGAGATAATGCGGTTTAGCACACTTTCGCCCTTTAACAGCGCCTCCAAAAGCGAGTCAGATCCAATTAGATCAAAGAGCTACGTACGTAGGCACCGTGCCATTCGCCATTACATGAATCTTGCGGTGATAACTTCAAGGACGATAGCGCTCCGGAGGTCACACGCTGAAGCGTGACAAAGGCTAACCGCTTTGACCTAAGACGTCGACGACAGAGGATTTCACGAGAGCCCCGTCTGCGCAGATTCCATTCAGACGACACTGCAAAATTATTAAACCTGTGAACAGATAAGCATTCGTCAATTGCAGACTCCACAGCAGAAAAAAAATTGGGCTGTACACTTGAAATACTTGATGATTGGTTTCCGGCATTCCTACTTAGATCGCTAGTCACCGTTCCGACTGCACGTCGAACGAAGATAGGTTTTCGACTTGAAGTTGAATGCGTCATTTGTTCAACCTTCAGTCACTGCCACCGTCTTGGCGGGCGGGTATGATGCACATCAACAAACTTTGAACGACAAATTCAAAATATGGTGTTCCTCGAGGCAAGGCCGCGGTTTGAAATTTGACAGAGAGAAAAAGCTAGGACAGGTCACGAACATTGAAATGAAATATTGAAGCCGGATTAAGTCTGAACGTGAGCAAGCCAGGTAAGGACCCTCTCTCATACGCGCGCTACAAGGTCCAGTCCATTGCTGAGCAAAGCGTAGGCTGAAAAACGAACGGCGGCAACAAGGATATATCGTCCAAAATACGCGATCTGTAACCCGTCGGCTAAACCCGCAGAATGAACATTCAGCAAGACAAGCACGATACTATTGACTCCTTACATCCACGAGACATAGATGAGAGCAGATTCATTGCTCCTTTAAGCCCTAGTCAACTCCAGCGTTCAAGCCATCATTCGGAAGTGTGGCTTGAGAGAAACCAATACTCATTTCTGCGAGAGCAGTCGATGTCGAGTAGGAATGAACGGTGCGACGAGATGACGGAGCGGTGAAAAGACACCGCAGCTAGCGGCGGATCACAATTTACCACGTGAACGTGAGCTAATGCAGGAAATTGAAGTTTGAGCTTTGCTCTTGCTCCCTTCAGCTCCCCTCTATTGACGGTGCTTACCAGGCTGTGTCAAGCGCGCGCCGCTTGCTCTTGTTTACGACGTCTGACGCCTCTTCCATGATAACGACGACGACGGATGGCGGCGCATAATTGGGACCGGAATGCAGTCAAGGTGCGTGACCACGCCGGCCTGCTTGTCGCCTTCTTTGACAACTATTGGCTCAGAACCAGTTGAGATGGACATGTCAACGGTTAGGCCAGATTCAGGAGAAAAACGACTCTCAAGGCAGCATCACACGGCGAGACATTTCGACTCTTCTCCAACAGAACAATGTTAGTCTTGCCCGGGCTAAAGCGCAAAAGCTGGTTCAAGAGGATGTATTTGGCGACATTCTGGAGATAATGGGAATGTACACCGGTGTACTGCTCGAACATATAAACGAACTGGATCAAGCGTAAAGCTTCCGCTGTGCATTATGATTCTCATTCTCAATGTTCCACCCCCAGGACAGCCCCAAGTCCCGTCGTTGTGGAAGCCGCATCGACTCTCATATTTGCTGCCTCTCATGTAGACGTCAAGGGTAAAGCCTTCTCGATGTCACCCATTCGTGATTAACACTCACTCCTTTAGATCTGCACATTGTACGCGATCTCCTTGTTCAGCACTTTGGAGATGATTTCGCTCCATCTGCCTCGAATAATCGCGATCACTACGTATCTCCTCGTGTAGGACACCTTTGCCACACACGTTTCTCGTCCCTAAAACCTGTTGCAGGCTATTGCGTCTCTCACTACTCCTACGCCAAGCGCCGCAGACCTTGACATGTACCTACTGAACATTGCCAAGTCGTACAGCGTCAAGTGGGTCCCCGAGCCTCGTAGGCAAGACGTGTAGGTATTCATTTTACGCGTTCGATTACCTCTCATTTCCGTCAGCGTCAACCAACTCTCTGAAATCTTGGACTCGACGCTAGTCGATGTTCCTCGCCTGCGCCAACTTTGTGCACGAGGTCAGCTTGTCTCATCTGTCATCCTGACGCGCACCTAATCCCGACTTAGGCATTCCTGATCATCCTTCCTGGTTGCGTCCGCGTATTTGGAAGTAAGTTCTCAGCGTCAAGCTCTATTTGCAAGACTGAAAGCCACGAATTAGACTCTTTTTTGGCATACTCCCAGTCTTAAAGGCGAACTGGGAGAAAGAAATAACATCTCAGCGCAATAGTTACTATGTGGGTTAATCTGCTTTGGGGCATTAACATCAAATTAACTGTCGGTAGGAACTTGTGCGACGACTGCTTGCTCCCCTTCAAGATGACAGTCCCCCATCTATTCCATCCTCCGCTCAGGACAAAGCGGTGCTCGACGTGTCGCATCAACTATCACGCATACCGCCTGCATTGTTCTCTGGACTCGCGGACGAGCCCGAAGCGAGTTCTTTGTGTCCACTCGATGATTCATATTCTGGCGATGACAAAATCACCTACGGGAACAGTCTGCAACGACGCCTGCAGATCCTTCAATCCAAAGGAACAGATGCGGTTGACGAAGCTTCAGCCATTCCTGAAATTCGGTTAGAATTTGAAGCAGCCAGTCCTGAATCACCACTAGCTCGTACCTCATCACTCTCTAAACGGGTGCAGGTACCGCCTGTACTCGTATCCAAATCTCTCTCAGACAAGGCCCATTCAAACCACATGGCTGCGCTTGCTCGAATCTTATATATTCATTCGGCCATAAATCCTGGGAATATGTCCCCTCACGTTCCGACCCTCCTACTCCCCATCTATTCCGTCATGTTAGAGGAGATTGAATTGGCGGACGCGGCGCATGTCGAGGCCGATACCTTCTGGTTGTTTGAGGCATTAGTCGGTGAATTCTCTGAGCTCGAGGACGAACAGGGTGGTAGTATATGGATGAAGCAACTGAGTGAAAGGTTGTCCTGGGCAGATATTGACCTGTTTGAAAGCCTGGTACGATCCGTACATATGCACTTTCAAGTTGTCCTGATTCTTTTGACTGCAGGACAACAAAGGGCTTAATCCCGCCCTACCACACTACTCGTAGTACGTTTTGATGACTTGGATCCACAGTATTTTACTGACTAAATCAGCCGCTGGCTTGCCCCGCTTCTGGCTCACACGTTCCCCATGTCTGATATTCTGGTAGCCTGGGATGCTATCTTCTCTCGAGAAGCTCGTCTTAAAAACAGCAGCCCACGACTTGAATTTCTTGTCGACATATGCACCGCGATGTTGCTTCGGGCTAGAATCGCACTGATGCGGCAAGTAGTAAACGCCTTCCTGTTGTAATCCAACTAACTTTGTCCTAGGCTCGGGAAAAATGTTCCAAAATCGCCTGGTCTTTGGGGTCACGAAGATGAAAGTTTACCTCCTCCATCACCTTTACGGGCTTGGGAGCTTGGGGACGCGTTCTTGGAAGGCACAGCTCTCCTCCAGAATTATTCCTTGTCTGGATCTGGTGGCATTGACTCCGTTTTGCAATCGGCCGCAGACCTTTGGAATCGCCGACGAGATGAGGCTCAAGCTGCTGCAGCTGGTTCGATGAGTTTGGGAGCTCGTTTGAAGGTGTCGATGTGGAAAGGTTTCACAAATCAAGCTGCTTCGCCTGATAGGTCACCCAACGCATCAGATGGTGAAGAAGAGCAGGAAATAAAGCCCCTCGTTGTGGAACAAAAACCTGTCGCCGCTGATGCTACCCCAGCTGCGTCTACTTTGACCTCCCGGCTAGCCACGACTGTCTGGAGGGGTATCACGAATCAATCATCCATGGAACCTCCACCATCTCCGCTGTCTCCTACGCCAGAAGAGAGGACTCCTTGCCCAGAACCAGAAATAACCCCAGCAGACGGCAAGATCCAGGCTGATTCGTCGAACCTTCCAGCCACCACACGTTTGTGGGACTATGCTGAAAAGCTGAAGGACTCTGACACAGCTGCCGCGTTTGCTAAGGCAAGCAGCAATTGGCGCGCCAAAGCATTGTCAGGGTCCTGGGGTCTCCGCAAGACAAACACCTCGTCTAATTCCCCTGATCCTGTTCAACAACTTCTCTCCCCTCCTGACGTCACGCCCATGAAGTCCAACGACCAACGACGTGGTTCTCTTCCAGGACCCGATCGAACAGGCATCTACTCTCCTCCCACTCGACCTGCCTTTTTCAAACCTCCGCGCGACAGTGTTATTTTCCCCGCTGCATTTTCTGCACCAACGAGTCCCGAAGCAGCGACGCATAACGAGTCAGAGTCCATTTCGAGTCGAACAAAGCATCTGCAAGACTCTATCGCGTCACTTACCCGCGGTCCCACGACTCGGAAAAGTGGTCCACGTCCTTTACTGTTGAATGCGACATCGCTTATCACTGAACGGTCATCTCCGGTCCCCACGAATCCTCGCAGATCCGATGAGTGGGCTGAAGTGAACAAGAGTAAGACGCAAGGGCATGTAGGACGTCAAGATTCGGTGTCGTCTATATCATCTTTGGCGCCCTCGTTGCGATCGGGTGCGCAGCGGGTGGACTACGAGTCTGATGGAACGCGGAGCAGACGAGTCATGCTCAATCGTAAATCTGTTTCTCCAATGGCACCCAGTTTTCGAGCTGCGCGACATACATCTTACTCGTCTTCGGGAACTTCTCCGAGAACCTCTCCCGATCGAGGGATGCAAAACCTGGCGTTCAGTCGGGGAGACATTGTGCTACATTCAAACGATGGCCCGGGTGCTGTCGCACAGTCACCATCGTTGTATTCGCCTCCCCTACAGACAACGCAGCATTCGCAGTCTTCGGAAGCTGGAGTCCTGGAACCAGAGATCTACCAAGAGAATGGTTTTGATCCAAGCATACCTCTGGAAGCACCTTCACATCCACGTAAACTTGTTCGCAAAAAGACGCCCCCTACATCGCAGTACAGTGGTGATACGTCCGATTCTTCGGTTGCAGAAGCACCGCCGAAAAGTCCCAGATTACATTTCGCGCCGTCAAGTCCCTCGCCCTTCTGCTCTCCGCCTTCAGGAAACGAACGAAACCACTCGTCCTCACTCCAAGTCTTTAGATGTTCCTTGGCCGGACGAAGAGGCTATATTCACCCCAAAGGCTTCAAGCTTTGAAGGAGACGCCACGTCTCCGACTCCCCCACAACGTCGAAAGCTTTCGTCCGATGGTCATGTGGGCTCCGAGCACAGAGTTCGGAAAACATCTACAGAACGTCGTGTTCGGAAAATCTCGACTGAATCGCGAACCCGAAAAGTTTCAACAGAAACGTATAGGGCTTCCAGGAAAACTCGCGAAAGCGCAGCCGAAGAAGGTGATGACGAAGGTTACGATGATCTGCTCAGTGCATATGAGAGCGAGGAAGGATCTAAAACGTTCCGATAATGTCTGCCACATTGGTTTAACGCGAACGGCATTTACATACAATTTGCACTTTCTTTATTTTCGTCTTTTCATTCTATGCATGTTTATGATTCACATATTTATCTTGCTTTCCTCTAATATATCATGTATCCCATTATACACTTCGAGTAAGACTGGAAATCGCGGTAGAACGTTCTGGGAGATTGGAGACTGTAAGTATTTCCCTCTTGGAAGCTACTCAACATACCGCAAAAGCAACATGTATCTCTTGGTGACCTAGGGGATCCTCGGTCATGACTGCGAGGTAATAGCGAACGTTCCAGCCGTAGAGTCCTTCGTTGATTATTACATCGCGAATGACAGTGAGAGGAATGAAGCGCCGTGTTGTTGCTGACATTTTCTCGAAGCCATTTCGCGTTTCAAGTTGAATACCGTGGCCAGGAAATACTATGATAGATTCTGTAAAGCATTGAGCAACGCATAGTGAAAAGGTAAAGCCTGACGCACCAGATCTTCCAGAGGCCTGGCTGAGGAAGAGTATCATAAGGAATGACAGAGCGAGCCACCATTTCCAAGAAGACTAAACAACACTGTGATTCAATCGACAACCCGGCAAACGAGAATGACTGACATGTTGATTGGCAAGTATGAGTCCAACCATGAAGAGAATGAGCCATTTCCATGGACCGGTGGAGGCAGATATCTGGACGCGAAACTCATGAAAAGCTGTCCCATGGGTCACCACAAAGTCTTGAGGCATCAACGCATGCTAGCGATGCGGATGAGCGCGTAAACTAAGAGTGATCGAGACGCTGTCAGGGGCTCCAGTTTTCCACGTGTCGTGGGAAAGATCAAACAGTGTTCACTGTTCACCCACTCTGTTGTTGTCTCTTTGAGATGGCCAAGAAGATCAGAAACAAGACACAACAACAAGTAAAGGCGCTTGCTCTGCCAAAGCTACCTCTTGGGCCTCTTTCGAGAGAGAATACTACTTGATACATTCCTGAAGCTTCAAACAGCGCTTCATGAGTATGCAACCGATAAACACTTGGGGTGACGCTTTTTTGTTACAGGATATTGGCTTATACTCACCATCCCCTTTAGACCTATTATGAATCATTCTTGAAATACTTTGTTTTCAAGACTTGGAGCCCGCGGACACTGTAGCGACTCTGGACTACGACAATACCTTTTCTTAACGAGTGGTCCTGTTGAAGCTCCCAGTTCCGGCGCAATTCTGCAATCACAAAACTACCTCAACCGAAAACAGGCATTTAGTAAGTAAGGGTTGGAGAATATCTAAGTAACTCCCTGTTCCCCGAGACTACTTCCTGCAAAGCTGGTGCCACTGTAACACCGATAAGCTGCTTCCTTTTGACTACCACGACAACTAATGTCGTACGTTCCTTTCTCTGGTACTCGTCAACTGGCGGGGAGCCGCTTACCGACGCTTCTCAATAGTGATAGCCCGCCGCCGTATTACAATGGCACCTCTAACGAAACCTTACCGCTCAAAGGTGTCCCGCGTTCTCAAAGCCGCAGCGTCGGCGTCATCCATATCATTTGGTCGTAATCGTCTTTGGCCTCTGCTTCCATGCTGTCGACGATTACTACAATACAGATCGACCGTCTGTCCGCGCTCGAAAGCGAGCCATGTGGGAGCAAGAGCAACGGGATCAAGAGCTCGCGTTCAACGAAACACGTCGGGGGTGGGAAGTACAGCGGCTGGACTGGCTCGACGGTTTTGCTGCCGAAATGAATCGATTGCGGGAAGCACGGAACGAAGAAGATGTTCTCGCTCGAGAAGCTCGGAGGCAGGAGAAGATCGAGTGGGAAGAAAAAGCTTCTGCGTGGCGCCAGAGCTTTAACGCCACACGAACGAAATGGCTGCAGCAGTTCGAGGAACAGAAGGCGTCGGCGCAGAAGGAGCTGGATCGACTACGCGAGGAACAAGTTCGACAAAGGCAGAAGCACGAGGTGGAGCGGGGAACATGGGAGAGAGACTTAGAGAAGCGGAAGGAAGCTGCCAGATTGGACACGGAGAGGCGTTTGCGTGCGTACTTGACGTGGCGTGCTCTAACACCGCATCAAGAATGCATCTCGTACGGGACACGGATGTATGAGGCTGAGCTGATGAATGTCCCAGCTGACGCCGACGGACTAGCGTGGTGTCGAGATACTGCGATTCAAATTCACAGTGTCAACTATCAACGCCCTGCATATTGTTCTCGTGCCACTGATGCGGTATGGTATTCCTGTTTTCTCCTTTCACTGTCACTTAAATACTGTTCATTAGCAAAAGATTATGGGTTATTGGAAGGTCGTGTCGAATGAGCCTACGTGTACGACATTTTGGGAGTCTTTTTCGGACAACGTGAGTTCCAATGTCTGCCACGTCAGTATCTAATTATGTCTGAAGGGATGTCTTGCTCCCGGTTCAGGTCAACGCGTATGTTCATTTCCTCGTGCTTCTCCTATTTTTAATCCTCCATCAGCGATATGAAGCCCAACTTGGAAACCACCAGTGGCCCTGGGGGAATTGGAAGGAAATGTGTTCCACGACACCTGCTACCTTCAACGGCATGCACTTTGACTCGCCCCATATGTGCGAGAATAGGGTACTTAGTTTGGCTGTCATCTTCTTCATTCTGGAAGCTGAGAATCGTTTACAGGGCAAGCGGGGTATTTATGGTATCTGGCTTTCGAGGGACGAACATTGCTGAGCCTAAACTTAGTCTAAATTTGATGTTGTAAGTCGCGTGCAGGGAACGCCGAACACAATTGGACATCTGCTCTCCTCGTGATACAACGACATGTCTCATGATCAAACGTTGCATTCGCGAAATTGAATGCTCTCCGGTTGAGGTGAACATATATTCCCCTACGACAGCCAACTTTGGAGGAAGACTGTCATACGTCGTCCTGATCCGCCTCTCGAGCACAACGAGGGCTGCGTTGACTTGATGTCGATGATTCTTCATCCCAATCCCGGAACGGCGGACCTACTCTACCCTGGCGCCTCCTGGGACCTCCCTCGCACCCCACATCAGCTGACCTTCGTCCAGCTTCCTCCGGGCCGGGGATAAATACCAGTCCCCAAGGTTCATCAGGTATATATAAGCGCCACTCGACATTGCTTACTGGCAAGCTGCGATGCGCTCTCGGAACGTCCTCCTCATGCTTGCTAGCGCGGCAGCTGGCCATGCTTTACCGCCCAACACCGTAGTGCGTAAACTACCACGCCCACCGCTTAACTTGACCTCTTCTATCTTTAGCTAATTGAACCGTCGTCGTTCGCAGTCATGGGCCCGAACGCGACGTTCCGACAATCTGCTTTCGACCCAGCTGAATACTTCAACCCCACAAATTCCAGCCCTCCGTTCTTCCAGGCGTTCGACGTGTCTTTCTTCGACATTTTGGGCGATTCGCCGTCTATACACCAAGTCGCAGAAAACGCGACATGGGCGTTCGCCCATGAGGGTCCTGTTTATGTTTCAGAGACCGATGAAGTCTTCTTCGCGAGTAGGGCGGGTGGGGACCTAAGCTTCAGTGATTGGGACCACAACAATCATATGTGCAAGATCAGCATGTCCGAGATCGAGTCCGCGTTGGAGGCTGCAGGAGACAATGCTGCAAATATCTCTGTTCCGTACACGGTCGTAAGTCTTCGTGTTCGTTCTGCTCTTCCGCCTCCTGATCATATTCCTCATGCTAGCTTGATATCAATGACGATATTCAGATGGCCAATGGCGGCGGTGGACCGTTTGAGGGCGATGTGCTTGTTATTACTTCAGGACGTGGATATCTGCCTCCTTCCATTGTTCGCCTTAATCCCTATCCGCCATACAACACGACAGTCATACTCGACAACTTTTTTGGTATATTCCGTACTTGCTAGTCGACCTCTACTGAAGTCATGGTCTTTTAGGGCGTCAGTTCAACTCGTTGAACGATATTGAAGTACATCCTAGTGGCAATCTATTCTTCACAGATCCGACGTAAGCACATTAGTCTGTGGCGTGTATATCATTGACCGTTTGGCTTACAGCTATGGATATCTTATTCGTTTCCGCCCTCTACCTCTCATGCCGACACAAGTATATCGTTTAGATCCGCGTACTGGTTCTGTCAGTGTCGTGGCTGATCACTTCGGTCTCCCGAATGGTATAGCGTTCTCGCCAGATGGTTCGACCGCCTACATGTGCGTTTCTTGAACTTACACGTTTGGCTGCCAGCCTGACGATACGGACTTTAGTACCGACACAGCCAGCCGGGCTGGCTTCCTCGGCGTAAACCAGACCCTTCCGGCTACCATGTAAGTCTCTGCCCTTTAGTAGGTGTAATGATGGAACGAATCATCGACAGATACGCGTACGACGTCGATGAAGAGACACAAGCCTTCCAAAACAGAAGGGTATTTGCCTACATCGAGACCTCAGTGATAGATGGTAAAGCACTCCAAGCAGAGTCTCTTCCCTTATTAACTCTCTTCCAAACGCAGGTATCAGTGTCGATACTAACGGCAATGTGTACGGATCTGCCACAGACGGCGTTCATGCAAGTCAACTTTTAATTTCACGAGTCCGTATACTCACGGCGCTGTGCCACAGGTTTTCAACAGCAATGGAATGCTGATCGGCAAAATTTACTTGAACGAAAACACAGCCAACATGGTGTTCGCAGGGCCCGGGCGTTTCCTTATCCTTGCTGAGACGAAGATATATCTTGTCCGTATTGCAGCGGCGGGTATCCCTCCGGTATCTCCTTAGTGCGCGTAGGAACATACCGACGAAATAAAATACATGGGTCTTCAATACTCGTACAGGCTTCAAATTGAATCTTGATCATACAGATTTACTTATACGAAAGCGTGAGCCAGCGTCTGCGATACCTTGAACTCGCGGTACACGCCCTGCAGTTCTGCATTAACGACGACGAACTGAACGCTGTGATTGCATTGAGGAAAGGCCTTCATCCTCAGGGTGTTATCAACCAAGCTCTGGAGGTTTATCCTGGAGCACGGGGGCACTAGTAAACCACATGCGATTATGAATCGGACATGGATCGACTTGTTGAGCTCCCACTGATTGAGCATTCTTCCAAATCCAAGGAAGAACGACTCGTGCCACTGCCAGTCGCGTAGAGCATCCCAGGGGAAGATGATGTCTAGGTATTGCAGCCTCTTGGCATCCAGGTCGGGCCAGTGAGGTTTCGTGATTTCCTCTAACCAGTTTCTGGCCACTGCGACGTGAGGGGACTGCAGCACGAGGTGGATGAGGGAAAGACCCGTAATTGCTGCTACTAAAGAAGCATCTCATGAAACACTGTCAGCTTTTGACGGACTGATACACTGCCTGTTACTCACTAACAGCATACGGGACTGAGAGGTAGAAGAATTCCAAACGCCCTTGGAAACTGTTCATGACCTTCTCAATGTTGCCCACGTTGGGTTCGCTTGGGAAGATGCGCATGGGGTCCCTGACGATCAACAAGCGAGACACATTCCTGTGGAGGGAAAGATAGTCGTTGGGGATTAGATGGAAAAAGGGGGTGTCGCTGTCGGCGAGTGTTAGCTCGCGAATGGTAGGATGATATTGATGCCAATCCTGGGTAGGCACTGGAGGTGTGTAGTAGGACCATACATTCGCTACATGAACGCGAACGAGCTCGAGGGACGTGAGATGCGGGTAACCCAGGAGAAATCGTGTTAATCTCCCTAAGCAACCATTGTGTGCCCAGTGCGAATAGTGTATGGAGAGACTCGTTATAGAGGCGGGAGGTGGCAGTATGTCATGCAAGACGGAATGAGAGATAGCTTGCGAGTCAACGTCAAGGCCCTCGAGATGTAGGTGGTGAACTTGGGAGAGCTGAGCGGTGTTGGGATGCACCAACGATGCTTCACCCCCCGGGGAAATACGAAGGAGTCCTTGGAAGGACGCGTTACGACATGAATTAGGAGGCGAGAACTGCCAGTGAACGGTGTGAACGTAATTGCCTATGTCCCCGTTGGAACTGAGCAGATCGTAGAACTGTTGAATGTTGTGCGTGCTGAGATGTACGTCGCGGTAAAATAGCATGCGAGCACGCCTCCCAAATTCTGGCCCGGATCGGATTAGGTTTAGAAGGGTAGCTTTATCCTCTGACAGATCGTCAGTGATTTCGTCCAGAAGCTCCTGCGGGAATACGGCCATGGAGTGATGTTCAAATCTGCCAATTCTCATTCAATAAGCTACAGGCTCGGTGTTGAAAATGCGTACATATAGCGTGAAGTTATCGCGAGGAGGAAAAAAGTCGCGCCCGCACGCGTCTCGGTTTGTGCTAAAGTGTCAGCTTTGATCGAGTCTGCCTACTAGGTTTGTGCCTGCCGCCGTAAGACATTCAGGCAATGATTTTCAAGAGGCTTGGTCTGGTTACCACAAGGAGTGATAAAGGTACCATGTACAAAAGAGTGAAGAACACTGCGTTTCTGTCGAAATCCCAGCAACCTCGGAGGACGGTACCTGAGCTGCAGGTCGACTTGTAAGCACGAGGCGCCAACCATGATGAGAATGAACCATATTCATCGACTAGCAGAGGCAGCTATCTGGCCGCAAAACTCGTGGAAAGCTGGTCGGTGGGTCACCACAAACATCCACGCGATGCGCGTAAATCAAGCTGAGTGATCGAGCTTGGAGGCCGGTGCCGTCACTAGTCATGGGAGAACATTTGATTCTGAACTCACAACTCTGACATGGCCAAGAAGACCGGAAACAAACCCCAGCGACAAGAAAAGGCGCCTGCTCCGCCAAAGATTGATCAGTCTGCGATAAAGAACATATTGGCGAAGCTTCAGTTCAATTCTAAACGGGATCTTGAATGTCGGGTGGCTCTGGACGACCAGATACTCGTGATTGATGTATGCTGCCTATCTTACCAACTATATAGCGCTCCAATGACCCCATTCGTTCCCACTGTAGAACTTTCTATCAGCCAAAGAATGCCATGCAGTTATCACAGCTGCCGATGCCTTTCCGCTCGAAATGACACCAGCAAAGCGTCGAGGGGAAGCAGACAGATTCAATTGTGAGTATATGCCCTCATATCTCGGCACAACTTGAGCTATAGCCCTCATCGAAATCTATCGAGATCGATTCAGTATCGACGCGCCAGAGTTTGCGGAACGTTTGCGCGCGCTGTTACTGCCGCACTTACCCCTTTTGCCTCCTTCGAGAGCGCTAAAGAAATCAAAGGATATTGCTCCAAGACACCCTGTCGCTTTAAACCCTGGCATTCGGTTTTATAAATATGCAACTGATCACTACTTTGGGTCGCTGCTCTTTTATACGTGACCTTGCTTGAGCTCATCATCCCTTCAGACCCCATTATGATGATTATGTGCTCGATGAACAAAGTGGCCAGATGTCAGAATGGACTTTGTTAATCTACCTAACGGGCCAGGAAGATGGCGTGGAAGGTGGGCAGGTAAACATGTTTCTTCATTCTAGATTCGAACGCTGACTTGCTTGGGACGCTGTAGACAATATTCTACAAGGACGAAAAGTGTCGTCCTTCGGAGACAATTATCGCTCCGCTGACGCGTGGCGCTGCACTCCTGCATAGGTTAGTGAAAGCATCTAGTCCCCACTAGGACCTAACAAATCGTTATAGACATGGGCCTGACTGTATGTTGCATGAAGGCTCTAAGGTCCTGGCGGGGACGAAATATGTTCTTCGATCCGACCTTATGTTCAAAGATGTATAATAAGTCACGATACGTCCCAGGCTGCGCAAACTATGTATATCACACTGTAGGATATCTGACGGTGCTACTTTTTGTATTTACGTCTTCGTGGCATACCGGCCTCCACTTCATCATCGTCTCTATCATTGTCATCGCCTCTTCGCTCATTCCCATGCTTCCTCTTGCGACCACCGTCTCTGCTCTTGCCATCTTGATCCTTCAGTTCTGTCACCGCTAACCGGCTGGCGTCATTTACGCGTTCCTTCAGTAGCGCAATTTCTTCCGGCTCGGAAGGCCATAGATCCATTTTCTTGCCAATGACCTGTTCAATGCGTTGGAGGAGCTCGACATCGTACTGTGTCACCAAAGTGACCGCCTTTCCCGCACGACCCGCTCGTGCCGTACGTCCTACTCGGTGAATGTAGTCTTTTGAATGCGTCGGAATGTCGAAATTTATTACGACGTCGACGGAAGGAATGTCCAGACCACTGTGAGACGTTGCAGAAACTGGGAGATTAGAGTAGAAAGAATCTCTTACCGACTAGCGACGTCGGTGGCGACAAGAATGCTTCGTCCCCCACTCTTGAACTTGCCGAGCGCGCCTAATCGCTGACTTTGTGTTAGCTTTCCATGAAGAGGAACTGCCGGAAACCCGAGAATTCGTAGAATTATCGACAACCTTGAAAGAGATTAGGCATTGGGATCAAAGCCGCATGCAAACACAGACCGTGCGGCATCATGAACCGTCCGTGTGAATATTATTGACGAGTTTTGAGCCAGCGTGTTTGCGAGGTAAACAAGATAGGCGTCCTTATCCTTGAGAGGCATTAGAAGATAGTACTGTTGTAGCTTGGCTGCAGTTTGATATCTGTCAATATATCAGCGGACAGAAAGCGATTGCAAGACCAGACAGACTTTGTAGATGCCTCCACTCGCACGGGATTCTGTAGGGATGCTCTCTGTAGCTTTTCCACCTTCGTTGTCATCGTCGCGCTGAACAAATACGTCGTTCGCTCTTTCGGTATCAGCCTGAGGATTTCGTCGATTACTGGTCCAAAGTCCATATCCAAAAGACGGTCGGCCTCGTCAAGAACCTGAAGACACTATGCTCAGGTACGTAGTTAATCGGTGGGGCAAGATACGTACCAAGAATTTGAGCGTTTTGAGGTTAAATCCTTTCGTATTCTCTAGATGGTATTTTAGACGACCGGGAGTAGCAACAATAACATGTGGGCGCTTCGCCAGTGCTACGGCTTGGGCTATAGGGTCAACGCCACCTATCAGCACCGCGCAACGAGCACCCATATCAGAACCTAAGGCTTCAAATTGTTCTGAGATTTGGAAAGCCAGTTCGCGGGTAGGAGCCATGATACACGCAAATAAGCCTTTGGGTTCCTGCCATAGTTTTTGCAGGATAGGAAGAGCAAATGCGGCCGTTTTCCCAGAACCAGTTTCCGCGACGCCGATGATATCTCTTCCTTCAAGAGCTGAGGGCAAGGCTTGGACTTGAATGTCGGTAGGCGTTGTGAATTTCATTTGTTCGAGGGCCTTGAGCAGAGGGTCTATCAGTCCCAACGACTTGAAAGTCGATGCGGTAGAGGGTCCGGCCTCTTCTGCAGATAGCATCGTGAAGTGTGAGCGTGAAGATGAAGAAACAGATTTCAAAAAATTAAGTAGCTCCGGTCCGACATCCGAGCACGTGGCCCTCTTCACCTCAACGTCCATGCCGCCCTCGAGCCAGCCGGTTTTAATCTCGTATTCTGGGGCGCCTTCGTTCATATCATCGCCGAGCTGGTCTCAAATACAGCATGCATTCCGCTTGCAGTTTCCGCTGCGCAACATCCACTGGAAGTCGGCAACACGGACGTCTCTGCGGACAATACAAGAATTGGATGTCAGCTTGGCGCATATCGACACAGTGAAAGACGAGCATGCATCGCAAATACCCGGAAATCTTCTCGAAAAGCCCTTGTTGAACATCTATTTCGTCAACTGCGAAGTACGTCAGGCAATGCCTTCCGTACGGCCGTAACCGACCTTGTATCAGGACAGTGATGTGGAAGCATACAAGACCTCATTGAAGAAAGAGATCAAGGATTGGCACGCGACAGCTACCGCGCGCAAGAATCAAGAATGGCTCATCATCCAGGTCGTGAAGCCAGAGTCAAAAGCACCAACTGGAACCTTTTTCCAGCTCAAGGGAGTCTTGGATAAACTACGCTCCGACTTCAACTCTGATAAACGCGAAAGGTTCGCGTCGTTTTACCGTTCTTGCTATTCAATCGCCCTCATTCCATACTGAAGATGCGTGCAGTTGACTTGGTCCAACACCACTGCGCCTGAGAGTCCAATCGTATGGGGCGAGATAATGAACAAACTCAAGGACGGGCTTCTCTCTGCCTTTGAATCGGCGCTCATTCATAGAGAGGACGATGTTAAGCGGTCGGAAAGTCAGCGGCTCATGCCAGGATGGAATTTCTGTACATTCTTTATTCTCAAGGTCAGTACTCAAGAACACGCACCAATTGCTTTCCGCGAACCTCATTTCCTTTAGGAAAGCCTAGCTACCTCCTTCCGGAGTATGAACCTGCTTTCCGAAGCTTTATTACAGTACGACGAACTTGAAGCTTCATTCTTTCAAGTACTGCGGGAGAAGAATCTGTCCTGGTTCGGCACACTGATAACGCCATCTCCAAAAGACGATTCTTGCAACCTTCTCTCGGTCTCTAGGAAAGCGTACAGAGAACTCATTTTAGCCAACACTATCTCAGTTTTCGATTTTCGCATATACCTCCTCGCTCGGCAATGCGAGATCTTGGCCAAGATGAATCGGCTACAGGACGCGTGTCGTAGGTCTGCAGCATTCTTGGGAGCGTTCGGACGTCGTCTTAAAGAAGTCCAAGTACGTTGAAAGACTTTTCATCAACTGCCTACGTTAAGCATGACTTAAGGATACGCTACCGCCATATTTCATCGAATCGTGGACTTACTCGTCAGCTCTGAGCGTTGTAGAGAAATGCAACTCGTGGGAGACTGAGCATCAAATGGATAAAACCCAAGTCGCATCACTCAATGCTGGTAAAGGGGAGCTTCTAGAGCTAGCCAGGACGCAAGTTTGTGGGTTTTTCTATTGGCCGATGGAATACTTACTGCGTCGGTACTAGTTGGATATCGTTGGTGTACGGCAAACTCATCTGCCATTGAAACCTCCGTTCTCCAGTGATGCTTCTAATACCTCCCCTGTGGTCCAAAGCGACGAACTGAAGGAAATAAGCAACGCTGACTTCAAGAAGGCTTTACTCGACAAAGAGTCGTTTTACGAGCTATACATCGGTGTTACGAATCGCTCAATCGATATGTATGCGAAAGCAGGGCGTCGAAAGTTTGCACTTAAGTTGCATGGAAGCCTCGCTGCCCTTGACATGTAGGTATTCACCATACCGACCTTCGTATCTGCTCACACGCCATGTAGTCACCGAGGTCGATTTGACACTGCCCTTGCCACCTACACTTCTCTACCTGCTCACTATGCCCCCCACAAGTGGAGTTCATTGGAGGGGTTGATGCTGTCTCGCGCCTTAGATACTCACGACGCTTTAGAGAAGCGGAAGGATCGAGAATGGATGCATGTTCTTCTGTCATTTCTGGCGACATACGTCGAACATGGCACGGATCTTCTGCTTTCTAAGGAGGACGTTACAATATACATCCGCGACTTGGTTATGGAATTGCGCAAGTCGGCTTCGGAGTTAGACCAAGGTACGCCTTGACACTTCTTTCTATGTAGATCGTTAATCTACTCCAGATCTTATTCATACCGAGCATCCTGGTATGAATATCAAGGTCGCCGCTGCTGCTCAACTTGAATCTGACAAGGATGGCTCGTTGTTGAACGTTGTGATCCTGAACCGCCTTCCTTGTGTAAGTGTGCCTAATATTGTCTAGCTATTCCTCTGACACGACTTTAGGACCTACCAGTCGACGATATTAGTGTTGCATTATCTGGACCCGACAACGTACGGCTGAAATTCACTGCTCCCTGTACCTCCCTCCCGCCGGGTAAGACTGAGTTGACTTTGTCTTGTTCTGTGAGTATCTCATGCAACTATATATCATGCGCTGATTTGTCCTGTGTTCTAGGCTTCACTTCCTGGTCTCTATATGCTGGATACCACAGACATTCGATTATCGCGAGTTGTGTTTACTTGGGCACATCAAAAGAATACGGCAAAACCACAACGAGTCAAAGAGAAGCAGCACCTTGTCCGAATACCGAAAGACTACCAAGCTTTGACTGTTCAAGTTTCTCAACCTAAAATTGGTAAGACCCTATACAGACGTTCTTGCACGACATTAACGTTTGCAGTCGTCTTGGGAAAACGATCATCTGTGCAGTTATGCGTTAAGACGGGCCGAAACGAAATCGAACGCTTAACATTAGGACTGACATCCCCTTCAGCAACCTTTCACACGAAGGACGCAGTTATTGATGAGTCTGACAATGGTTCGTTCCTCTGAAAACGCATAGCTTGCATACATAACTTCATTCAGATGCGGAAGTCTTGAAGACCAGTGACGAAATATTGATCATGCATATTCCAAGTCACAAAGAAGTTTCACTCTTTGTTCCACACAGCGATGTGATAGGGCCCACGATGGTTCGTTCTTAGTCTTCACCGTCCATTCCCTTCTCATGAAGCCTAGAAAGTCGTTGTGAATATCCAATATACCACAACCGCGGAACCGTCGATAACTCGAAGCATCTCGGTCACTCAGACTCTCCTCGTTACATTACCAATCTCCGTCAACGTAGAAGACTTCTTCCGTGGAACTCGGTACTTGGGCAGTTGTCCGTGAGCCTGATGGATACTGATCTCTTTGAAGATTATTTTCTCGCTTTACGGTGTCAACTACAAGTCATCAGCACGTTCGCATCGCGTCTACGACTCTCCAATCAGAGGATGAATCTCCTTTGAAGATTGTTTCCTGTGCATCCAAGGGCCGGGGTGTCATTGTGAGCTGCCGAAGAAGTTACTTCTTCCTGTCTGATATCTCTCCAGTCAGTGACTCCGAATCAGGCGGCTGACTTTTTGTTCTATATCGACTCTACGGAACCGGGTTCGTGATTTGCATCAGTCTTACTGTTCTCCTCATTCGGGTCTAGTTCGACAGTCACTACAATTGCTTGTGCGGTACCGTATGTTACGAGAAGGTAGGTATTGATTCAGTCTGGCCTATGACAGATGACTGAGCATCTCCATAGAGGTTCAAGCCATAATAGAGGAAGCTGTCGACACAGTCGAAGATCATTCGAACCGAAACCGCCTCATAGACTTGATAGTTCGTTGCACTGGAAAGCGATGCCAGCTGGATACAACAGTACGGTATGACCGGAGAGATTGTACTTCCAGAAGCATCGCTCGGTGAAGGTCTGGTCGTGGAATCACTCGAACAATCTGTAAAGCACGTCAAAGAGGTTGTTCATCATCAGTCTATTGAGTTCGTCCTTCGATCTGACATGGACATGACTCTTAGATTCTGGCAAATCGGGCGAAGGGTGCATCCGCTCCGGGAACATGGCGAGAAATGCTGATACCCGTGGACGTTCCATCGATGAATGTGAGTCGCTAAAGATATGTTCTCTTCGAGTCATTGACGAAAGATCCAAGATCCTTGCCTCCGTGCATATGGAGATACCTTCGAAAACGGATGTGTACAGATTCTATGCTGGTCAACCCATCGCTGCGACGTTGTCAATACACAGCTCCTTCCGGTGGGATACCGGATCCTTGAATGAGGACCGGGAGTACAAGATGCAATACGATGTCGAAGAAATGGTACGGGACTGGCTAGTCAGTGGCCGTAAGCGTGGGGATTTCGTAGCAAAGGTCGGTCCCTTGCAAGTGAACGTCTGTTACTCCTCCTAACACCTTCACAGGAGAACGAAACGTATACCGTTTCCCTCACGTTGATCGCACTACATCACGGCGAGCTCTCGTTACCCAAAGTTGTCGTGTGGGCGCTCCCCGTAGGAGGACCATTGACGATGGGCTCATTGAGTATACCGGCGACTGAGACGTACCAGAAGCACGGCGCAGAGAAGATTCTGGTGTTGCCTCGGGGAGGTCGTACCACCTTTGTGACAGATTTGACATGATGATATGTAGTGTACACCTCTGTACCTCTGTAACCTATCTTTTTCTGTTTGGTCACGAGTGCCACGCGATCACGAGAGAGATCTGTATCGCTCCATGAAAACATCGCGGGACTGAAGCTGTATACTTACTGCCTCCATGACGCTTCATTGTCAAACCTTTGACCTGGCAGGAGCGGGGCCCCAGTACCTCCATTTGTGCTTGGAGAAGAATAGATGAAACGTTCATAACGTTTGTCAGTCAGCTGGAAGTCCATTGTTCGTTAGGACAGACTTGGACATCTGACTCGCTCGCACTATGTGGCCCAAGAGACGATGACAGTGCCTATTATTATCGAGGAAGCAGACGAATGGTACGATGTCGTCTCGTTCCGCTCAGAACGCCAAGACAACTCATCTGCATTAACGTACATGATAAGAACGTGATCTTTTGTGTAGCGGTGGCAGTTGAGGCCACACAGTCCCCTTTCAATCCATTTAGGATTCTTGTGCTAAAAATTCGCGAATGTAGGAGACGAGTTGATCGGTCTGTTCCTCTGAAATCGCGTTGTACAATGAAACTCTGATACCACCAACCGACCTGCGAGAAAAGTGGTGAGAAAATCGAGTTTGAGCAGAGGCCGAGGAAAGCATACCGATGGCCCTTCAAAGCCTTCAGTCCCTTCGCTTCGGCTCCAGCGAGGAACTTGGCCTCTGCGCCGTCTCCAAGGACATCAAAGACGATGTTCATCCAGCTACCCGAGCCCTCTTTGACCTTGGCGCGTAGTTTGCCCTTCTCCTCCCCCTCTTTGATTACCGCATAGACCTTGTCTGCTTTGCTGCGGTTGGCGGCTTCGTAGTACTCGACGCCGCCTAGTGCCTGGGAACGCTCGAGAACGAGACCCGAGATGTAGATGGGGAGAACCGAGGGCGTATTGTACAGACTGCCAGAGTCCGCGAGCGTCTTGTATGACATGGATATCGGGACTGGAACGGCGCCGAGCTTTGCGGCGGCGTCGACGTCGACGAGGCAGTCCTGGCGGACGATGAGGATGGTGAGCCCCGCGGGGCCGATGTTCTTCTGGGCGCCGGCGAAGATGACGGCGTGCTCCGCGAGGTGGGGGATGCGGCGCGACATGAATGACGAGGAGTAGTCCGCGACGAGCGGGAGGAGCGTGTTCTTGGGCAAGAGATGGAAGGGGAACGCCGCGGGCGACGCATCGTCGTGCGAGAACTGCACCCCGTCGACGGTCTCGTTCTCGCAGTAGTAGATGAGCGCCGGGTCGGCAGAGAACGAGTACGCGTCGTGGGCGGGATGTTGTCAAACGACTTGCCGTCCTTCGAGTGCTTGCGGGCGTCGGCCGCGATGTTGACCGACGCGCCGCCGGACATGCGGCGGGCCTCTTCCGCCGCCTTTTTGCTCCACGACCCGGTCACGGTGTAGTCCATGATCCGTTCGTCCTCTCGGAGATCGGGATGAAGCAGGTGATGACGGGCGAGCATATTGAGCACGACGGCGGAGAACTGGCCGGTGCCGCCTCCCTGGGTGAAGAGGATGGCATGGGTAGGAGGCACGCCAAGTTGGGTCCGGATGAGATGCTCAAGTTTTTTGACGAAAGCAGTAAACTCCTTTGATCGATGGGAGATTTCAGCAATCCCTATTCCGGTCCCGTCAAAGTCAAGCAGGCCCTTTGCGGCCTCTTCGAGCACTGATTCAGGCAGGGCAGACGGCCCCGCCCCAAAGTTGGTCGGTCGCGGCATGACTGGAGGTGATACGTTGGCTGCTTCTAAATATGGTCATCCAACTCTGACTCGACAAACTCGAGTCAGTTCGTGGCGTTCACACAGGCACTAGTCACAACAGGCGTAGTAATTATATGGAGAGACGATATCTAGATCAACATACAGATATTTGTAGCATACGGAAAGGCAGTACTTGATGCAGTATTATGTATATATATAAACCCTTGTCCGAACATATAGTCGCAGTAATAAGCAGAATGAGCATGCGAACTGGGAGGAGACAGCAGAAAGCGAAGAGATAACTAAGTAATAAATCATGAAGATGCGTGTAAATGATGCGGCGTACAGCAGTGATACAATGATGCAGAAAGTGGTACAGCTGGACAACCAGCAGATGCTGATATTAGGTCGTTATATTATGCGAGATGATTGGTTCAGAGCAGATTCTGGGGCATGAGGTGGTCAAATCGCACGTCCGAGTAGTCACTAGGACGTGTCGATGGGGGAGGCGTGGTGCAGCGCTCGGTGAGGTAGGAAGGGAGCACGTAAGGCGCATCGTCGCGCATTGGGGAGTGGGAAGGCCGGCTGCTCGAGCGCATTGGGCTGGCGCGTAGGGAGGTCTTGCGACGGCGCACAGGGCCAACGCTCTCGACCAATGGAAGCTGGGACAGATCGGCGATGTCTTGAATGGAGACATCAGGCGCGGTGTCCATCATGGAGATCCAATCCAAGCTGTCAAATGGGTGCACAGGCTCTGGCCGCGAACGACCGCGACGGTTGCGAGGAGGCGAGCGAGCAGCAGCAGGTCGCCGCTTGATGAAAGAGGTGGCAGTCTGCAACGCGCTGTCAATCGGACGATCCATTCTACGCGTCAAGTGCCACGTACCGAGTGCGATGGGGACATATTCGGTTCAGTAAGCGTGATTGGCGGTAGCAAAAGTGGCGCAGAATGGGAGGACTGCAAGGCCCATCAGCGGCGGAAAAGACGGTGAAAAAGACCACATACCGTATACGCGTCGTTGTCGACGTTGAACCAATAAATAGGTGCAGATTGGATTTGGGCAGCAGGCATCGTGGCAGATTTGTATGCAGGTTAAAGCAGTGGGGTAACTGGGCGATTATACGGGGTGCGTAAGCAAAGACGGTGATAGCGATACAGGTTCTTATAAGGCGAGAGTGAGGATCATATGGGTCATAAAAGGACAATGGACAATGGACAATGGGGTGTTGATGGCGAAGGACAAAGAGATGGGTGTGTGACTCTGTGTCTTTCGTCTATCCCCAAATGGATGCAGTGGCTGAACTGACTCACATCTGAAATGATCTTTCCCACACCTTACCCGCGCGAGCAACGCGCGAGCGACACGCGCCAACGCTACTAAGATTGCCAACCAACACGCCGAGATGGTTCTAATACAAAGCAAACTTTCATTTTAAATGCGAGATATGATGCGTGCAATAGAGATACAGGTAACATGAAAACAAAATGCGATAGCCCCCCAAAACCGTTAGTAGCTTTTTAGTCGATTTCCTCCATTGCCGACGTAGACGCGCCCTCAAGGGGTGGCGGAGCATCGTCGTCGTCATCAGCAGCCGCAGCCGTCTCCTCCTCATCGACATCAAGACCGAGCCTATCAATCGCAGATCAGCAACCGCGATCACATTACATAGAACAATGGGCGGCTCACGAAATCATCCTGTGGATGCGCTTAGCAAACGAGGAGGGCTCATCAAGGGCAAAGCCGGATGTCAGAAGTGAAGTCTCGAACAACAGGTAGGTCAAGTCCCGAACAGACTTGTCGGCCTTGTCTTCGCTGACTTTCCTCTTGAGCTCCTTGATGATGGGGTTGGTAGGGTTCAGCTCAAGCGTCTTTTTCGATGCCATATAAGAGGACATTGAAGAGTCACGGAGAGCCTGCGCCTTCATGATACGCTCCTGAAAATGCCGTTAGCATCGCGTGTCCGAATAATCGCATCGAAAACACGTACCATGTTGGAGGACCATCCGAACTGACCAGTAACGAGGACACAAGGCGAATCGGTGATACGGTTGGAGACGACGACCTTTTCAACCTTGTCGCCGAGAGCGTCCTTCACAACTGTGCACAGCTCAGTGTACTCAGCAACGGTGGTCTCCCTGGCAGCCTTCTCCTCCTCGGTCTCCTCGAGCTCGAGGCCCTCCTTGGAGACACAGACCAACTTCTTGCCATCAAACTCCTTGAGCTGGGTGATCGCGTACTCGTCGATGGGGTCAACAAGGAGCAGAACCTCGAAGCCCTTCTTCTTGAGCACCTCAAGGAACGGAGACTCCTTGACGGCGGCGAGCGATTCACCGGTGAGATAGTAGATCGACTTTTGCACCTCGGGCATGCGGGTAATGTAGTCTAAATCGTTTCGTCAGTGGCTGTTCAAAAATAAGACGATCGCACAGTACCTTTGAGAGAAACCTGGTCCTCAGTCGATTTGGTGGAGAAGAAGCGCAAGAACTCGGCGAGCTTGCTGCGGTTCTGAGCATCCTCGTGGATACCGAGCTTCAAGTTCTTGCCAAAGGCCTCGTAGAACTTGCCAAAGTTGTCCTTGTCCTCGGCAATCTCGCTGAGGAGATCCATGCACTTCTTGACAATGTTCTTGCGGATGACTTTGAGAATCTTGTTCTGCTGGAGGGTCTCACGAGAGATGTTGAGAGGGAGATCCTCAGAGTCGACGATACCCTTGACGAAGTTGAGGTACTCGGGAATGAGGTCCTCGCAGTCGTCCATGATGAAGACGCGGCGAACGTACAACTTGATGTTGTTGCGCTTCTTCTTGGATTCGAAGAGATCAAAGGGAGCCCTATGCGAATGATCAGCAACATATTGAGAGAATAAAGACGGCTTACCGTTTAGGAATGAAGAGGATAGCCTTGAACTCGAGCTGACCTTCGACGGAGAAGTGCTTGACAGCGAGGTGGTCTTCCCAGTCGTTGGTAAGCGACTTGTAAAAGGCAGCGTACTCTTCCTGAGTGATGTCGTTGGGGTTGCGTGTCCAGATGGGCTTGGTCTTGTTGAGCTCCTCGTTGGTAGTCTCAACCTCCTTGATCTTCTTGGTCTTCTTCTCCTTAGGCTTGTCCTCGTCGTCGTCGACTTCCTCGATCTTGGGCTTCTCAGCGTCGTCCTCAGCGACCTCATCGTCATCCTCAACCTCCTGTAGAATTGTCAGAATCGTATTCGGAGAGGCAGGTATACGATACAAACCTTCTCGATCTCCTTGGTCACAGCCAATTGGATGGGGTAAGAGATAAACTCGGAGTGCTTCTTAACGATGTCTTTGATCTTCTTCTCCTCGATGTACTCCATCTGGTCCTCCTTGAGGTACATACGGATTTCGGTACCACGGCCAATAGGAGGGTTGACAGTGTCTTGGGTGATGGTGAAGGTACCACCAGCGGCAGACTCCCAGATGTACTGCTCATCATCGTTGTGTTTTGATATGACCTGGACGCGCTCGGAGACGAGGTAGGCAGAGTAGAAACCAACACCGAACTGGCCAATCATGGAAATGTCAGCGCCGGAGCTGAGAGCCTCCATGAAGCCCTAAGAAAGACGACTTAGTTTCGCAACGCCACAAAATGAAAAAAAAAAAGTGGCGCTTACCTTGGTGCCCGACTTGGCGATGGTACCCAAGTTGTTGACCATGTCGGCCTTGGTCATACCGATACCAGTATCCCGGACGGAGAGAACCTTGCCCTCCTTGTCGGGTATGATACGGATGACGAGTTCCTTCTCCGTGTCAAGGACAGTGGGATCGGTTAGAGAGGCATATCGGATTTTGTCGAGCGCATCGGAGGCGTTGGAGATGATCTCGCGAAGGAAAATCTCCTTGTTCGAGTAAAAGGTGTCTGAGGCGCGAGGCTGAGCAAGTCTTTCAACATGGATCAAAGGACAACCTACTGATAATCAGGTCCAAGAGCTGACTGATCTCAGCCTGGAATCCAAAGCTTTCGGTAGCCATATCTACTGGATGGGCGTCAGCAAGAGTTCATCGTCGACGGAGACGATGGAGACATACGTTGGATGGTGCTATGAGAGGATAAAGAAACGCCACAGGAAGGGGAGCAAGGCAAGATGCAAAAATCAGACGCGCTGTTTATGTAGGCAAATTTTTGATTCGAGAAGAAACCATCCCATTTTGGGCGCAAAAGATCGCTTGCCTTTTTTGGGGCAATCGAAGGATTCGAAGCAGATCGAAGGTTCGAGAATAGATCATTCCAACAGCCACTGCTGTTGAGCTGTATCGTTACATAGCTCTGCTGGTATAGAATACATTGTGATCCGTGTGTGGTATGTATATAGCTGTGGTTCAAATATAATTATGGCGCGTCCTTAGTACTTCTACCATCGCTTGCAACTCCTCGATCATCTGGCTCTGCTCGATATTCTTCTCGTGAAGCTCTTCGTTCGTTCGCTGTAACGTGGATTGCTGTTGCGTTAGAACACTCAACATTTGCGACGGATCCGCCGCTTTGGTCTTTCGCGTCGCTTCTTCCAACCGAGCTTGTAAAGTTTGAATTTCTCGTGCAGATTGGCTAGCATCGATTATCAGTCTGTGATAGAACACACGTTAAACAGCGCGTACCGGTTTTGCTCCTCGAGATCTTTTTGATACTCTAACTGATCCTTCATCTGAATCCTCATTTGCTGGATATGACTCTTCACTTCGGCAACCTCTTCTTTCTGCTCGTTAAATTTTGTAAAGTCAGACTCCCTATTGATCGTCAGTGTCAATCACCGCTTTAAACAGCAGCACACCCACCAGAGCTGTTGAACCTTGATATGCTGTTCAATCTGCCGTTCGTAGTCCTTAAGGCGGTCCACTTTGGGCTGTGTCTCCTTCCTTTTTGTTTCGAGTTCGAAGATGCGCTCATTTGCGTCTACCAATAACGCCTCTTGACCGTCGTACAGTGCCTTGAGAATGATTAGTTACGCCAACGACAGCAGCGCTAGGGCATACCTTGGCCTGCTTCACTTCGGACCGCAATGCGGCAGCCTCAGTGGTCCATTGCTTCTTTTCCTCTCGGAGTTTGTGCAGCTTGCTTTGAAGCTCGGTATTCCATTCGGCATATTTACTCCGTGCGGACGATGCCTGTTGCTTGTTCTCCTTGAGTTCATTTTCCAACTCTATGACCTGTGAACGATAATTTCGCAATTTATTGTACTGGCGGGAAGCTTTGAGTACAATTCGAGTCGAGAGAAATGACACCAACCAAGCCCTGCCGTTCAACTTCTACGTTGTTCGAGACGATACGTTCCTGGTACAATCGACCAACATGTTGAACGTTCTCTCTTGACAACCAGATCTCAAAATTCAGCTCGTTTCGGAGAAGGACAACCTCCCGCTGCAACGACGCAATCGCCTGAGTTATGTGTGCAGGTACGTCATCACTTGAACCCGACGAGAGCACGCTGGCAGGCCGGGACATATCCTCCTTGGACGGATGTGCAAACATCGATGTTGGCCACTGCGAGGTAGGATTGATGATCTGTACGTTGAGATTGGACTTGAGAGCTACTGAGGTAGCGACCATATCCTGAAGTGATATTCGAGGGACGGAAGAGGACGGGTCAACCTGCAAGGACATGACTTCCTCCTCCGTCAGAGCTGAGTCGGCAACAGAGATGGCATCATGAGACCTCGATTCGGCTGCGCGCGCTCGTATAGCTAGGGCCATATTGGTGCTATCAAGAATGGTGGCTTCGCTGGTGATGCGCTCGATGTCATACTTTGCCCAAAAGTTGCGGCCCGAGCGCTCCTCATCTGCGTCCCGCCAAATAATTAGCGGATGACACTGGTGTGCCCTTAAAAGATTCTGGATGGAAAATATATTTCAAAAAATCGTTAAAGACATGTAACGAGGTGTATACCTCAGCTTTTCCCTTGAGCTCTTTCTCATCTATTATTTCGCACCACTCTTTCGTGAACAGTGAAGGGAAATCGCATTCACCGAGAAACATAAGAGGTGTGCGCAAGAATCGAAGGACGTTACAAGGGAAGAGGTAATAGAGAAAGGTGAAGTAACGATCCGGTGAAGGGGGCGTTGCTGCTGCTGCATAGAACGTGGCCTCAAGCCGTTCCCAGTTGAGATCTGGATTAGGGTCTAGTGGCGGAGATGTGTTAGAAGAATCCAGTAAACCCAAAGCTGCTTCTGAATCATTCGGCGGAAGGCCTCTTTCCTTCCAGCACACAACTCGTGCGAGAATGACGAGTAACTCGGGGAGAATCAGTTTCAAGTTGTCCGACGCGTGTACCGCGAACAGAGGTAGTATTTTGACTAGGAGTGTCATTCCAACACTGCACATGGTCGAAGAATTGTCGATCAATAATGATAGCAGTAATTGTGACATCAATGGGTGGGAAGCCAGGCTGAGAGCGGACTCCTGGAAGTGGGGCAAGGAGGTAAAGAGGTTGAGAAGCATGAAGATCTGGAGACGTGAGGTGGGAGCAGCAAACTGTGCATTCAGCTCGGTCATTAATGCCTAAAACAGGCAATCAGGCGGGAACAAGCACAAAATGGACATATAGCTGACCTCTGGCTGTTTTATTCCATGTTTGAGTAGTACATTCTCCAGATTGACTTTCCACCGTTCCTTCTTTTCCCGGTCGACTTTATCGAGCTCAGCTCTGGCAATGACATCGTCTCCAGAGCCGTCATTGAATGCATCCCACAGATATAGATCAACTAGTCGGCGTCTAAAGGCAGGAACCTTTGATTTTTGGGGTCCGATTCTTCCTCCTCGTCAGCTTGCTCTCTGGTTCGAGGGCCGACACAACCAGGTCGGACGCTTGATCCAGCGCAGGTATCGGCAAGTCTGGTTGCCGGAGAGCTGGGCGGAGGACTAGATCAAACCATAGGGTGATAACGGACGCAGTCGGCAGGAGAGTCCTGAGATGGTACAGTACTGCGAGGAATATTTCTGTTTCGCGCGACGAAAGGTCATGACCGACGTCTCGGTGTATTGTTTGGAGCTCTTCCTCGATGTCTGGCGCCACATCCGGACAGACGGTCTGCGCAAACGTGTCGATGAAAGCGACGAGCTCAGCGAGGGAGATGGCTTGGTCAAGAGCAGCGCGAATTCTACCAAACAGCTTCTGAGTAGCCATCGTGGAGCGGGAACGAAGCAAGCCCTAAATATGGCAAGTCATCCTTTCAAGTGATGGGATCTACACTTCACGTCCAACATGAATTCAGAGCGTAATCTCTAGTCGCATTATAATCGATAACGCTCACAAGTCGAAGAACTGAATAACAGATTTTTTCGGGGGAAAAATGAACCAGAAATTGAGAGACGCTTTCTAGTGGCCAACATGGTGTAGTGGTAAACATGCGCAATTCGTCCAGCCGCCTCCCTCCTACTTTGACCATCGTCGACGAGCGCCGCTGCCGACATTCTACCGCCGCCGCAATACTAAAAGGTGTGCAAGAGCACTGCTAGAGTTCCACGCAAGAAACCGCTAACGTTGTGCTTCCCGCGATAGGTTGGATGGCACAATCGTCGCTTGGATGTACTTGTTGAAATTTACGCCACGCTATGTAGATGTCCGCACACATTGAAGAGGTCACATCTGACCACTCGGACCACGAAGGCCACGACCACACCCATGAGGAAGACCCGACCTCCACTGCCGCCCTCGATAAAATCCAGTCGCGTTCTGAACGCAAGGCAAGGAAAGCCCTTCTCAGCTTGGGCCTGAAGCGCGTCCCAGGCATCACGCGTGTCACTTTGAGGAGGCCAAAGAACGTGCGTGTTGCCGCTGCTGAGCGTCCTGGATCCTGTTGACAATGCCTGCAGCTTCTCTTCGTTGTTGCATCCCCCGATGTGTACAAGTCCCCCAACAGCGACTGCTACATCGTGTTCGGAGAGGCCAAAGTGCGTCGTCCAGTTGTATAACATCCCACACAAAGCTTAATTAGCTCTATAGATCGAGGACATGAACTCGTCTGCTCAAATGTCCGCCGCGCAGCAACTCGGTGGTGGTGGTGGTGGAGGTGTCACTAGCGAAGCTCTCGCTGCGGGTGCGGACGATGATGATGATGACATTCCAGACCTCGAGGCCCCTGAGGATGATGGACCTGTGGATGAGACTGGTGTTGACCCCAAGGACATTGACCTTGTCATGACCCAGGTATGTTCATACTCAAACGTGTAACTACCATCTTCATATCTTGTAGGTTGGTTGCACTCGAGCCAAGGCTGTCAGGGTACTGAAAGAAAGCGGTGGAGACTTGATCAACGCCAGTACGTCGATTCGTCTCCCATCCTCAATCGTGGTGAACTCACTTTGTGATAGTCATGGCCGCGAGCGAGTAGATTTGTCATTCTCAACTGTATTTGTTGCAAAATATATCGTGCATGCTTGTTGGAATATTCAATCATTCTTCCAACGTCTTAACTCGACATAATAATTGGATCTCTCCCAATCATCTTGCACGATCTCGACACCCATATCTCGACCGTCACATCTTGGCCCTACTTTGAGTCCCAGCGTCCTGGCTGCTCCGTGTACCAATGCGGTTAATTCCCCTTGAGAGAACATATGATAATATCGATGCAGCACGGCGTTTGCGTCCTTTTTCTGGTCTGGTCCTGATGCAGATGCCAAAACCCATGGTACTAGAACGTCTTGGCCGGTTTCGCTAGTTTGATTCTCGATGGGTATAACGCGTTTCGAGGCTTCGTCCTGTTCAGTCGCCCATACATAGATGAGAATGCGGCCATGATCTGGAGCCACCGCTTCAAGCAGTCTCTACTTGATACTCAAAAACGACGCGTCGCCCAGTCGATGAAAAGCAAACCTGGACACCATGCATTCGACGTTCATTTGTTGCGAGATGGTGAATCGTAGCAATTGATATCGCGTAGTCCTGGTGTCAGATCAATAGTTGTAACACACCAATAAGGGAAAATAGACTAACAAAAACGCCATTTCGCCAGCCTTTTCCAAGGACGTCGCCTCGAACGACTTCCCGAGGCGAGCCACCCGCGTTTTTCGCGATTTCCAGCAGATGTAAACTTCGATCCATTCCAATAGTATGGATACAGTTTGGCCGATCCAAAGGAAGAGGAAGGTATTTTCCATTTCCTGTACCAGAATCAAGTCCTATCCAGCCTGTAGGTATAGTCGATAGAAAAGAGGCTATCACAGGCCATGGCTACTAGGTTATTATGAGGCCAATCAGACGCGGCCGGGGAAAAGAGCATTACCTTGTATCTGGTGGAGGAGAAATGGCTGGCTATTAGTTCATAGACGTCGTGGACATGGTTGCCTTCGTATTTCTCGGGTTTTTCGTCGACGACTGTTGAGGTGACGTTGGGTGCCATGCTGAGTGCAAGATCGCTGACGTCACTGAACCCGAACTCAACGCCAATCTCCTTGATAGAGCTTCAAGCTCCCGACCTCCCGTCTTTCCTAATCTATAGCTCATATCGACCTGCTTAAATCCTCTGTGGTACACGGAGCTCAGCGGCCTGCATCAGCAACCTTCAACAACATTATCGGACGTCCTTCCATCTTGACTGTATTCATGGTATAGCTGGCGGCTTCAAGCACTTCCACGTATTCTTTTACCGTAAATCGCTGCGCAAGCTTGAACGTCTTTTGGGATCCTGCGTTGGGCCTCTGGCAAAATATCAAGCGCTGAAGCGCCAACGACGACAGAAAACAACGGACGACTAGCAATCAAGACGAACTTGATGGAGCCTCAATTCTAATATAAACCCTCGTTCCTCCTGCCGCCATGACGTCCAACCCCTTCCAAGACCACTATGCCCGCATATTCTATCCGACGGCTCGTGGTTACACAACGCTCAACCCCGACGCGTTCCAAGCTCATTCATCTAAAGCCCATTCTCTTGAGGGCCTCCAGCTCGGAGACCTAGTGCTTCGCAGACACTCAGGACTCGTCCACTACGTTGGGATCAATATCACGAGAAATGCCAACGACCCGCGAAATTGGCAGAAACTTCCGACGGGGTATAAACACTTGCTCTTTGAGCCGGGCATCGACTACATTGTCGACGAGGCACGCTTCCCAAGACCAAGTGTTTTCCTTGCCACAACGAGTGCATCGGACGTGTTCGACGTCCGTTGCGTCCCTCGAGCTGAGTCTGTAAATTTAATCGACGATTTCTCAAAAGTTTCTCATAAAGCAACAGCGCCCATGACTTTGAGAAGCTCGAATTCTCCACCAGTGCCACAGAAGGAGCGTACTGCGGTCTACCATTTGGAGGGTCGTCTCATGAATGTACGCCGTTAGGCTTGCAGAAAATTCAACATTTCGCACTCGAGCACGGACGCTTTTGGTACTACCAAGTTATGCATGTCGATTCTTTGGATTTACAAAACGGTGATCTCGCCGTGGTCACAGGCTGTGAAAAGGCCTCCTACTGGACGTGCGGGGTCTTCTCTTCTAGTCATGGTTCCGAGTCTCCTTTCAAGAAGAGGCTTGTAGTGCCCAAAGTCGAAGCAGGCATTGTACAGAATGTGCGTATGATTGAGGACTGCGACGAAGAGACTTCACCGACTCTGTTTGACCACTACGTCCAAAGTGCACGAAAGGACACTGCGAACCGGTTCGAGAAACAAACATGCTGCTTCGCCTTTCGCGGATTTCGAGTCTCTCTGAAATCATCCATTTACAACGACATGCGCGTGCCGAGGACTACCCGCGAGCAACTATGGCACGCTCTTCCCCGCTTTCTGCGCCCAACCATGAAGACATGGCCTGTCTATCCACATCAAGTTCCCGTAAGTCGCCTCGATTCATAGTCGTAAGTACTCCTCGACTAAACGAAACGCCACCCAGCCTTACCATCCATGCACGGCTATCTCGGAGCTGGTGCTGGCATCTGTGGGTTTCCATATATAATCAGCTACATCATCTCTGAGTCGTATTGCTTAGGATAAGCGAATAACGACCGCTGTTATTCACGACAATGATGTTCTTACCGTGCTGGAGCCGGTGAGTCGCAACATTCCTCTGTCATGACCCCGGTCTGTATGAACAAATCCTTCAGGACGAGAAAGTCATGCCAAATGACAATGAATTGGCACGCAGGATGATTGTTCGATATTTCGTTATCGTCGATTCCGGTTCGTGTCGCATCTCCTCCTTCGTTCAGTGGCTCATTTCCTGCAAGCCGGTCGGGCACTCCTCAAAGACAGATCTGAAGTGAAGTTGGCCCGTGTTGAGGAGCGCTGGGTCGGGTGGAAATGCAAGGGAGTCCTGAGAAAAGTCGACACCAGCCGATTTGTATGTCTACGCAAGGATGTGGGCCTCGGGGGCAATGCGACATAATATTAAATTTGTGCTTTTCCGGATGTCGGCCTCAGTTACACGCCCGTTCCGGGTCTATCTGTAGAACACAAATTACAGCAATCCTGTACGAAATGGATCACAAGGCGCATCTTCCACGAAGATACTACCCGAATCACTGTGCTTGGATACGAATCTTGTTCGGCGTCAGACACAAGTTCTAGCAAGAGCTGTTGTTCTTGTTTGAGCGCGCGCGACCCAACGACATGGATTTGTGGCAAATTTGTGGGGACCCACAAGGGCTCTGGAGGGATAGGACGACCCTCATCCGGAACCCACTCACATACGCCCCCCAAATATGTCCACAGAACTCTTCCAAAATGACTACGCGCGTATGTTCTATCCAAAGGCTCGCGGATACACGCCCATCATTCCAGACGGTGATCAGGGTAACGATTCGCGGGCGTTTTTTGTGGAAGGCGTTCAAATTGGCGACCTAATATATCGGGACCATACGGGGCCTCTGGTGTACGCTGGTATCAACATCACGAAGGGCGCTGATGATCCACGAAATTGGCAGTCGTTGCCAAAGGATTATGAACCGTGCTCCCTCGAGTTAGGCGTTGACTACACTGTTCATCCTTCCCACTATCCAGCCCTAGCGTTGTCTCTGGCACGACAGACACCAGCGCGGGATTTGCTATAAGCTCCATCACTCCTGCTCAGTGCGTTACTCCTCTGATGTTGTAAAGCACTCTTTGATACCCGCCACAGACCGGACGGCATAGACAGATACAAGTTCTCGACCAACGCAGCTCAGGGATCGTATTGTGCGCTTCCTTTCGGCGGCTCATCTTACGAGTGTACGGCGTCAGGTGTCGCGAAGCTTCGGCGCTTCGCTATGATACACGGCACCTCTTGGTACCATCAAACGGTCCATGTAGACAACTTGGACATCCAAAACGGAGATCTGGCCGTCGTTACCGGGTGCGAAAAAACGTCGTACTGGACATGCGGCTTATTCTCTTCTGCCGGACCCAACCCACGATTGACAAAGACGCTTTCCGTTCCTAAAGTTGTGGAAGGGATTGCGCAGCCCGTAGACATAGTTGAATCCTGTCCTTTGGAGAGCACCCCGACATCGGGTGACTTCTGGGTTCAAAGCGGTCGGCCGGGCGCCGCCTACATGCTAGAAAACGAGCCGGCCTGTTTTGCCTTTCGTGGATTCTATATATCCCTCAAACCATCAGTATATAATGACCTGCGGATGCCTTGGGGTATCCGGCAAACATTGTGGCATGCGCTTCCAAAGGTGTTACGACCACCGACACGATCATGGCCCTTGCTGATGTATGCTGCCGTGAGTTCGCGTTCACCTATTGTCAACAGCACTGAGCAATTGACCGGAATAAGCCTTATCATCCGTGTGCCCCCATTAGCGAGCTCGTCCACTCGTCGGTAAGATGCTTTCTGCCAGTACAGTGTGTGCTGATCAGCGCCAGGACGCACGCGTGAAGACAGTTGTTGTCCATGACAATGACATCCTATCCGTGCTACAGTCTGTACGGAGTCTGTCTTCTGCTTGGACCTCCTATAGTGCTGAAATTGTAGCCCTCTAGGACGAGGCTTTCCTTCCAACTGACGCTGAACTGGCGCGAAGAATGACGGCCCGATATGTCGTCCTTGTAGATTCCGGTGCGTTGACTGCTTTGATCCCTCTTATGTACTAACTTGTCATCCACTAGCCGGTCGCGCCTTCCTACGGGACAAGAGCGACGTGAAGCTCAGTAAATGGGAGAGATTCAGGTTGATTCATCGCCGTAGCTTTATTTCTGTACGCCGCGAACATCTCGTCGACGATTCGGTGTATGCCGCTGCGCCACAGGGTTGGCGACATTCGACTCTCTAAAGTTTAGTATTGTTGCGAGTTCATCTTGAGTTGAGTTCGGATGATGAGTCCCGCCGGGTGATAACGGATTTTTCCGTTTAAGTTCTGACTATTTCAGTCGAGCAAGAGCTATTGTTCTTGTTTGAGCGCGCGCGACCCAAAGACATGGATTTGTGGGGACCCACTCTTGGCACCAATTCTACCCTTGTTTCATTTCCCGTCTGTGTGTCCACAAGGGCATCCTGAGATGAATGAGGATGAAGGACACGCTGTCAAAGCTTTGATTGTTATTGTTCAAGTTCGGATTCGTCGAAGGAGCGTTCTCATATTGACACAGCCGTCACAATTGTAGTTGATGTTGTTGTCCCCGAATTTGGAAGGTTGAGAACGATAGCAGTTGCGTTGGACGGGTCCCCCTCGCACTGATAGTGAACAATAGTATGAGAACAGGCCCCGCTGCCGCTTCAGTTTTGCTCACTCGAAAATGGTAGCATTGTCGAATTGTGTACACTGCTTTTTCCTTTGAACGAAAGGAGAACAGTGGTTAAGTATCAAAGTGGATGATCGGCACGGCACTACCCGGCACCTCAATCACCAATAAACTTTAGAGAATCGAATGTCGCCAACCCTGTGGCGCAGCACAGTTTGAGTTCAATACGTCGGCGCGAAGATGCTATCCTTCACGTGGTGGCCCACTGAAGTCTTATGTTTCGGGGATTCACGACAATTACGCCGCACAAGCGCAAACAACGCGTTCCTTGCTACTCTCCGAATCTCTTTAAGGCAGTTCTAACCCTTCGGAAAGGTCTGCACCCACGGTATTGTTCTCCTCTTTGGAAGGTGGTCTCCAGTTCGCGTGGCGTTTCTTGTTGTCGAGATTCTAAATTCGGGAACAATGGCACTGCCAGGTCGTGTAACGATTAGCGTCAGTCAAAGCTCTGTACGTCGTACCGATAATAATAGATTTGATGTCCTTGAACCTTCTCTAGATGGGCTTCGTTTCGGAAATGAAGCAGGGATACAATGTATGAGAAACGGGACCCACAAAGCATTGTTGCAGTGAAGGAAGGAAGTATCAGTGAACTGTTCCGATTTCCAGATGAAGACAATAGTCCCTCTAGCTTCCAGGTCCGTGTCGTATCCAGGCTCCCTGATACGAATCAGTGTCGTTCTGCATCCAGTATGAGAAGTTGTCCCCACAAACTATTGTCATTGTGCTCCAAGTTGCTAAATGAATACGGCGATGTCGCTTCATCCCTGAAGGAACACAACAGCAACCAACGACATGTGTCAGTGCCTAGTACTGTCAGTACGGACAACGCATGTGCCAATAGGGATTGCTGTGAACGTATCCCCACATCAGAAATTCGCGCTTGGAAATAACGAGACGAGCTCCTCAACAGAGTAATAGTAATCCATTTCCGACAGATAGCGTCCCCACAGTGCCGCAGGTTAAGACAGTAGCGGTGCACAGTTCAAGACGGGCGAGTCAAATGCACTGGTATCATTGAGGATCAGATATAAAACCACCTAATCATTCCTATGAAGCCGCCGAATCGTCGACGAGATGTTCGCGGCGCACAGAAATAAATCCACGGCGATGAAACACCCGCAATCTCTCCCGTTTACTGAGCTTCACATCACTCTTGTCGCGTAGGAAGGCGTGGCCGGCTAGTGCATAGCAAGTTAGTACATAAGAGGAGTCAAAGCAGTCAACCCACCGGAATCTACAAGGACGACGTATCGGGCCGTCATTCTTCGTGCAAGTTCAGCATCACTGGGAAGGAAAGTCTCATCCTAAAAGCTGAGATTTGAGCAGTATAGAAGGTGCAAGCAGAAGATAGACGTACAGACCCTAGCACGGATAGGATGTCATTGTCATGGACAACAACTATCTTCACGCGTGCGTCCTGGCGTTGATCAGCACACGCTGTACTGGCAGAAAACACGCACTGTCTTACCGACGAATGGACGAGCTCGCTGATGGGGGCACACGGGTGATGAGGCTTATATCTCTAATCAGTTGCTCGGTGCTTGAGAATAGGCGAACGCGAACTCACGGGTGCCATCATACTCATCCGCAAGGACCATGATCGTGTCGGCGGTCGTAACACCTTCGGAAGAGCATGCCACAATGTTTTCCGGATGCCCCAAGGCATCCTCATATCATTGTATACGGATGCTTTGAGGGATATATAGAATCCACGAAAGGCAAAACAGGCCGGCTCGTTTTCTAACATGTAGGTGGCGCCCGGCCGACCGCTTTGAAGCCAGAAGTCAACCGATGTCGGGGTGCTCTCCAAAGGACAAGATTCAACTATGTATATGCCCTCCGCAATCCCTTCAAAAATTTTAGGAACGCAGAGCGTCTTTGTCAATCGTGGGTTGGGTCCGGCAGAGGAGAATAAGCCGCATGTCCAGTACGACGTTTTTTCGCACCCGGTAACGACGGCCAGATCTCCGTTTTGGATGTCCAAGTTGTCTACATGGACGGTTTGATGGTACCAAGAGGCTCCGTATATCATGGCGAAGCGCCGCAGCTTCTCGACGCCTGACGCTGTACACTCGTAAGATGAGCCACCGAAGGGAAGCGCACAATACGCTCCCTGCGCTGCACTGGTTGAGAACTTGAATCTTTCTACTCCGTCCGGTCTTTGGCGGGTATCAAAGAGTGCTTTACAACATCAGAGGAGTAACGCACTGAGCAGGAGTGGTGGGGTTTACAGTAAATCCCGCGCTGGCGTCTGTTGTGCCAGAGACAACGCTAGGGCTCGGATAGCGGGAAGGATGAACCGTGTAGTCGACGCCTAACTCGAGGGAGCACGGTTCATAATCCTTTGTCAACGACTGCCAATTTCGTGGATCATCAGCGCCCTTCGTGATGTTGATACCAGCGTACACCAGAGGCCCCGTACGGCGCCGATATATTAAATCACCAATTTGAACGCCTTCGAGTAAAAAGGCGCGCGAATCATCAGCTTGAAGCCCATCCGGATTCATGGGCGTGTATCCGCGAGCCTTTGGATAGAACATACGCGTGTAGTCATTCTGGAAGAGTTTTGTGGACATATTTTGGGGGCGTATGTGAGTGGGTTCCGGATGAGGGTCGTCCTATCCCTCCAGAGCCCTTTGTCCAGTGATGGCATG
This sequence comes from Hymenopellis radicata, assembly GCA_015501595.1. Classification (NCBI taxonomy): domain Eukaryota; kingdom Fungi; phylum Basidiomycota; class Agaricomycetes; order Agaricales; family Physalacriaceae; genus Hymenopellis; species Hymenopellis radicata. The sequence goes on along the minus strand of JADNRX010000002.1, from coordinate 22,588 downwards.
AAGGAAGACAAAAGCGTAACAATGAACATGCAGGGACGCGATCTGGTGGAAGTTGCCGTCACCTACCTCGGTCCCGGTGCTGTTCAATCTCCCTCTGTCACGACCAGTTTCATCGTTTCCCATGAATTCAGTTGGTCGCGTTCAGTCGCGTTGCAGCCCGTATAAAATGAGCATTGATCCAGGTCGAGTCTCTATCATCCACTTCTTCTCATTTCTTCCTGTCCTCTCTTCAGCCGTCAACGCTCTCTTGCACCTCATGGCTCCTCGCGCTTTGGTGAGACACTACGCGCGCTGTATGGCCGAGTGTCTTGAAGGTCATCCACTCTATGACCCCGAACCTCACGACCCATACGACGCGTTCCTCGTTGAGGGAACACAGCTTTTCGATGTCGCCTGGATCGACTCAAGCGGCAAGCTAAAATACGCCTTCAGCACCGGTCTAGGGCCCCACGACGCACGTAATCAGGATAATAACCATGGCTCATTGCTCCCACCGGGCCATGAGAAGTACACAGGTTGTAGGCCCAATCTCGACTTCTTCAACGCAGATAGACATGGGCAGTGCTACAAGTCAGAGACTATCGATACCGCGCAGGTTTCGGCAAACATCTCCGTGCCAATGTGAGTGCCCTAGGGCTTGTCACAAATACCATTCTCCTACACTTGGTTTAGCGCACCTGGAGTCGCACCTGTCAGTGTCAGTACGGCTCTCAGTTATTCCATTTCGGACAAAGCAGGCGCATTGCTTTTTGTTCCCGATGACCACACCTTTTGGTACGACAACCGTGTCAACCTGTCCAGTAATTACGCCCGGAAGCATACCGCTGCGTGGTACCGATTCCTGAATGGTGACAATGGTAACCTCGGCGTCCGGAATGGCGAGCTCTACTTCGTTACCTCTTGCGGCAAAACGAAGGAATGGCACAACCTTTGTGCGTACTCCAGTAGTAGCGCTCGGAGTGTCTCCGTGCAATTCCATCCGATTCCTGAGGCCGATGTCGGCTTTGCTGGTAGCTTCGTTTGCGAGTCCAGTGGCCTTCAGCCCCAGAAAGGACCCGTTGTAGGCCCTCCTCAAAAGGAGACACAGTGTGTTTCCGTCGTAGGTTGGAAGCTGGCCCTCTGTGCCCGATTTATACGATTCGTCAAGGTGCCTGTTCAGGTCGACAAGGCCGCGGAGTCCACATTCTGGTCCAAGTTCTTGGGGAAGTCCCAATGGGCGCCGTACAACTCGAACCAGACTTCGATCTCGAACGCTGAACCTCCCGCTTCCGGCGGCAACAATAACTCTTCTGCGACAGGATCGCAAGCTACGGATATCAAGGAAACGCCTTCAGTAAGTCTATCGTCCTCTTGAATTTCTTGTCTCATCGGGCTGGCTGTTCAGACTTCGACGGATTCTAAGCACACGCTGCGCGATGATTCTCAAGTGAACTTTGAACACGACAAGAACAGTGAACCTCCCATTTCCAGCAACAATAACTCTTCTGCGACAGGATCGCAAGCTACGGATACCAAGGAAACTCCCTCAGTAAGTCTATCGTCTTCTTGACATTCTTGTGTCATCGGGCTGGCGGCTTCAGACTTCGACGGATTCTAAGCACACAGTGCGCGATGACCCTCAAGTGAAGTTTGAACACGACAAGGTATCTAATTTGGCTACAACAATTCGGGCGACCAGATACTAAAATATACGTGCACAGATTGTTACCCTGGCTGGTGATACATGCTGGATTGATACGGGCAAGCAATTAGGAATTGATGGCCAGCCTGTAATTTACCTCTCATCCTTGAAACACTGATGCTCACGCCTTGTTAGCCTTCAACCCACGCCTTGACGGAGGTGTTCCCATACATCGAAGAGTCGGTGAGTCAATCTTATCTCATGCCAAAGACTACGCACTGAGTACGCCTTGGCCAGGCGCCATGGATGGAGGTCGTCATCGCGCACGATTCGCATTATCTCTCGGTCCTCGGAAAGGTGATTGCGTTAGACATTTTCCCGAACCGATAAAACTCACCCTTGAACTCTATCAGGGCGAATACGTGCCAGACGCCAAGGAACTGGCGGCCAGACTCATGCAGCACTTCGTTATCGATGTCGACGAAGGTTTGTCTCTACTTTGGTAATGTTGAAATAGGGCTCATACCATCTAGACATGAACGGCATGCTTGTTAGCAGAGAGGAAGAACATCTGACAAAGGATGATCTTGCCTTTGTGGTGCACGATGCGCGTCGTTACACAGACAACAATCTTGGGTTTGACGTTATCCGAAAGCACATCCCCTCCGTACGTGCTCACTTGCCCATACGAATTTACTCGCTCACGACAATTGTAGGGATGGACCTTGGCGCCTCCAAGATTTGGACTCGGAGTACCATCGCCTGTGCCGTCTACGCCAATTACCTTCGCTGCTGTTAGTTCCGGTCCGGGCGCTGTCTGTGAATCGTCCAAGCCGGACAAGTCCTTTTCCATCTCCATGATTGACGAACAGGATGACGACGATGACGACGATTTCCCGTTGGTGAGTGGCATTCGCATCTCCCCGAATGGGCCAGAGTGACTTACATACCTCTAGCCCCCTCCCCCGTACACGTTGTTCAACGGAGATTCTCCCTATGCTGAACTCGAAGCAGGCCTAGCTTCTCTTGAGTGCCTTAACGACTTTAAAGGTGCCAAGACCATTCATTCCGACCCGCGATGGGATCAGTACGACGACGCTTTGGCAGTTTGGGAAGCGGATGAGATGGCCAGGAATAAGCATCCGGCCCGCAAGTTCCTCACTCGTTTAGCGGTCGCGCGGCGGAGATTCATTCAGGGCGAACCCTTTCCTGAAGAAATCGAGGCAATGGCTCTCTCGGCAGTGAAGAAGTTGTTTGCTGCTCTGGAAAACAGCGGACGCCGCCGATGCGTGAGGTTTGTGAAGCATGGGTAGGTGGTTCTATCTTCCAGTGTAAATAAAGCTGACGCACCTCTAGGAAACGTGCACTTGAGGAAATTGGGTACTCCGTGTAAGAGCAAGGCAAGGTGGTCGGGGAAAGATTGCTCTGTCCGTTTATACCCGTTTCAATTCACACTTTTTTAGTACCATCATACGGCTTTAGTACCTATATCGGATAATATAGTCGCCTGAATGCAGTTTCCTTCTAGATAGCATTGACAACAGTGAGCCGCCCTCCATACAGACTCGTGAATCAGCTCGTCCCATTGATGTGCAAGGGCTGCACTTATTCAAGGCCAGCGACCTGCTCAATCTTGAGCACTTCCTGCACCTCTACAGCCTTCAAGATTCGAATTCGCGTGCAAAACGTTTCCTCGATTCGCCTTCGTCGCTGAATCTGATACGAACTATTCAGAAGCATCGAGCATACACACTGGATTATGGAATTCGCATAACCCTTATTTCTTCAACGGCTCACTTACGGCTACATTCACCTGAAGAGCAAGAGGCGTCGATACCTCAGTCGCGGGTCCGGCCCATGTACATACTAACGCGGGCCGAATTGAGTTGACGCGTCGAAGGCACCGGTGATCAAGAAGTGATAGCCATGGAGAGTCTATTCGTTCTTCGTTTCTAGTAAAATTCTACGAGAAACGGAAACCGGTCGTGCTGTGCCAAAGGACTCCGGAAGGTGATGCGTTGTGGTCGCGGCCTGTCGCGCAGTCAACGTTGTACCACTAGGTGCCCCTGATTTTCCTATGATTGCCCGCAGTTCAGAGCATCGTATATATGTTCTCCGACTAGATTTCGAGCAGAACAAGATGCTCTTGACAACAGCGTGGCGCGTACGTACGGGAGAATGGAATGGTTTCATCAATAAATCTCCACATGTCGGCTGTCGCCGGTCGGACAAGAGTGCCCGGCGCCAAGATAATTGTTCCGCAACAACGATCAAACAACGATCTCCTCCTTTCCCGTTCTTGCTGTTGCATTCCACCGCCTGTCCCTTCTGGCTGCACGGCCTCCCAGACACTCTCTTAATCTCCATTCCTTTTGCTGAAAACAAAGAAAAACGAAATGCTCTTTTCCCTCGCTCTCGTCCCGCTTGCCCTTGCCGCTTCCGCCATCGCTGGCTCCCATGGCCACAAGCGTCACCACGCCCATGGTGTCGCTAAACGGGCTCGTGGCGATGTCAGCCACACCCTAGCCAAGCGCTTCGACAGTGCTCGTTGGTCGTTTTACGATGTCGGACTGTAAGCTGCCCTCGTAATCCATCATCGCTCCTTTTTTTCAACTTGCTCTAGCGGTGCATGCGGTGCCAACAACGTGGCGAGCGACTTTGTCAGTCAATTTTCTCTATCATCTTGGACCTCTAGCTCATTGTGCTACGGTAGATTGTCGCGCTGAACACGCCTGTGCGTTGCTCTCGGATCATCCTCAGTGAAATCCTCGCATTTACATCTCCATTTCTCTAGCAATACGGTGACGGGTATCCCGGTCCCAACTGCTTCAAGACTATCACCATGACGTATAACGGGAAGACGACTCAGGCCACCATCATGGACCAGGTCCGCGTCAATTTCTTAAATCTCCTTGCCTGCGTCTAATAATTGACAGTGTCCCGGTTGTCCGTACATGGGATTGGATCTTTCGCGTGGTCTCTTCAACTTCTTTGCTTCGGAAGACACTGGCATTATCTACGGTACATGGTACTTCAATGATGGCAGCGGTGGAGGTGGAGATGCTCCCGCCACTTCCACCTCTGTCTACACTCCTCCGACATCCACTTATGTCTACACCCCTCCCACGTCCACCTACGTCTATACTCCGCCTACGACGTCCAGCACCCCTGCCTGGACTCCCAGCACCACCAGCACCACCAGCAGCAGCAGCTCTTGGACATCCTCGAGCTCGTCCAGTGTCTGGTCATCGTCACCAGCGTCGTCGAGTGCTGAACCGTCTTCCAGCGCGGAAGATAAGATCAACTACTCCAGTGGCAACATTGCTGCTGCCACTGCGACCATATCGCTTGATGAGAATGATCCTCAGAGCATCCTGGTGGTCACTGACGCCTTGCTTGGAATGGCTGGTATCGCCGCTCAGGCTGCGCATCTTTTGTAAACGGTGTACGTCGTTGTCATCTGCTTGCATATACCCTCCCACCTTTCCATAATCTATTCCAATATCTTTGTACCTGTATGGAGATTTTTCTATTACACTAGGGGTTCTTATTTGAATGGTATTTGTCTGCTGCACTCCTAAGGCTGGCCTTGGCCACGGTGCTAATGAAATTCTGATTTTGGTTGGACATAATTCTGGTTTTGGTTGGACATAGGCGTGAACATAAAGAACAAAGGCCAAGTACAAGACGTGGTACAGTGAGTATATATCAGAGATAAATGCGCTAGATGCAATGCGGGTAATTTAAATTACGTACAACGGGAATAAAGAGAGGAATGCAAATAACCGGGTATGTTACAACAACACAGGATCTTTCAGTTTCTTCTTCGTCATCAATGGAAGCACGGCACGAGCAATACCTGCAGGCCGTTCTGCTTGACCCATTTGAGTGATGCTTGGTTTCTCTTTCGGCGAATGTCTTTGATGAGTGCTGACCGGGTGGGGTACATGGCAGATTGCAAAGCATCAGGGCCCTGGCCACGGAGAGCAAGGTAGTCTCTAATGTTCACAAAGGCCCTGGACTTGAGATAAGCCTTGGCAGCTCTCATGGTCTCAGGCAGGGAGGAGGTGGCGAGCCCAAGCTCAATAATCAAGGACTGGAGTAGAGTTAGCCGACAATGAGAGTCGTCGGGATTAGTTAGGAAACTACGCGGAGGATAAGCGAGAGTCCATACTGCATGTGAAAGAAACATACGAGTTGATGTAACGGACGGCGTCGTCGTACACGGAGGGGAGGCGACGACCTCGTCAAGTGGTTCTGAAACACCCTCTGAAATATCATCGACGATTGGACGAGAGCCGAGACCGGTCGCGGCGGAACCCTTTGGCTTGCGTGCACGTTTGTGCTTCCTGGGCGCCGGTGAAGATGAATTCGTGAGGGTGGCAACCGAGGAGGGCCGGTCGGGCAGCGCTGCGGAGTCTACGGCAGGCGGAGTACTAGCTGTCCGTTTGCTTCTGGACTTGTGCCCCTGCTTTGAACGCCGCGTCGGCGTCGCACGCAGAGACAGTCCATCGAGCTCAGAGACGAGGCTATCCTCATCAGAGGCACCGGTAGGACGAGTGCGCGGACTCGGCGTAGAGAGACCACTGTGGGTGTTCGGGGGATTCTGGGAGGGTTCAAGGAGAACAAAGTCGTCATCAGAGGCATAGATTACGCTGCTCTCTGTGGACAGCTCAGAGGACAGGATGCCTGATGAGGCGACACTCCAGACGATCTCATCGTCGGAGTCTTCGGAAAAGGCTAAGGAGCGGGTTGAATATGTCGACGACGAGCGAGATCGTGGAGAGATCAGGTCAAAGGACGACGCCGTCGAGGTCGCTGTGAAGGTTGGCGATGACAGCCCCGTCGACGACATCGTGGAAGACATGAAGAAACGGGTTGCAATGAGGCTGAGTTGCACCCCTTTCCAAGCAATTTATACCTTTGATCGAGAACTATTGCATAATCAATTTTACTCCATTGGCAATGCTCAATTCTGTATCTTCCAGTACACAATGCTACTGTTGTATCCCGCTAATGCCTTCTGTTCCACGTTAACACGACCCCAGACGCGTCCTTGTAGATCCATCACTTTAACACCGCGTTTCTCATATAGCATAATCCGCTCCTCCCCCGCACTCAGTGTTGTTGGCGCCGGCAAGCTCGACTTTTTCCCGTTTCCAAGTTCAGAGTCGTGATTCTTGCCCCATACATACAAATCGCGTCCTTGATTTTTGCCCGCAGACGTGTCCAGTGTCATTAGTACATGTCCAGTGGGGGACACGCTAATCGCCCGAGGCAGAATTGGCACCATGGTTTTCCTACTTTCATCATCTAAAAACAGGTCAGGCGAGGCAGCTTTTCAGACAAATTTAGAGCTGTACATTCAGTTAGTGTACCAAGCCCGCGCGCACGCATCGGGGTTCCCTGAGCATTGCTAAATATATTGTTTCCGAGCCCGCCCCATTGGCCGTTGCCGCACATGAGAATGTCGACCGTTGGTGAAGCAACCCCCTCTGAATACTCAACCATGAAGCTTGTCAGGTCTCCTCCTAGTGCTTGTTAGCAAGACGTGTGCTTTGACAGCTGAAACTCTCACCAGCGGAAACGTCAATGCACCTGCTGCTCACTCGCGGGGAAACCGTTCGCCACAAATTGACCTCACTCGGAACCGTGATTGTCTCCAAAGTAGCGTTGGCGCCGAGCCCAATTTGTCTGAGGTTCTGATAAGCCCTTTGTTTGAAGCTACCAATGTCCGCGCCTACCCATACTCATTGGCACCCCAGCCCAATACTCTTCCGTCTCCGGTTCGGGCAAAGCTCGTTCGAGCACCTGCGGCAATCTGCGCAATGGAAACGCCTTTCAACGACGGAATCTCAAAGACGAAAGGACAAAATCTGATTGTATCATCCGTTTTCCATTCGGCCGCATCCTCGTCGCCAAAGCTCTCCACTTTGCCTACCAAGGACTTGGGTACTAGATGTACCTGGAGCAATTCCTCCAACCTGTATTTAGGATGAGGAACTTGGAATTTACGGAAGCCAAGTTGCCCGTAAGCGTTTGCATGTGCGTTCAGAGGATGTGCAAAGGCATGCCCGGAGGACGTCAATGCGAGTAAATGATTTTCGCCAGCAGAGATAGACTTAAATCTATCAAAGGATTAGGGAAAAAAGCAAGTAGTAATACAGAATGTACGAACCGTTCCTTCTGACCTTGCTGGACTTTGATTTCAACAAAATCGACGTTTTCGTCTTCCCCCCAAAACCAACCTGTACTCCACCACGGATAACTCGATGGAGTAGGCGCTCCAGGCCGAAGTTCTTGCTTCGAGGCATCCACTTCCATGCAGTAAATCCGACCGGAAGCAGAAAGGGCAAACAGACGCGACTTGGTGAGTTGGACTTGGATGATATTCTTCAAACGCGCTGAGCATCGTTTGCATATATTTAAGAAGCAAGTACGCACTTTATTTCGCAGTGTTAAATGGGGCCGGCTATGTGACTCTGAACCGAAATGTCCTCGTCCCCATTGGTAGACGTCACCTTTGGCGTCAATACACGCGGCGTGATCCTGGTGAAGGGCTAGGTCCCTGAGAGCGACACCTTCGAGCCACTTTGCTACGCCAGGAGTGCGGATAGCTTCGGAACCGGCTTCGTCCAGAAGTAATGTACTGGATCTAAGACATGTTGAACGCTCTGAATCTGGAGTAATGCAGACCAACGCACTTGTTAGAACCCCACACTAGTGAGTAAAGCGTGTCTGGGTCTTGCAATGGCGCCTCCAGGGACTTTTTTGAAGGTGCCTCTTGGATCTCAACAACAATGTCATTGTAGATGACCGTAGGTTTGCTCTGAGAGTACCAAAGCAAGGATCCCGCGACCACACCCGAGGAAACTAGCACAGCCCGGTGGTTCCGTCCTCCGCGAGTCAAGGGGACACGTGTATGCAGCAGCCGAAAACCAGAACGAATATTCGTCGCCCTTTTGAACATGTCAAAGTTGGAACAACGTGCAAGGTGAGAGCAAGACAAGGTCCGATCACCGATCACTTTTTTTTAAAGACATGACCACCATGACACGCAAACTAGTCGTCCTCGATCTCAACGGCACCCTCCTCTATCGCCCCAAGACCAAAAAAGTATTCCCGCGACCGTATCTGTCCACATTCACCTCGTTTTTGTTCCACCCCGAAATCAGGAAATGGCTGGACGTGATGGTCTGGAGCTCTGCTCAGCCTCAGAACGTGGCGCCGGTCGTCGCGTCTGCATTTGGCCGACACGCTTCTCAGTTGAAAAGTGTATGGGCACGCGACCGCATGGGCTTGTCCCCGGATCAGTACTCCAGAAAAGCCGTTACACGAAAAGACCTTGAGAAAGTCTGGGCAGCCTTTCCTTCTCATAATCCTGGCACCACTTTTCTGGTCGACGATTCCCCGAGCAAAGCCCATTTCCAGCCTTCCAACCACATATGTTTACCGGAATATACTTCGCCTCCCCCACCTCGACGGCCTACCCGCAAAGCGAAGGCAGTGGCGCTTTCTGCCGATGATGATTGGCTGCGCTCGTAGAATCCCTTTCGTTGGACCCAGCTCATCCAGATCCTGTTCGTCCCGATCAAGTGTTGCTTGCCATCATTGGCATCCTCGAAAAAGCGAAGGACGAAACGCATCTCGCGACGTGGGTAGCAGACGGCGGCCTGTTCTTAAACAGACCGATATCTGACATCGTCAAGAGGGAAGCTGCCAAAAAGCAGTTCCCTGAGCGCGCGATGTGGTTTGTGGATGACGAAATACTTGAAGAGTGGATAGAACACGGGAAGACTACGGTACAGAGGCTTGACATCCCCCTATAGCATGAGACACTCTAGACCCTAGAATATATCTACAACACAGTACTACTGCTCTACAATAATTTAGGTCTTTGGGCGCTTCTTTTGACGTTTCCTTTCCGTTGCTTCGCTGGTGGCATCTCCCTTTCGTTTTACGCCGGCCTTTGGTTTCCCCGCAGGTTTTCCGGTGGCAACTTGAACAATCTGCAGGCAAAGTGAGGGTAGAGCAGGCGATGACTTGAGATTGGGAGAGGCTATCAATTTCTCCGACAATTTCTGCCATTTTTTGGGTGCCCAAACGGCGTCGACATCAATGGAGGTAAGTCGAAGAGTCTGCCGAAGGGCAGATAATGCGAGCTTCAACACATCCTTCACTTGCGCCACATTCAGAGATGCTTTTTCGTCACATGCGTTAGACACAAGGCCGTACAATGACTTGCGTAAGGACGTCATGAAGGCAGCTACTTCTTCGTCCGATTTATCCTAGACTGATGTTAGAAGATGAATAGTAAATCACTGGAGAAACATACGATAGAATGCAGATTGCTCAGTAACGACTGAACGAGGCGCAAAGCCTGCAGCTGTCTGTACGTATTGACAGCCTTGCTCGACAAATCAAGCATAGGTTGACGCAGGCGCCAAGCAAGACTGGTAAATCGGGTGATGAAGTCTTGGAAGAAGACGGGTGTGAGCGCAGAGTTCTTCCGCGTCAAGAAGTCTTCCAGTGTCGCCTGGTAGAGGGCAACGACCTTGTCCTCCGCCTGCTGGGAAACCATAATTTTTGACAGGTATATGCAGCATGCACAAATGGTGCTTGATAGATCCGACCGGGACTTCCGGACACGCGTATGCAGGGCTTCCAGGACTGGTTCCACTTTGACAAGTGGTGCAGAGGTGGGGACGTCTTTGGACTTCCCGATGCGTGAGCGTAAGATGCCTTGAGCTTTGTCGACAAGCTGCTTCTCGTCAGAGCCAGACGAAGATATCAGAGTGATGAGAGGTAAGATGACGGTAACAACGAGAGGGTTCGTAGGCTGCTTCTTCACGAATAGATCCACTAGGTCGAGCACCCGATTTTTGAAATGTGTTGCTTCCCGTTGGGCGTCGACGTCTAAACGTGAATGTCATCAGCAAAAGCCACGGATTTCTTGAAATGCAGAACCGACCTTTACCAGACTTCCGCTCCTGCATCCGAGATTTGAACGCCTCTGCTAGCTGATCGTCAAGGGCCAACATTTGGTCGTCATCCATTTCGACATCATCATCGTCAGAGTCACCAGCAGGTTCTACGCCATTCATCTTGAGGGCTTCCAAAATCTTGTTTCTTAGCTCCTCGTCGACTTCCGCATCCTCATCCTCCTCCTCATCTTCATCTTCCTCAGCTTCGTCGGTATCATCACTCTCACTCTCAGCTTCCTCTTCACCATCCTCCCTGTCGGATTCTGCCACCTCCTCCTCCATATCTTCGTCGTCGCTCTCCTCGTCCTGCGTAGGGTCACGTCGTTCAAGTTGCTATATGATTCAACAATGAGTAGAGCTTCAGGAAAATCAAAAAAGTACCAACCGCCAGAATGAGATCAATAGACGTCTCAGTGACAGAGCCAGAGAGGAGGGAGAACGCGTTGTTGCCCAACGTTCTTAGGTAACTCGAGGACTTTTCCAGCATACCAATGAGAGCATCGACGAGCCCGTCAATAGGAGCTGGGGATTCCGTGTCCACTTTGTCTTTCTTGCTCTTCTTCGATTTTGGTTTCACGACGAAATGCTGGGCGTAATTCGTGCATGACTATTTCAAAAGTTGACAAACACGTATGAGGAATGTCAATCAACTACGTACCTCGAGAACTTCAGTATTCCAGCTTTCCTGGTCCGTACAATACTCCTGTATGAGGAGACCAGATAACAGAAGGCGACAACCAAGAGCCGAATCGTTCTGAGCTCCGTCGGCGTGAGGCTACGTGAACGAGATCGATAAACAGAGGCAGAAGTATGGCCGAGGTACGAACCTGCTGTAGTTGGGTATCTAGGGTGCGAACTTGTGTATGAAGTGCCAGGTCTTCGGCGTCAACCTCAGCCAGTGCGGTTATATGCTTGGAATCCTTCTGCAGCGCCTCGATAATAGAGAGTGTGCGACATATCCAGAACTCTCCATTTGATGCTACACCTACAGCGCGCACGGGCTTTCCATCCTTGTCAGCTGCGAGTTGAAGTTAACAAAGTCTAAGAAATGGGATCGAGTATGCTTACTACTCTTGATGGTTGTAGTCTGGTTGTGAGATCGCCTAGGCAGGATAAAAGGCGCGCCCGACAAGTCGCGCGCAGCTCTTCTGACAAAGGCGGTTTAAGAACTGTCTCAGTCTGCAAAATGATGAGTTATATTTAAGGAATCCTCAGAAGAAGCTTACACCACGGTGAAGCTTTTGTTTCGACGGTTTTCGGACGATGAACAACCCGTTAACAAGCAGCCACTCGAGAACGGTCTGCAACCAATGGTCGTCTTTCAGTATCGACCCGTTCCTCACCAATGCAACAAGTTGATCAATGATCCATGACCGACGTGCGTTCAGTGCGTCAACATCATTCCTGGGAAACCCATTAATTTTGGGACTACGACACAGAAAATACGCACTTATCAATACCGTCACACTCATTGAACTGCTGGATGAGGTGATCCACGTAATGTGTGATTCCTTCCGCACTCATGGACGAGAGAATGTTCTCGACCGTCTTCGTTTTAGTAAGTTTATCAAACTGAGGGCTCCCATTTGCGCCTGTAAGCTGAACGATGAGACCCATTCCAAGCTGAGGACGCTCCTTCACAAACGCTGCGACATCGGAAGCCTATAAAGAGATCAGTTGTAATGTGTGCCGCAACAAGCAAAACTTACATTTTGCTTCGCAGCTTTGTGAAGATACCGGTCAGGTTTCGAGAGCTGGTTTATCCATGTCCGCATGAAATTCTTAGTGAATATCATGGGTAACACGTCCTCAGAAAGACGCGGAAGAGCCTTTTGAAATATTTGAAAGCCCCAATACTTTCTCTGAGGTGTGGAGGTTGAGGAGAACAGCGATTCTGTAGTGAAATAAGCGAATGACGCGGATTATGATGACTGTTTCTAACCATCAACGACAATCCTGAAGAATTCTGCGAAGTTTCCTTTGGCGGGCCCATCCAGCGGGAGAAGGTGATCTAAAATGGCGGTCCAAACGAAGTGAAGGTCAGGTTTCCATGAACCACCGCCGGATTTGGCGTTCTCGGGATCATCGGTGTCCTAGATGCGAATGAAAAAGCAGTTCATACAAATAGTAGAATGTGTAGGTACCTTCAATATTTGAGCAAGATTATGCAGATTGGAGGTACTAAGTACGTCGGGATTCGTAAATGTGGGTGCAGTGAATTGACGCCAATCCTTGTCTGGCTGCATGTCCTGCAAGCTCAAAGTGACAGCAACTTTTTCGGGAGACCATTGCGCGTCCGTTTGGTATATTACTTCGAAAACGTATTGAAAGGCATCCTCCTTCCACGACACCGTCGATTTATGGAGAGCATCCAGCGCGAGAATCAATGACCACCACACGCTTTCCTGCAACCAGCTTTTCTTGCCGCTGATAGATATTAACTCGGCGATGATCTCCTTGAAAGCAGAGAGCGATGACGCGTCAGTCGATGAGGAGGGTGATTGCGACAGAGGATCGGTCCGAACTAGCAGGCCCGACTGGATGATTGCGGTTATACCAAAGAGGCGCGCAAAAAGAATGTCTCGCTCTTCCTGTCCCGAGATCGCCTTTGTGATTTTCGTGGAGGACATGATAAGAGAGAGTATTTGAGAGCATGTTATTGTCGTGATTTTTGATAGTAACTTGGAGAAATGGTTATACTTGAAGCGGTAATGGATAAACTGTGCTCACCTCAGTCAAGGCGACTGAAAACCCTAGTCTGCTACTCTCCCTCGGGCTCGCAAGACCACGGATGAGCCTGCGTATTGAATACGAGACATCCTGGGCATTGTACTTGTCGAGCGGGTCTACCTGGTCCTCCTCATCATCTCCCTCGGAAACTTCAGATGTGTTGGAGAACTGGGCCTGGAACTGTTCAAGCGCAGACACAAGCTTGACCGACGAGTCGATGCGCTCTTTTTTGGATGCAGACGACAGATTCCAGAACAGAGGGAGAGTGGTGGACATGACCGTAGCAATGTGCTAATTATGCCATTAAACTTAGCACAGGCAAAAAATTGTGTGATTGTATGTTTGGCACCGGCCCGGGCTGCCGAGTACATGCAAGGATTACCGATGAACTAAAGTACAGGAATAATATGTGTATGTAGTGTCCATTAACAGCGTGTTATCTCAGTCAAAATGCGAGTAGTGGCCCTTGACTCCCAAACGACATTTCTCGCAGTCGGAACGCGGCCCCATCGTGAACCGTTGCTTGCGCGGCGACGCAAAGACGTTTGTCGGCGAGTCGGGGATCATGCTCATGCTGGATTCACGGAGAGGCGTCATTGGCCGTGCCACCACAGAGCCACTCGCGAGTCTCGCCGTCTCTGGTGTCGGTGGAAGAATAGCGATGCTTGGAGGAACACCGATTCGCGGCAGCAGCAGCTGGGAGTTATATTGCCCACTCGAAAGGTCCGACGGCGCGTAGTTGGTGGGCAAAGGTGTTGCAGAGACCGACATGGGAGTACCGGAAATGGCGGGTGAATCTTGGTCCATGTCCTGTTTCTTGTTCAGCATGATCATCACGTTGGAAAGAGTAATGCACGTACTACATCATCTGAGTCGTTCACAACGGGCGAAGGAGAGCTTGAGACGCCCGGAGTACCAATACGGAGCCCATCTGTCTGTTGTACCCAATCCTCCGATGCTTGGCGGCTGCTGGGCTGCGAAGAGAACAGCTGCGCCGAGATATTGTCAATGGCGAGAGACGGGCGTTTCTGTAAGTCAAAAGGGATTCATTAACATGTTCAGATAGCGAACAGTGAGCCTACCATAGGACGCATTGAGGGACTGTCTTCATCGAATGAGCGAGCCCGCTTCGTGCCCAGACTGGAATAAGCAGACATGCGTGTGAAAGATGGCAACGGCTGCATGTCGACTTCCATTTTTATAGGCAGTCCAGTGGCAGAAAACCGTAAAGGGCAAAGTGCAGGTCGCGATGGTGGGGGTTGCACAAAAGGCTCTTCGTATTTCAAATTCGATCGAATCTCACGCGACCGTGACCAAAACTCATGAGACGCGACGCGACAATCCAAATCAATTCTACTCTACAGCCAACAAAAACAATCGTGATGTACAACAAGCGCGTTTACTCTACGCAAGATGGGAGAAATAGACTTCTACTACAGAGCATCGGCTCATCCTTGCAAATCAAGACGCGTCCTCGGCAACTTGGTTTCATCAGCGGTATACAACTCCCCAGTTTCCTGGCGAAGCATGTCGTTCAACCAAGCACCCTTGGGCTGGATCTTGACTCCCCGGGAGTACATGACGGCGAGGTACAGCCACGCCGCAGCATTACCGACGGTTCCAACCTCGTCCGAGACGTGCGTCTTCGCATATTGGCTCATCTCCTTATGAAGATCAGCGTCGGTATAGAGGTCGTAGAGATGCTGGGCAACGGCAATATTGTCGCCGGGCGTGGTGATGTATCCGGACTTGCCATGCTGGACTTGGAGAGGGATACCTCCGGTGTTGCAAGCGACGATGGGAATGCCAGTGTGGATGGCCTCTGAGACTTTGACTTCAAATCCTTCGCGAGTGGAAAGCTGGAGTGCAATCTTCGCGTTAGACATCAAAGCGTTGAGCACTTGAGAGACAGGTCAGGCAAGGAGCTTCAAAAACTAGTCACGTACACTGGTCACTGGGAGGCACCCTCATCACTACAAAGTCCTTGGCATACTCCCTGTATGCGTCGGAGTGGATCAATTGAATGACTTGATCGTAGATGATGGACGCGTCAGGATCGTCAACAGCACCTATTAAATTATTAGAACATTGTGTGAATCGATTCTGATCAAGACATACCGTGTCCACAAATCAACATTTGAGGATGATCCTCTTCTTCGAGCTCCGGAGATTTCTCCTTGAGGAGACGTCGGAATCTAACGTACGAGTCGATGACATTCGGGATACCCTTGGCTGGATCGAATCGAGCAACCTGGATGATGTAGTCCCGGTGTGGCCATTGAAGCTCGTTCATCTTCTCTTTAAGACAAAGGTTGCGGAACTCTCCCATATAGAAGGCTGAGTCCCACGGAGCAAGTTCTTTGTTGAGACCATCAAGCCTAGTGGAGAGGACAAGAATCAGAACTACGAATTCTGCGCGTTAGGCGGAGAGATCCACTAACCAGTCTGTAGCAGCTCCCAAAAGAGCCAACTTCTCGATGGGCACGTCACTCGGAACAAACTTGTTGACGGGATGACCTATTGTGAACCTGGGTTAGAATCGACTTGAACAATGGGGCGGCACGAAACATACTGATGAAGAGATCCGCAATCTGGATGTTGTTCCAAAGGTATTTCCACACTTCCTCTTGTGGGGATCCTGGAACGTGTACCAAGTCACTCCGGATCTCGATGTGCGACCGGTAAACGATAGGCAGCTCTGGCCGAACCTTTTTGATCAAGGGAATGAGACCCGGCATTTGAGGATCGTCTGGAATGGGTAAGACCAAGCACATTCGAACTATGAATAAACATACCGATGAAAGCAATATCAACACCACCCGGTGCCAACGGACCTCCTTCAGCAGTCCAGCGCAGACCGTTCTTCAGAATCCAGGCGTCAAAGTTTTCTTTAGCATCCTTAGTAAGGCGGAGGTCGGGCGAGGCGACGCCTTGAAGAATGTTGTGGTTGTTCTTCGTCGTACGGAATACGGCTGGCGATGGGTTGGGTACATACCTGTCATTTGTGAGAAACAAACGGTAGGGCATATCTTCCAACTCACCATGCCACGTCAACATCCAGGGCGGTCAGGAAACGAATGAGAGCATGTCGCATCTAACAAGGATCATTAGTCACCGGTTCGCGTCCACATGAGATTAATAGAAAATCTCACCAGGGCGACGCCACCTAGTGCCGAAAATGTGGGGTTAGTTGAATTCATACGGCTTTGGGGGCATCACCTACCTCCTTGTGGGGTAGACGAAAAGAACCCAATTTTTATCTGCTTCTCACGAAGTTCATCAGCGAGCTTGACCACGGCATTCCACGTCCTGGTAACTTGGTAAAATGAAGAGATTCGATTGACATAAACTCACTTGGGGCCCACAGTCTTCTTGTACTCGTCAAGATCATCGATGAGATGGATCTTGCCGGCAGCATCGACGGTGACTTGGTTGCGAGGACCAATGCTAAGTCGAGGGTTGTTTCCCGGCCCAAAGTACATGATGCATTTACGAGCCGCAGAGTCGGCTTGCTCATCGAGCGTGCGAGGGATGGGAAGTTTCCCAGCGACACCAACCTGAAGATGGGGATCGGCAGCAGCCAAGTGAGCGGACTCGACGTAGACTGTAGGAGTCTCGGTCCCAGACGGCACGTAAGAGCCGCTGGTAGATGAGATGCGGTGCTTTACGTTTGGGCGTGTGGCCGAGTCTGTGTGGAAAGGTTTGATATTGAAAACGATGGGGACGATATCCATGTCTAGCCAGAGACGGGTACAAAGGTTGGGGCACTATAGAAAACATTCATCAAAGTGTATCTGAAGGAGGATTGTTGTTACCTCTCGTAACAAGGAGAGGGCAACACCGGCACCCAAGAACTTGCAAAGGTGATCATCAGAGAAGTTGCGCAACGTTTTGAGAACGAGCGCCTCGATGTCCTTGGATGTCTTTTCGAGATTGTCGGCCGTGTAGGGAATCGTTGACGAGGCAAAGTCAGTACTGTACACAGAGTCGTGGACAGAGATCGCGATGGTATACTCGGTGTTGTTATTGATGATGGCGCCTGCGATGCCGGCCCACATAGGCTGCAGAACGCTGTGAGTGCAGAACGCGACACGACGATGAAAGAGATCGTACGGTCAGGCTAGAGAACGAGGACGCGACATGGGGCTTTTTGCCGCCGGCCGAGGAGAGACGCCTGCGAACGGCAGCAGAGGGCTTAGATTCAAACTGGTGGTCTTTGGTACGAGGAGGAGCCATGTAAGAGATGGGAGTCAGGCCAGAGAGACAGCAACAGGTTTATATAGATTTCGGAAATAGCACGGTCTGGAAAAAAGCAAGGTCGGCAGGGGGTCTGGTTCTCAGACCAGGATTGGCCAGCTGCTACGGCGGTTCCAGATGCTCACATCGTGTTGTGTCACCAGGTCGACATGAGCGTGTTTGGGGGATGATCCCGATACGGCAATTCCCTATGTAATCCCGCGCCAGCTTCCCTTCCTGCCATCATGTCCCCGCCCTGCAGCCAGTGCGGCGGCGCTACCGCCTGGGACGACGACGCCGCCTCCGCCATTTGCATGACGTGCGGCACCCTCGTTGACGCGTCGCAGTCCGTCTTCACAGACGGCTACGAAATGGACCCAGCAACCATGACCTGGGAGGCTCCGGACACTAGTAATTTCACCCTTAAATCTCTCAGGAATCCCAATTGGAGTCTCGCCGGCCAAGGCAAAGAGGTTAGAGAAAACCAGAATGCCGTAAGTACACTTCACTCTGTCATTCATTCGACCTTCTAATTGTCCTCGATGCAGTTCCAAATGAAGGAGTTCATCGCGTCCCTTACGACCGCTCTTCAGGTACCGAGTGGCCTAGCGCCGCGTGCATCTACCTTGTTCACCCAGGCAATGAAGTTGGGAAACTTTCGTTGGGGCCGCAAGGCAAAGCTTGTCGCCGGGGCTTGCCTTTCTATCGCCCTTCGTGAGTCTAAACGACCAGACTTCCGCCATGACATCGCCCTTCTGTTGGACGAGAAACCGAACCATATGACTCGCATTCTTTCGACTGTTCTTTCTACACTGCGCATTTCTCTTACCGCCAGTGACCCCTCGTTTTATCTTCCTTCCCTTCAAGTACACCTCTCAACGGCATTACGCTGTGAATCGGGAGACACAGCGGGCCTCCCTTTGCCCCTTATCACTGCTCTAAAGCCATTAAACATGCTTTCCGTCCTTAGTATGGCTCATGCTCTTTCTGATCTACTAGCTCGCTCGGCGTCTTTCGGCCCAAAGAGCTCGATGCAAGGTTCGGCCGCGGCAATCCTTATGCTTTCGCTCGAGGGACAAGCTCGCACCAATTTAGCAGGTCTTGGTGAGCTTGCTGAGTTTTTGGCGGAAAAGTGTAAGGTCGGCAAGGGCCTCATCATGAAGAGATACAAAGCGATTCAGGATGAACTTGTGGCGATGATGTCAGAGATTTCATGGTTGGACCAATACGAGAAGAAGAAGAACGGACGGGGCAAAGTTGCGAAACGACTATTGGTTGCTCGCGGTCTTCCAGACGTTCTGGTCTGGGGAACAGAAACTCGAAGAGCCAATTTCAAGACACCCACGTTCATGGAGGAGGAAGAGCAGGATGAAGGGAGCAATCATGGTTATGGTTCTGAAACCGCATCTTCTCACTCATCCGTTGTTCGCACTTCGCCCACTTCCGTTCACAGACGACCGCAGAAAAAGCAAAAGCTTTGCGCCACGCTTTCTGAAGCAAGCAAATTTCTTCTTGATCCACTGTCGTCGTCGCTTCCAACCACACCGTCCAACACCTCAGCCTCTACGCGCGCCGTCCCCATGACATCGTACCTTCTTGCTGCACCCACGTCTGCTCTGACTTCCAAAAGTAAACCGACACGTCTACAAATTCTTTCTGTGGCGAAGAACGGAGAAGAAGTTCTTGACGATGAACTTTTCGAGGATGGAGAACTGGACGGTTTCTTGCGGTCAGAAGATGAAGTGCGGACGATGAGCCTTCTTTGGGAACATAAGCACCCCGCATCCGAGGAGCGCCCTCCGCCGGACCCAAAACCGGTAAGGAAAAGGAAGAGACGACCGGATGAACCGAAGGAGCCATCGAGACGACTCAATCACGATGCTCTAACCAGTTCATGCAAGGTTTCGATGGGGAGGCTGACCCGACGATGGAGGATCACGCCTTGACTGACCTTGCCGTCAACTTCAGCGGGACTTACGACTACGGAGGTTTGGGTGAAAACGATAACAAGTCGGACGACGAACCTGAAGAGGACCAATATACTGGCATTCACCAGCTCATGGCGCGCGAGTTCGGACAATTGCACAGTCCGGAGGATTACGACAACACATACGAGAACGAGACGCAGGACTATTGGTGACAATTGTCGCCGCATTATTTCTATATTAATTTCCACGCAGACATCATAATTTCCTTGGATAACGGAGCAACTTGTAGATTACTTTATCATTGGCTTAGACTTGCATTTACACGTACCAGATTGGCTTATACGCACCGGGACTTCTTGTTTATTTCTCATTACGATCAACTGTACAAACCTCGCATATACTGTAGTTCAGAAACACTGTATCATATTCATCAACAGCATTGAGACCTAATATCAACACG
The DNA here is from genome assembly GCA_015501595.1 of Hymenopellis radicata. Lineage (NCBI taxonomy): Eukaryota > Fungi > Basidiomycota > Agaricomycetes > Agaricales > Physalacriaceae > Hymenopellis > Hymenopellis radicata. The sequence continues at coordinate 2,629 of JADNRX010000002.1, read as the reverse complement.
ACTTTAAACGAGTAATGGCGGGAATGCATCCACGTCGGCCCACCTAACCACCAAAAGAAGCCGAGAATCCTGAATGATACCGGGAAGGTATTTTCCTTCATAAAGTCGCAAGAAAATACGGGAGCCTCGCTCGAATTGGCAATCGAGTAGATTGTGGAGGATACACGAGTATCATTGTGAAAGGGTATGTCAAACTCGAGATGCGTCTAATCATCTTGTACCTCGAATCCCATCTCCTCATCGACGATCTGTCGAAATTTGGACGGCTCGAATGGTGGAAAGGCAACAATTCCGGACTTGTCAAAGTCGGCGATTGCCATCGCGAGTTGGCTGCACGCACGATGAGCATGATGCTGAATGATCGCCCGGACGATATTACTCACGGTACCGTTGTTGCCTTGAGATGGCCAAGATTAGAGAGCGAGACCGCCAGTTCTTCTTGGTGATTATCCAGCAATGTAGGATTGGGCACGACTATGAGAGCCGTCCCCAGTCGAAGCACATCCAGAATAGTGCCAGAGCCTAAGCAAATTCGTACAAGAGACCCCCAAGAAACATGGAGATTATGCGCACCCGCATGGCTGATCACCAGGTCCGCAGACGTGACGTCTTCCCTCAAAGAGGGCTTGAACCGCCAGAGTTCGAGCGCGACGCCATGGCGTTGCAAGGTGTGCTTGCCCTGCTTGTTCAACGCCAGATTGAGGACCCCGAGGTCAGAATGACCGCATTGGACGACGAGTTCAGTGTATCCCTTCTGTTGCAGGGCGAGAAGTACATCCTTGGATATGACCGCCTCAACGAGCGCGTCAAAGCGTGTCGATCCAACAGTGACAAAGGCAAGCATTCGGAGTGCCGTCGGCCGACTTGTGATGTCTAGATTTTGACTCGATCACAAAATTTAGCACACGCCCTCACCTCGCAAAATAAGAATGGGCTACACACTATGCGTACTGGGTAAGGTGATTCTGACTGCGATGGTTTGCTGAGCCCCATGTTCACGATATCTAGGTTGTGGCACAATGGGCATCGCCGTCCTCTCTGGCGTTGTTGATAGTCTCGATGTTCCATCGCGAGTCGCTGCGGGCAGCACACAGAACAAATGGGAATCGCATACGCCTGGGACTTTGACCCCGACGGGAACGCCTGATGCATCCACGCCGACGCGGTTCATTGCTTGTGTGAGCCGAGAAAGCAGCGCTACAAAACTGAGATCTACATTCGATTCACTTGGCCCCTTGGGCAAATCCATCGAAGTTCTCGCGTCGCAAAACGTGCAGGCTGCACAGCAGGCCGATGTAATACTCTTATGGCGAGTCTCGATCTTGAGCTATCTCATCATTAACTCAACACATCCGTGTAGTTGCAAACCCCAGCTTGCACAATCCATTCTGTCCCAGGACGGAATGAAAGAAGCCCTCGACGGAAAATTGCTTATCAGTATCCTCGCTGGGGCGACCATTTCACAACTGGAATCATGGGTGCTTCCCCATACGAGAGTCATCCGCGCCATGCCCAATACCCCGTGCAAAGCTCGTTCTTTCCACCCTTGTAACCTCACCCAAGCTAACATTCATTAGATACGTGAAGGCATGACTGTCGTTTCTGCGCTTCCTCCATGGGATACCGCAGATGTCGACCATGCAATAATTTTGAAGATCTTCTCATCTATTGGTCGCTGTCGTTTCCTCGAGGAGAAACATTTCGACGCATGCACAGCACTCTCCGGTTCCGGTCCTGCTTTTGCATGCATCTTCCTCGAAGCTATGGCGGATGGTGGTGTCATGATGGGCCTTCCTCGTGCGGAGGCTTTGGAGCTAGCAGCGCAAAGTACGTGATCATCCCCAATTTCGTGACCTTTGTTGACGCGTCTCTATCGTAGCTTTACAAGGAGCGGCCAGGATGGTCCTGCAGACTGGTGCTCATCCTGCGCAGATCAAAGACGCCGTCACGAGTAAGCAAACCAAGTCAATACTCTTCTGCGACTAAATGATCAACAGCTCCTGGTGGCTGCACAATTGCCGGCCTACTGGCACTAGAAGATGGTCGAGTTCGTTCAACAATTGCGCGTGGAATTCAAATAGCCACTGAACGGGCCAGCCAGTTGGGCCAGCCTGCGAAGAAGTGAGGATTACCTGGAGGAGATTTATCATCAGGAGGGCAATATTTGGTTTACAAAAAGGATTGTATTCTCCGCGTCCGAGGAATGTCGATGCAGTTGTAGTTGTTAAATGAAACGAACATCCATCATCTGTCTTTTTAACGATAAGTATACTTCGCGATGCGGAGACATTGGCGAACTTACAGAACTCGTGCGTCTCGTCGACCTCTTCACAGTTTGCTAGAGAAGTGGAGAGGTGAGACAATGATTGGCTGCTTGAAATAAGAACATACCTTCCAAGCTTCCTCGAAGTCTATCGGCAGAATAACATAGCGATTTTTCCGAACAGCTGTAAGGAGATTTCATGGTGAGGACGGGTAAGGAGCAAGAAGGTACAACTTGCCTTGTAATCCAGCAGCTTGGACAATTGAACCGATCTCAGCTGAGGAGATACGGTCCGGTCGAGAGACGTCTGTAAAAAAGTGAAGACATGCCTGTTGAAAGGAGAACGGAGCTTACAGTCTTCCAAGT